>CM076846.1:180022789-180622789 GCA_039519185.1 Astragalus membranaceus | reverse complement strand
GGATTTACCTACCTGATAGGTAAATCCGCTTGCACATTTTCTCGAAACAGATGTATCTAGCAGATAGATACATCCGTCTTTGATATTTTAGGAAACGGATGTACCTAATTCTACCTACATCCGTTGATCAATTTTGAAGATAAACGGATCTACCTAGATCCGTTTGGGTTTTAAGGGAGCGGATTTACCTATCAGTTACGTAGATCCGTTTTAGTCAAAATTTACTTGGGGTATTTTCGGATTAAATTTTTTGGTGGGGGTATAACTTGAAAGGGTGGGGTAAAAAAAAAACCTTTATCTTTTAAGATTTTATGTGTTTTTATTTTTAACATGAAAATCGCACCATAGTTTTTGAGGTATTCCTAAAACAACAAGAGAAGCATGGACAAAGTGAAATATTATTTGAACATGTAAAATAAGGATATCATTTGGTGTCCGTGTGTATTTTCTTTTGTATTTTTGAAATACGTGTATGGTGTGGAGGATAAAAAGTAGGCTTAATGACAATTTTGGTCTCCTATTACGATTAATTCACAATTTTAGTCCTCGAGCTTTTTTTTACGAATATAGTCCCCTAATTTTCCAATTTTTAAAATCAACGACCCTTCCTAATTTGGTCAAACATTTTGTTGACTTTTGCTCATTAATCTAACGTGGATGACACACAAAACTGCCAGGATGGTTTTTAAAATAAAAAAGTATTATTTTTTCTTTAAATTGTGAAAAACAATTCGATCTACTCCATTGAGAGTCATACAAGTTTCTCGAAGAATCCTAATCCTAATACTTTTCTATTTTAAAATTCATCCTAGCAGTCATGCATGTCATCCACATAGGATTCGTGAGAGCATTGATTTTAGAAATTGGGAAAATCAGGGTACTAAATTCGTAAAAAAAAGTTTGGAGACTAAAATTGTGAATTACTCATAATAGGGAGACCGACACTGTAATTAAGTCTAAAAAGTAAGTAAAAGATACCGATACATCGTCAAATGCGGAGTCCAACGTCGGATGTTCAAGATTGTACTTAAAAGAAAAGAAAACGATGATGGAGGTGCAGTTTTACTAATAAAAGTGGGGAATAGCAAAAGTTGTAGAGATACAAAGTAGAGATTAACAAAAAGTATCTTTGAAAGGAAAGGAAAATTTGTTAGGTGGCTTGGGAAGATGTTTGTAAGCCAAAAAAAGAGGGTGGTTTAGGAGTGAATAACTTAGAAGCATTTAACATTTCTTTACTAGCTAAGTGGAAATGACGATGTATTAATGAGAAGGATGCTTTGTGGAAGGATTTGCTCTCTTTTAGATATGGTGAGTTACTATTGAGGCACACGTGTAGCATTGGTCGCACCTGGGGACCAAAAGACTCAATATGGTGGAGGGACTTGATGTTGTTAGGTTGGGATATTATACCAAATCAGAATTTTTTTCATAATGCAATGAATTGTACCATAGGGGACGGTTTTTCTATTCTTTTTTGGCATCATCAATGGTTAGGCTCTTCTCCATTGAAGGTTGTATTTCCGATTTTGTATGTAATTTCTAGTCATCAAGATTGTCCGTGGCGGGCGCAGGTTTCTAGGAGAGGGATCGGTGGCGGTGGAATTTGAATTGGTTAAGATAATTTCAACAACAGGAACAAGAGGAGTGGCAATACTTGGAGTCTATTCTTTTTGATGTACCGTTGGTGCTGGGGACACATGATATGTGGAAGTGGAGCGCTCATAAATCTAATCTATTAACGGTACACTCTTGTTACACTCTTGTTCTAGAGGTTCTATCTGTTGTTTGGAAAGTTCCTGTGCCATCCAAAGTGGCAGTTTTTTGTTGGCGGGTATTCTTGGATAGGTTGCCAACTAAGGTAAATTTAATTAGAAGGAATGTGGTCATTAATAATAGTTGGTGTAACCTATGTGAAGGTGTTGATGAATCTATAGAGCATATATTCTTCCGTCGTCCAATTGCTAAATCTGTTTGGAAAAATATATATGCTTGGTTGGGGATTGAAGAAATTATTGGTGTGGATGGGACTCAACATTTTTGGGATTTTGGTAAGGAAACCGATCATATGAGTAGGAAATCCGGAAACGTAAAGCTTTATCTTTTGATTTGGATGGCTACTATGTGGACTATTTAGAAAGAAAGAAATAATTTGGCATTTGAAGGGTTGATGGAGAATAGTTACAAAGTTGTTAACAAGATCAAACATATCTCTTGGAGTTGGTTGATGGGGAAAGTGGGTATATCTAGGAATGTCTCTATTTCTGATTGGTGGAATTGCCCAATTTCTTGTATTGAATATCCTATGTCATCTACTTGAACTCTTTTGTAAAGGGTTGGAGTACCCCTAGTACTCCACCTAATTCATATATACATATTTCTTATAAAAAAAAAGTATCTTTGAAAATTAGACTAACAAGACTAAGAGAGTTTGAAAAGATACAAAAATACAAGAAAAAGAAAGGTGTTGGAAACATATGCATCGATATCATAAAATTCATTTATCCTAACTCCTGAGAAATTTTTGTGTGAACGTAAATATGGTCAAAATCTAACCTCAATTACGATGTTCTCAACCTATTTAAGACAAAATTGTTTAACGACTATTGCATGATAACATGACAAATAATCTTTGAGAGAGGTTTGGCAGAGTAACTGAAAGTACATTTTTTTTACAAGAACAAACTTATATCATTTCATTAAGTAAAATAGTCTCAATACAAGTTGGAATGAAATCAAAAACGTTGGTTTGTTTCAACTTCTTTGAAATTTTATAAGTGCTCCCTAATTCCTTGGAAAAAGTTGGTTTGTTTGATGTTTTGAATGCCTAAGAACGCCTTTTCTCAAAAAAGTGTTTACTTAAGAAAGAGAAATTCTTGTGTGATCACATTCATAACACCTCATTCTTGGGCACCTCTAATCGGAAAATCACACATCATTAAATTAATTAAAAATAATTCGAATGTGTATCAAGTCGTGGATCTGTTTCTACTATGGTAGCCCTTTCTCTCTTCTCTAAAATACCATGTCATTTCTCCCCTTTCTCTCTTTCTTTAGCGTCATGACATATCTCATTCATCTAGTTTTTTTATGAAATTAATTTTATCCCTATACAAATTTATTAGAACATTTGAATGAAAAAACAACAAATTATGGGGACAGAAACTATTAAGTCTTCAACACATACAAATATCCTAAAAAATGCATAATCCAGAAGGCCCAAACCATGAAAAAATCATTCAAGGACTAATTCAGTTAATTCTCACAACATGGCTCTGACAGCTTCCACAGGGCCCAATTTTGCCCCACCAACCAACAATACCGCACCAGACATGTCTAATTTATGAAATTTTCTGAGTTAAAATCTTTACAATTCTTTATTCACAAAAAAAAAACTATGTAAACTTATTGGTATTTATATAAACATTAAGAGAAACTGTAAAAAAAATGAGATGTAAAACCTAATCACTACTAATGTAAAAATTAATATAAGTTTAAATATAGTGTTTTCTCTGTCCAAAAAGTTTTGAAACAATTCTGCCTTGGTGAGCAAACTGGGAAAATGGAGTGTAACTGTAATAAACAGAAATATTGAGCTCTTCACTTTTAAGAAAGTAATAAAATAAAATTTTTAGAGGCACAAGGTATTGCAGGTAAATTGACATGCAAAACAGATAATCCAAAAAAGCTGTTATGATATCATCAACTGAAGGCATCCAATTGATAGAACTGAACACTTTTTACCCACAAAAGGTCCGTATATCTCTCTACCTGTAGCAACTAATACCAGCCGTCTTAACATAACTCTAAGCTACTGTAACTGTAACGATGAAAAGAATTTTACTTCTTACTGTTGGCACCAGTTTAGGAAAGCTCTTAACATAGCATGCAATACTTCATGCTACTTGGAGGCAAAATTTCAAACCACATAGCAAAGGCTACAAATCAATCATTGACGTGTGTTAGAAACTCTTTATCTAAGTCAGTACTATTCCTCTCTCGAACTGCGAGGCTTTAATCTGTACGAAGTTCATCATATTGCGGTCGAAGTGTCCCGAATATGAGATAAGGGATTACTACCATGCATGCCATGAATAGTGTAAACTGCACAACATTAAGAGTAAAAAGGAGGTTACCACAATTTTAACTTTTGGCAGTAAATAAAGCAATGGGAGTAACAAAACTAATGTGTTGATATACCAGAAGAGGAATTGTCAAGAAACTCCATATTGGCCACAAAGCAAAGGAGAACCTGGATATGCAAAGGAGAAGGAGTCAGCAAAACAAGGAAACACTTAAACATAAACATAAAATACAATTAAGATATTAAGATATAAGTAAAAGACATAGCTACCACTTACAAGCAAAAAGAGATGATTCCAAATACTGTAGCAAAAGGCAACACAGTGATACTCGTTATTTCCCATTTTTTTAATCCCCATTTTTCATCAAACCTTCGAACACTCCAAGCCAATATACTTGTATAAATGAAAATCAATGTGTTCAAACCAATACCTATCATCCCAAGATACAAAGGCAATCTGCAATAGAACTAAGGAGAAGATCGTCAAAATTGTGATACTGATATAAAGTCAAGTATTAGAATGTTTAAGAATCACAGTAACTATAAATTTGAAGATCCCTTCATTATTTCAAATTAAGATATCTTCAAATGGGTACCGCAAAAATCATCTTATACATCATCAAACTGGTTCTTGTAATTGGAGAGAAAAGGTCCAGTGACAAATAGCGTAACATATAATAATCTTTACATACATGCCCTGCCTTGTGGTCTGGTATTATGACTCATAATGTTCACATCCAACCAATTAGGGCATCAAACAGTAAGGTGTTTAAAAGCCAAATTTAGAGGAACAACAAAGTAAACAAATAAATGAATAGGTAAGAAATATCATATTTGAAAAGAGCAACCTAACACTAGAGTTTCTCCAAGTAGGTGGATATAGTTCACATCACCTCCTTCAATAAAAAGGAGAACGGGCTAACCTGACTCTTTTGTAATTTAAAACATGAAAAGCATATGCTAGTATTTTAATTTCCCTCTCATTTTTACACCTTCTAAAATGGATAACAGCACAATTATTCTAATTACATATTTTGGCCCAAGTACTGCCATAGAAATTAAATATGAAAGCACACCAGCAGAAGATACAACACTGTTGATCAATATCCTAAGTTCCTTCCTCATCCCTCAATGTTCATAGCTCACAACAATATGGTGAGATTGATAGTTTGCAAGACTTTCAACTAATAAGGTAAAACTACTAGAGTTAACAGCTCTATATATACATGTTCAAATCAACCCCATATAATTCACATATTCAACATGTCCCTAATCAGCTATACCTCCAAAGTCCAAACTGACCATGAGGGTTAACCTAGTCAAGGTTTTGAAACAATTTACTGCCACCATCACCATCTTTGGTATATCATAATTCATAACTAGTAAGTACACCAGCAGCTAAGAAATAGTGAACATTGAGGTAATTTAAGTACCAGTAACACTATAATTATATAAATATAATTCAAAACATTACACATTAGAGTGAGCTTGGAATGTTATTACCTTCTAATTCGATGGTCATGGCACAGAAGATATATGAAATTGGAATGCTGATCACCATAATATATAATAAAAGCAGCTGAAGCAAGCCAAAGGAAATTTTCAAGTATCTCGATCCACGTTCTCCGCTGAGTACTCGGAGGCGAAAAAGGACGCTGCCTCGAGCATGCATCATCCTCCAGGTCATCACCACTACTGGCATACCCCTGGCTATGCCTCTGCCTCATTAATCCACCTCCCCCAGTTGGTGTTCCCCCAGACATTGTAATGCAACAGATTACACAAACAACATTCACTAAAACCACCCACCAAAACCTCTCAAGATCCCCTACCCTTTAATTCCTCTGAACCCCGAAAGCAAACCAAACAATTATGTGACAATAGCAATAATTTTCCGAAAAATTAACAAATAAAACACCTTCAATCTCCAAAACCCACTAGCAAAATTGAATCACTCTAAGAATTTTGCTGTAATCTATAGCACTCCCAAATTTTGCACTACCAGCTAGGATAAGATTCAGAATCTACAAATTAACGATAAACCATGGTAGACTAGGACAGCATAGAAATCAACGTCAACTCCAATAACTCAACTTACGAATGATCATACCCATGAAAGCAAACGAAATCTCGATAATGACCCTTGCCCCCCTCCGATAATAATTGTAAAAAAAAAAAAACGAATTGGGAATTCAATAATGAAGACTTGTTACGAGAAATTGGAGGGAACCCAGTTGGAGCAGGGGGCGAAGAACGCTGAATCTTCAAAAAAGAAACGATCTTGATTTGAGTTTCACCAAATACTGAATCTCCGATTTGAATACGGTAAGGAATGGAAAACAGAGAGGGTTACGCATCTGCGGGAGGGAGAGAGCGCATGCGTAAGAGAGAGTTTTTCTTGTTCTCCTGAAAGAGTACCAAAGCAACGACAAAGGTATCAGAGTTACGGTGGTACTCTTCCAAGTTCTTCTACCATAATTAAAATTAGAATTAAAATTTGGATGCAAAGGAGATTCGTTTCGTGTATATTAGGAAGCCTTCGAATTTTTTTTATAAGGATCTCAGCGGGGCTCGCGAATGTCAATTTTCGGGGTTTGAACTCGAGGCCTCCTTTTTGCACTTTTTTTGGTGCACTGCTTCGATATCTCTTAATTCGGCAACTGAGTTACCAACTTGGAATCCTTCGAATATTCCTTGATTTTCTTCTTTTTGTTTCCTTAAGTATTTATTTTGATGATTTTTTTTGGGATAATATTATTTTGATGAACTTTATGACCATGCCTGTGCTCATTTTATTAGATTAAGGGAAGAAAACGACGTACAATGACACATGGACTATTATGTTTGGCTAACGACAATGATATTAAAATTCTATTAGGTAAAAAAGCAGATGTCAAATGAGCTAGCAGATGAGCTGATAGTAAGGAGTGATCATGCTTCGGTTTGGTTTGAATTTGAAGTAAAAAGTCAGCTAGTCTGATGTGATTAAGAGAATGACGTGATCAAAAGTTTTTTGAGCATGTGAGAGGAAACCTATAAAGAATCTCCAGCTTTGTTTGATTTTGAAGATCACAATATTTTAATTACAGAATTTTAATTGCTTTATTAGGAAAAACAAATAAAGGCTTTAATACCTATAAAATTGTTTCTTCTTAATTAATCACCCTATTTTAATTGCAGTTTTGTTTTATACCAAATTGGAATATTAGGATTGGTTTTATTTTTAGAATTATTTTTTTGACACACAATTAGTTATTATTTGATAGTTTTTAAATATCAATTTTCGGATTTGATTTTTATAATTATTCCATAATTAAGTGCTATTTGAATTATTAGGGTTCATTGAGTCAATTGAGACTAAGTATTTATGAATCGGAGGAGGAGTTGAATTTTGAGTAGAAATTTAGAGAGATTTCTCTATGGTTCTCTAAGTTGCTCTTAGAGGTTATTGGCTTGCCGTGACGCTCATCCTGACTTATCAATCGGAAACTCCATGCCGGTTGTGGTGTCTTTGTGACTTATGGATTGGTTCTGCATTTTTAATTGTGGTGTCTTCATCACTCCCACCTCAGTGACACTCGAATTAGTTATTGACGGCTCCGAGGATCATATCATAATCCTAAGATGAAAACAATACGAGGTTTGGTGTGTTTTCGATAATTTCCTTAACAATATTCAAACCAAACTGATTAAGGAAAAATGTATTGCAGATATATTCTACAACGCGGTTAATATAATTGAGAAATACATTTGAATCGGAACTGAAAAATATATTCTGAAAAAAAATATTAAGGCAAATATATTCTGAAAATATAATTTACTCTATGCATAGACTACGTGTGTAACGATTGAAACAATAAAATTGACGTTGGGGAAATTTTGTGTTATTTTTTGATTTTTTTAGATAAGCAATATTTCATTGATTGGAGCACTAGGGGATTTTTTGGTGAAGTTGTCGGGGATAATCTTGTCATATGTGTATTGACTACTAAAGTTTTTCTTTTTTAAAAATGATATAGGATATTTGGTTTGGTTGGTTGTACGATCGTAGGTAAAAGAAACCACAAACCAAAGAGTTGACAAAGAAAATGGCCCATTTGATCCAAACCATAAACATGTTCTCACCCTTTTGAGAAAATGTCAAGAATTCAAATTCATACCAAATTCATAAACATGCATCAAAGAATGAGAAACACTAATTTGTGACTTACAACAAGTAGAAACTCACCTAAAGAGTGTGTTTTGGAGTTTGGAGGGGAGGGCATAGGACTTATAGTGTGAATTTTTTAGTGATAGAGAGAAAAATTATCCCCCTAAACCCCTTCAAACCCCTCTCCTAGTTTATTTTCAGAGCCCCTCCAAAACCCTCCAAATTTGGGGAATTTTGGAGAGGCTCCAAAAATAAACTAGGATAGGTTTGTGGGGGTTTAGGGGGATAATTTTTCTACCCATCACTAAAGAAGTTATACTATTAACCCCATGCCCTCCCCTCACTACTACAGATTTTTTAATGGGCAGCGCTTTTTTTTTATCAATGGGCAACGCTTTTGAGCGCTGCTAATATTTGCGCTGCTGATTCCACTCTAATAATGGGCAGCGCTTTTAAAAGCGCTGCCCATTTATAGCAATGGGCAGCGCTTTTAGGAAAAAGCGCTGCTCATTGCCTTAGCGCATTTTCAAATGGGCAGCGCTTTGTAGGAGAAAGCGCTGCTCATTGCCTTAGCGCATTTTCGAATGGGCAGCGCTTTTTAGGAGAAAGTGCTGCTCATTGCCTTAGCGCTTTTACGAATTGGCAGCGCTTTCTCCTAAAAGCGCTGCCTATTCGTAATAGCGCTAAGGCAATGAGCAGCGCTTTCTCCTAAAAGCGCTGCCCATTGTGTAATTTTTTTTTTATTTTTTTTTCTGTTTTTGTTATTTTCCTTTTGACAATTGCAATTTTCCTGGACATATATACTCATAACCAGCTAATCAAACATTCAGCAATTCATTCCCAATTCAAATCAAACATTATGAGCAAAATCAAAACCAGCTAATCAAACATTCCAATCATAACTAACTTAGCTATATGTATCCAAAAAGGCAAAATCAAACATTATGTATCCAAAAAGGAAAATCAAACATTCAGCAATTCATTCCCAATTCATTCCAATTCAATCCATTTCTACACTTGAACCAAAACAAACTAACTAACAAGTTATTATCCAATTCATATGTACCCAAAACTAGCTAAACTTACAATATGAACCAAAACTAGCTAACAAGTGGTTAAGTTTCCCAATTCATTACATTTCTACATTTGAACCAAAACAAACTAGCTAACAAGTTATTATCCAATTCATATGTACCCAAAACTAGTTAAACTTACAATATGAACCAAAACTAGCTAACACATGCTTAAGTTTCCCAATTCATTCCATTTCTACACTTGAACCAAAACAAACTAGCTAACAAGTTATTATCCAATTCATATGTACCCAAAACTAGCTAAACTTCAATATGAACCAAAACTAGCTTAGTTGTATGTATCCAAATCCAACGCTAACAACTTACAGTATTACATATTCTATCCAAAATCAAAAAAAACAGGAGACATAACGGCACCACTCTCCTCTAAGCTCAACTAGCTGTTCCTCAGAGTATGTCTTCACCCGACAATCAGGAAAATACTGAAATTATATAAATAAATAAAATTAGAATTGAAATGGTTAAATGGAATTAACTATTATTATATCAAAATCAAAAAGAATTCTAGATACCTGTCGGGGAATAATCGTTTGGTTGTGGGTAATAATTTCCTTCAAAAATTTCATTACATAATACCCACAATCATTGCTATTGGGTTGTTTTGGACACTACAAAACAAAACATTAGTTAGATGTTAAATTTAATTTAATACATTTTTTCACAAAATAATGTAATTAAATATATAAGAACATTGATTAAAAACTTACAACTATCGGTATCCATTTGGTCTTTGATTGTTCCACTCCCCAATATGTTTTCAAACAACTGAACACAATGACATATAACTATATTATTCGAAATACATATATACGTATATAAGTAAAACAAAGAAATATGTAGAGGGATCGAAATACACACACCTATTATATAACTCGATCAACTCGGGGTAGTTGTTGAAATGACCATGCAATGGATCAATGAAGTACACCGTATCTCTCCCCGGATTTATTGCTAACAGAATCCAATGTTCCCTACAAAATAAGATTTTGAATAAGTAATTGACTAGTATTTAAAAAATGCATGTTATATAAGAATGGATTAAATCTCTCACCGAAAGAGACACGGTGCCAAAAACATGTAATCATCGCTTTTACTTTGAACTTCCCAGAAGCGTCGAGTGATATAATTTTTAACCTCTGTCTTGTTTTGTTCCACAAGCATCTCATAATTACGCAGCTTCTGGGACACATCATGCAGGTGTGTATTATCCGGACACATGAACACAAATCTCAGTGTCTGTTCCGAAGGGACCAAAATGTCCTCGTACAAGTACCTATAATTAGAGATATATACAAATTAAATTAACGATTTAATAAAAAAAATTCAATGATGTCAAATAATCAATTACATACGTACCTTGACATATGCTCTAATAGCAGTACTGGTTGCCCAGTTCATTTTACATACATCAGTGATATCCTCACGTCTGATCGACAGTGTTTGACCTAAAGTCCCAAAAAATTGGTCATCCATCTCTAATTCAAGCGGGATTGCCTCATCCATCCTGAATTCCGCGTGCATTTCAGCATAACCAATAATCTTGTAATCATTAATTGAAGAGGCCGAGGGCTGAGACTGAGACACAATTAGAGAAGGGGAGGGCTGAGTCACTTTTGGAGGGGTGGGCTGGGTCACTTTTGGAGGAGGGGCGGGCTGAGAATTTTGTGTAGAAGGGCCGGACCGAGACACTTTCTTGCCAATAGATTTTGCCTTGCCAACACTTATGCTTTTAGATTTTGCATTTTTGCGTACCTATATATTAAAAAAAATAATTACTCAGTTAGCACACAATATATGACAAAAAATAATAATTAGTTACAAGTAAATTGTCACTTACCACAAGATGTGTTGGCCATGCCACAAAGGTACCAACTGCATTATCCACATTCAGTAAATCTATACTGACATTTGGAACAGGCAATTGTGCATTCCCCACAATCGCACAGTCAACTCTGACTCTAAGATGATCTGGAGGTAGGGGTAAATTGTGCATCAATGGACCCAATTGGTTGCATATGAAGCCTATTGCAACCATTTGATGTGGGTTTGAGATATACAATTCACACTCGCACTCATTGTTGTCCTAAATCAATTATAAACAAAAAATAATAAAGACATTATTTGATGTAATAAGAAAGAGAGTTTAAAAATTAATTCATTATTTATTGTAAAAAAAACAATTAATACCTTAGTTGACGGAATTGTGCAACTATCTCGTGCGCTATTTGTGGCAGGGGATGATGGTACCGCAGGCGCTGAAACCTTCGCATATTGCAGTTTGAAATCACTAAGTTCAGCCCTTAGACCTTCATACAATACTCGCAACTCTCTACTTTGTTGACAATCATGCTCACCATGAGTTTGCTTTTTTGGTCCAAGGTAGTGGGTTGGATTAACGCCAAATCCACAACCCCTTGTACGGCCCGAGTATTCTCCCCTTTCCAAGGCACGAGAAAGAATTTCCTTTTCAGAGCAATCTGTGATCTCTCCCTGTGACACAGACTGTGATATGGTTTCCTAATTCACAAAAAAAAGTATAATAAAATTATTATACATTACAAAGATCATATAAATTTTAAAAGTTTTTGAAATACTTACAATTCTATGGGTCACCTCCTTAGTTTTGGGATCCACAATCTCCCCATCCTTGTTTTGTCGGGCCTCTACCCACAAAACATGCCGCTCAATACTTTCTTTATGACGATCTTTCCCACTCTCCTCCAACTATATTTAAATTTACCAAATGTTAAGACATTATAAATCAAAATATTCATTAAACAAAAAGAAATCAAGTTTATTGTGTCTTACCAATCTTTCTTCAATAATTTGATATCCACTAGCACCGCCTCTATACGGGTACTCACAACATGAAGCTCTCCCTCGATTCTGTTGGCTTGTTTTCTATTTAGAGAGATAAGTATACATTAATGCATAATATATAATTGTCAAATATATTTTAAGTTATAACTTAATAGATTATAGTACTAACCAAGAATTCTGGATCTTCAGTGCGTTTTCTAACAAATATACCCCAATCCTCCTTTGTAATAAATCCACTATATAGTGGTGGAGGCTCCCATCTGATGTTTCCACTATGATCTCTGAGATATTTATTTGTTAGACTAGTCCTGAAATTCCGATGTAACTTTCCCGCTTCCTTCATTAACCAGATTTTTCGAGTCTCGTCCACGTCAAAAAATTTCTGCTTACACATATTCAATGAAAATGATATAAATATATATGGTTACAAAATTATTAAATAAGATAACTAAAGAGATATAAAATTATATACCTGTATTGTTAACCAGAACTCCTCTTTTTGTTTCCACAAAATGGCATTTTTTTTGTCATTCCAATTAGTGATTGTAATTGGTATCATTTGTTTTACCTTACTACCAACGAAGGTAATCAACTGTGTGCCATTTCTTCCAATTGGCTGACCCTTAACATTCCACTCGACCTGCATTATGTCATTAGTTAATTAATTATCAAATAATTAAAACTAAGTATTGAATTAAGTTAATTAGTAACTTACTGATAAGGGTCCTTTTCCTTTATTTATCCGACCGATGATATCTTTTTTGACAGTCATTCCACGGGGACCATGCTTCCTGATATAGTCTCCAACATCACTCTCATGACCGCTGTCATCATGCCCACTACCATGATCATTATAATCTTCCATCTGACCTGCAATAAAATAAATAACCAGTCAAGAAAAATAAATAACCAGTCAAGAAGATGAAAACTATGTAAATAACTAGTCAAGAAGATGAATAATCATTGTTATTGTTATATTTATTGAAAAGACCAACAAAAAATTAAATAACCAATCAAGAAGATGAAAACTATGTAAAAATGCATTTGATGTAAGAAAACTATGTAAAAAAATAAATAATCATTGTTATTGTTACCTTTTCCTTTTCTTGGAGATAATTTTATTTGCAATTCGCTTCTTGGTACTTTGTTTTTGACGAATCGTAATTCCATCACTATGATCCTTTCTAACATACACAACATCCTCTCTTTCCCCTACTATTGGTAGTGATGTCCCGAAGAAAGGGCCGTCCTCAATACCATCATCATCGGTTGATTGATCATAAATGTCAGTCACCAATTTTTTATTTGTCAATAAAACAATGGACCAATTGATATCAACGGGATCAGTGACATAAAACACTTGTTGAGCTTGGGATGCCAAAATAAAAGGCTCATCTTTATATCCTAACTTGTTGAAATTCACTTGCATGAACCCCGACTCATCAATCTGTAAACCATTATTATTGTCAACCCACTTACATTGGAACACAGGCTCCTGAAACATGTTGTAATCCAACTCCCATATGTGTTCAATGACCCCGAAGTATGACATATTCGCGTATATGGGATTTCTGTCATTGGCACTTGATGTATGCATAGCTTGAGCTACAAGAGTCACCCCACTATTTTGCATTTTACTCTGATCATCATGGTTTTTTGTATAGAACGTGTACCCATTCATTAGATAGCTGGTGTAAGAGAAAACAGATATATTTGGACCTTTTGCTAACCATCTCAATCTTTCTGAAATCGAGGTAGGATTCATAGCAAACTCGAAATCAATGTGCTCTTTTAGCCACACTATGAAACTCCGATTGTGTTCTTTTGTTAACCAAACTTGACCCTTATATGGGTGATCACTCTTAAGTATGTCCATGTGCTTGGCAACATATGAATCAACCTCACTATCATTGTGCAAAACATATAAGTGTGCTGGATCTAGTTCTTTCCTTGATACCATAACTATTTTAGTTCCTGACATCCCTTTACTAATGCTTCCTAAGTGACGAGACCTTGGCAGTCCCACGGAATATTCAAGACTAGATAGATAGCCGGTGCAGAACTCAATAGCTTCTTCAACTATGTAGCGCTCAACAATACACCCCTCGGGTCGTGATCGGTTTTTAACATATCCTTTTAATATCTTCATGTAACGCTCAAACGGATACATCCATCTCATGTAACATGGGCCACACAATTGTGTCTCTCTAATCAGATGAACTATTAGATGAATCATTATGTCAAAAAACGAAGGTGGGAAATACATCTCAAGCTTACACAAAGTGACGGTAATTTCTTTTTGCAATGATGGCAGCTTTCCAGGGTCAATCACCCTACTACAAATCGCCTTAAAAAAGAAACAAAGTTTGGTTAGGGTCTGGCGCACTTTCTTAGGCAAAATGGATCGTATACCAATGGGTAGCAAATTCTCCATTAGAACATGACAATCACGGGACTTTAAAGACTTTAACTTGAGGTCTTTCATCGATACAAGGTTCGTAACATTTGAAGAGTACCCCTCTGGAACTTTAACTCCATGAAGAAACTTACAAAACACAGTCTTCTCCTTTTTAGATAGATTATGAGCTGCCGGAGGTAGATATGTACGTGTACCCTTCTTTATCGGACCCAATTCTGGTCTCAACCCCAAACTAAGCAAGTCCAACCTCGAGTTGATGGTATCTTTAGTCTTTCCTGGTATATTGAGTAAAGTACCAATGACACTTTCAAAAACATTTTTTTCAACATGCATCACATCAATGAAGTGCCTTACATATAATGACTTCCAGTATGGCAACTCAAAGAAAATCGACTTTTTCTTCCACCCCCGTTTGGCAAGCTCTCCGGCAAAAGGCTTCCCAAATTTAATGTTCAAATCTTTCACTTTTTCAAATAGTTGTTCGCCCGTCAAAGGCATGGAAGCTTTACGGGTTTCGGTATTCCCATTGAATGCCTTTTTCAACAGTCGATACTGATGAGTAGATGGCAAAAATCTACGATGACCAGGGTAGATATTCTTCTTACCATGTTTCAACCACATCCAATCAGTGTTATCTTCACATATAGGGCATGCACACTGACCTTTGTTACTATACCCAGATAGATTTCCATAAGCTGGAAAGTCATTAATTGTGCCAAAAATCATAGCCCTCAGGGTGAAACTTTCTTCTCTGAACCCATCATACACCTCTACTCCAGTCTCCCACATTAACTTCAAGTCTTCAATTAAAGGAGCCAAGTATACATCAATATCATTTCCTGGTTGGTTGGGCCCAGAAATTAACAATGACAACATCATATATTTGCGTTTCATGCAAAGCCATGGAGGTAAGTTATAGATCGCCAAAATCATGGGCCAAGTACTATGGGAGCTACTCTGAATACCGTGCGGGTTAAATCCATCAGCAGACAATGCAAGTCGTAGGTTTCTTGAATCCAACCCGAAATCAGGAAAATCAATATCAATTTTTTTCCACTGCGGAGAATCCGCCGGGTGTCGTAGCATGCCATCTTTAATCCTTTCATCCTCATGCCATGTCAAGTGTTTTGCATCTTCTGAACTACGGTACATGCGCCTAAATCGAGGAATTATGGGAAAATACCACAACACCTTTTCTGGAGCAGATTCTTTCTTGTTATACCGCGATGCGTTACATTTAGGACACAACTTTAACAATGCATGTTCATTCCGAAATAAAATGCAATCATTGGGACAAGCATGTATCTTCTCATAGTTCAAGCCAATGGACCCTAACATTTGTTTTGCATCATACGTCCGAGAAGGGAGCACATTATCCTTCGGCAACATTTCTTTCAATAGTGCGAGTAATTCCGTAAAGCTCTTATCCGTCCATCCGTGGCAAGTTTTCAAGTTATACAACTTTATCACAGCCAATAATTTTGTGAATTCAGTACAACCCGAATACAACGGTGTCTCCGCATCCGTTATCAACTTCTCAAACATTTGAGGACAGTCATTAAGATCGTCTTCAACAGCCTTTGCCATCTCTTCAAATTCGTCCCCATCCAATGTAGGTCTTTCAGTGTCAACCGGCGCACATCTCTCGGTATTATTACCCATATTTGAAGATTCACCTCTTTCCTCACCATGCATTGTCCAACAAGTATAACTTTGATCAATTCCGTAACCCTTTAAATGTCCTGCCAACTCCTCTGCATTAACCGATTTTACATAACAACAACTTAAACAAGGACATTTGATATCACTAGAAGTCCCTAAACGTTTAACAGCACAGTTCACAAAATAATCCACTCCAGCGACATATTCCTTGGACAGACGATTGGCAGACATCCACTTTCTATCCATAATTTCCCAATATTTATAATAAAATCCTGATAAGAGAACTTAAACCTATTACAGGTGAAAAACACACAACGAACAATTTTTTTGAAGCTAAGACATTCAACTATTTTCAGCTAAAAAAATCAAAGACTTTAATGTCTTCCATAATGTCATTCTTCATATAATAAATATAAGAAAACAACAAAAGTACCTGAACACGTGGAAGCAACAATGAACTCGAATGAACTAGAACGAACACTCGAACCAGAACGAACTCGAACAATGAACGCGAAGCTCCGGCAAACCAAACTCGCAAAACCTAACAAACAATTCGCATTAAATTCGCATTAAACAACAAATCATCAACATCAATCCTAAATTTTTCAAATTTATAAATACAACACAAGAATCCATTAACCTAGAGCAACATTAAATTAACAAGCATTTATTTGGACATTTCAACAATTACTACACCTACATTTCCCCTTAAGTTTAGAAACACTACACCTACACCTACTTTCAAAGAACCAATCAACAAGCATCAAAATTGAATCATTTAACCTAAAGTTCCAATGCCATTAAAAGAACTAGAACAAAATGCAATGCCATTAAATTCGCATTAAACAACAAATCATCAACATCAATCCTAAATTTTTCAAATTTATAAATACAACACAAGAATCCCTTAACCTAGAGCAACATTAAATTAACAAGCATTTCATTTGGACATTTCAACAAATACTACACCTACATTTCATTTGGATATTTCAGCAAATACTACACCTACACATTTCAACAAGCATCAACAATGAATCATCTAACCTAAGGTTCCAATATGCCATTAAAATAACTAGAACAAAATGCAATGATATATATTACCTTTGGTGAAAGTGGAACGAAAATGCAAGCTTCACGAACCCAACGAAAATGGGAAAAGCTCCGTACGGACCCAACAAAAAAAATGGTGAGAGTGAGAGGTAGTGGGCAACGAAAATGAGAGAGGGAAGAAAGTGTGAGGGAACGAAAATGAGAGTGAGAGGGAACAAAAATGTAAATGGAGTGTGAGAGTGAGAGGGATAGGAACGTGAGTGAGAGAGTGAGAGTGAGAGTGAGAGTGAGACCGTGAGTTAGCTAGCTGGAAGAGACAGTGAGAGTGAGAGGGAGGAAGACGCGAAATTAAACAAAATAAACTTAAAGGAATAGGCAGCGCTCAAGCAGAAAAGCGCTGCTTATTCGTATAGCGAGTTAAGCAATGCGCAGCGCTCAGCCCAAAGCGCTGCTCATTAGTCAGCGCGTTTCTCCAATTGGCAGCGCTCCATCCAAAAAGCGCTGCTTATTTGTATAGCGAGAATCTGCAATAGGCAGCGCTCACCCCAAGCGCTGTGCATCACTGAGCGCCTCTCATCAATGGGCAGCGCTCACCCCATAAAGCGCTGCCAATTGGTTTAGCCCGTACATGAATGAGTAGCGCTCCCAACCAAGCGCTGCCCATTGTTAAATTTTTTGCAAATTGAGTAGCGCTTTTATGGCAAGCGCTGCTTATGTGTGCGACTAATTTCGACAATTCTGGCGTAGTGCCTCCAAACTCCCAAACACACCCAAAGAGAACTCGATTTGAGATGTAAGGAAGAAGGGAATGGGTTTTGTTTCCCCTTCTTGTAGACCACAAAAAGGGAGTCCCCTCACCTTGAATCAGGATTATCAAACTCGAGAGTCTATGTAAACTCGTGGAGCATCGACAGACTCGACTCATAGACTTCAGTTGTAAATTCATAAGAGTCTATCAAATATAAAAAAAAAACCTATAAATGACATATACACGTGATATAATATAGGTTAACACAACAATTATATAACATTTGAACTCTAAAATAAAGCAAAGTAGCAAACCACGAAATATTCCTCTTTATATGTAGCACAATTAATTTATGAGGACTATTTTGGTGCCACCAAGCAGAATGGGAGCCTCCCAAGTTCTCAAGCAAGATGCATATGTTTAGGCTTTAAAGTTACCCATTAGACGTCCCCGGCAAATATGGTTTGGCGAGCCTAACAAAAGCCAATTTGCAAACCAGTGGAGACTAGGGATGCACACTTTGTATTGCATTGGAATAACTAGATTCATATTAGATTCTTCTTCCGAATGAGATGAATCACTGTGTTAGGACACACATTATACAGAGATGAAAAGAGGAAGAAACGAGTAATAAAATACTATATACCATACCTATGTTACCCATTTTTATATTTGTATTTTGAAAAAAATATTTCTAACTGTGTGAATACTAAATACTGATACTTGTACACACCATGTGATTTGTGTTAATGAAAGTACAAGTGAACTAAGTTTATTATAGATTTTAGGTTTTAGATTTACAGACTTAGAGTGAACTTAGTTAATCATAATAATAGTGAACTTAATTCACTACACTACGATTGTTTTTTATTTTTAATAAAATGGTACATGTTAATTGAGTTCATTAACATTATACTGAACATGACCCATAATAACTATAATGAACTCAGTTCACGATAAATTTTAAAAAAAAAATAGCAACATGAGGGCACTTTGTAGTTTGTAAATGGCTAGGGAAGGGGGGTGTCGATAGCCAAATTTGGGGTGTGAATAGAGCCACCCAAAGAAAATCCCTATTATTTACTACATTAAAATGCAACCTAAGCTGAATTGAGGTGGGGATTTTATCTAATAAGATTATCTGGTCTCCTCAGTGATCCAAATTTGCAAGCAAGCCCACACAATGTTTTTGCATTATTGTTATATATATATATATATTATAAAACAAATCATAGATTATTAATCAAATGTTTAAATAAAGTATTACTACTTGTTAAGATTTGGGGGAGGAGGGTGTTAGTAGGAGTAGGACCAACTCTGCTTTTCTCCGCGTAGCATCTTCGTCTGAATTGCTCCAAAGTGAGGAATGCTTATCTGTAATTCTGATATCTAGAGCATTAATTAACATGTTTTGCAGCTGCTATAAGCAAAAGACTAAGACAAAGGAAGACTTACTTACGTGTCATGAAGGCAGATAAGTGTTGTCTGTCGTGTCCTTATTCACCAACACGATATCTACGTGTAACAAAACAATCATCTCCATCCATAGGGAAACAAATTCAAAATAAACACATGAAACTTTCCAAGTTCCAACATGTGCCTAAGAAAGCTTAAGACTCTTCCAACCAACTCCCTATAAATACATGCTTTCTTCTAATCATACTATCCAATATATTTATCATCCATAGTATATAATATTCTCGATTCTCGAAATCTTGTCTTGTGATACTCCTAAAACTTTTTAACCCCCATTCCATTCAGATTTTCTCTTTGACACAATGCCCAATCCCCTGCAACTCAAATCATTGAATCACATCTCATTGGTCTGTGGATCACTTGAGAAGTCCGTTGATTTTTATGTCAATGTTCTTGGCTTCATTCCAATTAAGAGGCCTACCTCGTTAGACTTCAATGGTGCATGGTATATTTTCTCTTTTTTATTTTTCATTAAAATTGCATACTACTAATTGCATTGTGGGCTTGATTTATGATCCAATGACCAATCCTTGGTAGGTTGTTCAATTATGGCATTGGCATACACCTTCTCCAATCAGATGATCCAGAAGGCATGCCAAAAAATGTACACATTATTAATCCAAAGGACAACCACATTTCCTTCCAAGTATATTTCTCTCTCTCTCTCTCTATCTGTCTGAAACCGAATCATTTCAACTTAACTAAAAGCATATATAGTCATTATATATAGTCAGTTATATATGACGTGTGTATAATAATTAATGGAAGGATTTGTGTATTGTTACTAGTGTGAAAGTATAGCAGCAGTGGAGAATAAACTGGAGCAAATGAAGATAGAGTATGTGAAGAACAGAGTAGAGGAAAATGGGATATACGTTGATCAGTTATTCTTTCATGACCCAGATGGCTCCATGATCGAAATCTGCAACTGTGACAACATTCCTGTTGTTCCTTTATCAGAGGACAAAGTATGGTCTTCTTGCTCCCGCTTCAATTGCAATATTCAAAACCGGCAGATGCAGATTCAACAAATGATCCCAATGTAGCAGCAACAATTAATCACCATTTGTTCTTGTATATATATATAAAACAGTAATATGTATGCATTTTGTAATAGTGATGAAATTTTCTCATGGAATCTTTTATAGTAAACTATAAGAAAAATAATCCTATGTTTGATGAGAAGGTTGAAAGGAGAATGGAACAACAACTTAAAAATGTAAATCGTGGAAATACAAAAAACTAGAATGTCTTAATGCAGAAAACAATTTTACGCTTTCAAGGAAAGGCAACAGTTAAATATGTATCTCCCATTTCATTGCGACTCGAGACAAATCTAATCAAATTATCAAAGATAGACCCTCGACAAAGTTGTCTATAAATTATCCATACCACACAATTCATGAGAAAACTATCAGTGTGAACAGTATTGGAGGGACGGGTCTCGTGGTTTCATCGTCAACAGTGACTATATGTGGTGGTATCTCCATCCAGCTCAATAGGGATGCCTTTGCACATTTATGGTTTACAAGCACACGGGGAAACTTGTTTTTCAGTAATGTCAAAAAAATGAATTCTAAGGAGATAAAATAAAGAGGACTTGAATTCATGAGCAAAACAGGATTTTCGCAAATGAATCCAATTATACCATTAATCATGCCAAGAATTAGACGATCAAAATCAACAATACAAACAAACAGAGTTCAAAGTCTGGGGTTAGCAACAGTGACTTAAACAAATCATGGAAATCAAACTTAGAATGAGTGAACATCGTGAATTCTTTAAGTATCAGAGTAAACTAAGTCAATAAAATGCAAAATGAAGTAAAAAGAAAGGACTAAAGTGAAACAATCGATTGTCAAAGTAATATATTTATTGAAATCATCTCTAAGCGGATGTGTTAGGCGTATATGGGTCATTGAATGCTATGAATGCCGCCCCTAGAGCTATTTACAAACAACTATATACATAAATTATAAGAAATAACTTCATACTTACATAGTGGACACATGTCCATTTCGAAAACTAGCATAACTAATAACTACCCAATGATTGATAATCATATGCTACCACATAGACCCTGGCTCTTTAGATGTTGTACACATGCCTTTGCGCCTTCAAAGATCCCCAAGAAACCATCAGAAACTGTTTCCAATTTTCACACACTTTGACCCCCCCTTCTCAGATCTTCCTTGAAAACTGCTCACCACTTCGAACATTAGTCGTGTCTCAAACTTTCTACTTCCTTACTCGCGTGTCCACATGATTAGTTTCAAATTAGAAATTTGACTGTAATAATACTCCGACGCAAATGGTTGATCCATCTAGAGTGGGAGAGCCTCGCAGCTAATATTGGGAGAAACTAAGTCTCACACTGAAAATAGATACAATACTATCCATCTTTTACAAAACAGTTTTGTAAGGTTGAGTTGGGCCAAAAATTCTAAAATGATATTAAAGTCTATCAATTAGGCGACCCACCATTTATCTATCAGCTGGGCTTTGTATTTAAAAATCGGCGTTGTAAGATTGAAACCTCAAATTCTAAGAGTTTGAGTCTTCCTATCTATTCAATATGTTATTTATATCATTGTCATCTTTTTAATAGTCTACATCTACAACAACCTTTACTCTATAGTATTTTTTAACTGATAAAGCTTAATATTGGGCATTTTTGGTACTATGTATGGTATTTTTACTTTATAGAAGCTAATAACAAATTAGTTGGATCAATTCAATGGTGCACTCTAATCCAACCTATGGATAATCATATTTGTAGCATAAGTATCAATGAAACCACCAATTAATACACTCTTGTTGGGTGTTTTATTACTCATTTCGTCCCAAATTAAGTGTTATCCATGTCGAAAATGTTGTTCCAAAATAAGTGTCACTTTCTATTTATCACTTTAGCTTTCTACTTAATATTATGTGCATCATTTCTGTATTTGCGTAAAAGTGGAGAGGCAAACTCCTTAGCAAAATATTTAGGTTAACGAGTGAATTGCTTTCTTTGCCAGTGAAAATTCCCTATGAAGGGTTTTTTCCAACAGATAGAAGGGCCTATTGCGGAGTTATTGACGCCTCGACAATAACGATGCTTAGGGTTAGCCTTTCCCTCCTGAGGGCGAGCTGGACAACGTGCGTAGGCGGGTTTGGGCTTTGTCTGACTTGGGTCAGCTATGTTGAGTGTGGTATCCCAGGACTATTGGGCCCTTAATGGGCGACTTATTTAGCTCTATACATAGTTGTTCTAGCACGAGGCTCGGGTGAAGGTGGATAGTTTGTAAGCACCTTAGGGGCGACTTACACATGTCAGTACACAACCACGAGGCCATTGAGGGTGAAGTCGTTTTTTAGTGTCTTATGGGTGATTGGGGCATATCAATACACGAACCCTCAAACACAAGGCCTTTGAGGGCGAAGTGTTTTGTAAGTGGCTTAGGGAGACTTACACATATTAAAACAATGTTCAAGTCTATTATTTTCTACTTTGAATTTATGATATACAGTGGTACACCAATATCAATAAGTTAGATTTATAAAATTATTATTCTGCAGTCAAATGCTCTACCATTGAGCTATGGACCTTTTGAACCGAAAAAAATTATTATTATTATTATTATTATTATTATTATTTTTCACTACCAAAAAAAATTATTATTCTCTTTCTTTTATCTATGAGTATTTTTATTATGTGTGAAATATCAGGTGACACTTAATTTGTGACAAAAGAGTATTTTTTGAGCAAGAGTATAACCGTAGTATTTCTGAAATTTCCTCTTGATTTATTTACGGATTGCGATGTTTATTTATGCTAGAATGGGCTTCCTAATGTTGCGGATCGTACGCCATGTGGCTCTAATAGAGCTGGCAAAATGGGCCAGGCCCGTCGGGCCGGTCTTTGTTAGCCCGAAAAAATATAGGGCTTGGGCTGAAGAACTTAAGCCCATTTTTATATCCGGGTTTTTTAGCCCAGCCTAAAAAAGGCCGAGCCCATATCGGACTAGCCTGATCGAGTAATGGGTAGCCCGCAAGCCTACAGATTATAAAAAAATAGGTTGTATTGTATTGTTGCCAAAAGACTAGAATTAGTAACCCAAGTAACATCAGTGCCATTAAACTTTTTGTTGATTTTCCTTAGTTAGCTTCGGCAGCTGTAAACTTTGTTTTAACAATACCCAATTACACACTACACTTTCAACAACACCAAAACCATCTCCTTGTGTCATTGCAGCTCTCACTTTCAGGTAGCTCAACATAGACAATATCAGTAATGATTAGTTACAGAATTTCCATCAACTTTTACCCACTCATGAAGCCCATAATTGCTTGCAAGCCATCTGTGTTCTCGGGCCTGTTCTGTCGACGTGAATGCATATTATATTTAAAGAGTCTTGTTATTAGAGGAGATAATTAAATTCTACCTTGTTGTTTCTACTTCATGAAAGCATACATGTTGATTCCTTCTTTCAATTCTACTGTAAATTTTTTTTTTAACACATTTTATTTTTGACACACAGTGGTGTTAAAAAAAAATTTGGGCACACTACTATTAAACTTAAATAGCATATTTGTATTTTATTAATTCTAATTTTTTTCAATTAGCATTGCGTGATATGCGGGCTAGCCTGAAAAGCCCACAGCCCATATAGGGCCGGGCTTGGGCCACACATGTTGAGCTCGAATATCATCCCGGACTTTTTGGCCCGAACCATAAAAGCCCGAGCCCAATGTGGGCTAGCCCGATATAGGCCGGATAGCCCATTTCTCAAGCTCTAGGCTCTAAGGTGTGCATGAGGTAGTAAAAGAATCAGATTCTGGCATGTGATTGTGTGAACAAATCTAACAGTGCCTGATGACTAATGCATTGTGTGGGGATCTTTTTTTTTTTTTGGTCTAAAAGTTGTTTGATTAGAAGAAAATGGGCCAGGCCCAAACCAAAACAACTACAAAGTTGCTACTGACCCAACTTTCGTGGGAGATACATAAGTAGAATACCAATTACAAAAAGCAATTAAAAGAAGGCACCCAGTAAGGCCCGTGAACGAAACAGGGGGGACCATAATTGGAAATAGATTATATGTGAAGTTAACCCTAATTTGGCAAAAATCCATTACGCCACAGCACCACCCACGCCAACCTTCGATCAGAACCTCAATTTCCATTGTACTTTTGCCTTTCATCTACCCCTCGCCATTATCACCCTCGATCAAGGACCTCTACACGACAAGAATCACATCACGGCAAGAACGTTTTCACTCCAAAGCTCCAGATAACAGCTTTCCCTTTTGATCTACCACACGCCATGCTTCCAAATATGAACATCCTTTTCAGCCCCCAGCATCTAGTTCCAAAATCAACGAGAGAGGCATTTTCCTTCTTTCCAGCAACGATCGTCCAACAACGAGAGAAACACAGATCAGAACAGCCAAGAATCCTAACTGCTATAGGGGTTGAGCGTCACGACCTAAAGTTCCACGAAGAAGATCAGGAAGGATCGAAAGTCAGGATGCGGTGAGATGACCGTCTCGCTCACTCTTCAATTCCACAAAGCTTGTGCGTCAGATACCAGAGCCCGCCGGAGTAATAGAGGAGGGCGAATCGTCCATGATCCTTGGAGAGCACCCTCCCTCGCAAGAGAAGCAATCGCATGAGCACATTGATTACCTTCCCTTTTAATCCAGGTTAGATGTGAGCTCTGCATGTTCATTCTCATGTTGTTTATGTCTTCCACGATGTTCTGTATTTCCCTCTTCTCTAATGCTCCAATACACACCTCAACGAGGATCTTGTTGTCAGATTCAAACAAGACTTGCTCGAGATGAAGGTTATTCGCAAAGGAGACGGCATCTCGGAGGCTTAGGGCTTCAGCCATAAGAGGAGACGAAGCAAAGAATCGAGTTGAGGCCGCAGAGAGTAAGTTTTCTTGCACATCTCTACAAATAATTCATGAGAAGCCCTTCCCCGTTGTTTGATCATAGGCAGAGTCACAATTGATTTTGACATAATGATCTTGAGGAGGCCTCCATTGAGTTGGGGGAGCCTGCACATTAGTAGTAACAATATTCTGTAGGCTGTGGTTGCTTGTAGTACTGATTAGCTTAACTGAGAGAAACTCATAGCACTGAGTTTTGATTTTATGAAGTGAGCTAAGAGGGTTAGGAGTTTTGTCATAAAAAACCTTGTCATTCCTAGCAATCCAGATATTCCACAGAGTGAAGAATAACCAAGTAGAGAGGTTGTTCTCAATAGCCATTGGAGAATCTAGAGCCTCCACTATCCATCTTTGAATAGAAGTTATACCCATAGGGGTGGGGGGAGTGACAATTTGGAGGCCAAACCATAGGGGTCTGGTCCAATCACATAGTAAAAGCATATGTTCACTGGTTTCAGTCTCTTGCAAGCATATGAGGCATAGGTGCGTCAGGGGAATTCTTTTCTTACAAAGATTTTCTTTAGTAGGGATAATATTGTGACTTACCTTCCAAATAAAGTGTTTCACTTTATTAGGAATTTTGGTCGACCAAATCATCCTCCATAGTCTCTCCGAAGTAGTTGTAGAGCAACTAGGGCCACTACCTAGGCTAGCAGTAGTATCAATTAGAGTCCTATACCCTGACTTCACCGAATAACATCCATCCTTACTATGTGGCCACATGAGAATGTCCTGTTGTGAGGTCCATGAGATTGGAGTTTTAACCACCTCTATTGCACTCTGAGTTTGTAAATTTAGCCTGAGTTGGTTGAAGTTCCATTTTTTATCTTCCCCCATAAGTTCAGATACAGTAGTTGCAGTTGCATTAGGTTTCATCATTACTTTGTTACCAGAACTAAGCCAATTATCCTTTGAGATATTGATAGAAGTACCTGATCCTATCATCCATCTTCCTGAATTTCTCAGCATTTCCCTTCCCTGTTTGAAGCTATTCCACAACCAAGAGGCTCCTCTACGAGCAGGAGCCTCCCAAAAGGTGCAATTAGGGAAGTAGATGGATTTCAAAGTTGTAGCCCAATAAGAACTAGGATCATTAATCATCCTCCAGACCTGTTTAGAGATAAGGGCAGAGTTCATCTTCTTGAAGTCTTTAAAACCTAGGCCTCCTTCTTCTTTTGGGAAGCAGAGAGCTTCAAACTTCTTCCAATGGATACCATTAAACCTTCCATTTGATTTCCACCAGAATTTGGCCACATTAGAGGTGAGAGAGTCACAGAAAGTCTTAGGCAGTATCAGGATTGACATTATATAGCTAGGAATTGCTTGGATGACTGCCTTAATTAATACCTCCTTGCCTGCTTGGTTTAAAAGATTTCCTTTCCACCCTTCTAACTTGCCATTGACCTTTTCTTTCAGCCATTTTAAACTTTGTACCTTTGAGCCTCCCCACTCAGAGGGTATTCCAAGATATTGTCCAGGGTTTGACCAAATTGGGATATTAGTCAGTAAGGATACACTACCTTTTATCTGTTGAGATACCTTGCAGACATATATGATTCCTGACTTAGTCAGATTAATTTTTTGTCCTGATGCACTAGTAAACAGATTGAGGATTTTGATGATTTGATACATATTCTCTGTTTTATCTTTGAAGAAGAGAATGACATCATCAGCAAAGAATAGATGTGTCAAATCTGGAGTTGTAGGTGCTAGTTTGATGCCCTGAATTTCCCCAGTATTAGCAGCTTGAGTGATCATCCGTGAGGGGATCTTTGCTTCCACTCGTTGATTTCCTTTCAAGTGCCTCTTTTGGCCCACTTAGCCCAACAATTTCAATTTTCTCTTGAACACCCTACTAATGTTAGCCAGCCATAGAAAATGGCGTGTAAATCAATGTCTTCAACAAATTTGTCTTCACCACAACATAACTCATATCACATTTTTTTTTCGAAATCAATCTTGCAATTTTACTACTAGATCCCCTGTTTCATCCATATGCTTTTTGCATTATTTATGTAGCTAAAATGCAGTGAACTATTAAATGAACCATATTTATTTGATGAGTAAATTACACCTTCCCCTTTTAGAAAAGCTTGAGTTTCACTCATATCTCTTATTATCTTAAAACCTACAATCCATTAACTTGATAAGTAAATATGTAAAGTTTACTTCTATCTCTTAAAGAAAAGTTTGAATTACTCCTCATCTCTTAGTGGCAACATAAGTTTTGGGAGTCCTAAACCACTCTTTAATTGAAAGAGAATAAAAAACAAAGACACCATCAACTTATCAACTTGAGCCTATCTTTAGTGACAAGTTAGATTTCTATGTTATTTTATTCCTTCTTTTGGTAAGTTTATTTGGTATTTTAGTTTGATTCTAGTGTTATTTTACTACCTTTATCTTTGTTTTTGCTGTTAGGATAAGTTGATGAATCAATGAAGATTTTAAGTGCAAATTATGTGAAATTAGAAGCCCTAAGGCCGAGAGGTGCAACCACGGATCAATACCAAGCCAAACTAAGAGACGGAGGAATCTCAGTGAAAAACACGACCGCCCGTGTTGCCACAACACGCCCGTGTCTGTTTGAGAAGTCTAAAGGATCAAATTTCGTTTCTTCCCTTTTCAATAGGCTCCTTTTTGTTTTTTTGCCTTTTCTGCCTTTCTTTCTTTTTTTCTTTCTCTCTCTCTCTCTCTCTCTTTTTTTAGATTTGCAATTTTCCACAATTATTTTTTTTTATATTTTCCTTAGGAGGAAAAGGTGTTTGTAAGCACATGAGTCACTCCTATTTTGTTTCCTTTGTAGGAAAAGATACTTGTAAGAGCATGAGTCACTCCTATTTTTTCAACACGATAGACAACTAAGATATAGGACGAAATTGTAATTTTCAGTAGTTGCTCCACATTTAATTTCAAATGGTTACCACAAAAAAAATTATATCAAGGTGCCAAAGAAATATATAACAAATAGGCTCAAAGGGAGCAACTAATAGATAATTTCAACAAACGACTCTGAGGCCAGGAAAATACCTAAATTCCCCAAATCTTTTTACATGATGCAAATCAATTTTCGCATTGAAATGGTCAAAAGGCAAATTCTAGAATGTAGCAAATTGAGAAACACACTCATACAAAGAGAAGGGGTAAAAATTTATGATTTAGTATCAATCCCCTTATAAAGGCTCAAATCTCACATTTAGAAGCTAGTTCACAAAAAGTATTCATCGGCTTCCTAAGGACAACCCCACAGTTACAATCAAGCACAAGTTTGCCAAGTAAATTAATTATGGGGTCCCATAAAGGCATAATCTCTATTTTTTAAAAGCATAATTCAAATCAAGCCGGAAAAAATGCTATCACATTAATAGAGATCAAGTGACAAGATATAATATCCTCTCCACCACTAGCATGAAGCATAGTCCTCAATGCAAAATGGTTAAATAGACACCAAAATAAATAAATGAGAGAGCGAGTAAGAGTGACTTCCCTGAGAGAGCTTGTAGTCTGAGCTTATTCGTAAAATCAAAACAAAAAAAAATAAAAATAACTGAAAATAAAACACAGGTTGCCTCCTGCGAAGCGTTTGTTTAACGTAATGAGTCTGACGATAGTTGGTGCTTAATGAGGGGGCTCTCCCAGAGCAAATTTAACATCTAACGCAGTCCACCTTCTTAGCTTTCTAACCATGTGGTTCACATTGTTATTTCTTTTTCCACGTGGTGGATGAACTTCAAAGGATGGTGGAATTTTTATTTTATCTCCATCCACCACTATGCTAGGATCCAGTAAAATAAGAACTTTTTTCAAAAGGGCCTGCATCTGTAAATCAGTAAAAATGTTAGCTTCAACCACATCATCAAAATAATGAGAAGTTAAATAAGATAAATTTTGATTGGAATTTAAAGCTTTTATAACATCCTCTTCTTTACCACTCCTTAAAGTTACCTTTCCCTTATGAACCTCAATCACAACATCACCAATGGTTAAAACAATTTGCCCAAAAATTGGGGCTTTCTCCTCTTTCTCCAACTCATGAACCAATGGATCTTTCTCATTCTCCTCACAACCGCTCTTATTGTAACACCCCGTTAATTTCTAACTTGTAGAAACTACCGAAATGCACTACTGGCATATATCAGAGTACCTCATGTTTTAAATACTGAACACATACTAATACTCGATGCTAAAAGCCATCAAGCGCGTTGCATAACTTAACATGAAAAATACATAAAGCGTTCTTACACCACTCAACTAGTGTTCAGTACCAAAATAGAAAGTCTGCGGAAGCGATTTACAACTTGAAAGACGTAAGTCATACAATCGAATAGTCTTAAGATACTGAATAGAAATACGGAAATACAAAGGAAACTGAAATATGAGACATAATAAAATAAAGATAGCGGCTGCTCCTCAAGCGTCTCCATGACCATGCCTCATCATCTTCAACTTAGCCTGCAATTCTGAAAAACAACAACATGGATTGGGTGAGACAACTTGTCTCAGTGAGTTCTATCGAGACCCCTTACTAACTCTCTCGGTTCAATTATGCTTGATTCGTTAATCTTGATTCATAATTCATAGTCTTACTATTTGACTATGTGACTAGCATAAACGTTGTCCTCATAACCCTCATAAGCAGTTACAAGAGGCAACACATAAATAATGAACAATGGTCTTTAGCATGTCACTGGTCACTTGGCAAAATAAGCTCCCGGTGAACCCAATCCACTAATCGCTAGCGGGCAAACCTCAAGGGGCCTAGGTTCATAGGGCTCATGACTTCCCCTCCCCTAGCACACTAAATTAACATAGGGTCGTCACCCTAACCTGATGTATATATTTTAATATACCTTGAACAATGAGCAGTGAACAATGATCTGTGAACATAACGATGAACTTATACTTGACATGATCTTAATCTTAACCTAATCTTATACTTAGCATAATCTTGTCATTAGGTGATCTCACACGGAATTACTAACGTTGTTAGTTTAACTTATAACTATCCATTACCTAGTCCACATCATAATGTATCGCCCATACTCCACATTATGATAACCTAACTTAGTCATAATCGATCTCATAAATACCACGTCGGGCCATCACATAAGCAAAGACATGAACATAACATAAAATTACTTTGATCGTACTTGATTTCATGATGCTAATATGTTTCCATCCTTGGGAAACCTTGAGGAGTGGATTAGAAGGGACTTAGGACCAATCAGAATGACTTAGGGCATAGTTTAAAATTTGGTACCAGCAAGAGACACACGATCCGTGCGCCTTAGCGCACGATCCGTGCTCAGTTTTCAGAAATCCACCGTGAGTACCAGAACCTCACGCACGACCCGTGCCCAGAGGCGCACGGTCCGTGCGTGGCTACCAGTATTTCAGAAAAGTCAGTTTTCGTGTTTTCTCGTCCATTCCGATCGTTCCCGTATCCATTCCGATTCACATCCGAACTCAATAATTCATCAAAACAGTCATGGAAACCAATCAATCACCACATAGCAATCAACAATCATAACAACAATCAACAATTAAACATAACCGAACACATCATTTAACGATTCGTCCATGTTTTCATAAACGGTTCAATACCGGTTTTTCATAAAAATGCGAGACCAAAACTCAGAGCATAACACACATGACCATAACAACCTAGTGAGTATAGAACTCACCTATTTGCCGAGACTTCGATGATTCAACCGTTCCCGAGAATCACGAACTCTCCTCGGACTCGATCACAACACCAACTCACGAACTATCTCCGGAATCGCTCCGACACACTTCCCACCGAAACCCAGCTACTGAGATGATGCCTAAGGTTGTTCTAATTCGTGATAGTGCTTCTGAATTTGGTTCCAATACCTTCTAGTTGAACATGCAAGGGGTGGATTTCAGAATTTGTTCAAGTGGAGCTTTTGTGGTCATTCATGGTGATTTTAAAAGGAGGAGGAGGATGGTTGTGGTTTTGGTATCATTAGAAAGGAGATGAGGAGCTGATTCAGAATATGTAAAAAAATTGAGCATGCATGGTGGTTTGAAGAAACTCTCACCTCTTCCCTTCCTCTCCCATTCGCACCCTCTCTCTTTCTCTCCCCTTGGTTCTTAATTTTCTGAAAAATGAAAGATGAAGTGTGTGTCTCACTTGGTCCAGCTGATGGGGTTTTACAAGGGGTAGGGTACAATGACTAATTTACCCCTCACTTACTAACTCTATTCCATATGACTCCCTCAACCCTAATCACCCTAACTTAACATAATTAAATTCTCAATCACACACAATTTCACACTTAATAAATCAAACAAGTCATTTTCAATTTAAATAATTTCAATCAATTAAATAAATTACTAACAATTAATATTATGCTAATATAATTAAATAGTAAAAAAAAGAAGGGGATGTTACACTTATCAGTGGAATTTGTTGTCTCAATTTGACTCCCTTCAGTATGAGCCACTATTTTGATTTGACTCCCTTCAGTAGGGGTCTTTTCATCTTTCTTGAGAACTTCTTTCTCTAGATTATCTTCCATATAGAACACTTCATCACTCCTAAGAATACTTTCTCTGTCTTGCTCAGATTCTTCATTTGGGTAGACTTAGTATGTGAATGAGTTTCTTGGGCCTCTTGAGATAATAAAGCAATGAGACTTGACAGTTGATCACTCATGACTCCAATTCGGTCCTCTATGCGGTCAAACTTTTCAGCAAAGTTGGCCGCCTCCACGTTTTTCTTCAATGATTCAAATTTTTCAATTGCCTTCTCCATAAACATTGTCAATACATCATTGGTATCTTGTATCTCCTCCTCTTGCCTATGCAGTTGTAGTGGCTCATAATTATCCCAGTTGGAGGAATAAGGAGGTGGCTCATAGTCATCCAATAGTCTGAATAAGGCTCATAAGTAAGAGGAGAAAATAGGATCTGACATTGAGGCATATACCAAGATGACTTCTCCAAATTCCTTTGTGCCTCTCCCTCTCTAATATAATCTCCAAGAGTCTTAACCATGATTTAAATTTTTCTCTGCAAAAAAAAGTGAATTGCAGCGGTCTCTTGAAAAAGTATTAGCAACTTTTTTTTTCGTATTTATTTTCCAATAAGATAAATAAATAACAAAATTAAAATAAAGCATAAAAAATGTCTAAAGCAATAAAAATATTTTTTCGTTTAATATTGTTAAATTAATCCCCGACAACGGCGCCAAAACTTGTTGCGTTAAAAACACACTTAGAGCAAGTGTACTCTTTCGCAAAAGTAGTATAAAAGATTATCGTATCCACAAGGATTAATTAACAAGTACCAAACTAGTCAAGATTATATATTGTTTAGACGAACAAATAATGTGAGTGTTATAGAAACAAAATAAAAGTAAATAAATAGCAAGAATTAAAATGCAAGGTTTAATCAAATGGAGAGAGGTCTAGGGTCACAGTTTCACTTGCAAGCTTCGATTCCTCTATGTCTAATTCTACCTGAATTCCTTTATTTTATTTAATTACCCATCCATTTACTAAAGCTATTAATCCGTTTGGTCATTCCCCATTAATATTTTTTTCCTAAATTAACCCTCATTTGGTCATGCAAGAATTTAAATTCAGGAAAAGCATAAAGAACACAAAGGTTGAATGATTGGAAGACTAAATTAAAGTTTGGTCATGCATTAGTTATAGCCCCAATTATCCTATAGGTCTACCAACTAATTGCAGTACGGTCGCTGATCAACTAATTGATTATGAACATGCAAAGGGTGATCAATCCTAAGAACGTGATTAAATCAATAGGACAATATTAATTGAAATAAAATTGGAATTCAAACCAGAAATTAGAACATAAAAAGGTCTCTAAGAATGCAAGATTCACCTAAGACCCTAGAAGAGAATTTAGGTATCCAAAGTCACACAGAACAATAAAATAGAAATTAGAGTCATGAATTACAGAGATAAAAATAACCCGAAAATTAGAGAAGTTCTTATTCTGAGTCTTCAGTCTCCTTTTTCTGCTCCAAAACCTCTTTCACGATGTCAAGAACGATACCAAATTCCTTCTCTCTACAACGTCCGCGGCTCTTTTTCTATTGTTGTGCGGCTCCCGTGTTACGTACGGTTCCCTTTTCAATTCCAAATGGTGCCTTTTATAACCCTGGCCTAGGGTTCCGTGCATCAAAATTGTGGCCGATTGTTCCTTCCTCTTGATTCTTAGGGTTTTTTTTACCCCCACACCTTCACTTTATACCCCCACAAAAAAATTTATTCCTAAAATACCCCTGATAAAATTGTTACTAAACCACACATAAATCCGTTTTGAAAAAAATACCAAAACGGATTTAAGTTTGGTTGGGTAAATCTGTTTTTACCAAAAAATTTGCCAACAGATATATTGAATAAAACATAAATCCGTTTTTATAATTTTTAAAAGACGGAACTAACTTTTTAAATCATAAATCCGTTTTTGTTACCAGTTGCTAACGGATTTATCTGATTATAGGGTAAATCCGTTTTGTTATTTATGAAAACGGATTCATCTAGGTTATAGGTAAATCCGTTTTTAACGGTGGATTTATTATGTTTTATTTTGTTTAACGGTTTAGATTGCAGCGACCAAATTTTTTTAACGGTTTAGATTGCACCAACCAAATTTTTTTAACGGTTTAGATTGCTCCTTCTCCTCCACAGCCTGCTCTCGTCTCCAGGTGCGCCTATCCCGGTGAGACGCATGTCCCGCAATCCTGATGTGTGTGCGTGCACTAGGAGCAGGAGTTTCTTTCGGGTCACCACCACCAGACCGCGATGAAGACTCCCCTCGCAAACTCGGCCGTGGAGAAGTCTCCCCTCGCAAAATCAACCCCGGTGAATCATGGGGGATCCGGCCACCGATCCTCTGAAAAGGCACTGAAAAAGAAAAATAAATAAATACATAAACAGATCTATGTGAGTCCGTTGAGGGTAAACGGAACCAGAACGGAAGTACTTACTTCCGTGCGACGAAGACGAATGTAACTTGGACAAAACGGATGTAGCTAAATCCGTTTGTTGGAAAATGAACGTAGGTAATTCCACGTGACAATCTCAAACGGAAGTATGTAATTCTGTTTCGTGCGAACACTAAACTCTCTCGCACTCTCAAACGGATGTAAGTGAATAATGGTAAATGTTTTGCAATTTTGTAAACTTGACAAGGGTATTTTCGTCTTTTCACAGGGTGCGTGGGGGGGGGGGGTATAAGGTGAATGTGTGTGGGTACCAAAAAAAACCTGATTCTTAAAGTCACGTGCTCTCTTTTCTTATGCTCACCGATGTGGATCCTTTCTTTCTTCAATAAGTGTGGGCCTTCAAGTAAAATTCCAACATGGGCTGGATTCTAATCTTCGCTTATATTACACAGGCCGCAGGCCTTTTGGATTTTGGGCTGCATGCAAAGCCTAATTGAAGGTTGGCTTCCTCTTTTTTTTTCAAGCTCAAATATTATTTTGAGTTTTGAGTGGCTTTAACTTGGACTTTCATTTTTTTATCTTTTCTTCGTGTCTGCAAGATGAAGAGCAAATTAAGTCATTTAATTATTTAAATGATAATAATTACTCTAAAAATGGCTCAAAAGTGTCTCTAAAAATGCACTAAATTAGAGTTTATCAATTTGGTTAATCGAGCTTGGGTTCATTTCTGTGGCCATTGAGCTAGACTGTCTTCCGATGGTAAATGGGATAAATGGAACCAATCTCCTCAATAAAGAATTTGGCTTAATTTTGTCCTCTTGTAAGTCTCTTCTTTCTATTAGGCAAAGTTATAAGGTTAGCCATATTTTGAGGCAAGCAAATCTTGTCGCTCACTGCCTTACAAGGGCGTCACGATTTTATGCTAGCTCCCAAGTTCATGATTATATCCCAAGTTGTATTGAACCTATTATTATAAATGAAAAGCATTAAGTGTGTTTGAGTCAAAAAAGAAGTTATGGCCTTTAGTGGCTATAAGTATCACGAAATTCCGAGTCCAAATCATCATATTTTCCATTGCAAAAACACTTGTAATATTGCTCTAAGTTTTCTTGAAGTTTTAGTAATTACATTTTCATTTCCTTCCAATCTCTTCTTTAATTTCAATTTATGTTTATGTTTTTAAATCAATATTTCGATGTCTACTAAGATCATGAGTGAGTAGACCCTCTTGTCTTGAAATTGTAGGGATAATCCAATGATATATTCCCTATAATCTCAGTTATATTCTTTATTTTATGAGTTTTTGATATTTCAATTCCATCTCATTGTTCTTCATACTTATAATTATTTAGACATCAAATGATGAAATTTATAAGATTGAGAAAGAAAATTAAAACATGAAATTAGTTTTGATTCCCTTGAGATAATTGAAAGATGATATGTTTAATGGATTTTGTTAATAATCAACCATGAAAATATGTTTGATTATTAAGTCAAAATACACTTTTTTACTTTGAAATAACACTACAAGAAAATCGACGATTTCCGAAAGCAATTTTCGTCGCAAATGCAGCAATTTTCGTCGGAAATTGACGTTTCCGACGAACTTTCCAACGGACAAAAAGTCGTCGCAAAATCGCTCGTCACAAATTTTTTTCCGACGGATTTTTTCGTCGCAAATGTCTCCGTCGCAAAGTCGTCGGAAACCCGTCGCAAATATCCGTGGGAAAGTCGTCGCAAACTCTGACACATTTTCGTCGCAAATCCGTCGAAAATTTTAAAAAAAAATTAAAAAAAAAATTAAATTATATATCAAATTCTAAAGCTATATATACAACATGTAAATGTCACTGAATTTTGTTATAAAATCTGTTACAAAAGATTTAAAGCATTAAATCTGTTACAGTTGTTACTATGAAATAACTAACTATAACAAACCCCTTAGGGGTCTTTACAAATGTATATATATAGATATATGTTGTACAGAACTGTAACATAGAAATTACAATCAATAAACAATTACATTTTCAGTTTTACATTGCTTCCATTCTTCTTCTCTTCAAGTTCTGATAGTGAGTTTTGAGAGGATCTTCAAGGTGTGAAACCTCACAAAACAATAGTCCAAAAGAAATTAGTCTTTGTTCAAAGCAATCATATTCAGAAAGGAAGAATCAACCAAGATAAGTGAAAGAAAGGGAAGTTATACCTGTGTGTAATCACTGGCTGAAGAGAGGGTTGATTCTAGATCACTTTCGTTTCTGTAATATGCTTTCCCAAATGCAGTCATTCCTGTCTGCAAAATTAAAAATTCTGCAAGCCTTGAAGCTTCCAATGTTGCCTTTGCAAAGAGATACCCTCCTCATCAAAGTCATCTGTTTCCTCTAAGTATGCATATCTAGCAATTAAGAGGCAATCAGTATTTTTTCAGGTACACACAGGCACAAAAATATTGCCATATATCATTCAGTCCCAGTGGCAGGAACAATAGGAAGAAAATGAAACAAATCGAATGATGGAGGTAAAAAATAACAAGATTATTTCAAAGGAATTACTAATTCCGATATACAGAGACACAGTGGAGCTTTTCTGCAGTCTTGAGTTTTTCCATGCCACTTTTGGGTCCAACAAGCAACAAATACCTTCTGCATAACTGATAGAAATATTGCTAAGCATTTAGAAAAGTGATATTGTAATTGATTGATGAAAACTGATTACAGTGCTATCTTATATAGCAATCTAAAGATACACTGAACAGGAACTAACTGATTAACAAACTCTAACTGCTCACTAACAATATAACTGAATATCAGTTATATTTCTAACTAACTACTAGACTAACTGAACTACAACAGCAACATATTAATAAGCTAGTCTTATTCACTTTTTTTTATGTGCAGACACTGTTTTCCTTACAACTAAAATAGATGACGACAAATTTCCTACTTCATCCCCTCATTTTCCATTAAAATTGTAAATTTGAGATAAAAACAACACTTGGGCACATTAAATCTTAACTTCAAGTGCAAAAAGCAGGATAAAATTGGAAAGGGCTAAAGATAGAAAGGGTGTTGTGATCAGTTGAAGCAAGTATATAACCAAACCATAAACTAAGATCTGTAACCTATTACTCTGATCCATGTGTAATTTTGTACATATATTACTTCATTTGCAATATGAATCCCTAAATAAATTTACAACTATCTAGAATAACATTGAACTTGGAAAGAGACTAAAGAACATCTATGAATACCTTCCATCCAGTAGAGAATATGAAGTTACCAGTCAAAGAATGTCGTTCTGGTATCATGTATGAAGACTAAAGAAGCCATGTGTGTGGTTCTCTTCTCTCTGCATATTTTCTAATACTAGTATTTTCTAATCGTATCGTTGTGGTCCACGGACGGCAAAGTCTTGTGAGTTTCTAGAAAAGTGATAATACCATATCAAACAATTATTAACGTGGGGCATGTAACCTTTGTTGGTATTACTGTACTTATATTATTAGAATCAGATAAAGTGGAATCACTTGGCATGAAGGTAACCTGTCTAGCCACATGTGCATCCAGAGCACTTAGGGGGTCATCAAAGATGAACACATCAGAATTGGAGTAGACAGCTCTAGCCATGGATACTCTTTGCTTCTGGCCCCCGCTAATGTTTACCCCTCTTTCACCAATTTCAGTAAGATCGCCACCCTAGTCATTAAGCATGTGAGAGAAAGTAAGAGCAAGGGTCACCATTCAAGGTTCTCAGAAAGATTCTCATCCTTGATGTCAAAGCACACAACCTGGATTCACTTTTAATGGTAAGGGAGAACCATTCAAGGTTTGATTCCCCCCTTCTATGCGCAAGGAGAAGTTTCCAGCTTTCATCACTATAAACTCAATGATTGTGTATGAGTACAGATAAATAGGCTCGCACCTCTGTGCACTACACTGCAGTAGATAACTTCCCTGTTTATCTGTGTATAAATTTGTATCAGATTAGTCAAAATAATTAGCTGTTATCTCTTTGTAATATTAGCTTGTAAAACTGATTCTAAAATCAGTTAGTGTTAGTTACAAGTATGCACAGTTTAGGCTTGTTAGGTGCACAAAATAAGAGCAAGTATAAATGTCAACTCTATAACAGAATCTCATAAGTGAAACAGAAATGAAATGAAAACAGATTCACTTCAAACTGTTCTCTCTGGATTTCTTTTAGATTTTACAATTACAATATAATCAAACCCATTCCATCCCATGTTGGAGATATCTGGCTCACTTGTAATAGAACCACTTTTACTTAACATAAACAACTTAAAATCAGGCAAATATGATACTTCAGTGGTCTTTGATATGCTTTTCCTACATGGCAAATTCTATACCAGTGTCGTCATTATAGTATAGAATAAATGCTAAAACAATAAACCCCCTTCTCACTGTCGTTGTTAGTTTTTCATTTGTTATCTCTTCTCCATCTTCTATTTTCACACCACATATTCTTCCTTAAACTCCATGAATTCATGTCAACATAACAACAAATTGAACAATTTGGGTTTTCAAATTAAAAAAATATTAAGGTTTCCAAATTAAAAAAAATCAGAAATTAGGGTTTTCAATTCATGCAGAAATTGAACAATTTTCCCCAAATCAAACAATCATCAAAGAAGAGAAGAAGAAACCAACCTGAGAAGAAGAAGAAAGACAGCGCCTAGGAAGAAGAAGAAGAAAGCTCGCGAGAGAGACAGCGCCTGAGGAAGAAGACAGCGCCTGAGGAAGAAGACAGCGCCTGAAGAAGAAAGCTCGCGAGAGAGACAGCACCTAAGGAAGAAGAAGCCATTTTCTGGTTATGGTTCGGATTGGCGGTGAGGAGGAGCGATTATGCTTATCAGTGGTGGAGATGAACTGTGGTTGAAGAGGGGAAGACGAAATGGTGGTGGTGAGAAGCGAAGGACCGACTGAGCACAACAGGGGTGGAGGCTGGTGGAGCCGGAGAGTGAAAGGTGAGAGGGAGAGGGAGCGTGAGGGAAGTTCAGAGAGGCAGCGTGAATGAAGTTCAGAGAGCACAACAGCGTGAGGAATGCGTGAAATGAGGTGTGTTCGTGGGAATAACTTCCATTTAATTTGGGAAATGTTACTTTGCGACGGATATTCAGACGTTTCCGACGAAAATATCCGTCGGAAATTTGCGACGGACAACAATTTCGTCGTAAACGTAAGCGGGAATTTTAGCGCCTCTTTTGCTGAACATTTGCGACGACTTTTTCGTCGGAAATCCGTCGGAAATTGCGACGAATAAGAGTTCGTCGGAAAGTTTCGAAGGAAACGGGGCTTATTCTTGTAGTGTAAGACACTAGTTACAATTGTTATCTTGTCTTTGAAATGTTTTATACCCTTAATTTAGAGAAAAGATTGGTATTATAAAGCTATCGTTGAGATGAAACCCATAATCCTAGGATGTTTTATATTTTCTAAATTTTCTTAAACCAAAATCATCTCTAGCAATATTCGATCTTTTTAGGTAATCGTCATAGTGAGAAGAAATTGGTGACCAAGTCTCTGTAAAACGATATTTTACTACGCGATATAACTGTGCACTTGCAGCCTATCATTTAGGTATTGATTTTGAGTCCAAAACTACTCTTTAAGTGAAAGAGAAAATAGAAAAATCAAGAAACCCCTACCCATTTTATTTGACGTTTTATGGAAAAAAATCTCAATTTGTTTGTCGTTATATAATACTGATGAATCATGAGTAGTGCTAGTAACATTCTCCTTACACTCTTTTATCAAGACTCACTCTAGCTATGATTGATTAAAATTCACGTGGGTCTCACTAAGTTAACCGTTCTTATTTTCAAAATGGTGGAACTTACATAAATTTCAATCAATGATAAAGTGGGCGTTGAAGGAAAAGTGTCAAATAAAGTGTTACTAGCAATTTTGATGAACCATTAATAATTTTTTTCTATTATTCCATTGAATTTTTTTTTAGTCTTCTTTCTTCAAAGAGGGTACCATTAAGAGAAAGAGTAAAAAGGCACATAATAGGAAAGTATAATACTCCTCCATTCAGACTCAATTATAAGCAAAATATCACAGCAAAGTAGCAGACCAACGAAACAGAAGGTCCTTATAACGAGATTCAAATCTGGTGCAGTTAGAAACTTGTGCAGTCATGCATTCAGTAGATCCTTTCTGTCCAATCTTGATTAGACGGTTTAGATTGTAACCCGATATTTTATGAGTTTTCAATGTTAAAAATATAGACCGCCGATCAAAATCGAACAGTCCCAATCTTCTAAATGCAGGACTGTACACGTTTTTCCGACCGCACCAGATCTGAATCCCACATAACAGGGTCGGCTGTGGGGTAGGGTAACCACGTCTCCCTTATAGATACTACAATTATGTAGTGCTAAACAAAAATTTTATTTTCATATAACAAAGATAAAGAATACCCAGAACACTAAAAAAGTTGTGTTATTATTGCATCAATCATAATGCTATAGACGGCCTATAATTTTGTTGGCCCACAGATTGTAATTAGCAAATTTCTTTTCTTTTTTGTGTTTATTTTACTAATTCTATATATAAGAAACAGAATAGATTCTTGTATTGGTCATAAATATAATAGATAAAGTGCTGTTTTTCTAACTCCAATCTATATATTCTCACAAAAAAAAACTCCAATCTATATTTACCCTTATTTAACTCATTTTTTGGTCTCCATGATATCGTCAAATATTTTCTATTATATCCGAAGTAGTATATTATATAGAGGTTGTTATCTTTAAAATTTTACAACAGCATATAAAATCATTTTTTTTTTGGTAAATCTGGGTATATACCGCACGAACAACAGTGACTAATTCATCACTTATTGTAAGTGCCTCGAGAGGTAGAACAACTGACCCAGAGTTTTAACGCCGCTTCATATCTGTTGCCGTAAGGTTCACATATTTAATTGATAGGAGTTGGCGAATCTACATCAACCACAACATCTCCATATGCGCGGTATGCTAGCATACAAAAATCATTACCCACAAACATGCTTACCTGCAATCAACTTCTTTCACAATAAATGTTCAACCAATATTAGCTTCTGGCCCTTAATAAAACTTAGATATATATATAAACCCTCAAACCATTTCCATCCAATAAGTTTCCACATTTTAATGCTTGTTGCTAAATTGATGTGTGGAAAAAGTTGTAGCAGACATTAGATAGTGACCATTTTATGGGGGGGGAGGGGGGGTACCCAACAAATAGGCGGTGGCAATAGTAGGGGTCCGCTATGTTGGCTGTCATGAAGCAACTCACTGGGAGACAAATATGCCCCAGAAACTAATCATTAGTCCCACTTCACATTTCTCATTATTTCATTTACAAGCAATCAACCAAATTTATATCAAATCTTTGGCAAACATATATATAATACTATATCATTTGTTGTATATTCTTGATTGATTGGCAGAAACACATGGGCTTGCCTTTATTAATATGTCACCTCCTGAATAACCATTATTCAATTAACTGCTCCAGATTCCAAAAACATTTATATATTTGGTTTTTATTTTTTACCCCTCCTTCTCTCCTATATCTTTATTTTTTTTGTGTAAATCCCCAAAATACCCCGTATTTTTATAAAATAAAAAATGTTTTTGAAAAAATTTCTGAAAGTACAGGTATTTCCGTAAAATATTTTTTTAAACTTTTCGAAAACACCTCAAAATGGGGTATTTCCGGAAGTCAAATTGACTTCCGGAAATACCTCTTTTGAGGTGTTTCCGGAAAGATCAAAAAATGTGTTTTCCGGAATTGTCCACTTTAGAGGTACTTCCGAAATTTTTTTAAAAAACATTTTTTTGAATTTTTTAAAATTATACGATTACGATTAATAACAATAACGATAAATAACAATACTCGCTAAAATACGATAACTTTAAATAACGATAACAATAAAATATGAGTACAAATACCATTAAAAATACAACTAAGAGTCAAAGGTCAAAACAGCTTAAGCACGCAAGAGTCTCTCATATGCAGCAGGTGGAAGACCATCGACTCCCATGGCATCCTAGATATATGCAGCTGCAGTCTGGAGCCTATCCTCCATGGTCAGTGGACCAATTTCCTCAGTTGCCGGAACCTCATCTGGCACATCCTCCGGAGGCGTAGGCGGAGGCGGAGTGAGACGGGGAATGGACACCTGTAAGTACCATGGCAGGTAATCCTCATCGCACTCACCCGAATGTCTGGCCTATCTAGATGATCTAATCAAAGTCCGCACCGGGGCCTGGTAGTACAACCATCTCTCGAGAATAGTCTCTGAAGATGGACGTGAGGCACCAACCGTAAGGGGCTCCACGGGGATCTCCTGGATGTATCCAAACTGCGAACGGACCCTCTCGGGCATGTATCGCCTGTTCACATCACCCCATAGCAGATGGCCTCTGAAAAACGAGATCTTGAGAAATCCCCAGTAGCGTCTGTGGTCCTCCCAAGGCCTCCATATGACATCCTCCCACCGTAAGTCATCCAGCTGGACCCGAAAATGCTCAAGCTTGACAGCGTCATTTTTTTTATTCGCCCACCTGCAGGCTGCAGCAACGTGGACGCTCAGAAGCACCGTGATCTCTGCGATCCCCGATGGTGGGGAAATACTCATAAATCCAACACTGAAAGAATAATTTGAGTAAAAACATAAATAAGTAATTATTTAAATAAAAGTCATTAATTATTGGTAAACAAAATAATTAATTATTACCTGTAGCAGAGAAGCGTATCCTCCAATCTGCGTTGTCTTCCAAAAACAAGCGTCGTTCAGCTGCTCGCACAAAAAGGCCAACGCAACTGGACCCCATGCCCACTGGCCACAGTCATCAAATGACTGAATCAGTCTGAGCCACTTGACGGGCACATATGTTTGACTCTGGTCGACGAAGATGGTATAGCCCAACACGAGCAACATATAGCACCGTGCAGCATTATCAAACAAGCCATGCTGCAGGTTAGCTCGGTATGCCTCCTCCAGAAAGCTGAACCTGAAGTTCGGTCCCCTAGTGAACCGACACTCTGCCCAGCAAGAATCGTGGTCTATACCCAGCAACTCGCCTCCAGCATGAATGGCATCCGCATCAGAAAATCCAAGCCCAGGTTGCAAAAACGTCGGTGAGCGGCAAATGGAGCAACGCGGACACGTCGTCCAACGTCACAGTCATCTCCCCAAAAGGCATGTGGAATGAGCTGGTCTCAGAATGCCACATCTCCACAAACGCCTAGATCAGCTCGTGATTGATGTGGTGGAGAGCTGTAGAATCGAGCTCCAACAGACGGGTCAGCTCTAACCATCTCTGTACATGTGGTCGAAACCTAAAAATCTTCCCACCATGGACTGCAACCTTAATCTTTCCACGATCTTGAATAAAAAGAAATTTTATAAATTAAAACATATTAAAGACACTAAAAAAATTAAATTAATTATTAAAACTATTACCTGTCCCACACGTAGCCTCGACACCACGTGCACATCAAACCGATGCTGAACAGCCGCATCATAATGCTCCTGCTGCGGGGCGTCTGCAGCCTCATAATCCTGCTGAACACGCTCATCATACTGCTGCTGTTGTGGAGCGTCTGCAGCCTCACAAGCCCCACCTAAGTCCCGGTCACGAACACGCCTGTTACGCTCAGAAGCGTGACCGGCTTGCCTGACCAACCTAATCCTCCTAGTCCTGGTACGCTCAGAGGAGTATGACTTCCGGAAATCCCAAATTTTTTCCTACCGCATTTACCTTCTATGGGGTGTTTTCGAAAAGTTTAAAAAAATTGTCTTCCGGAAATACCCCTGTTTCCGGAAAGTTTAAGGTGAAAACTTACTTTTTCCGGAAATAGGTGTAAATGAGGAAATATTACGCTTTTAATGTATTCTTAGTGGTATTTTTGTCCGTTTGCGTTGGGGGTATAGGGGAGAAGGGGGGGTTACCAAAAAAAACCCTTATATATTTATACGTTTCTCAATGCCTCATTAGTCGGTAGTTCCTAGTAGATCTACTAATTAGTGTCTCTCAAAAATGGCTAACCAAGACAAGAAAGGGTTCATGTATATTTACAAAGGTGGCATAGGAAACCAGAGAAAAAAAGAGTTAGATCATGTTGTGGAGAAGGAAAAGAAACCAGGTTGGTTGCATAGGATAAGAAATTCAACTAGAAATTTTAATTTCAATGTTGGTCATAGAGATTTACAGAATGAGGTACTAGGAAAAGGAGGATTTGTTGATGCAAGGAAATCAACATCTTGTATTGAGTTAGAGTTAGAGTTAGAATCAAGAAGAGGAGAAGGAGGATATATTGAGGGAAGAAAATCAGTGTCTTGTATAGAAGCATCATCATCACCAGCAATATCAAAAGGGATTATAATTGAGGAAGGAAGAAAATCAGTGTCTCATATTGAAACAAAGTTAGCAGAAGCTAAAAAGGCAAGTAGAATTGTTGAGGGAAGAAAGTCTGTGTCACAAATTGAAACATTTTCTTCTGTTGCTGCAAAACTTCAAGTGAAGATTTTGGTCTCAGACATGCCAAGTTTCATGCAATTGCATGCCTTTCGTTGGGCTAGAAGAACATATGATAGCCTTGAAGAGTTTAGCTCCAAACATATTGCTTATAATATCAAGAAGGTATGCTTTCATTTGACCTTTATGTTAGTTAATTTTACTTCATCCAAATTGCCTTTGTTATTGCCTTCTAAGGGGCATAGTGTTTTTTTTTCCGGACCATTGCCGGTTACCGATGAGTTTCCAATAGTTTTAAGTAACGAAAGACTAATCCCCACTCATGTTTAGAAACAAATTTCACAGTGACCAACACTAAGTTAGTCACTATGAGTGTCAAACCTAGGAACATTAGATCAACTTCGTGTCCTAGGATAGCTCAAGCCACGTGGCAACCGTGTTGGTTAGGGAGCATAGAGTCTAGAGTTAGTACTAATGTAGTATAAGTTCAGTTTTGAGATGCAAAAAAGCCATAAAAAAGTTATGGAGATTTATCTTCTTTTTGGTACGTTTCTTTTTGGAATTATGCTTGTTGGATGATTGAGATTTTGTTCTATGAACCCCACAGAAGATTTAATGGTGAAAGCAGACTAGACGAACCATGTGGTGACAATTTCGTTCTCTGTTTTATTGGATAAAATAATTGAAACTGGTCCAATTCATTGCATACACCTATGACCAGATCTTTTGATCTTGACCGTTCAGAAGGTAACTCGATTAAGATGAGTTCCTTTGTGAAGATCAAATCTTAATCACAAAATTCTCCAACACCCCATCATGTGTTAAACTTCCATGACCCTAATATTAATTATAGCTAATCATGCACTAGTTGTCGCAGAAAAAGGTGTTTCAATTAATAATCTTATTTACTCAGAGACTCACCCATGTGCCCAACTGAAACAGGGTTTATTTATTTATGTATTTGCCTGCTTAATCAGCAAGATTTATGAAACAATACAGTATATATATATATATATATATTTGTTTTTATTAAAACATTGTTTTGATTAATTTATTTATGTTTCTGGTATGTTCATGTGCAGGAGTTTGATAAAGCCTATGGTCCAATCTGGCATTGTATTGTAGGCTCAAGTTTTGGTTCTTTCGTGACACATTCAACGGGGTGTTTTCTTTATTTTTCAATGGAAAATTTATATATTTTACTGTTCAAGACCAAAGTTAAGAAGGCCTTGGATTAAGGTAAATATTAGTATTATATATAAGATAAGATTTAGTAACGACATTTTAAGCTGGAAAGGTTTGTATTAAGGTGTCTTGTCTGTACATGAAAGTTAAATGGAATTAAGTTTCATTCATACAAAATTCATCCTCTTTTGTTTTGTTTTTAGTGTTTGTTTAAGAGTGTGACAAATTGGTAACAGCACATAATTTGAAGTCTATTGCAACTGAGAGTGTATTGTGATCGTAACTGCAATCATTTTACAATGAGGACTAATGGTTAGTACGATACGAAACTGATGAAGATGTTAATATCTATTAAGACGTGGATAACAAAACCCGGGAAGAATGGTGTATTTAGTGTTATTCTTAAGTTTCGTTTCGTACCGTTTTGCATATCTCTTTTACAATTGTGCTGTGGGGTTTCGTACCGGGGAGTTGTGTTTTGGAGCAAATGCATACTTTGTTGAATGCTACCTCAAAGAACTCAATTCTCTTAGCCAAAGTCAAACACATACTAACTTGAGTGTCAAAGAGCCTTTGTAGATACCAACGCTCTTCATGACAAAAACAAAGTAGCTACTTCTTGGACCATAGAAGGGAGGCCCAAACCAACTTCCACCCTATTGGAAATACTAAAATTGAGAAACCAAACTTACATATCCCCATTCGAAACAGAAAAACCCCATCAAGTTCCCTAGACTCTGTTAGGGTTTCGTTCGCTGCGGCGCCTCCCTGTTGCCTTCTAAGGCCGGCGGCGCTGCTATAGCGCAACACCTCCTCTCAGATGAGACTCGCAAAAAAAATTATCTCAGTCGGTCCTGCTCTTCGTCGTCGTTCTCGACCCAACCGCTCCGTCACCCCTCTTTCTACAAATCGTTCTCCATCCTCTCGCCCATCACCTGCCCCCTCCAGATCCGTCGCTGGTCTCAGCCACTGAGTCGTTCCCCTCTCTTCTTCCCTAAAGTTTTTTGTTTTTGTTTCCTGTTTCTCCCTGATATAGCCCTCGAACCTTCTCACAGCTTCTTAAAAATCGCTTCCATCCCTCCATTGCCTCTATCATAAGCCCGTGCTGGCAGTTCATTCCACCCTTCAAACAGTTCCCACCCTATCTCCTCGTGGAATCCACGACCGTGTATTTAAGATTTTAATAAAAATAAAACCGCACATGAGGTACGCAAAACAGATGGTCAGCAGTTGACTGGCCAATTAAAAGCTTTGCGGGAAGTATTTCAGGAAGAATTCTTGTTAAAATAAGTATTTTCCATTTAAATTTTACACTACACTTTTAAAAAACCGCATCTTTCTTTTTGACAGTATGCGAAGTGGCCGATTGATGGACATTTCTCAAAGAAAAATAATTAGGTCGGTAGCTTATTGTTTTGTTTGTATTAGGCGATTATTAGTTTAAGATCAAGTGCTCTTAAATCATCCTTACGCTAGCTGATAATAATACCTGGTTGGCTGGATACTGCTAATTGCTGATACAAAATTACAAGATGTTTACGGAAAATGTGTGTCCTTAAACATACTCCATCAATTTAGTTGTTAAAAGATACTTGAATTTTTTTATTTTCTTTACACCGAGGTGATATATATGGACTCAATTCAAATATACTTTTTCTTTATCCTCAATTATGTCTCACTGTAAAATTAATATCGTGGATTAACAAATACTTATCAGATACGAGAAAGATATATATATATATATATATATATATATATATATATATATATATATATTATGTGTCCGCTTGATGATCACGATAAGAGAGACGCAAGAAAATAAACTACACCATATCTTGTTTTAATTAATGTTTGTTGAGCTTTCAAGACATAATAAGTTAATTTGTTGTAAAAAAAATAATATGTTAACAAGAATTATTATGAGTTACGCTAGTTAAAATCTTATTATGAGTATTAAGGTGAATTAAAAACCAGCGTGATAGAATAATAAAATAGTTTCTTCATTTACCTTAATAAAATATAATTTGAAATACAGAGAATTGAAATCTATTAAAATATAAATATTTATTAAAATATTAAACTAAAAATAGAAAATTGACACTAAATTATAAATTAAAAATATTAGTACTTAATTTAAAAAATAATGTATAATTTTATGAAAGTGTAATTTTTCATTATGTGTAAAATCTATTGAAATTAAAATAATATCATTATTTTTTTTAACATAGAAAAAAATCATTATTAAAAACTATCAAAATGGAAAACTAATTTAACTTTTTTTAAGGAATGAAATATAGTTGTCACGTAGATATTTTAATTTACATATACTAATATATATCATATCATTATTTATTTTATCAAAAATATATTATAGAATACCATATTATCTTTATGCCCAAAAAAGAAAAAATAAATGTTATCTAATTTTTTATTATATAAATATCAAAAATATTGGGAAAAACCCAAGTCCCACATTGACTAGAGATATGGTCTCAAAAGAGTTTATAAGTGGGAGGTAACCCTCACCTTACAAGCCGGTTTTGTAGGGTTGAGCTAGGCCTTAGCCACATTCTAAGATGGTATCAAAGCCTATCCTAGATCATTCGGGCCACCCACCATTATAATCCACGCACCAAGCCCAATAGTGCTGGGCGTGAGGGGGTGTATTGGGAAAAACCCAAATCCCACATTGACTAGAGATATGGTCTCAAAAGAGTTTATAAGTGGGAGGCAAGCCTCACCTTACAAGCCGGTTTTGTGGGGTTGAGTTAGGCCTTAACCACGTTCTAAGAAAAAACATGATTTTTTTATTGAATCAAACACATGATAAGATAAGTGTTTATTTGATCATGTCTTATTTTTATCTAGCTCTATATCATATTCATATCTCATATTTATCTTATGTCGACCATCAAACGAGCGTACGCTATATTGAGGAAGACAGAAAACTGAAAAAATTAAAGTACCAAAAACAACCATGATTTTTGGCAAATTCTCAACACACCATTGGAATTATAATGTTTTGGGAACTCGGACAGATAAAATTTGACCAAGCTTATTGCACACAGAGATATACATCCATAATTCCACTTGGAATTTACAAATAATAATCCCAAATAAAAAACAAAGAGTATAAGGAAGCGTTATTTTACACGCTAGTAAAAGTGAAGGAATGGATCGATCACCTTCGTTTTTTTGACTTGAGGGGATTGGATTTATGAGTGGATTTGGAAGCAACTGGTTTCCCAAAGAAACCACAAAGACCACAGGTTGCTGCTGCTACCTTGGGAGAAGGTGGGTCCCTAGTTAGTGGTGCAACGTTGATCGTCCGATACGGGGCTGCTCCCACTGTTCTGCTGCGCTCCAAAGTGGAAACTGATCCATTTCTCTCTTCTCTTTTAGTATTTTCTTCTTGGTTCTCACTGCCACTTGGCTTAGCTTCTTTCTTTTGGTTTTGGTTCCATAGACCAGCCAGGAACTTGTCATCCCACACCATTCCTGATGACCCTTGTCTCCTGAATGATGTTACTGACCTCTTCAGCCCTTCTTCAGCCATCTCTCTCCCTCCCTCTCTCTCTCTATGATATCGTTGAATTTCAAGGGAAATTTTATGCCTTAACTAATTATATTATGATGATGTTACACCTTTGATTATTATGGAGATGATGAGGTCGAAGGAAATTGACATATATATATATATGATATCGTGCTATTGTTTATTATGAGAAAATGAGAGTTAGATTAAAATTAATGATTTAGATTATGTTATTAAGTATAAGATCACATACGATTTATAGTTAAAAAGGAAACGATCATACAACATCTTATAATTTTTTTGACCAAAAATATCTTATAATTAATAACGTAATATTTCCTATTAATTTTAATCTAACAGCTGTAATTTAAAATTCACATTTTTATAATAAAAAAGAGTTCTAATCCAATACGATCTTTAATATATATATATATATATATATATATATAAACACTATTGCTTATTATAAGAAATAAGTACTTTAGTTATAGCCTTTAGATTAAATTAGTAGCTCAGATTATGTCAATTATATACAATATCTAATGTGATTTTTAATTAAAATGGAAGATCTTGTAAGTCTTTGACAAAATCTCATTTCCAATAACCTTTTCCTTTTTTTGACCTAAAATGGAGTAACACTTTTGGTAACAGGTTTACATGTTCAGAATGGATAACTCAAATGTTCAACTCTTTCCATGTTTTGCAAGTATTTTTGGCTCTATGTTTTGCAAGTTTGAAACTACTCCCTCCGTCTCATATTAAGTCACTTTGGGTCATTTCACACATATTAAAAAAAGTAGTTAATTTTATATGGGAAAGATGAATTATGAGTTAGTTTACCAATTTAATCTCCATTAATGACATTGAGAAGATAAATTAGTAGAGTTATAGAAGAGATATTATTAAATAATGAAGGGTATGGTAGGGATTGAGATCCTCTCCATTTACTGGACAGTTCCAGTAGGAGAGAGATAGACACATCAAATAAAAATAATATTATTTTATTCCATGAGTCTATCTCTCTCCTACTGAAAACTGGAGAGGATCTGAACCCGTATGGTAGGAAAAGAAACATTAATGTTTCATTAGTATTCTAAAAAGTCATGTATTATGGAACAAATTTTTTTGATTAGAAAGTCATATAATATGAAACGTAAGGAGTACAATTTAAACAAAATTAGATTTTTTATTACAATTGCTAGAAAAAAGAAACAAAATAGATAGGTTGCACCGTTAGGAAAAAGGAACCCCAAATGGACCCTCTATCAAACCGGTGCTAAGCCTAAAAAAGCATTGATAAATCACAACGGGAGACTCCTCGGAGGATATTCCCATCTTAACAAGAAAACCTGAACAAATATTTCCTTTCATAAGAAGCAAGAAAGTTAGACGTTTTGAGCATGTAGCATTAACACTTTTTACCAAATTCAATTTGAGAAAAATTAGCAAACACATTAGGAAGGTGAAAAGGTTAGATTTTAATTAATGGGACATCGTGAAAATGGAAATATATCCATTTTAGGGCTTGATTGATTATTTTTTGGATTTTGATTTTCAAAACTTGTTTAATAGTTTTGAAAATGTGTTTTCTAAAATCAGTGTTATCTGTTTTGATTTTTTACTTTTTAAAACAAGAAAATAAGAAACAGTTATGTAAAACAGTTTCACGAAATCGTAAACTAAAGAAGTTTTAAAATTTTTAAATTTTTGGAATCTAATGAATAAGTTTTAAAAAGGAATCAAACATGCCTAATTATGCCGCTAAAACACTCGTTGCTAATTCATAGGGACGAAATTTTGAATTTGTCGCTAATTTGCGACGGTCAATTCTGTTGCTAACCTAATTTTTTTTATTTAAAAAAGGCTTCCCATGACCAGAGGCTAGAGATATGTAGCCTCTAGTTAATTGATTTGCATCCTTCTATTAGTACTGTCTAAGTCAAAATAGTTGCACAAGTTGTACCTGGAATCAGAGAAGAAACATTGGCTTGTAAGATCTGAACTCCAAAGGGATTAAAATTTAAAGTGTCAGATAGATATGAAATAAAATATCGTTTTTGACTTTCAAAAAGAAGCTTATAAGACATATACTAAAGTGACATTACCAATGAAAATCAAATTCTCAATAAACACACATAGAATACTTTTGGGTTAGAGAAAGTTAAGAGAAGAGTAAGGAAGAATCAGTAGTAACAGTATACAATATCACAGAAAAACAATACCTTAGGTCCCACGGTAACTTTAACAGCCTCGGCAACCTCAGAGATGGTTGTAGTAGAGAGAGAGAGGGAGAGAAGAGTGATGAAGAAAGCTTGGCGTGGTGGTTGTGGTGGTGGTGGTGGTAGTGAAATGGGAGAGGAGAGTTCGTAGAGAGAGAGAGAGGTTCGTAGAAAGAGAGAGTGTGTGAGAAAAAAATAGAAAATAGAGAGAGAGTGAGGGAAGAAGCGCTGAAAAAAATCAATGTAATGAACTTTAGCGACAGACAGGGTTGTCGCTAAATCCCAAAGGACAAAAATACTTTTATATCGACGGATCATTCCGTCGCTACAGCTAAAGGACAAAAATGCTTTTATACCGAAGGCATTGTTCGTCGCTAAATCCCGCGAAATCGTCGCTAATTAAATGCCATTGGTTTCCCTCTTCTTTCTTTTTTTTTTTCAGAATCCTTACTTAATTAGCGACGGTCAAATCTGTCGCTAGTGGGCACTTTTACCTACGGATCACTGGTTGTCGCTAATAATCCGTCACCAATAGCTCATTTTTTTGTAGTGAATGCCACCTATAGCAAGTAACGTGTCTAGAGTAGGAAGCCTACCAAGAAGAAGGAACCACCCAAAAATAGAGACGTTGGACGGTACAGATAGGCACCACAGGGATTTGAGAATATCTTTTAGCACATAGTCATACCAGTTGGCCGAAACACTTGATCAAGGAAAATATAGCAAGATTTGACACTAAAGGAGTGGGTTTTGTTAAGTTTCCAGTTCCACTTGTTCACTGAATCAAAAGCTGGAAAAAAATCACACAATATATTAGATAAAATAGAAAAATTCACCCACTTCTATTGCATTAAGAGCAGAACTCCACTTAAAATCCCAACCCCATTGAGAAACTATTCTAACCCCCATACCAGCAATGGGATAATCCTTCAGTAGAGAAATGTCGAACAAAGCAGAGAAACTCTCTTTGAAAGGAATGTTACCCAACCATTTCGAAGACCAAAAGCTTAGAGAATTACCAGCCCCAACAATACAATTAACAACATCAGTAAAAAAAATCAAAACCCAGGTTCAAATCCTCACCCAAATTAAGCTACAATGTCTATCCACCATAATGAATCTTTCCTACCCAACCTCTCCCCTTCATTAGAAACCAATTTAGAGCATAAATCCTCATATCTGAAAATCAAAAGATTCCTCCAAATTGCTTGGTTATCTGATAGAGATCTCCACTTCCACTTAGCCAACAAAGCGGTATTAAATAATGATGGGTTTTTCACTCCGAGCCCGCCTTCACTCTTTGGCTTACAAATATTATCCCAAGAGACCTAACAAATCTTTCTACCACTATCAACCCCCCCCCCCCCCCCAACCCACAAAAGAAATCACGTTGAATCTTTATCATTTTCTTAATAACCACCTTAGGAGCCTTATAGAAAGAAAAGAAATAAAGAGGAATATTATTTAGCACAAAATTGATAAGAGTAACTCTACCTCTCAAAGATAGATGTCGTCCCCTCCAAGAAGAGATCATGGATCACAGTGAATTAAACACAGGATTCCACATACACCTCCCTCTCGGATTGGTACCGACCGGAATCCTTAAAAACCTGAACAGAAGAGGAACAATACAACAAGAGAGAAAGGTAGAGGCAGACTTCAGGAAATCCTCCTCCAAGTTGATCCCAACCAGCTTACTCTTATGAAAATTCACTTTTAGGCCTGATACCATCTCAAAACACCTAAAGATGGTTTTGAGACTCCACAAATTCAACAAAGATTTTTTCCCCAACACGATAATATCATCCGCAAACTGTAACAATAAGAACTTTAAGGAATTAGAAACCTCAAAACCCTCGAAACTGCCAAGCCGAGATTCCTTAGCCACCAACACAGCCAACCCTTCCGCTGCCATCAAAAAGAGGAAGCGAAATAAAGGATCCCCTACCTCAAACCTTCGTGAACCACGAATTTCTCCGTAGGACTGCTGTTAATTAATACTAACTTGGTACTTGAAAAGATACACGCCTTCATCCACGCAACCCACTTTTGATCAAACCCCATACGCGCCAACATATAATTCAAGTAACTCCAAGACACAGAATCATACACCTTTTCAAAATCTACTTTAAACAACAAACACCCATCCTTCTAACGTTTAGCAAGATCAATCATCTCATTAAGTAACAAAACGCCATCTTGGATATATCTACCGGGTAGAAAAGCTGACTGACAAGGAGAAATCAAACTTCGAAACACCCTTTTCAACCTAAAAGCAAGCACCTTTGCCAAAATCTTGTATAGGCAGGTATTCCTTAAGGCCTTGTGGATTATCCTTCTTTGGAATCAAAGTCACAAAAGAAGTTGTGATGGCTTTTGGTAGAATATTAGTTCTCTGAAACTCCTGAATGAACCCCCACCACATCTTCTTTCGCCACTTCCCAGCATTCTTTGATAAAGCACAAATTGAAATCGTCCGGCCTGGGCTTATGCCCATCACACCCCCAAATCTCCTCTTCAAGCTCATCTTCATAAGGAGAAGTCAAAAAATAGTTATCTTCCCTACAAACTTGTTTGAACTCAAGACCGCTTAGAGTAGGACGATCAGGACAATCCTCGATGAAACTGTTTTCAAAATAACTCCTCACCTCCCATTTAACCCGATCCACCTCTTCCAACATCACCCAACCCTTGTCAAGCAAAAAAATATGATTCTTCCTAACTCTAGACTGAATGCTGGCGTGGAAATTAGCGTCCCCTTTCAAGAATCCAACGGGATCTTGATCTCTGTTTGATGAGACTCTCTTTCAAGCGCACTTGTTTCCAAAAAAGACTTGAGGCTTCTTTTCTTTTTTCAACAACATCTAGATCTGCCATCTCCAGAACCAGAGCATCTAGCACATTCAAATCATTCACAGCTCGCTCAATGTTGAGATTCATTCGCCCAAACACTTTCTTATTCCACACCTTCAACTCTTCTCTCATTAATTTAAGTTTCTCCTTTACAATGAAACCCTTTTTACTAATTATATTAAAGCTCTTCCAAGCTCCCACTACGAAAGGGTTTAGGACCCCAGTTTTTTTGATAAACTAATGAGTCAGATAAGACAATGATCTGATATGTCTCTATCCCCCACCCTCTGACCCTTAACCTGCCACAGAGAGACTAGACCAGTAGTTAGAATAAACCTGTCCAATCTACTAGATGACAAACCTTCTGAACATAAACAAGTAAAGTGTTTACCAACCACGGGAGGGTCAATCAAATCCATATAAGCAATGAGCGAATTAAAATATATCATATCCCTATCCTTCAAATGAGCACTCCTACCTCTCCTCTCTTGCATCGAAGTCACAACATTATAATCACCCATAAAGCATCACTCTCTTGAGAAACAAGTATGATTTGACCAACATATTACCAATATACTATTTTCTTTAATTATCAAATTAGTATAGATAGTAGATTCTATCAAGTATCAACAATTTCAACTATTTATTTTATTACTTTGTTTTTTATTTGGGTACAAAGTTTTAACTGTGACATATTTTTTTCTATAAATTAGGACAAATTTGTGGATGAGGTTGTAAATATTAATTGAGAAAAGGTAAATTTTGGGTGTAAAAGATGGTCCAAGTTGTACCCTTAGGTGAAAAGCATTGTCCAAAATATGGTAGAATTTTAAATTCAAATTTTAACCATAGTATAATATCATATGATAGGTTTGATCTATTAATTTACTTTCGAGAATTCACTCGTTTTATTATAGATTAAAAATATACTTAATTTTGATCTATGAACACGTAAGTAAATCTTAAAAAAGCGAATTAATACATCAAATTTTGAGCTAAAAATGATTTCCAATTGTATTGTCGGGTGAAGGACGATACTTGATATTTTGTATCTATCTACTATTTGTATATACAAACAAATCAACACCAAAAAATCAAAACTAATCTATTTATTTATCTATCTATACAAACGAACCACTACCAAAAAACAAAACTAACATTCTTTTATTTTTTTGCCACATCAATAAATCTAAGGGCAATATTGTTTATTCTTTTCTCACTTTTCACACTTTTCTCCTTTTCCATGGGGCCCACTACACATTCATCAAAAAATTCTATTCACCTCTTTCCAATTTTAATTTCTTCTATTCTCTCTTTCTTCACATTTTATTTTTTTAATCTATCTACTTCTTATCTAATTTAATCTAATCTAATCTATCTATACAAACAAACCACTACCAAAAAAACAAAACTAACCTTTTATTTTTTGCCACATCAGCAAATCTAAGGGCAATATTGTCTATTCTTTTCATACTTTTCAATTTTCAAACTTTTCTATTTTTTCATGGGGCCCACTACACATTCACCAAAAAATTCTTTTTACCTCTTTTCAATTTTAATTTCTCCTCTTCTCTCTCTCTCTCTCTCTCTCTCTCTCTCTCTCTCTCTCTCTCTCTCTCTCTCTCTCTCTCTCTCTCTCTCTCTCTCTCTCTCTCTCTCTCTCTCTCTCTCTCTCTCTCCCCATTTCATTTTTTTAATCTGTCTACTTCCTATCTAATCAAAACACACACAAATAAGTGGTTGATAATTTTTGAAAAAAAATATTTTTAGCATTTTAAAGCTAAAATCAAATAAAATTAAAATTATCCTTTTACAAACAACTTCAATTGAGTCTCTGTGTGAAATCAAAATTACCTTTTTAGTCATTTAATTGTGTTTATAAATAATTTTTAATTTATCTTTACCCATTTTAATTGTATTTTCCTCAAACTCTGTCACTTCTCTTATGCGACCTTCCATCTCTTTGTCTCCCACGCACGCGTAACCTTCTTCTCCCTCCCAGTCTCTCTCACGCCGGTCGTTTCTCATGGTCGTCTGTCTCTATCTTCATCAATCGTCTGGCTTACTTCTCATGACCGTCGATGTGTTTGATTTGTTGATTGATTTTCTCTACATCGTCTTCTCATCACTGCTACAAGTTTCTTTCATTCCGCCGAATTTCTGAAGGATAATTCCACCTGGCTAAGCCAAAGCTGGGAAAATTGCATAGTTCTCTTTCCTACATGTAGAGAAAACAATACCACATGTACGATCGATCATATATCATCAAACATACTCAGGAGAGTCATCTAAAGAAACACCCTACATCAATAAAAGTTGGGAGATCAAAGTTTTGGACTTGAGAGATTTTGGAGAGTTTGTTAGTTTGGTTGAACTCCAAAATAAAACTAGAATTTCATTAATACGTCTATAGGATTGAAAGCCTTATTAGAGAGCACTAACTAGTTTCTAGCATTCTATAACTTCCAGAGTTTTGAAACTAAATTAAGGATCTACTCTACTTTCTGTGAAATCATGCACACAAATAGTTAAGACCTTTTTTCTTTTGATAAAATATTTTTTGAGGCCTAAAGTTGTAGCTTTAGTTGGTTCGCCCAAGTGTCAAACATGAAGCTAGTGATAGTTTTGGAGATGGTAGTCTTTTATTTTTTGACTTTTGCATTCTAATAGTCAGCTTGTGACGTTGGAAATTAAACAGGACAATAGAACTCAGTTGATTTTGTACGAGGGGTCTATTTATAGCCAACATTATAGCAAGCGTTTTGGATTTCATTTTCTTATAGGCATGCTTATCTCGTGCCTAGTTTACTTGATGTGTCGTCCTTGAGTCGTTGCTACAAGTGATTTTGAAATTAAATTTAAATGATAGCAATAAAGATTTACATATAATGTTTCTCCATTTTATGTCAAAACGAAATATTTATTTATAAAAAACAAAGATATTTATAAAGGAGAAATACAAAATTAAATATGTCAATAACACGTAATATTTTCTCATCGAGATATAAAAGCGAAATAATTATTTATAAAAAATAAAGACAAAATAAAAAAAATAATTATAATGACAATAGATAACATTTTGCCATGAGACTTAAAAAGCAAAATAACCATTTACAAGACAATATAAAAAATAATAAAACATTTATAAAGGCAAAATAGAAAAAGTAAAAAAGAATAGAGAAAAGAGAGAAAGAGAAAAAAGTTAAAAAAAAAACAATCAAATGATGTATTTGCACTCAAAATTCAATAAGTGGCAAAAATGTAAGATTTCAAAATCAGTAATTTTCGCATTCTATTGTTTTTTTGTTACCATGTTTTTTGTGCGCAGTTTCTACCAGCTTTTGCCGATGACTAATCTACGCTGGAGAATCTGGCTGGCCACGAGTACCCGACTTTGGCACGAGTACTATGGCCCGTGTGGCATTCTATTGTTTTATACAAATAGTAGTTAAAAACGAATTTTTTAGTTATTGTTATTACAAAGAGAGCACATAAAAAAAGTTAAACAATAACAATAAATATGGGTGACTTCTAAAATAAAGGATCAACTAAATCTCAACTAGTGTACCAGTATTTGACTATAAGATGTAATATAAACATTATTATAATTATAATGACTGAGATTTTATGTTGTAACCTAGTTATCCAAGTTGTTGAGATATTTTTTCATCTATCACCGGTTATGGCTTTAGTTTTTTTTTTGACCTGACCGGTTATGGATTTAGTTGGTGGCGGTGCCATGCCACTAAAAATATAATATTTGTGATATTAAAATTTTAAAAAGTTATACACCCATTAGAAAAAAAGATTATGTGTCAAAAAAATTAGAAAAAAGTATTTTAAAAGTAATTGATAAAAAAAGTGATGTGAGAAGAATAAGGGGAGCGAGCGAGTAAAAAGAACCGAAAAAAGAAAGAGAAAAAAATATCAAATGACACATTTGCAACCTAAATTCAAATAGTCGCAAAGATATTAGATGTCCAAAATGGTAACCCTAGTACTTTTTCTTTTTTTGATAGGCAATGTTAGTGGGGGATGGGGAATGTTAGTTTCCTGAGTTTGAATCCGAGTCCTTTTACTTACACTCCTTTGGTGCACTCCTTCGTATCCCTTGCTCGCCCATGGTTGTCAAATTCGCGACACAACTCGTAACATCGTACGATATTGCGACTTTGCAAGCACTGCCCGTGCTAGATCAATGGAGGAATTGCAAATCAGTTGAATTGTGTAGAATCACCGTGAAAGATCGTGGAATTGATGGGTTCGGCGATTCTGAATGATGGGTTTAGGCGTTTGATTTTCCGGGTTGGATCCGTGACCCGATTTCAGGAGGCACGCGACCTGGCCTTCCAGCGTGAAAACGCTTCGTTTCTCGCACAATCAGAAGCAACGGTCAACTATTTACTCAATTTCCATCTTCCCCATAATCATCATTAGCTCCCATAATCATCATTAGCCTTCCAAAATTATGCCTATATACCTCATAAACCACATTCACGCACCTTCTCCTCTGTTTTATACTCTGTTTTCTTCATTCAATTCTCTCCATTCATTCACACATAAATCAAAGTTCAGAAGCCTTAGAATTCAGAAACCTCATTCATACTCTGCTTATGCTTATGCTTTTGTTTTAATTTTGGTGTTATGGATTTGGTTGTTTGGAGTTTTTTAAGCTGTTTTTGGAATTTATTACTATGTCGTGAACCTTATCTTATGGTACTAAATGTGAGTTTTTTTAAGTATTTTTACTTAATTATGTTGTTTTGTAGGCATATATATGAATCTTTATGCTTAGATACATGTTTTTGAAAAATTGGTAGAATCTTACAATTCGTGTTACGATTCGCCGATTCACGATCTTGTGACCCCTCTCCGATCCTACCTAGAATCTCGATTCTGACAACCTTGTGCTCGCCAACTAAGCTATCTACTTAGGGTTTATACGCGTAGCAGCAAACAAATGACGAATTACTATACACTATGATAATGACCACAACTAAGCAGTGGCTCTTAGTAGCTCTATTATAAAACAACAAGTAGGTCAAAATTACAAAAAAAATCACACAAATCAGTGATCCACTAAGACTAAGTAGTGACCCCCTAAGCAGCTCTATACGACAAAAAGAAGGTGGCCAAAATCACAAAAGAAAATCATGCAAACCAGTGATCCACTCTCTAGATTAAGATGTCATTTTCCAAATCAAAAATCTCAACTAACTACAGAAGATATATCTTCTAGTCAAACACTGGTTATCTAACAGTTATCTTCACCTCAATCAAACGAAAATGTAGCACAATCAACCAATCGCAATATTAATCTCTTGAAAGCATTAGTCATTTAAATCTCATGATTCAATTGTTGCAGATATAACCATCTCTTACTTGATCCATGGTCCTTTTATGCTTGAGAATTTCATTCAAAGGCGGGATCCTAGAATTTTGCTGACGAGCTTGCACAAAGTGACTTTTCTTCAACCTTCTTCTTCTCCTCTTTGATTTCTGCAAGAGTCTTGGGTCCTGAAAATGTAGTGGATTCCTGAACAAACCTCTGTTGCTTGAAAACTGGTTTCCTGGATATTTTAGGTGAAAGATACGACCGTTTAGCTGGTTTTTCTCTATAATGTTTTCTTGGCCTATTTTGCTGAGAATGCATAAAAAACCTGTGCTTGTTAGCAATTGAAAGATTTTCAACCTCTCTGAAGGAACTAAATCCCAATTGTGATGTTAATCTTCTACTTCGATGCTGATCAATGCCATACCTTTGATGTCTTTCATGGTTTCCAACCATCAAAGATGATGATTCAGGAGGACCACTGCTCTCCCTACGCCTACTCAGATGGTTACGAAGATCTAAGTTATTGTCGCCAGCAGCCACCTCACCTGACATCCGAATCCTTTTCCTGGATAATATAGAATCCAAGATTATCTCTCTGGGATAAGCACAAACTTTCTCCGCCATTAGCATTAGTAAAATCTCTACCAAAACATCTGTAATCATCATATCTTCCCTGTTCATACAGAATATCAGCATCTGAGCACATAGTGTCATACTCAACTGGGTCTTTATATTCATACCCTGAGTATTGCTCATCCAGTTCCTGGTCATCAACATCAAGCACTGGCAAATATTCAGAACCATTCTCATAACCCAAGTTCCCTGATTCATCATGAACTAGAACATCAAATCCAGGGGATGATTCCCACCGCTCCTCAGGCTCTATGTGACTATTTACTTGCTCCTCTGAACTCTGCTCAGTGCATAAAGGAGACATGTTATGAGCAAAGGCATCATCTTGAAACAGAGAGTCTGACCGGGTAATTGCAGCTTCTTTATCATCAAAAGATGATAACTCCAAGGAAGCACCTTGCTGTTTAACATTTTCAGGTAATGGTAGCTGAAGATCCTCCTTAGGCTTAAGTTTAAAATCAGACAAAGCTTTTGTGGTAGATAAAGATTGGTTAACAAGTGTTGTTTCATTTGGTGTTGAAGCGACACCTGTTTTATTTCTGGACACAGTTTTGTTTTCCAAGTTGAGTGCATTAATGCTTCCATTGTCATTCTTCACAGGCTTCACAGTAGGAAAACTATCATCAGCCCCATGCGAAAATGAGCATCGGTTACCTTTGTTGCAAAATCCATTGAAGAAAAAATAACAAGGAACCATTGTCTTGTTTGCAGGTAATGAAGATTGCAAAGGTTCAGATTGCACTGCAGTATTCCCATCCAATGGCTGACAAAATGACAAAAATTAGATGGAAGTGGGGAGGTAAAAGCTGAGAAGACTGATTAATAATAAACAAGATCAAATAGAAATGAATATGAAAGTTTGGGAGGGTGTGGAAATATAAAAGCAACAGAAGAATTTTACAGTATATTATTAATAATGATGCAATGAAGTGATGAACCCAATGTGCCTGTTCATAAATATGATACTTGAAATTATCAAGACTATTCAGCAAAATAAAGTCAATTAAGAAACCCAAATCATCAGGACAACAACACAATAACAGCAGTTGCGAGTATCGGAAACAAGGGACAAAGTATGCAAGATGCTCTTTCGTCCCACTGTCGGGCGACAATGGGTCTCAAGGCATTTAGAAAATATAACCCATTAGACTAAGAGAAATGCTAGCGCCACACCCTCTAACACACTCTCTTCTATCGGTTGAAAACCATGAGTCACACTAAATTTACATGGGACCCAAATTTACTCCTTGAATCTAATTCTTCTTTTTCCCTCGACCTCAAATCAGAAAAAGCTATTTGGACACCCACCATCTTCAACCTTGCAATTTTTAAGCATTCCTCCAACATCTATGATAGCAGCCATTGTGGCGACGAGGTGCCTCAGATGCCTTACCTCGGCCTTTTCTTGGGCCATTCTCTCACTCGCAGTTCTCTCTCTCTCCCTCTGTCTCTCTCTGGCCCAACCCTCTCACTCAACATTTTGTGTAACACAAAGAGGACGACATGACCCGTGCAAAAGAATGGGGGGAAGGAATCCTCTCTCTCAAATTCAATAACAAGCAATTTTTCCCCATATCTCACCAATTCACCTTATTTAAAATTATTTAATGTGTAATTGTTTGATTTGTTGTGTTGTGCCTAAGGGTGAGGGGTTAAGGGAGTGCTCAGACAAGAATTTCTCATAATGCATAATAGATTTCACTCAAAAAGACCAACTATATTCAATATCAAAAGCCCATCCAACTAATGTACAATAAGTTGAAAAGAATGTCATGGTTTCAAGCATTCCACTTCAAGCATGCAAGAAATTAAAGAGCAAACGTAAGAACAAATGCAAGGTTCCAAATAAATAAGAGCTCACAGGGTGTCTAAAAGCACAAGTTGGATGAAGGCAACTCCCGGATAACCAGTACCAGCAATCCCTCGGGTTAAGCCTCGCCATCTCATTATGCCGATACTCACACTCAGCTCCCTGAAAACAAAAAAAAAAAACAGAGTGGTAACTGCATCAAATTTCAAGCTACGTATACAAACATTAGAGCACCGAGCATGGTTTAATACATGGAAATGGAACCTTAACGGGAACAGAAGCTACATTTACGAGAATCGATAATTGTGACGACGATAGGGTTAGAGCAAATGCATTATAAAACAGCGAGTGAAGGAGCATCGAGAATCGCAAACACAAACACTACAACAAAATATATAAATTGATGGTGCGATAACGAAGGAAAAGAAGATTATAAAGTTGAGAATGAACCTTCTTGCAAGTGAGGGGTGAGGCCAAGAAATAAACGCAATCGGTGTTACGCTTCAGCAAATCTTCATCCATCTTCGCACACTGAACGAACGGATTTCGATTTTGGATGAAGATGAAGTGATCAATGTTGCATCGATCTTACCAATTCGGTTCAAACATTACCATGAGCATTGCATGTTAATGAGATTATGGCAGTGCTAGCGAAAATGAGAGAAGGAGGAGGTCGTTTATTTCAAACACAAACGGTGGAGTTTATTGGGCTTTGAGTTGGGCTCAAGGATCAGCCCAATATCAAGAATATCCAAACATATATATATATATATATATATATAGAGAGAGAGAGAGAGAGAGAGAGAGAGAGAGAGAGAGAACGATTTTGGATTACAGATCCTGTTTTAATAATTAGACATTTAATTTGGAGGTTTTTTTAGGGGTGATTTGGTAGAAGAGAAAGAAAGGCTAGAGAATAGAGATTCTATCATTTGGTTTAGCATAAATAAGATATAGAGAATATGGGGGACTTAGTTTAGTACTATTTAGGCATGCAACAAAACCTGTACTCGTGGGTACCAACCCGAACCCGCCCCGTTTGATGGGTTTTCCCCGCTTTGATAGGGTTTGGGTTTGGGTTTTCCCCGATATCAAAATACGGGGACGGGGCGGGTAATGGGGGTATAGGTCCCCACCCCGAACCCACCCCGAATGTACAAAGTTACAATATTACCCCTCTTATATTAGAAACCCTCCACATCTCAACTAAACCCTAAATTTCTTTGTTAGTGCTAATGCCTCCCTCTTATATTAGAGGCTTTGATGTGTGCTCGAAGTTGGTTATGGAGTAACGAAAACAACTGTATGGTTTTAAATTGTTTTTTCAGTTTAGATATCTTAAGAAATGATAAATAATTATGTATATATTAACTAATTGCTATTTATATTGTACTGCATTTCATATTTCATATATATAGGTGGTATGAGTTCTCAATTGAGTAATGAGTATGCCACTTTACTCAATGAAATAGACCCCAATGATGAAGGTGGGATCTACCATCCATTTATTTAGGCTAAAGTGCTCCCGGGGTCCCTTATCTTTATTTAAAGTAACGAATTAGTCCTTTATGTTTTTTTTGTCCCAAATAAGTCCTTTATCTTTCAAATTTTTGACACATAAATCCTTTTCCGTTAACAGTGCTGATTTATGTGTCAAAAAAAGGATTTATGTGTTAAAAATTTGAAACATAAATGACTGATTTGGGACAGAAAAGGATTTATGTGTCAAAAATTTAAAACATAAAGGACTGATTTGGGACAAAAAAAAGATAAAGGACTAAATCGTTACTTTAAATAAAGATAAGGGACGCCGGGAGCACTTTAGCCATTTATTTATCAACCTTCCAATTTTATCAACTTTAATGTTTATAAAATATTGACTAGTGGTGTTACTTCCCACTTTGAAGAGTGAAGACGTCAATAACATTTAGAGAAAGAAAGAAGAAAACATTGACGTGGCTAAATGGGGTTGGGGCGGGGGGTTCGGGGATGGAGATCAATAATTCATCCCCATTGGATTTGGGTAGGGGAACGGAGAACTATATGGGATTCGGGGAATGCAAAATTCGTCCCCCGCCCCGCCCCATTGCCATGCCTAGACTACTATTTTACACTAAGAGTGTGTTTGATGGAAGAGAAAGAGGGAAAAGAGAGGAAGGGAAGCGAGAAAGAGGGAAAAGAGAGTGTCAAACAATTGAAAGACACTCTTAGTGTGTGTTTGTTTGAGGTGAAATAGAGGAGAGAGAGAGAGAGAGAGAGAGCGAAAGAGAGAGAGATGATCATTTTAGTGCTTTTTTCAATCTCTCTAATTGTGGGAAGAAAGTTAGGAGAAACTAGTACATTACCCATGCATCCGCACGGGCTTATCGCGTTACATGACATCATTATATTCAAACAAAAATGTTAATTTGAAATGTCATTATTCTAAAATCAGTTGTACAATATAAAATTGTAATAGTTTTGTTGTTGTAATTAGTCCGAACAGTTACCCCGTGAAACTGAAGACAAAATTAAAGTAAATGAATTTAATTAGTCCGAATCTTATACTGTGAACATTATCGACGAACTTAATTAATCTGAATCTTACCCCGTGACAACATTGCATACCCTTCAAAACATGACAACATAAAATTAATAATTAGTGATAATATTTAACCAATCAATTAGCATCACAAGATACTTAAGAGTTAGGCATAAAATCCACCGTGTATTAGCCAAAACATTTGCCGAACAAAACATTGTAAAGAGAGAGGAAAAAACATTATAATTGTATTAGCCAAGACATTATGTGTAATATATATCATAAACACTTAGTAAATCAATTGAAAAGCAACATAGATAAAGAACAACATAGAGAATGGAAGAGGAAGATCTTCTTTTATAAGACCCTCAGGTACTTTGATGCCAGCAACAACCTCTTCCTCCTCTAACTTTAAAATTCTAGTACCTCGGGTCATTGCTGGAAACTATAAACTGCAACCTATCTTTCGATACCACAACATTCTGAACAATCTCATCATCACCTAGCGAAGCACCCATTCCAATTAGTAGATAAACTACAAAAGATTAACAAAAAAGAGGCAATAACATTTAGAAACATAGTCAAATGGGGCATATCACTGGAAAAGCTAATAGAAGCTCATCACCAATCCAATGGGAAATTTTCACAATAAACTAATTTCTTTCCTCTGAGTAGAAGCATGAATTATTGTTCTATTGCTTTTCTTCTTGCAAACTCTTCATCGTAGGACCTATATAGAAATGTTATTTATACTTGTTAATATTAAGGAGGAGCACTTCACAGCAATGAATGAAAAGGAGGAGGAAAAATCTCAAAAACAGAAATTAAAACAGGGAGAAAAAGTCACAGCCAAAAGCGGCGGAGTGGCAAAGTTGCAAACCTTCAATGAATAAAGAACTCAAACAAAGAAAATAAATGTAAGACAACATACATAAAGCAAGACGCTTTGGGTTTTTATCGCAAGTATTTTTATAGCAAAGACACTTCAACTCAAGTCATTCAACAATAGATTTGCAACGATTTTCAGTCACTTATATAACTCACAATGCTAAAATGAAATGAGAATACAACAAAACATTAGATCTGAAACTTGAAAGTCCCTCCTATTACCCAACGAAACATGAAAGTTAAAATAAGTGAACAATGACAACAAATATTGTAACTCTAGACTTTTTTGCATTATATACCTCTCAAACAGTGAAAAGAAGATACCATGGAGATTGTTCTGTACCGTACTTCCGATCTTGGTGGATAAGTTGAAGTAGTTGGTAGATGTCGTCATTGATCAGGATTGTTCGATCTTGAGGGGTCGATGTCGTCCCTGCAAGAATACTCTGATGCTCAAATCAGTGTTTGAGTGAGTCAATGTTTAGTTTTAGAAATTGCTTACATTTATGAGCATTGAATGTGGTATTTATAGAGTTTGTGTGATGTTTGTTCTGACGATCCTGAGTCGTTAGATCTTGCGGAGGTATCTGAACCGTTGATTGATTGGGCCAGAATTTCTGGATACGGGCTGGTTGGTTATTGGGCCTTGTAGGGGGTGTAAATATCATTAAGACCTTTTACTTATTACCATAACAGTGCCCTCCCAAGTCTGGTCGTCTGAGGGGCGATCTTGGCTTGATAAGCTGATGTCACCTTACGTTGTCGATCATAGGATGTACCGACCTTTCTTTTTTAGGGACTCAAAAAGGGTTGGCTTAAGTTGGTCATGGGTTTTGTCGAGCTTGATTCATTTAATCGATCTCGAGATGCACCGAGCTTTCTTTTGAGCAGAGGGACCAGCGCTTCGGATTCAGTGTCAGGCATTAAATGTTTCTGACACGGTGCGCATTACGATGGTGGCTAATGATGGTGACGTTTTGTTTTTAGCGCCTGGCCTTTGGATTTTGATTGGACGTGTTGATTCGACTTCCAGGCCCAATCCATGATCTTCGGCCCACTATAAATAGGGGGTCACCTCCTCTCATTTTGTTGCTGCATAACTCCTTCTGCTCTAATTACCGGTCTTGAGTTGTCGAGCTTTTCTTCGAGCAAAGCGGACAAGGTGATAGTAGCTTAACAGTAGGTCGACAAAAAGAACTCTTTCAGATCCGATCATCTCATCTGCTTTATTTCGAGGTTAGTCTTTAATTTGTTTTCCATTTGCTTTTGCGTTTTGGACCCCTCCTAGTCTTTTATTTATTCGCTCAGAGTGGGGGTCGTCAGGTTGGGTTCCGACTTGTTTGCGAACCCATTTGCGATTTTTTATCCTGACATTTCGTCCCCCATTTCTGCAGTTTTAGATCTGGCGAGGACCAAACAAACCCGTAGGGATATAACCGAATATCGAAACGAGTTTGTAAAGATCATGGCCTCCGGTGGTGACGTTCCTAAAAATCGAGAGAATCAGACAATGGTCGGTACTCCAGATGAGCAAGATCATCCGCCCTCCGCTCCTACCAGCGAGCAAGCGGAGGAAAATATTGATGTTGAAAGTTCTTCTCCGGTTGACGATGTTAATGAGCCCGATCCAGATGTTGTAGAAGCTATGGAGGAAGACCGTAGGATCGATGTGGTGGCTCTCTCTTCTGAGTCTGATGAGGAGGTTCAATCGAGGGAAAGACAGGGGAGCTCGAATACTATTGAATCGGAGAGCTCCGATTCTGACTTTTGGACGAGCTTAGTGCTCGAAGATGATTCTGATCAGGATGATGCTGATGGCATGGACCAGCCAAGTACGAGCCGAGCTTCTGATGCTTCAGTCAATGGTTATTCCAGTACTGGTCCTGGAGCTCATGATGTACCGGTGCGGGAGGTTCGCCCTTATGATTGGGTTTCTGCCAAGGTTTTGGAGATCGAATTGTTGTACCGTTCAGGCCATAACCTAGAGTCAGTAGGCCGAAAAATCTCTGGGTGTTCTGAGAGAAATATTTGGAGGGTCGAAGGTATGAAGGATGGAGAGCACGTGGCTTCCTGGATAGGAGATCTTAAATTTACTATGTACCACGTGACGATCAATGATATGAACATCCGGCCTCCCTTTTCTTCTCATGAACAGACCGTTCTGGCGGAGCTGGACGCAACACCCTCCCAACTACATCCAAATGTGTGGGCTTTCCTCCGAGCCTTCGAGTTGATGTCTATTCATCTGGAGAGACCGGTGTCGCCACAACTTTTCTTCCTTTTGTTCGAGCTTAATCGGAATAGTGGGGAGCACAAGTCCGGCCGCGAGCATGTCAGTTTTCGCTCTAGGCGAGACGCGAAGATCTTCAGAGCTTATGCGAACTCATTGAGGGGAAGTTGGAAGCAGCTCTTCTATTGGGTCGAACCGGTTAATGATAAGGCCATCGACTGTGTAGGGAAGTTCGGAGCTGATGGTCGGACTTTGGTGTCCACCAAGTTCCCTATTGGTTGGAGTCATGGTCATTTTAACCGATCTACACATTCCTATGTCGTTCGGGAGGATCGATTGAGTGCTGAAGATCGTCTTACGAAAGCGATTTTGATTTTCATTTCCCAAAGGGTTCCGTATTCAAAGCATAAATACCGGGGGTATCCCTATGGATCGTTTAGTCCAGGCCGGGAAGTGGGTGCGGGTGCAAAGGGTTTTAGGTAGATCGTCTTTCTGCAGTGGATTTTTGTGTATTTGAATTTTCTGCAATTTACATAACTCGTATTTTTTCTTGTTTTTCCAGACACGATGGCACCAAAGAAGCTCGCGTTTTTGAAGAAGTTGGCGATGCAATCGGCCGATGTTGAGCAGGAAAGGGTACCGTTCCAAACATCTTCTCAACCTAGACCCGTTGTCGAGGGTGCCATTGTTGCCGAACTGATTACTACCGTTACCCAGAAAGACCTTGTCAGCGCCGAGGCTGAGAGGGGAAAAAGGATCGAGGTTTTGGTTGATTCACCAATTCCGGTCGTGAAGGGTATTGATGCTGGGACCTCTGTAAAAAGGGGACGAGCTGGCGCCGATGATGAGTTGGGATCGGTCAAGAAAGCAAAGACTGCGAAGAGATCCAAGCATAAACATAAGGTCGTCCCTCTGGACGAGAAGTTTTTAGAACAAAATTTCGAACAGTGGCGGGAGGATCCCATCGCAGCGTCGGCCCAGATCTTCCTGAATCTTGCCGAGGTTCACAAGATCGAGAAAATGAAGTACGAGAAGCGAGCCGAAGGTGGGTTTTCTGTTAATTTCGCCGGTTTTGTTGATTTGTTTATGATTTTCCTTTTTGTTTTGACATCTTTCTTGACATGTTTGTAGAGTCGCTGGATGCCGAGAAGTCAAAACGTTTTAAACTTTTGGAGGAATTGTCTACGAGGACCAAGGAGCTGGGTCGAGCTAAGTCCGAGCTTCGGACTATGAAGGAGAGCGAAGAGACTCTTACGACGTTGAAGGAAACTGCTCTAAGTCGTGCCGACACTACAAGAATTTCTGCGATTACCGGCGGCCAAAATCCGCCGGTAATGACAAAAATCCGCCGGAAATTGGGCATTACCGGCGGATTTTTTCCGCCGGAAAGGCGCCGGTAATTCACCCGCAGGTAACGGTTACCGGCGGATACTCCGCCGGTAAACCATTGCCGTTTAAATTCAAATTCCGCCGGTAATATATCATATCCGCAGGTAATTATTTTTATTATATTAAAAAAAACGTTTTAAATTCGTTTATTTTAAAAAAATAATTTTATTATTATTTGTTAATTAAAATATTTTGTTTTAATTCATATTAAAATATTTTGTTTTAATTAAAAAAATAGTATTATTATTATTCGTTAATTAAAAAATCTATTATTTAATTAATAAAAATTAAATTAAATTTATAATATAAATGTTAATTAAACGAGTAACGCTTCAAATAATGGTTTATTTGTCTCACTCAAAAAACTATAAAACCTCTGAGCTTCCTCGTTTGGAACTTCTTCAGCATCATATTGTGGTTCTTCGAAATCCAAATTTACACCGACAGCATCAGATATCATCCCCTGATATACATCAAACGGCGGTTGATATCCAGTAGTCGTTGGATTACTACTTGATGTGGAAGCTACTACTTGATGTGGAAGCTACGACTGGACTTGACGCGAGACGACCTTGATCTACAGCTTGGACAGGAACATTAGCAACCGCAGGAACTCCAGCTGCTACCTCGCCATGACGGGTCCATATCCAATAATCTAGCTTAAACCCATTATTGTACAAATGAAGTCGAATATCAGCTTCCTTTTTTATAGATCGAAACACACATATGGAGCAAGGACATCTAATTCCACCTTGTTGCTCAAATTCTTTTTGACGCTTAGCAAAAAGAACAAATTCTTCGACTCCTTGTACAAAACGTCGTTTCAACCCAGTTCTTCCAGGATATATTCTATCATACATCCAACTACGATCCATTTTTTTGAGTACGTTCCTTAAATATAACATACACAACACAACATATATCACGTGTATTAGAATAATACACATTAGTATGTATATTTTATATTTGACCAAATATATATATAAATGATAATATATTTTTAGTAACATTTTATTTTACTAAAAAATTTATTTTTTTTACAAAAAATGCAAATAACAAACAATTATTACAATTTAATTTATTTTATTTTCAAATAATTTCTATAACATCAATAATTTCCATGAATAAAATTTATCTTATTTTCATGAAAAATTTCGGCTAATTAATAACATCAAATTTAAAATAATTGGTATTTAATTTTACTACAAAATAACTAATAATTTTTCGGTTTTTAACTAATAAATAAAATAATTCGTATTTTAAAAATCTCGAAATTTTGAGATAATTATTATTATACAAATAGTGTAAACATAATTTAATTATTACAGAATAAATAAAATTTATTTTATTTTTGTAAAAAACTTATAATTTATAATAACACCAACAAATACATTTAATAACGAATAAATTTGTTAAATAACCGGTAATGCAGTGACTAAACTCAAAACTAACAACTCCAAAGTGGCAACTCCAATCAACTGCAAAACAAATAATAACAAAAACAATATTAGACAACACATATTTAAAAATTAAATATTAACTAAAACAATCAAAATTTAGTTAAAAAACATACCTTAAACAAAACTTAAGAACAAAACAGACTTCGAAAAGAGTGGATCAAGAGATATTGAGAAGAAATAGTGAGAGATTTAGGAGAAAAGAGTGAGATTTAGGAGAAAAGAGTGAAGATTTCGGAGTAGAGAGTGAAGAGTGAGTGAAGAGGGAGTGAGGAGGGGTTCGAATATATAGGGGAATGGGCGCCAACGGTTATTTTTCACAATCCGTCGGAAATGGCCAATACCGGCGGATTTTCTGCTTACCGGCGGATATTCCAACAGGGCCTTTCCGTTACCGACGGATAAATTTAAATTACCGGCAGATTTGATGTTTACCGACGGATATTTAAATTTTAAAATTTAAATTTTATCCGCCGGAAATAGAGCGTACCGGCGGATTATTTGGCGGCTATTACCGGCGGATTTGACTGAATTACCGGCGGATTTATTTTAATTTTTTTTAATATCGTCGAATATATCCGCCGGTAAATGCAATTACCGGCGGATTTTTTTTTTTTAAATTTTCGCGTAAATTTTGTCCGCCGGTAACTGTGCCAAATCCGCCGGTAATTTAACAGTCGAAATAAAATCCGCTGGTAACCTTGTAAAATCCGCCGGTAATATACTGGGGGATCCAGCCCGCCGGTAACGTGCCAAAATCCGCCGGTAATTTACCGGCGGACTAAATCCGCCGGAAATTGCCCGCCGGAAATAGCCAAAATTCTGGTAGTGCGAGAGTGCCGAAGCTCGCGTGAAGCAGCTTGAAGATCAGCTCAAAGTTCTAGAGGAGTCTGAAGCTGAGGCAAAGAGAAAGGTGGGGATGTCGGAAGAACGAATTGTCGAGCTGGAGGATAGCTTGAAGAAAGCCTCGAAAGCGAGGGCGGAAACTAGCACCGACCCCGAAGCCCGTATTGCCGATCTTCAAGCTGCCCTTCATCAAAGCAAGAGAGATGCAAAGGAGGCTGGTGAAGTGGCGCTTGAGATGTATAAAGAAGGTTTTCAAGGTGCCCTTCTGCAGGTTCTTTTACTCCATCCTTCCCTTCCACTAGACCCGACGATCATTCATGCCGATCACGAGGTAGATGGGAGGCGCATTGTCAAGGTCGACCCAGTGACGGAGGAGAAAACCGTCGTCTTTCCGACCTCAGATGTTTAATGATTTCCAGCATATTTATTTTTACAGAAGTTCTGGGTGTATGCTTATCCGATCAAGTTTTGCATAGACTTAGAACTTCGTTATGTAATTTGGAATTTTGAGGGCTCGGCCATATCCGAGATGCTTGTAATCAAAAATATTTTAATCGATCTTGATGTTGGATCTCATTACGAGATTTATGAATTCTTTTTTAATTCTGCAAGTCATATACGTCTTTTTTAGAGATTGTTTCGCACCTGAGGGACTCGAGGTGTTTTTTAGAGATTGTTTCGCACCTGAGGGACTCGAGGTGGTCATAAACGTTGGCCTATAGAGCAGTTTACCAGGACTCGCCCCAGACTTAACTCGCCCTATAGGGGTATTGGTAGTTGTGGCTAATGGTCGTTCTGAGGATATTTCGACCCTAGAAGACCTAGTCCCTTTGAAACAGTTTACCAAGACTCGGCTCGGGTTTAACTGGTAACAAAGGGTTGCGACCATGGTTGGTCGCTTGGGGAGATCCCAAGATCGAACCTGAGGGGCTCGAGGTTCGAGTCTCTTCCGAAGTTGTAAATTTGATTCGTACATTACTGTTTGATGAAATCCAGAATGTGTGGAATGTCGGAAAGTTTACTGATTTATCATTTAAATGAGGAACTCGATTTACAATGATAGGAGCAGCCCTATATGGTGTCCTTTTTGAAGAGATTGATACAATTTCCACCTTTAAATGTAATAACTCCTCAGTTTCGTTGCATTCCAAGTCCTTTGAATCTTTTTTCCTTGGAGGGTCTCCAGTTCGAAAGCACCCTTACCGGTCTTAGATATAACACGGTAAGGTCCTTCCCAATTTGGTGCGAGCTTTCCATGGGAAGCATTTTTAAGGCCAATCTCGACAGGAATGACCGCCTCGCTGCCGTAAGAGAGCCGGAACGGCGTCTCTCTTGTGGAGCTTTGTTGGGTGGTCCTATATCCCCAGAGGACATAAGGTAGCTCTTATACCCAGTTTCCTTTTGCGTCGTCTAGACGTCGGCTTAGGCCGTTTAGTATTATTTTGTTCGCCGTTTCTACTTGTCAGTTGGTTTGAGGGTGCTGCTCTGATGTGAAGCGGTGCTTGATTTTTAGGTCGGACATCAGCTTTCTGAAACCCTTTGTCATTAAATTGAGTCCCATTGTCCGTTATCACTACCTTGGGGATCCCGAACCTGCTCATGATGTTTTTCCTAAAAAAATTGATGCAGTTTCTTGCAGTGATGGTAGCCAGGGGTTCTGCCTCTATCCATTTGCTGAAGTAATCGACTGCGACGATTAAGTATTTGATCTGGTCTGGCGCTGTCGAGAATGGCCCCAGGAGGTCTATCCCCCACCATGTAAATGGCCATGTGGAGGACAGGCTTGTTAGATCGGTTGGAGGAGCAATGTGGATGTTGGCGTGAATTTGACATTTTTTGCATTTTTTTACATAAGCACTAGCATCAACCGCCATGGTCGGCCAGTAATATCCGGCGCGGAGAGCCTTTCGAGCTAAAGAACGAGCTCCGAGGTGTTGACCGCAGATTCCCTCATGAATTTCTGCTAGGACATAAGCTGCTTCTTCTCCCTCGATGCATTTCAACAACGGGGTGGAGAGACTTCTTTTGTACAACGCTCCACCAATGACTGAATAGGCAGAAGCTTTCCTCCTGATGAGTTTAGCGTTGTTTGCGTCTGGGGGTTCCACTTCTGCAATGATGTATTCTAAGACCGGGACGATCCAACTGTGGGCTTCTTCAATTATGCAAATGGTCGAGGAAAATTCAGGGTCGGGGGATACACTGGGTTTGTGGAGGATTTCCTGGATAAACGTTCTGTGATTTCCAGGAGCTTTCATGCTTGCGAGCTTGGCAGGGATATCAGCTCTTTGGTTCTCCAACCTCGGCACGTGTTTTACTTCTGATGTTTCAATTTGAGCTAATAATGCCTGTATTCGAAGCAGGTATTTCTGTAAGATCGGCTCTTTGGTCTCGTATTGGTTGCCAATTTGGGAGACTACCAACAGAGAATCGGTGTACAGTTTTACCCGAGGGACTTAGAGGTCGACTGCCAAGCGTAGACCAGCGATGCAAGCCTCGTATTCTGCTTGGTTGTTCGAGGTCGAAAAACTGAAAGTTAAATAAACTTCGATGATGATGCCGTTCGGACTTTCTAACATGATACCAGCGCCACTTCCCTTCGGGTTGGAGGATCCATCGACATGTAGGATCCAGGTATCGTTTTCGATGTTCTAGTATCATGATCTTCATTGTCGGAATCGACCTTTGGCTTACCCCTTCTTCTTGGCTCCTCGTTCCTCTCGTCTTTAACCTCGCCGGTATTTTCTCCTGGCTTTTTCACATAACCGGACAATTTTTCCCGTTTGATCAAGTCTTCAATGTCGTCTTTCAAAGCATTGCAGTGGTTCGTGTCATGACCATTACTTCTATGATACCTGCAGTACTTGCTGGATCGTTGTCCAGATCGGGGAGGTAGAGGTTTGGGGGTTTTAACGTTTCTGAATTCGACATTCCAACATTCCCTATATAGTTGGGCGAGTTGGGTGTTGGAGACGTTGAGTTCAGTGTATACTTGGTGACGATTCCGAGGTCGGGGATCCCTGTTACCTCGGTCATCGTTTCCTTGGCTATCTCTTCCGTTGCGGGATTTTGATGGTCCAGCGTGTGGTGACGGATTTCCGGTCTTGGTGCTTTCCTCCTCGTTGATGAAACATTGGGATAGTTGGAGGAAATCCTGCAAGGTATTAGGTTCCCAAGTGTTGACATGTTTTTTGAAAGGGCTTCCGGGGAGTAGGCCCGACGCCATGAAGAAAATGCGGAAAGCGTCGTCTAGTTCTCGAACTTGAAAAACTTCGTTGTTGAACCTCTCTATGTATTCTCTGAGAGGCTCGTCCTCCTTTTGGACAACGGACATCAATACCGCTTTGTTCTTGGGTTTACTTTTGTAATGGGCAAAGTGAACTGAAAAGAGTTTTGCCAATTGGTCCCAAGAGGATATGGTGTTCGCCCTTAAAGCCCGAAACCGTTCCGATGCTACTTTGTCTAGAGTTAATGGGAAGATTCGACATTTCATCTCCAAGGGTACGTTCCGGTATTGCATAGTTGTGTCGAATTGATTGAGGTGCTGTCTGGATCGCCCGTTCCATCATACGTTTTCAGACCTCCAGGGGGTTTTTCGAGGTACCTCGGAACTCGGTAGCTATCAATTGTTGCAGTGAACAGGCCCTTTCACTCGGTTAGAAGCGCCTGAAGTCGTGGCTGACGCTGGTGATGGGGATCGGGATAAACGTAGTGTCGAGGTTGTTCCTCCTTAGGGTTATCCTCTCGACTTCTAGAACATTGTCTTGGCGATGAAGAGGCTAAAAATGAGCAAGGTTGGGGGAGTTATCCAATTCATCAAGATCGTCATATTGTCGAGCCGGAGGAGAACGGGAACCATTCCCTCGTTGTCGGCGAGGTTTATCCAATTCATCAAGATCGTCATATTGTCGAGCTGGAGGAGAACATGAACCATTCCCTCGTTGTCGGCGAGGAGGAGAACGATGATAGTGCCTTCTCCTGGTTGGGGCTCGATGTCTCCTCCAAACCGGGGTTCTATTTTCAGGGGAGCCCAGTCTGGGTGATTCCTGGTCCGGAACGTCCCGTGCCCGAAGATTTGCTACCTCGGCCTCAAGGTTAGTGAAGCGGCAGCTTCTTTCTTGGTTTACGACCTCCTGTCGAGCCAGCAGCTGGACGAGTTGTTGAACAGCATCGGTCAGGGCTGGAAGCAATGGAGGGGGAGGCGGTAAACTATTCCTGTATGAGCTTGTATGGGAACAGGCGAGGTTTGGATTGGGGAATTGTGCCCGAGCTTGGGTGGAATTTGTAAGGTCTTGAACATGGCCCTCGGGGGTTTGTTGAGGTTCGAGCTCGGGTATAACCAGTCTTACCCCGGGCCCGACCACAAGACTGGCCGGTCTTGAACGGAGTTTGGGCGCCATTTGTGGATCAAGGTAATGGGAGAGGAACTTGAGTACAGATCCTCCCACTGTGGTCGCCAATGTTCTGTACCGTACTTTTGATCTTGGTGGATAATCCGAAGTAGTTGGTAAATGTCGTCCTTGATCAGTATTGTTCGATCTTGAGGGGTCGATGTCGTACCTGCAAGAATACTCCGACGCTCAAGTCTGTGTTTGAGTGAGTCAATGTTTAGTTTTAGAAATTGCTTACATTTATGAGCATTGAAGGTGGTATTTATACAGTTTGTGTGATGTTTGTTTTGACGATCCTGAGTCGTTAGATTTTGCGGAGGTATCTGAACCGTTGATTGATTGGGCCAGAATTTCTGGATACGGGCTGGTTGGTTATTGTGTCTTGCAGGGGGTGTAAATATCATTAAGATTTTTTACTTATTACCGTACCAGAGATGTTATTGAAATACCTGAAGCGAAGTCCTATATTCTCTCTGCCAAAAAGCAACTTTCATTGCAAACAATTATTAAAAATTACCAATCCTCAATCCTAAAAAATATTCAAAAAAAAGTATGACACAGAGGCAATACAAAAACAAAAATAGGGAAATGGTGAAGGATCGATGTAGATAGGAAATGAAAGAGGCTTCTCTACCTCTTGATGTAATGTTGAATCATGTATTCTTCCTTGTCCTTTTTTGACAACATCCCTTTCAAGGTTTCTTTTAGGATAGGAATATGGCTTAATTTTCCCATCAAAGGAAAATAATAACCATAGATTTAATATATTTATATTCAATGGTTGTGATGTGTTATGGGCAACTTGTTTGACCCAAGGTAAACCATATTTTTATTATTTATTAGAAGTTTCTTATACAATGATAAATTTGTGTATAATATTTAACAAAATGTCAACAAAGTTTTCCGTAATTATTTATTGGATACCTCATCTATTTCTAGTAATTATGCACCAATTATTTATAACTAACTCAAATTTATTAATTATTGGTAATTAACTTGTCATACCCTAATTTTGTTCGGATAATTGAAAAAATCCAAAAAAGTTTTTTATTATCGTCGTTTTAATCGTGGGCGTGTCTTTAACGCTCAATGTGTGACATTTATTTCGATACTCGTTTTTGTTGATATTGCTCTACTTCATAAAATATGAAAAATATAAATAAAATGTAATATAAAATTAGGCAAAAGCTGAATAGTCAAAATCCCTTTTATTACATAACCAAGTCCTTTTGCACATATGGACAAAAACTAAAAAAGCAAACAGTACAAAAATTTAAAATAAAATTCAAAAAAGCAAGGAAGAGGGCGCAGGCTGCTGGTCCTTTTTGATGTTGTCCTTTGTTGCGCCTGAAAAAGTCCCCGAGGGAGAACCTTCCTCGTTCACAACTTTTCCTAAGACAATGAAGCCGCCACCAATATTTATTAAGGAAAATATTAGGAAAACCTTCTTTGGAAAGCGATTGGTCTTGCGAAACTAGAGAATAGGGTTCGGAGGTCGGTTACGCGCGGGGAAGGTGTTAGCACCCCACACGTCCTCTCTACTGAGAGGGAACCTTTAATTAAATGTGTGGTTTTAGTGTGTTGACTTGAAAATACTTAATTTTGCCTCTCTACTTCTTATCGAAAAATTCTTAATGAAAATCTTTATTTATTATGAAAAAGAAAAGGGGGAAGAATGGGTTTTTAGGAAAAGAGCGCTTAACGGGACATGGCCCGCTCCTACGTATCTCCTGGTGCGATGGAGAACTCAAAGCTACGTAGTTCTTCTTTGCCTTTTTGAAAAGTTTTTGTTTTTTATCTTTTTTAGTGAGTTTTTGAAATAGGACGAGCATTAGCGAATGATTAAACTAGCAGAGGCTGTGATGAATCACCACTAAATACTCAAAAAGAGAGTTGTACCGCTAGTCAAACGAACAAAGGTTCTGATGGACTATTGTCATACCCCAATTTTGTCCGGCTTAGGTCCAAACCTTAATTTTCCACACAAAAATAAATTATGCATTGCATTTTGGGTCCTAGAAACCGCTCCAAAGTTTTTGAAATCATTTTTAGGTTTAGAATGCACTTTTTAGGAAATTAGGGTTTTTAGGGTCAAAAAGGGCATTTTGGTCATCACTCACAAAAGATTTCATAAAAATGATTTTTGCATGAAAATATGTTATGCATGCATGGCAAGCTTTGAAAAATATTTTATGCATGCATGGCAAAGACCTAAAAACATTTTTGTGAAAAGCAAGAATCAATTATACCATAGGCCAAGAATCGATTTATAGTATATTCTAAAGGCCATGAAATCGATTTTCAGGCAATCCTAAAGGCCAAGAATCGATTTCTCAATCATATGTTTAAAGCTTGAAATCGATTTCTACATATACTCAAGGCAAAGCTAAAAATCGATTTCCCTCTTTTTGCATATGCCTTGAAATCGATTTTCAAGCTCTTTCATAGGCCATGAATCGATTCCTCATTGTTTTGATTAAGGGAAGAATCGATTTTCACCTATAAAAGAGGTCCTGAAAATCGATTCCTCATTGTTTTAACTAAGGGAAGAATCGATTTTCACCTATAAAGGAGGTCCTGAAAATCGATTCCTCATTGTTTTAACTAAGGGAAGAATCGATTTTCACCTAATAAAGGAGGTCCTGAAAATCGATTCCTACTTGTTTTCAAAGAGCAAAGAATCGATTCCCATGTTTTCCAAAGAGTAAAGAATCGATTCCTCACTATATCAACTATCCAAAGAATCGACTCTTGAGGCTTCTAAAATGATAAGAATCGATTCATCTATATTTTAACTACAATCAACAATCGATTCTTTCATTTTTTCAGATCTAGGCTTTCCTAAAGCCTATAAATAGGCAGCCTCAAATCACATTTGAGAACACAGACACAGACATTTTTTTGCGAGATCAGACACGGATTTCACAGGAACCACAATTTCACAACTCCTCTCTGCTTCTCAGACACCGATTTTCACAAGATCAGACACGGATTTCACAAGATCACACACGAACATTTTTCACGAGATCAAAGAGACAATTTCACAACTCCTCTCTGCTTCTCAGACACACATTTTTCACAAGATCAGAGGAGACAATTCTCGCAAATCTCATTTTCCAGAAACCCATTTTTGCGAAATCTCTCACATTTTAGAAAAAAACTCTTCTACGCTTTATTTTTTCGCTCTATTCGTTCCGTTGGTCCGTCTGAGCTGATCTTCTGCAAGAGTTAGTTGGAGTTGCGTTCTTCAAGTGGTAGTATCTGCCTTCATCAGAGGTATTTCTGTCTTTATATTTGTTAATATTTAATCATTGTGATCCATGCCAAAATTGCCCCATGTGATTTAACTTAGTTATAGTGTCATTGTTGATGATGAACCACATGATTCCCACTTATGCCTAGTGCATCATGTTCTGAGTGGTGAAGATGGTCTCAGATGATTCAACCCTTTTAGTTTATATGATGATTGGCAATGTGATTCACACTTGTGCACTTGTGCACTTAATCTTAAGTGTGAGGATTGACCAAAGTGATTCAACATTCTTTGATACTTTGGTCGCTAAATAATTTGCTTGCTTATGCTGGCCAATGATCATGATTGAGGCAACTCTTTTGCTTGAGCTTACAGTGTCATCGTCTGCTCTCATATAGAATATCATCAATACTTAGATAGGTCCATTCCTTACATTGCATCTTCCACTAGATGTGCATTTAGATTCCCTTGCGTTTTGTAGAAATAATTGAGTATGGTTCTCGCCTAGCATCTTCCACTAGATGTGCATTTAGGTTCAATCTTGCCTACTCTTGTATTTTTGCTTGATGCCCAATTCAAGTTCCCTCCTTGCCTATCTATGCGTTGTGATCTACTATGTGTAGTTTAGACTTGATTTTTGTTTGCGAATTCAAATATTGTTGCTTAATGATTTGATTCCACTGATTGTGTTATGCTTGAATCCACCAATTCTTTCTTGCATTCATTGTTTTCATTTCTAAACAACCTGGCACAAAAACGGTTATTAGTGGCAATCCATCACAACCTTTGTTGGTTTGATTGTCATGAAAGCCTCAACTTCAAAAGAATTTTCGTAAGCATAAAGCAAGCTACTAGTGATAATCCATCACAGCCTTTGTTGGTTTGATTATCATGAACGCGTCCAATTTCAAAAAGCATTTTTCTAAGTATCAAAGAATCAAAAACAAGTTATTAGCGGTGGTCCATCATAACCTTTGTTAGTTCGATCATCATGAAAGCTTTCATTTTCTAAAACCTCATCAAAAAGATTTTCATTTTTAAGGCTCGTTAGAACTACGTCGCTTTGATTCCCATTTGGGATACGTAGGAGCGAGTCTCGTTCTCGTCAAGCGCAGCAAATAAAAGTCAAGCGCAACCATAAAAGTTTAGCATTTGCATAACGAAAAGGAAAAAGTTATTTTCGTAACAAAAAAGAATCACTTTCGCAAACCAAGATCATTTTCAAGACAAAAAACTTTTCCTTTCTAAAATCATTTTCAACCCATCGTCGCTAGTGGTTAATCAGAACCTTTGTTCGTCTAGCCATTGGTGACGATGTCTTTTTCCCCAAAGAACAACAAGCGATGATCACTCATAACCTTTGTTAGTTTGATCATCGTGCAATCAATCACTTTCAAAGACCACTTTCAAAAGAGCAAATAAAAACGGGTTGCTACTAATAGTCAATCGGAACCTTTGTTCGTCTGACTAGTGGTATTGACCCTCATTTTCTAGAGTATTTAGCGGTGATTACCCATAACCTTGGTTAGTTTAATCATTCACTAAATGCTCGTCCTATTTCGAAAACTCACCAAAAAAGATAAAAAACAAAAACTTTTCAAAAAGACAACGAAGAACTACGTAGTTTTGAATTCTCCATCGCACCGGGAGATACGTAGGAGCGGGTCACATCCCGTCAAGCATAACAAAAAAAATCATTTTCACAATAAGTTTTCAACAATTATTTTCAAAAGAACCTAGAACTACGTCGCCTTTGATTCTCCACCCGGAGATACGTAGGAGCAGGGCCACGCCCCTGTCTAGCGCAAAAATAAACAATTTCTAAAATTAAAGAATATACAAACAGATCTCCTTCATTTCAAAAGCAAAAGTTTTATTTTCAAAGTAGGGGATTAAGTCGGTCGTACGGCCGGGTTAATCATCGTTTTAAGATAAGTGAACTGTGGTCCCTCAGAGCCCCAGCGCTCCTTCAGCCCTCAGTGGCCCTTCAGAGCCCCAGTGCTCCTTCAGACCCCCAGTGGTCCTCCAACACAGATCACACAGTCCTAAAACCCCTACATTAAAAAACACCAACCCACAAACATTTTTACACAGAAGAACTACGTAGCTTTGAGTTCTCCATCGCACCGGGAGATATGTAGGAGCGGGCCATATCCCGTCAAGCGTTTTTTCTAAAAAACCATTTTTCCCCCTTTTTCATTATAAATAAAGATTTTCATTAAGAATTTTTCAATAAGAAGTAGAGAGGCAAAATTAAGTATTTTCAAGTCAACACACTAAAACCACACATTTAATTAAAGGTTCCCTCTCAGTAGAGAGGACGTGTGGGGTGCTAACACCTTCCCTGCGCGTAACCGACCCCCGAACCCTATTCTCTAGTTTCGCAAGACCAATCGCTTTCCAAAAAAGGTTTTCCTAATATTTTCCTTAATAAATATTGGTGGCGGCTTCATTGTCTTAGAAAAGTTGTGAACGAGGAAGGTTCTCCCTCGGGGACTTTTTCGGGCGCAACAACTATCAATTGCAACTCGTTTTTATTATCTTTTTTTTGAAAGTGATTTTTGAAAGAGATTGATTTGCACGATGATCAAACTAACAAAGGTTATGAGTGATCATCGCTTGTTGTTCTTTGGGGAAAAAGACATCGCCACCAATGGCTAAACGAACAAAGGTTCTGATTAACCACTAGCGACGATGGGTTGAAAATGATTTGAGAAAGGGAAAGGTTTTTGTTCTGAAAATGATCTTGGTTTGCAAACGTGATTCTTTTTTGTTATGAAAATAACTCTTTTCTTTTTGTTATGCAAATGCCAAACTTATTATGATTGCGCTTGACGAGAATGTGACTCGCTCCTACGTATCCCAAATGGGAATCAAAGCGACGTAGTTCTAACGAGCCTTGAAAGTGAAAGTCTTTTGTTTTGGTTTTGAAAAGTGAAGGGCACTCATGATGATCAAACTAACAAAGGTTATGGGTGATCATTACTAAAACCCACTTAAGTGCATGTAAAAATCTCTTTTGAGAAATGAAAGCCTTCATGATGACCAAACTAACAAAGGTTATGGGTGGTCATCATTAACACTTGCTATGACTTTTGATGCTTAGGAAAATATCTTTTGAAATTGAAAGCATTCATGATAATCAAACTAACAAAGGTTATGGGTGATTATCACTAGTAGCTTTTGCATATGAAAACATCTTTTTTGTTTTTGAAATTTAGGCTCTTAGGACAACCAAACTAACAAAGGTTATGGGTGATTGTCACTAGTCACCATTTTCATGCTAAACTATTTAGAAAAGAAAGCAATGAATGCAAATCAAATCCTTAGGCAAATAACAATCTCATTTGAATTCTTGAGAAAATATTAGCCTAGACTACCACAACACATAAATAGGCAAAGAAGGAACTTGAATTGGGCATTAAGCAAAAATACAAGAGTGGGCAAGATTGAACCTAAATGCACATCTAGCGGAAGATGCTAGGCGAGAACCATATTCAAATATTTCTACAAAACGCAAGGGAATCTAAATGCACATCTAGTGGAAGATGCAATGTGAGGAATTGACCTATCTAAGTGTTGATGATATTCTTATATGAGAGTGGACAATGAAATTGTTAGCTTAAGGAAAAGAGTTGCCTCAATCATGATCATAGGCGAGCATAAGCAAGCAAATTGTTTAGCAACCAAAGTATCAAAGAATGTTGAATCACTTTGGTCAATCCTCACACTTAAGATTAAGTGCACAAGTGTGAATCACCTTGCCAATCATCAACAAAAACAAGTTTATTAAAGCAAACCCAAACCCTAGTTTTTTTTATGTTAAAACCTAGGAGCATACATACCCTAAATCAACTATTATTCATCCCCAAATCATGAAATAAACAAAAAGCATTCAAGAACCCTAAACCTAGATCCATGGCCGAATGTCATTATGCTTGAAATAGGTTTCTTATTTTGTGAAAATTATGCAAACATGAATGAATATGCAAGGGAATGTGAGAAAACACAACAACAACTAGTAAATCACATTTTTATGAGAGTATGCGAAATCAACATGCCATAAAACCACATTTTATTTCAAGGATTAAGATCAACACAAATCAACATTTATTAAAGGGTGAGAAGTACCATAAGCACCCAAGCCTCCCTAAGTGCTTGTCAAAGTGCTTATGACACCTCTCACCAACAACAATCAACAATATGAGAATATGAAGATGATAGGATGAATGCTTTTTATATTTTTGAGGAAATACTCAAAGATGATGCAAGGTTTTAAGGATTACCTTAGCTTTGAGCTAGAAAGTGAGATGAGAAGATGAAGCTAGACACAAATCAACAAAACTCCAATATCCTTCAAAGAAGTACCTACTTGATGATGATGCTTGGACTTTGAGTGGGAAATGGGGGAGTATGTGAAAGAGGGATGCAAATGAGGTGAGTTGTTTGTTAGGGTTTTTTGGTGTAGGAGAAATGGGAAGGTTTCTTTGAGATGAAAGAAAAAAACAAGAGGAAGTGAGGGAAAGGAGAGGGGCTACCAATTTCTTGGTCTTTTTGGAGAGGAGAGAAGTGAGTTGTTCTTATTCAAATCCTTGGGAGGCCAAAGATCTAATGGGTTTAAGGTTGTGAGAGGGAAATAAAGAAATTAGTGTGTATTTAGTGGTGTAGAGAGAAAGAAGGTAAAAATATGTTGTGTATTGAATGTCATTGGATTCAAAGGTGTGCTTGTCATGATGAAAGACTTTTTTGTGATGTGCACTTGATGGGGGCTGAAGTGAAGGGAGGCATGGAGCATGAGGATGGAGTGAAGGAGGTGAATAAATTAGTGTGTATTTAGTGGTGTAGAGAGAAGGAAGGTAAAAATATGTTGTGTATTGAATGTTATTGGACTCAAAGGTGTGCTTGTCATGATGAACGGCTTTTTTTGTGATGTGCACTTGATGGGGCTGAAGTGAAGGGCATGAGGGTGGAGTGAGGGAGGTTGTTTGCTTGTGAAATTGGTGCTTACTTTGGCCAAAAATGGATAAAAGCAAAAAGCACCTAAAAGGAATTAGCCCTAATTCTAAAAATACCATAAGTATCCAATATTATTTTGTTATTCATTTTTTTATTTTGATTTCAGATTTCTATTTTTAATTATACATATTTTTGAGCTTTTTTGAAAGTGAGAGAAAAAAAACCGTTATAATTGACCAAAATACCCTTTTTGGCTCTAAAACCCTAATTTGCCCGGAAAATGCGTTCCAACCCTAAAAATGATTTCAAGAACCTTGGAATGCCTTCTAGGATCCGAAATGCAGTGCATAAGGCTCTTCGCTCTTCAATTTATTTATTTTTTTGTGGAAATTAGGGTTTTGACCTAAGCCGGACAAAATTGGGGTATGACAGCTGCCCCTCTTTATTTGGATTTTACCAAGAAATATGAATTGCGCGAGACATATTTCGAAGGTAAAATAGAAATAAAGAATTCAAAAATTATACCAATTTTGTCCATTTGGAGAAACCCGAATTTCCCCCCCTTTTTTTGTTTCTGGAAAGATAGACACTTTCGTGTTGATGCGAAAACAGTAAATGAACACTGACGTGCAGACAGGAAAGGTAGAATGGGCACTTGCGTGCAGGCAGAAAAGTAAAATGGGCACCTGGCGTGCAGACAGAAAAGGTAAAATGGGCACTTGGCGTGCAAAAAGCGGTAAATTGCCCAGGCTGCCTAAAACCTGTAATCCTTAAACGGGTTCTTGATGAATCCGAGTTTGCGCGTGGCTTTGCGGAGCACGCTCTTCCTGTTGGTCTTTCGAGCGACCGGGGGGATCGTTATCAGCTCCGGAACTGATATACAGATCAATGCACGGCGTCCACTGTATCTTAGGCCGATACAACTATTCCGTTGAACCTCACATGGGGCTGCGGTCCATCGTGTTGCTCGTACACGATGTGAGACCTGGGCTGAAGGGAGCGATGATCTATCTGAGCTCCAATCCGCAATGCGCGCCTGAGCGCTCTCTTTTCTTTTCTTTCTTTTTTTTCTTTTATGTTTCTCTCTTCCTTTTTTCTTTCTTTTCTTTCCTTTTCGGTTTCTTTTTTCTTCTGAACTCTCCCAACTTGGGGGAGCATTTTCTGGAATATGGGGGCGAGGGCTAGTACCGAAGTGCTCATCCTCTCTTTGTACCTGCAGCTGAAAATGAACAAATGCATGCAATGCAAATGCCATGATTGCTGTTTTCTTTTTTCTTATGATGAATGTAAATGTAATGAGTTTCTTTTTTTCTTTTGTCCATGCCGGATGAATGCATGATTTTCTACTGTTCTTATATGTTTGATGAATGCAATGATTTTCCTTTTCTTCTCTTGTCTATACGTAATGCATGATTTTCTTTTTCTTTTGTTTATGTCTGATGAATGCATGATTTTCTCCTGTTCTTATATGTCTTTTTCCCTTTCTCTAGCTTCTCTTCTTTCTTTTTCTTTCCTTTCTTTTCTTTTTGTTGCTCTCTTGGCTCTTCTCTTTTCTCTCTTTTGGCTTCTCTTTTTTTTTTGCTCTTTTAAGAACCATGGGTATGCGAATGCAAAATTTTGGTGTTTGATGATATGTAATGCTCTTGTGTTTTGATGAAATGGCAGATGACATGTAATGGAAAACTTTTTCTTCTTTGCCCCTTTTTTTTTATGAAATGTGAATATTGCTGATGAATAACATGAAATGATGAATGACATGGGATGCTTTAGCTTTCTTTTCTTCTATGAGATGCAAGTATTGATGTGATGCAACTGTATTGCTTTGATGTTTGATGGGATGATGAATTTTGGTTCTTTTTGTTTTATGGAATGCAAACATTACTATGATGTAGACGACACTGAATGTTTTTGTTTGTTTTCTTTTTTGGCATAGGGACCTTAGGATCCTTGAGTGATCAATTCAAGTGTCCTATCGTGATGACTATTTCGAATGTACATTCGACTTAGTCTCCTATTTATTGAAAATGATTTTGTATCTGAGACTCGATTTGATGTCTGATGCAATGATGATGAATGCTTGGTTTGCTAGAAAGAAAGCAGTAAATGAACACTTGGCGTGCTGATGAGAAAACAGTAAATGAGGATGAACACTTAGCGTGCTTTTAATGAACCACTTGGGACCCGAGGGCATTTGAACTCCGAACTGAAGGAGTGACTGGGAATGAGATTTTGAGACTTACAAGTCTAGGATGACTGACTTGAGAATTAGATTGAAGATTGACACTTGAAGTGTTGATTCTTAGAACTAGGCATGAGGATTAACATCTTGTGTTCATCCGCATTTGCTTAGCAATGCAATGAATAACACATGTAATGCAGACGTATGCCATGATTGATGTCTTGAATATTATGAAATGCTTTTGTTCTTTTGTATCTGCTTCTTCTTTGTAGTTTATGAAATGCAAATATCAACATAATGCTTTGATGTTTGAATGCAAGTGTATGCGGTGATTGATGCTTTGATGAATGGAATGCTCCTGTTCTAACTTTTGTTTGTTTCTTTTTTGCTTCTTCTGTGAAATGCAAACATTAATATGATGCGATGCTCGGATGTTTGATGCAATGATTTTTGTTCTTTTTTCTTTTATGGAAATGCTAACGTTAATATGATGCATATGCACTGCTTTAATGTTTGATGATTGAATGACAAAGGAATGCTTGTGAAATGATGAATGATGTGGAATTCTGGATGACAAGGAATGTTTCTGTTCTTTTTGTTGTTTGTTAGGAGTTTGCGAGTGAGAGTCAACACTGGATGTGCTAATGAAAAAGCAATGAATGAGGAGACATGAAATGAGGATCGCTTGGGATCAAGGGAGTAGCTTTGAATTATGGACGCAAAGGTCTAGTTTATGGGTCAACATATGTCTGTATCGATCTAATGGTCTGAAGAATTTTGATGATGCAATGGTGCATGCAATGATTAGTATCTTGTGGAATGGTGAATGACATGGAATGATTTTGTTCTTTTCCTTTTATGAAGTGCGAACATTAATATGATGCCAATGCAATGAAAAGATTTCTGCTTTTTCTGTGCAACTGACGTGGAACGTTTTTTTTTTCTTTTTGCTATGTACAAAATGTGAAGATGCAAATATAATGCTTTGATGCATATGCTATAATGCCTAGATGCATGAGGTAAACATTTTTGTGATGATGAGATGCGAGACTTTGAATGCAAGGACTTGAGATGATTATTGACCATTCTGTTGAAAAATTGAATTTGATTCAAACTCTGGTGTTCTCAAGGTTTTTATTTACAAACAACCTCACTTGTTTTCTCTTTCTTTCCATGATGACTGAATTTTATATATCACGTAAACAACTTGTGTTCTCTCTTTTGAAGCATTATCTAGTAAGTATGCATAGGAGTGCAAATGTGAATGAATGAGTCAGTTAACTTGGAATTGGTTTAGGGCATGGACTTTTATGGCAAGTGAAGGAATGACAGACATGGTTATTGCCGAAGCTTATGAGGGACCAAGAGATACAAGATTGCCCCAATTCAGGTCTTTGACGAGTGAATAACTTGCCCCTGTCTAGTGGTGACAACAACTAGGGGTGTAGAAGATGATGAATTGGGAACGCTTGGCTCTTGGGATGAAAGCTGGAATGAAAGGGGTTTTGCTTCAACCCACAGAATTTGATGTTGCCCCAGTCATAACAAGGACAAAGCTGTCCCAATCAGAATGACAAGGTCTTGTTTAGGAGAGTGAGTTGAGAGATTGCCCCGGTGAGGTTTTTATGGGAATGAATGAGGTGAAGGAATGGGAATGCACTTGCCCCACTTTGGAATGACATTGACAACTGGAGTGACATGGGATGGGCATTGAACAGACTTTCCCAAGACTAGGGTGTGTGGGTGGTGAAGAGAATGCCCCAACTTTTGGGTCTGAGTGGTATTCTCAGTGCAAAGCTTTGGTTCTCTACTAATGTCTTGACTTTTTGGTGCGAAAGAATCCTTACCTGGTGACCACTAAACCTTGTTTTGATGCATCTTGAATGTGCTTTGGAGTGCAAGTCCCTCTTTTTTATTTTGTCAGCTTTCTTTTTTCTGACTGTTCGTTTTTGTTTCCTCAGTTCTTTTTTTTTTTCTGAGGGTTTATTCTTTCTTGATCAGCTTTGTTTTTTCTTTTGAGCAAACACATTGTACATAGATGAGCTTGTTCGTCCTAAGATTAGAATTTGAGAGAACAAAAGCAAACGGTCATTGATCGGAATGGACTTTTCGGGATTGTGGTGTTTTGTGGAGGAAGGAAGGTTAGGCTTAATGAAGTGTTTGAGGCTAATGGGAGGATGAGTTTTGTTTGGCGTTGATTGACGGTTAATGGTCTATGAGGAAGATGGTTATTGGGCTTGTTTGGGCACTGTTAAAGCAAATTCGTGTCTCATGGTAGATTGACTAAGGGGTTTGATGTTGAGGCCAAAGGAAGTGTTTGAGGTTTATGGAACCAGGTGTTGGAATGATGAAGTGTTTGAAGGTTTATTTAGACAAGGATCTCATGTATTTTGCGGTAACATGTACCAGCTCACCACTTACATTTCTTTTGTATTTTCTTTTGTTTTGGGATTTTCATTTTTGAATCCCTTTTTTTTTCTCTTTTTCCCTTTTTTTTTCTTCTTTTTTTGTTTTATGATTCTTTTCCTTCTTTGACTCGGGTGAGCTGATAAAAAGTGATGCACTGTTTTTTTTATTTGGGGTGATCCTTGCCTAGGGTGATCTTTGGATTTTGGTTTTTCTTGGCTCAAGGTGGGTAGGAAAGGGACTTTCTAGGATTTTGGGGCTTTTGAGGAGATGGCCAAACTTCATTTCAAATCCTGATTGCTTATTTCTATAAGACTTAACTTTAGGACAATAATTTATCTATCTTCATGTGTTTGCTCTTTTATTTTCCCCCTTTTTTGTGCCCTAATTTTTGCCTGGACCGCTCTATGCGAGTTTTCAATCCACCGGGCGCTCTTTTTGCCTAGGCCGCCCTTTGCGGGTTTTCAACCTAGCGAGCTTATTTTATCTTTTTTTATTTATTATATATATATATATTTTTTAGAAAGACTTGCACTAAAGGAATATGATACCGACAAGGAAAATTAGTGATCACAGAATTGCCCCAGCATGGAGGACCTGAAGTGTTAGTGGGAATGAACCAAAAGTCAAGTATGCACTGATGGGAGAGAATATGCACTTTAGGGGTGGACGGGGCAGGATTAGCCTTGGATGGGGAACAATGATAAATGAAGGAGATTGACTGACTCAAACAAGAGAAACTGCACGTGGCATGCATGCTTACTAGAAGAACGCTTCACAGAGAATTAACATTGGTTAAAACATGATATGAAAACCCTTTTTTTGATGAACTGTTTCAGTCTTTTATCATGGAATGGATGAGATGTAATGTCTTTTTTTTTTGAAGGAAATACAAATGAGCTATTGATGTGAAAAAAAACTGAGTGCCTTGGAACACCTTGAGTTTGCAAATGAGTGATGGTAAACTTTTCCAACATTTTTGTTGTATGCAATGCATGGATGAAAACATTATGATGTATACATGATGAAAATGAAATGCATGAAAGCATATTCACTTGAAAAGTGTGATTATTCTAAAAGTTTTTTTTTTATGCAAGACGGAATATGAAATGCCAATGCATCCTTGGATGATGGATGATGCAAGAATGCTGCTTCTTTTCAAAATGATTTTTATAGAGGCAAGACAAGATATGAAATGCCGATGCCCCCTTTTTCTTTCGAATGGTGAAAGATGCAGGAATGATGATGATGATTTTTTTTCTTAGAGGCAAGGCAAGGTATGAAATGCCAATGCCCCTTCCTTTTTTGAAAGATGCATGTATGGAGGAATGATGTATTTGAACCAAAGTGATGAGGTTAATGAAATGGTGCATGAATGCTACATTTTGAATAAATTTGATGATGATTTTTATTCATGATTATGAATGAGATGCTTTCTTGTTTTCATTTTTTGTGCAATGAAATGCATGATACTCACAATGATTTTCTTTTTTGTTTTTTAGTTTTGGAACATGATTTTGAAAATTATTTGGAGATGCAAATGATTTATTGGAAAAAAGGTTTTAGAAAAATGTGTTTGACGGGGTATGACCCGCTCCTACGTATCCCCATTGTAATGAGGAATCAAAGCTTACGTAGTTCTACTGTGTCTTTTGTGAAATGATGCTTATGCATGAATGTCTCATCTTGGATGAACTTGACGATGATTTTTTTGCATGATTATAAATGAAATGCTTATACTATGCAGATGATAATTGTTTTTTGTTTTATCTTTATGTAATGCAAGAAGAATGTTTTTTTTTTCAAAATTGGGATTTTATGCAATGCAAATGATGCGATAATGCAGTGATGCAATGATGCAATGATGCTTTTTTGTGTTTTTGCAGAAAGAGGATATTTACAGGTGGTGATTTGAAAATTTTCACACTATATGCCACCTCATATAGGCGTTTATTGAAAAGGGAAAGCATATCCTTTTTTGATTTTCAAAAAATTTGAAGGAAAAATTGATTGAACTGAATGCAACAAGGCAGCACACAATTTGGAAAGCCCTTGTGACCTAAAAGAGGGTAGAACCTATGATCTAAGGTATTTTAGGGATAATCTTCTCATGTAGCTCTATTCACACCCTCACCGAGGTCATCAGAGCCACAGTCCCTCTCATGAAAATCCCCGTAAATGCAGCAAACTGCTAGATACGAAGCATCATGAAAGAGCACAACTCTGATTGAAACTTTCGCGAGTAGCCAAACGGACAAAGGTCCTGATGGGCTCCCACTACTCGAATCCACTCATCCTATGGTATCCTAATAGACCTGGGTTATGGTCTCTTTCTCTAATCATATAGCCTCAAGGTACAAGTGTGTGTGTGCGAAGGGCATTTCCTTAAAAACTACCCCATCTGCAAATGAAAATCCAGAACAGTCCAGACAATAGAAAGCAATAACATGTCGTCTACCCTAGGGTTCAATACCAATCAAATACAACTAATCTAGGGTGCCGACAACAATAGAAGTAACTATCTATTATATTAAACAAGAGCAAACATAGAAGAAGAATGCATATGGATGCAACATGCTTATGAAAAAGAGGAAGAATAGAGGCAAAGCAAGATGTTCAAATCAATCACACAAACCAACACACTTAATTAATTAGGCTTGACCCACTTTTGAAAAATATTTTTTAGTCCCCAGTGAAGTCGCCAGCTGTTGCGCCCGAAAAAGTCCCCGAGGGAGAACCTTCCTCGTTCACAACTTTTCCTAAGACAATGAAGCCGCCACCAATATTTATTAAGAAAAATATTAGGAAAACCTTCTTTGGAAAGCGATTGGTCTTGCGAAACTAGAGAATAGGGTTCGGAGGTCGGTTACGCGCGGGGAAGGTGTTAGCACCCCACACGTCCTCTCTACTGAGAGGGAACCTTTAATTAAATGTGTGGTTTTAGTGTGTTGACTTGAAAATACTTAATTTTGCCTCTCTACTTCTTATCGAAAAATTCTTAATGAAAATCTTTATTTATTATGAAAAAGAAAAGGGGGAAGAATGGGTTTTTAGGAAAAGAGCGCTTGACGGGACATGGCCCGCTCCTACGTATCTCCTGGTGCGATGGAGAACTCAAAGCTACGTAGTTCTTCTTTGCCTTTTTGAAAAGTTTTTGTTTTTTATCTTTTTTAGTGAGTTTTTGAAATAGGACGAGCATTAGCGAATGATTAAACTAGCAGAGGCTGTGATGAATCACCACTAAATACTCAAAAAGAGAGTTGTACCGCTAGTCAAACAAACAAAGGTTCTGATGGACTATCAATTGCAACTCGTTTTTATTATCTTTTTTTTGAAAGTGATTTTCGAAAGAGATTGATTTGCATGATGATCAAACTAACAAAGGTTATGAGTGATCATCGCTTGTTGTTCTTTGGGGAAAAAGACATCGCCACCAATGGCTAAACGAACAAAGGTTCTGATTAACCACTAGCGACGATGGGTTGAAAATGATTTGAGAAAGGGAAAGGTTTTTGTTCTGAAAATGATCTTGGTTTACAAAAGTGGTTCTTTTTTGTTATGAAAATAACTCTTTTCCTTTTTGTTGCGCAAATGCCAAACTTTTTATGATTGCGCTTGACGAGAATGTGACTCGCTCCTACGTATCCCAAATGGGAATCAAAGCGACGTAGTTCTAACGAGCCTTGAAAGTGAAAGTCTTTTGTTTTGGTTTTGAAAAGTGAAGGGCACTCATGATGATCAAACTAACAAAGGTTATGGGTGATCATTACTAAAACCCACTTAAGTGCATGTAAAAATCTCTTTTGAGAAATGAAAGCCTTCATGATGACCAAACTAACAAAGGTTATGGGTGGTCATCATTAACACTTGCTATGACTTTTGATGCTTAGGAAAATATCTTTTGAAATTGAAAGCATTCATGATAATCAAACTAACAAAGGTTATGGGTGATTATCACTTGTAGCTTTTGCATATGAAAACATCTTTTTTGTTTTTGAAATTTAGGCTCTTAGGACAACCAAACTAACAAAGGTTATGGGTGATTGTCACTAGTCACCATTTTCATGCTAAACTATTTAGAAAAGAAAGCAATGAATGCAAATCAAATCCTTAGGCAAATAACAATCTCATTTGAATTCTTGAGCAAATATTAGCCTAGACTACCACAACACATAAATAGGCAAAGAAGGAACTTGAATTGGGCATTAAGCAAAAATACAAGAGTGGGCAAGATTGAACCTAAATGCACATCTAGCGGAAGATGCTAGGCGAGAACCATATTCAAATATTTCTACAAAACGCAAGGGAATCTAAATGCACATCTAGTGGAAGATGCAATGTGAGGAATTGACCTATCTAAGTGTTGATGATATTCTTATATGAGAGTGGACAATGAAATTGTTAGCTTAAGGAAAAGAGTTGCCTCAATCATGATCATAGGCGAGCATAAGCAAGCAAATTATTTAGCAACCAAAGTATCAAAGAATGTTGAATCACTTTGGTCAACCTCACACTTAAGATTAAGTGCACAAGTGTGAATCACCTTGCCAATCATCAACAAAAACAAGTTTATTAAAGCAAACCCAAACCCTAGTTTTTTTTATGTTAAAACCTAGGAGCATACATACCCTAAATCAACTATTATTCATCCCCAAATCATGAAATAAACAAAAAGCATTCAAGAACCCTAAACCTAGGCCCATGGCCGAATGTCATTATGCTTGAAATAGGTTTCTTATTTTGTGAAAATTATGCAAACATGAGTGAATATGCAAGGGAATGTGAGAAAACACAACAACAACTAGTAAATCACATTTTTATGAGAGTATGCGAAATCAACATGCCATAAAACCACATTTTATTTCAAGGATTAAGATCAACACAAATCAACATTTATTAAAGAATGAGAAGTACCATAAGCACCCAAGCCTCCCTAAGTGCTTGTCAAAGTGCTTATGACACCTCTCACCAACAACAATCAACAATATGAGAATATGAAGATGATAGGATGAATGCTTTTTATATTTTTGAGGAAATACTCAAAGATGATGCAAGGTTTTAAGGATTACCTTAGCTTTGAGCTAGAAAGTGAGATGAGAAGATGAAGCTAGACACAAATCAACAAAACTCCAATATCCTTCAAAGAAGTACCTACTTGATGATGATGCTTGGACTTTGAGTGAGAAATGGGGGAGTATGTGAAAGAGGGATGCAAATGAGGTGAGTTGTTTGTTAGGGTTTTTTGGTGTAGGAGAAATGGGAAGGTTTCTTTGAGATGAAAGAAAAAAACAAGAGGAAGTGAGGGAAAGGAGAGGGGCTACCAATTTCTTGGTCTTTTTGGAGAGGAGAGAAGTGAGTTGTTCTTATTCAAATCCTTGGGAGGCCAAAGATCTAATGGGTTTAAGGTTGTGAGAGGGAAATAAAGAAATTAGTGTGTATTTAGTGGTGTAGAGAGAAAGAAGGTAAAAATATGTTGTGTATTGAATGTCATTGGATTCAAAGGTGTGCTTGTCATGATGAAAGGCTTTTTTGTGATGTGCACTTGATGGGGGCTGAAGTGAAGGGAGGCATGGAGCATGAGGATGGAGTGAAGGAGGTGAAGAAATTAGTGTGTATTTAGTGGTGTAGAGAGAAGGAAGGTAAAAATATGTTGTGTATTGAATGTTATTGGACTCAAAGGTGTGCTTGTCATGATGAAAGGCTTTTTTTGTGATGTGCACTTGATGGGGCTGAAGTGAAGGGCATGAGGGTGGAGTGAGGGAGGTTGTTTGCTTGTGAAATTGGTGCTTACTTTGGCCAAAAATGGATAAAAGCAAAAAGCACCTAAAAGGAATTAGCCCTAATTCTAAAAATACCATAAGTATCCAATATTATTTTGTTATTCATTTTTTATTTTGATTTCAGATTTCTATTTTTAATTATACATATTTTTGAGCCTTTTTGAAAGTGAGAGAAAAAAAACCGTTATAATTGACCAAAATACCCTTTTTGGCTCTAAAACCCTAATTTGCCCGGAAAATGCGTTCCAACCCTAAAAATGATTTCAAGAACCTTGGAATGCCTTCTAGGATCCGAAATGCAGTGCATAAGGCTCTTCGCTCTTCAATTTATTTATTTTTTTGTGGAAATTAGGGTTTTGACCTAAGCCGGACAAAATTGGGATATGACATCCTTCCTCGTCCTTTCCTTTGACTGTCCTTCCCAGCACCCTAATCGTCTCCACCTAGCTGCTGTCCTTGGCCAGCCAACTACTGTCCTTGGTCCTCATTCAAATTTCTGTCCTTTAATTCCTCAGCACCACACCTACACCACACCAGTGTGCCTATAAATACTGTCAACGGTAATACAGACAGGGGAGTCAGTGAAAAAAATACACAGCCACAGTCACAATTAACAAACACACGCAATACCCATTCAAAACGAAAAAAAGGAAAAACAGAGAACCCCAAGAAAGGAGAATCTGAGTGAACATAAAAAGGAGAGAGGAGAGGCAGCCACCACCGTGACCACCCAAAACCACCACTACAGCCACCAAAACCACTCACCACTCACAGCCACCTTCACACCACCACCGTGAACCGCCCCCTCTCTCATCACCCCCTCATGTTCTCCCTATTCTCCGCAGAACCACCACCAAAAACCACTCACCTTCGGTCTCTCCCTCCCTCACCACCTGTCAACCACCGTCACCACCCACGTTTTTTAAAACACAACCTCATCGGCCACCATCTCACCAACAACCACCAAACTCTCTCTGTCTCTCTCTTCGCGCACCACCATCACCGTCGCCTCCCCTCTCACAAACCATTACCGTCGCTCTCTCCCCCTTCCCCCACCGTGGCGAACCAACGCCTCGCCGTCGTCTCCTCCACCCAACCACCGTCGTAGCTCCATCTCACCCAACCGACGCCATCGCGAGCTAACACGTCCCCCGTGGCTGTAATTCGCACGCCTTCTCCCTCTCCATTTATTTTTCGTTGTCACCGGTATACAAGAGGGAGAGATTAGGACAGTGAGGCTGGGAAAGGTAGGTTCTTGGTGAGGAGAAGAGGATCGGACATCGTGAGGGGGAGAGAGAGGAAACCGCTGACATCGTGAGGGGGAGAGAGAACAAAACGGCGCCGTGAGAGAGAAGAGAGGATCTGTGGCTATGGGGAGAGCGGAAAGTGACGTCAAGGTTCTTGGTGAGGGAGAGAGCACAGCACCGTGAGAGAGGAGAAGAAGATTAGGGTGAGAGGGAGAGAACACGGCGCTGGGAGAGTGAGGGTAGATAAATTAGGGTTCCGTTTTTTTTCATTTGCTTATATAGTCTAGGTTTTTTTATTTATTTATTTTTTATCAAATTACTTTTCGCACTCCCTCTTTCCATTAACGTTATCCCTTGAAGCCCACTATTCCTAGGGCCCAGATCCATAAACAAAAACCAGCTGGGCTCGCTGTTGCACCCCTTTTTTTATACAACCCCTGTCTCTAAACGCACTCCCCGTTTTGCACCCCCTGCGCAAGCCCACCTTTTAGAATGTAGCCCAGTTCATAGAAAACGAGCTGGGCCTGTTTTCTGCACCCACTACTTTAAAATACAACCATTTTATGCTAATCACACCCCATTTTACTACTGCACCCCCTGTTTCTCATTTTTTAAAAAAATTTCTTTTCCATAAATAAACATTTTCTTTCACAAACCTATTTTTTCCCAAATAACGAATAAATGTTTTCCCAAACATTAAGAATGGTTTGTTACTAATGGTCACTCTGAGCTTAGCTTGTTTGACCGTTAATAACAGCTTTAGTTTTCAAACGAGCTATGAGTGACGACCACTCTGAGTTTTACTTGTTTGGTTGTTGCGAATACCTCTCCCAATTTCAAAAATAATTAAAAAAACACCAAACGCGGAAACTTTTTCTACCCAAGAACTACGTGTGATTTGATTCTCTACCAAGAGATACGTAGGAGCAGAGGGCGGCCGACATCTGTCAATTACATTAATAAAAAACCTTTTTTCTTTTAATTCATTTCTCTCCTATTTCTCAAAAAGTACAAAAAACAATTAACCGTTTATCGAGTCTTTTTTTATTAGTATTATTATAAGGGTAAAATCATTATTTTTGAATTAATAGATGTTTACACATTTAGTTAAAAGGTAACCTTCCTTAGGAACGATGTCGTAGGGTGCTAATACATTCCCTACGCATAAACGACTCCCGAGCCTAAACCTGGTCCGCAAAACCCCCTTTTCCACTCAATAGGGATTTTCCAATGTTTGCCATTAAACTAAACTTTGGTGGCGGCTTCATTTCAAGAACTTCGAAGAATCCCTCCTCCGGATTTTTCGGTCGCTACAGCTGGGGACTTCACTGGGGACAGATTAAGAGAGTCAAGCCTAATTAACTAAATGTGTAAGTATTTGTTAATTTAATATTTTGTTTCTGCCCTTATTCTTATTTTATTTATTTATTAGCATTTCTTTATATTATTGAACCTTAGGGTAGATGACTCTTTTATTATTGTTGTTGTATATCTTTTCCAGCTTGGTTAGTTTAGGTATTTTTGCCCACATCACACACCTCACTTACACTTTTGCACACACCTTTGAGTGAGACCATATACCCGGGTCTGAAAATAACCTAGGACGAGTGGAGATTATTAGTGACAGTCATTCTGGATTTTATCTGTCTGACTCTCATGAAAGTCTCAGCCAGAGTACGCTCTTTCATGGTATCCCACACCAGGTAGCTTGCTATCGTTGTGGATCATATCATGAAGGGGATTTTAGCTCTGGAGACCTTTGTGAGGAAGTGAATAGAGCCACCCGAAAGGATGATCACTAAAGTGACCCTAGATCATGTTGAAAATCCCAATTTAGACATGACCCACCTAGGACACAGGGGCATTATACTTACCCTCCCTATTAATCTGGTTAGCGTTTCTCCACGTATAAAATCACTCAAAAAAACATTTTCATGCTTCTTTCTTTCATTCGCCTGCACATGAGGCGACATCATCACACCAAAAAAAATTTCATGCATCCATAACAAAATAAGATCATTTTTTTCACGCGCATCCCATTATCATTGCGCTACCATGCATCTCATCATCCTAGAAATATCACTTGCTTCATTTGTCCATCTTGCATATCCACACTAAAAAAACATCACTATGATATTATATATTCATTCATCATTCCCTTTATGCATTATAAAAAAAGGGGGGGTCATTCATTTATTTCACATCCACTTCAAACGCATTATTCCCATGCATCATAAAAAACAAAAGTAAAAGTTTTTCCTCTTACATGCACCTCATATTCCTACATAACCTCCCACATGCATGCGAATAAAAATCAGAAATGGCTGCATTTTCTTTTATTATTGCATCATTCATCACCCAATGGCCTTTTGTTAGCTTCTTATTCTAGTTGAAGCATAAAAAAAATGCACCCTCTTAAGGTATCCTTCTATCACATTGTTGCTCATGTACAACAAACATCCATATGCTCATGCATTATACTTTTTTCAAAGAAAACATATAAAAAAAATCACCAAGCATTCATACTAAAATCATTCTTCCATAAGCATTTCATTGTTATTGCACCATCACGCATTGCGTCATATAAAGAATAACAAAGATATCATTTTTTTTTCAAAATTGCATTCATTTTGCATATCCGTACACCGAGAAATATTACCCCCATATTGTATAAAAGTTATGTTCATTACTCCTTTCCACGCATTAAAAAAAATCGCTGTGAGTGTCATGCATTTTGTTTCCTCGCACACAAAAAAAAACCAATTTTTACCCATATAACAGTAGCATGTCATTTGATCAAAAAACATTAGCATCATATTTAACATGCACCGACATTCATTCATAATCATTCAAAATCATGATCACACAGTGTAGGTATCACATCATTTGTAAAGTCTTGAATTACATTTAAAAAAAAAACATAACATTCATACATCATTTCCCTCATGTTGCCATCGTAGTTTAAATGCATCAATTCCATATTCATGTATCACTTTCCAAATAAAACAAAAAATTATTTCATTATAATTGTATTATTCATCGTCCCATAAATAAAAAATGTGAGTTTGCATACATGTTGCACTACCTCTTAAAAAATGAAAATAATTGCATTTATGATCAAACATTTATTTCTTCATGCATACATGCATTTGCATATCCGTAATCATGGGTATTATGTGTTTCTAAAAAAATAATCACCGCACGTTCATAATAAAACCATTCTTTTCACATGCAGCCCATTATCATTGCACTACTATACATCTCATCATCCGGAAAATAACAAAAATATTTTTGTATTTGTCCAAATTGCATCATCTTGCATATCCATATATAAAAATATATATCACATTGATATTATAAGAAAGATATGTTCATTATTCCTCTTCATGCATAAAAAAAACAAATTTTTTTCATTCTTATCGACCTCAAACACATTATCATCCAGCACGCATCATTTACAAATAAAAGAAAAATAGTGCCACTTTCTTGCATCATCCATCATCCAAAATATATAGCATGTTGCATTGCCTCCAAAAAAATCATTTTGAATAGTTAACCTCTCCAAGTGATCATTCATTCATGCATTTCACACATTTTCATTTTCATCATGTATATAGATTATCATGTGTTCATCCATTCATAAAAAAAAAACATGAGCACATTTTTTTCAAAAGATTGATGAGAGATGAGGCGAAGTTATTTATTTCTTCTTTGGAAAAGTTTAGCTTAGCTACAAACTCAAGGTGTTTTCAGACACTCAGTTTTCAAAAAAAAAGTTATTCACTGTTTGCAGCTCGTTCACAATTTTCTTCAGCAAAATGGTGCATCTCATCAGTCCCATGATAAATTATCCAAATGGTCCATTTTGTTAACTAATGTGTTATCAAAAATTTCTTCTATCATGTCGCTAACTATGTTAACTCTCTGTGAAGCATTCGTATAGTGAACTTGTATGCAATGTGCATTTACTCTTGTTTGAGTCAGTTAGTGTCCATATCTTTTCTATCATCATCCCTTGTTCATGTTCAATCCCACCCCCGACCATCCTATGAGGTGCATGTTCTCCACACAAGTACCTAGTCGACTACTAGGTTGGTTCCCAATGATGAAATTTCACAAACTAACACTTTAGGCCCCCATGCTGGGGCAAATTTGTGATCACCAGATATCTTGTCAACATTGTATTCCCTTGGTGCAAGTCCTTTACAAAAAAAGAGAAGAAAAAAAATCAAAAGAGACCCTGTTAGGTTGAAAACTCGCGAGAGCAGCCTAAGTAAAAATTAAGGCATATAAAAATAAATAAATAAGAGCAGATGTGTGAAGATAAGTAAATTGTTGTCTTAGAATTAATTTTTGAGAAAACAAGCAATCATGATTTGAAATGATGTTTGGCCAGCCTTCTATATCCTAAAAAAAACAGCCAAAAAGAAATACTCTTGCTACCCACTTTGAGCCAGAAAAATTAAAAAAAAAATCAAAAATCTTTCAGTCACCCTAGACAATGATCAATTTCACTTCAAAGATGATGTATCACTTTTATCAGCTGACCCAGCTCAAAAAAAAGGAAAGTGAAATTCAAAAAAGGAGGATTGAAAAGATCCTGGAAAAGGAAAAAAGCAAAAGCAGTAGAAATTGTGAGCTGATACATCATACCATGAAGCATATAAGAGATCATTGTCTAAGGAAAACCCTCAAACACTTCATTGAGCCTTTCCTTCTTAAACCCCTAACCATTGACCACATTGCAACCTCTTTCTTTCATCAACCGACCACATTACAACCCTAGAATGTTCATTCCGATCAATGATTGATTGCTTTTGTTTTCTCAAAGTTTTAATTTTAGGACAAATAGGTTCATCTACAATATGTTTGCTAAAAAAATCAAAAAAAGAAAGTAAAAAAAAATCAAAAGGCTTGCACTCCAAGGTTCATTCAAGTTGCATTGATATAAAGACAATGTTTAGTGATCACCAAGCGAAGTTTTCATCATATCAAAAACTCAAGACTGTCACAGTCTTTGGGATTCACCTAAAAGCGAACCAAAAGTTTATACTAGGATCACCACCTAGATCCCAAAGTGGGGCATTCATTTATCATCCATACCACTTGAACTTGGGGATTTAGCCATTTTCCATCCCATTCATATACCACAACCAATCCATATAGCCATACGGCCAATTCCAAAAACCCATGACCCTAACTCAGTCACCTTTCACAACCCCACTAAAAGCACCATTTCAAATACCATTCCAAAGTGGGGCAGTCCCGTCGCTATTCACTCCACCTAAAATCGGGGAAATCCGCTCTACACCCATCTCATCCCCTTGTCATATTCACATCCATAAGACCATACCGAGGAAATTTTTCAACCCACCATCCTAAACACAGCCTTTCACAAACCCTAGTCAGGGCAACCTAGCCCTTGTCATAGTTGGGGGCAACACCAAACACTAAGGGTTGAGACAAAATCTTTCGCCTGCCACCCTTCATTCCAAAGTCATGGCGTTCCCAATTCATCATCTACTACACCCCTAGCTGTTGTCACCACTAGACAGGGGCAAGTAATGCACTCACCGTCATCAACTCTAAATTGGGACAGTCCTACGTTTCTCGGATTGGGGCAAGCCTACCTTTCATGACTTTGGCAAAAACCTACCATTCATCCTCTCACGTGTCACATCTGTCATACCAAGTCAACTAACTCATTCCTTCATACTATTATGCCTATTTACTAAACAATGCTTCAAAGAGATAAAACACAAGTTAATAATGTGAAGTTGGAAACTCACGTAGTTAATTTTGTGGACCTAAAATTCAGTCATCATGGGACACCATAACGAAAGAATAATGTGAAGGAGCTTGCAAATGTAATCAAATACTTTTACACATCAGTGTCTCGGGATAACACCCTTGAAATTACCAAAGTTTAAATTCCAAATCAAATCCAATTTTTCCAATAAATGATGATTCCTGAATTTTCACCTCAAAAGTCTCATTTCTCATCATTGCAAAATATCTTTCCATTAAATCATATCATAAATCATTGCACCATACATTTGATTCCAACATCAAGCCATAGTAATCATAGCATAAATCATTCCACATGCAACCATGCATCTAAGCAGTACAATTGCATCTACATACAACTGTTTGTCAACTTTCTCATTCCATCAGGTTCAACACCCATGGTATACCCATTTCATTCATCATCCCACCAGATACCAATCATTGCACGTTCGTCACATGCATAACATTGTTTGCTTCGATAGATGTGCCAAGTGCCGGTCTCATCGTTTCCAAAAAAAAGTCTTTTACATCACTAATCATATCATTGTGCCATGCATTCGCGTGTTTGCCTTTATTCACCATGACATTTGCACCAAAACATTACATTTGCATCACATTCGCACTTTGCATTTCATACACTCATTATAATAAGGAAAAAAGACAAAAAAGCAAAAAGAGAAAAAAAATCGCTCATTTCATTACATTCATCATTCCACCAGAATTAATCAGCACAATCACATTCATATCTTATCTGCATTCACATACGTTGTTTGTCAACCTCCATGTTCCATCAACTTCAACTCACATCATCTGCCACGTTTCATTCATCCCATCGGACACCTACCATTTCACATACCTAAAGTCAGATTTATATACACTAGTCCCACTTATCTTGAAAGCTTAAATGGCACTGAGATATTGAAGACAAACAACTCCACGAAAGTGTTTAAGCAGCTGTACCATGACATTAAAAAACCACTAAAGGCAACTCCACAAAGGCTCTAGCAATTTATTGGTTCTTCTTTCTTTCTCTCTTTATTTTTACCACTTGTGTTTTCATTTATTTCAATCAATTCTCTTACCTTGGGAAAAGTTTGTTTACAGCTTCCATGGCGGACATTGACCATCGTGAGCTATTTTTAAGTATTGATGCATTGTTCCACCCTACCTTTTGCCCATAATAATAATAAGTTACACTCTTCATCTTTAAAATTTTAGTTTAGACCCTAGCCACATGTAATCATGATGTATCACGTTTGAGAACTTTAAGATCAAACAATCCGGCTAAATTCTATTATGTAATGTTCGCACTTAATTTCGTTCTATCCTCTTTTGCTCTGGTACCACCTCATTGTAGGCTGTAGCAACATAGAAGGGAAAACCACTATCCTTGATACACCAAATAACCCCTGTCGTGTTCAAGAGCCATGGACCGATCACATGTCCTAAAGCGTCTACTAATTTATCGCTTGTGACCTACTATGAGTAGGGCTGTTCATGGTTCAGTTTTAAAGGTGAACTGCACCGAACTGAACCGAATTGTTAAGACAGTTCGACCGAACCGAACCGAACCGAACTGTCGTAGCAGTTCAAGGAACTGAACTGAACTGTCTTAATAGTTCGGTTCGGCAGTTCGAGCTCGAACCGAACTGTTTAAATTTTGAACTTTTTTTCCGAACATTTTTTTTCAGACTCAACAATTCGAAAAAAAAAATTAAAATTTAAAACAGTTTGGTTTGAACTCGAACTGCCGAACCGAACTATTAAGACAGTTCAGTTCGGTTCGGTCGAACTGCTAAGACAGTTCGGTTCGATTCGGTCGAACTGACTGAACAGTTCAGTTCTAAACTATTAGCAAAAGTTCAGTTAATTTTGGTTCAGTTTGGTTCAATTTGGAAGTTCAGTTCAGTTTTTTGGTTCTGATGAACAGCCTTAACTATGGGCACTTGTTTAGTCACTACATTTCTCATTTGGATATAGATAAAAGTGTCCCCCTTTAAAACATTTAAACACCAACTATGTATATAAATTAAATCCTTATTATTATTATTACTATTATTATTATTGCTATTATTATTATAATACTCTGAAAATATTAAAAAGCATCCATAAAAATAAAAACATTACTAATACGTTTGTCAAAAAAATAACATTACATAATTTCAAAAAAAACATAATAAAATAAAACATTACAAAGCATCGTTGGCTTGGCCTTTGAGATTTTTTTCTTGATCAATAAAAAAGGAGGAAAAAACACAACAAAATTAGTCTTTACTCGAATGCATTCCCAAAGCATCCGACAGAAGGATCATAAACAATTCAGCCGAGTGATGATGGCCTAATGGTGCCAAACAACCATGTCAGGACTCGAAGAAGCCCCGTGCTTAGCAAACCAGTCAACTGCATGATTTCCTTCACCGAGAGTGTGAACAAAAGTAAGATACCGATTGTAACTTTTAGGTGTCAAAAGATTAGACACGATATTGATCACGCAGTTTGGTCAAATTTTGCTTATGTCTGCGATTACAGAGTAGCTTTAGTTCTGTTTTATTGATTATGTTTCGATACCATGAGTACAAGCACAAAAGCGTTTAAATAGGCTTTTCTCTGAAAAAACTTAACAAGCCTGGGCCAAATACATATAAATAAATCTACAAATCTACTATTTACAATTTCCTTATTTCCATATTCATATCCCCCTCAAATTGATGCGGGTCATCAATGAGCATCAATTTACTGACAAGAAACTGATGGCGCGGACAAGGAACGACTTTGGTCAAAATATCTGCAACTTGAAATTGAGTATTGATATGAGGGATGGATATAACATGATTATCATAGGCTTCACGAATAGCATGACAATCAACTTCGACATGCTTAGTACGCTCATGAAAAACCGGATTTGCAACAATCTGAATGGCACTTGTATGTCAGCATAGAGAGAAGTCGGTTCAGTTTGAGGAAATCCAAGTTCACCCAAAAGACCACGAAGCCAAAGTATTTCGGAGCATGCTGTAGACATAGCACGATACTCTGATTCGGTTAGAGACTCTCGCTTGCTTCTTACTTTTCCATGAGATCAACGAAGAACCAAGAAACATGCACCAACCAGTGACAGAGCAGCGAGTGTCAGGACACCCAGCCCAATCAGCATCACTATAGGCACTTAACTTAAGGGGGGTTCCACTAGGAAAGAATAAAGCCCGTTGAGAGGTACCTTTCAAGTAGCGAATTATACGACGAACCGCTGCCAAGTGAAGATGACGAGGAGAGGTCAAGTAGTTAAGACTACCCACGAGCTATCGATACAATAAAGGATCAACCAAAAGTTCACCCTCGTCACGGTGGTATTTAATATTAACTTCAAGAAGAGTATTCACAGGATTAGCAGATTGGAGGCCAGCCATAGCAATAAAGTCGGTGGCATACTTATGCTGATGGAGAAATATACCCTTAGAGGTAGAATGAACCTCGAGTCCAAGAAAATAATGTAAAAGATCGACCAAGGTCTTTCATTTGAAATGAGGCTTGAAGCTTTTGTTTAACTTCCTGTATGGATGCTGCATCAAAACCAGTAATGATCATATCATCAACATAAAGAAGGAGCAGAACAATGCCCGTAGATGTGCGGTGAATGAACAAAGAAGAATCATACTGACTTTGAGTAAAAGAGAACCCAAGTAGAGTGGAACGGAATTTCGCATACCATGCTCGAGGCGCCTGTTTCAAACCATATAGAGAGCGTTTGAGCTTGCACACCCCCTTAGATGAAGAGAAGAGGCCCTGAGGGGGACTCATATAAATATCTTCAGTCAGGTCACCATGAAGGAATGCATTCTTCACATCCATTTGGTGGAGAGACCACCCATGAGAAGCAGCTATAGAGAGCATCATTCTAACAGTAGTCATTTTAGCAACTAATGCAAATGTCTCATCATAATCAATACCATATTCCTGCTTGTTGCCTAAAGCAACCAATCGAACCTTGTACCGATTGAGAGATCCATCAGAATTCAATTTCACAGAATAAACCCATTTACAGTCTATCGGTTTGATACCAGGAGGGAAAGGAACAATATCCCAAGTGAAATTGTCCTGAAGGGCCTGAAGTTCCTCATTCATGGCATTTACCCAAGAGACATCTTTAACAGCCTGCGAATAACAAGTAGGAATAGATGTGCCAGATAGAGAAGTAGTTAAAGCAGTATCTGAGGAACCAAACCTGTCTGGGGAATATCTATCAGGTGCTCGAGACGTTCTACCAGAACGCCGTTGTGCAGGCAGTACAAGATCAGGATTAGGTGGCAGATCAGCGTCGGAAGGGGAAGTGGGAACGAGTCCTGCTTGGAAACGTTCTATAGGTGAACGCGGGGTAGAAAATTGGGGAGGTATAGCAATTTCATTCAATTCAGGAGAAGAGCAAAGAAACATAAACTGATTATCGAAAAATGTCACATTCCTAAAAATGCGAAAACGATGGTTAGAGACATCATAACACACAAAACCCTTATGAGACTGACTATACCCCATAAATGCACATTGGACAGATTGTGCTCCAAGCTTATGTCTTTCAGTGGATGGGAGGTGAACAAAACATACACACCCAAAAGTATGTAAACTACGGTAATCAGGTTAAGTTTTAAAAAGGCGAAAGTAAGGAGAATCAAACCCAATCACCGTGGAAGGAAGACGGTTGATCAAAAAGACAACTGTGGAAAGAGCATCCACCCAAAATTTGGATGGAGCAGAGGCCTGGAGAAGTAAGGTACGCGTCACATCCAACAAGTGACGATTCTTACGTTCTGCAACACCATTTTGCTGAGGGGTATTGGGACAAGATCGTTGAGACAGTATACATTTTTGCTGTAAGAACTCATGAAACTCATGAGACATATACTCACCACCAGAATCAGACCGAAAAATTCTAATACTGGTTTGAAATTGGTTTTCAACATACATCAGAAATTTCTTAAACATAGAAAACACTTCAGATTTAGATTTAAGAAAATAAATCCAAGTAAAACGGCTATAATCATCGATAATGTGACAAAATATTTATAGTGAGCATGAAAAGCGACAAGAGAGATTCCCCAAACATCACTATGAATCAACTTAAAACAAGTAGAAGCACGATGAGCACCAGGCGGAAAAGGAAGTGTTTTACTTTTAGCTAATTTGCAAACAGAACATGAAATAGAGGTACTAGAATCCATCAGTTTAGTACCTAACAAGCCAGTCTTAAATAAGTGAGACAAAACAACAGAGTTTGGATGGCCCAATTTCCTATGCCAATCCTCACATGCATTCAAAACACTATTACAAGCAAGAGATAAATGATTTGAAATAAACTGGAGTGGAAAGACTCGTCCAACTTTAGGCCCCTTCGCGATCACCTTCCCTGACACCCGATCCTGCACAAGACAACCATCCGGAGTAAGATTAACATCACAACCTTCATCTACTAATTGACCAGCAGACAATAAATTTGAGGCAAGCCCAGGTGCTACCAGCACATTTCGAAAATTAGAATTTATGTCACCTACATTAGTTATAGGAAGGGTACTGCCATTAGTAGGGATGTCAAAATGGGCTTGGCCCGCTGGTTCGGCCCGTTGGCCCACCAACAAAAGGCGGGCAGGGCTAAGGTATTGTTGCCCGCCAGCCCGCGTTGCCCGGCCTTCTTCGCCCGCCAGCCCGCGGGCTAAACACTGCGGCGGGCCAAACCGCCCGTTAGCGCTTTTTTTTTAAATTCAGTGTAAATTGACGGGCCAGCCCGCTGGCCCGCCTGCCCATCATTTCGCGGGCAGGGCATGAATATTGCGCCCGCGTCCGTTAACGGGCCGGGCCGGGCTGCCCTATTTTTAGCGGGCTGAAGGCGATAACGGGCCGGGCCGGGCGGCCCGTTTTGACATCCCTAGCCATTAGTAATTTGAATTTTCTGATTACCAATATAAGAACGTAAATTGTGTAGGAGTTCAGAGGAACCCGTCATGTGATTCGATGCACCAGAGTCAAGTAACCAAGATATGAAAGAAGACATACCAGTAATGCCCAAGGCAGAAAGAGCAGATAATACCATTTGTTGAATTAATTCAGGCTGTAGAGCACCACCATCAGATGCACCAGTGGTGGAAGGACCAGCTGTAGAGCTAGTAGTGGTATGGAATGCCTGCACCGGACGCTTAGTCGGTCGAGGAGGACGTGTAGGACATGCAGAGATGATATGGCCCTGCTGCTTGCAGTAATTACAAAATTTCTTAGGACAACTACGAGCAACATGTCCAAATTGTTCACAAGAGAAGCAATGAATAGCACAAAGCCAAGCAAATAAGAGTAACAAAACAAAAACACGTACCGGCGTAAACAACGAATCCAAACACGGACCCACGAATGAAATCACAATCGGAACCAAACAACGAATCCACCAAAAAGGATGAACTGCAATTGGAACACAGCAAGAACGAGAAGCCAAGAACGGCGAGCTATCAGCAACAACTCAAACAAAACCCAAAATGGACCTCAACCAAGAATCATGATTTCGCCGATCAAAGAGAACCAAACAGCGACTAGAGAAATCCAGGGGAAACGCGATTTCGCGAGCAAGCAGTGAATGCGAACAGCGAGCAAGAACCAATGAACAACGAAGAACCAAGGACGAATCGCACAGCAGTCACAGAGAATGAATGAACCAGCGAACCAAGGAGGACGAATCGCACAGCAGCCACAGAGGACAAATCGCACAGCAGCCACAGAACCAACAAAGAACCAAGGACGCGCCACAGAGAATAGCGCACAACAGCGAAAGGACGGAGGATGCGCACAACCAGAACACGCCAATTTGATCAGAACGCGCACAACCAGAACGGAGGACGAGCAACTAAGAGGGAACCCAGCGAAGAAACAAAGTGCGAACAAAGTGAATCGCAACCGAGAGGGAACCCAGCGACGAAAGAATCGCAAGACCAAGAACTGAAAGAAGGTAACCTAGTTTGATACCATGTCAAAAGATTAGACACGATATTGATCACGCAGTTCGGCCAAACTTTGCCTATGTCTGCTACTACAGAGTAGCTGTAGTTCCGTTTTATTGATTATGTTTCGATACCTTGAGTACAAGCACAAAAGCGTTTAAATAGGCTTTTCTCTGAGAAAACCTAACGGGCCTGGGCCAAATACATATAAATAAATCTACAAATCTACTATTTACAATTTCATTATTTCCTTATTCACATTAAGTTCACGAATGTAAGAGATAAGATGAGTGTAAGGGTGTGTATTAAGCACCCCCCTTCATTGATCAAAGTCAAGACTGCCTGACAATCATATTCACAAATAGCTTTCCTAAGTTAAAAAACGACCTTTAACAATAGCTAACAGCTCAATGTTGATATTAGTGGCAAAACCGCAACTACCAGAGAAGCCAAAGATCCACCCCCCTTTAGAATCCCGAAGGACGCCACAAAAACTTAAATTGTCGTGGTTACTAAAACTGCCCCCATCAGTGTTAGGTTTGACCAAACCGTCAAGAGGAGGGTGCCGAGAGACCAAACACTTTTGGGAGACCTTGTTAGTAGAATTCATCACAGCTTGCAAGACATGTAAATTAGAGGCAATATTATTATGCAGTTTCCAAGTTGGACATTTTGTCATTAAAGACTTCATCAATCTGAGACTTCCAAATATGCCAACAAGAAGTAAGAAACAACCGACTTGAAGTATCATTGGCGAAAGAAGTAAACCACGGTAGAAGATCATGGCCAACGAAGTTTGGCTTCGTAGTGAAGGAAAAATTTCCCCCCAAATATTGGAAATAGAAGGACAATCTCTCAAGGCATGCAAACAGACTCATTCGTATCTCTACATCTTTGACAAGATGCATCATCTGTGATATGTCTATGAAACCAAAACAAATTTGTAGGCAAACTATTGTGGAGAACCATCCAAGCAAAGAACTTGATGTTCTTAGGGACAAGCAATTTCCAAACCCCGGGTCCAATGCATATCATTTTGAGAAGTAGACAAGGCATGTTCATCGGGAGGTAAATTCTAGTTGAGCGCTTAAAGTTGTATGGTGTTGTCTATGTGGTTATTGAAGTTACCAAAATTTTGAATGATTCATGCTAGACATCTATCTACCTAGTTTTCTTTGTATCTCTCTCTTTTTTTCACAAACAAAACACCCTAGTTTTCTACATTGCTCGTCACAACAATAACAAGTTAATAATTATTATTTTAAGGTAACACATCTAAACCTATTTACGTATGCAATTATCACGAGTACCTTTCATTTTGAAGAGTTCTGATTTTCGAACATCTCTTAATTTTTACACCCATTAAACACCTATTTTCTTTGTATCTCTCTCTTTTCTCTCACATAACGCATTTATCAGCTCTCTCTCTCTCTCTCTCTCTCTCTCTCTCTCTCTCTCTCTCTCTCTCTCTCTCTCTCTCTCTCTCTCTCTCTCTCTCTCTCTCTCTCTCTCTTCTTTTTCTCAAGGCAGGAAAGAATTACATGTTTTTGATATAATTTTATTACTGTTGATTCTTGACGGAAAATATTGTAAGTTGTCGAAATAATTATTTTATATATTTTATCTTTAAAATTTCTGTTTGCTATAAATGAATATTTAGCTTTCGAGTTCATACAAATTTCTTTTACGATTCAAATTTAATTACACAACCATTCTATCTTATATGTATTTTCTATCATGTTTGTGTTTTCTATTGAAATTGATTTTTTCATATATATGTCTCTCCAAAATATTATGGATAACAAAAAAAATTGTTGTTGTGCGTTCTTTTGATGTAAGTAATTTTTTTATTTCCTTTTTATCCATGATTTATTGATTCAATTCTTTTACATTTCTTAAACAATTTCTTTAATACAGTCTCGCATCATGATTCCTATTGTGAATTTTTTGCGCAATATGTCCATACATTTCCACCTTCTAATTCGCTTGAAAATGAAATGGGGAGAAACTTTCATTATTGGGATAGACAATGATAATAGACTATTCTTATAAATCAATACAATTGGTGTTTGTATATTATACCAATATAATTACAGTATCATTGGTAGGTTCACATATTTTTCTAGCTAGAGGCCGTTTTAAGATCTCTTGTAACATGACGATTTGTCGAATGATGACTTGAGGGATGACCATAATGATGTTCAAAAAGCACAAGTTGTAGCCGGCAATGCAAATGTAAATTACAGTGTTGGTGGCAATATGGAAAACAATGGTAATGACCAAGCGAGTGTGTCGACACATGGCGCCCCGGATGTTGGAGACGTGAAAAAGATGACACTTTTTATGGATAGCCTACTTTATATTTAGTGATAATAAGTATGCCTTTTCATTAATGTTTTTTTAATTGCGATTTTGATCAAAGTGTATGATCATGTAATAGTTGAGACATACGTATTTTTCGATGACTTTTTAAATGGAATGTGCTAGTATCTTTCCAACTTCATTTTTTTCTGTCTACCTTTCCAACTTAATTTGATTACATGTGTCATTTTTTTCCATTATTACCAAATGGATATTAATAACATTTTCCTTATAAGAAAATATTTCTCAATTTTTTATTTAATAATCCCAGCATGAGGATGTGATCTAGTATTTGTTCATTCGTGACAATTTGAAGGCTAAATTGTTCGATCCAAAATGATTAAAATAATAGAACTTAATTTTAGAGATTGAAATATTAACACCCATTTCTGTTTGCTTAATAACATAATATTTTATAGGCTAAATAGCACTTTTGGTCATTTATCTTTGCTCCACATTTCACTTTGGTCCTTTATCTTTTTTTTGGTCCGTTTTGGTCCCTCATGTTTCGTTTTTGTTTCATTTTGGTCCCTCTCGTTAGTTTTGACTAACGGACGCCACGCTGACAGTTAACTGCTGACGTGGCGTCCGTTATTCATTAAATGACGTGGCAATTTATCTTTTTTTAAATTTTAAAAACACAATTAACAATTAACAAATAATTTATTTTGTCAAAAAAAAATTAACAAATAATTTATCTTCGTCAGGAACCACACGGCGACCCTCCCACCGTCGCCACCCTCCCACCACCGTCGCAAAAATTTCACTTTCTCTTGTCCAGATCTGAAGCAACGAAGAACATATCTTCTTCGTAATCAAATCTGGTCCGTTTTGAAGCAACGAAGAACGGAAGAGAAGAGAGAAGAGCGAACACAGTGAGAAGAAGATATGTTCGATTTGGGGATATTTGTTCGATCTAGAGAGAGAGAGAGAGAGGGGGGGAGATCTGGAATTGAGAGAGGAGAGATCTGGAGAAACGAAGGAGGAGATCTGGAGAAACGAAGGAGAGATCTGGAGAAGAGAGAAAACGAAGATCTCAAAAACCCAGAAGTGGAGATCTGAAGAAGAAAGGCAGCGAAAACTAAGGGGAAGAAGAAAGGCAGTGATTTAGGGATTTAGCGAAAACGAAGGGGAAGAAGAAAGGCAGCGATTTAGCGAAAACGAAGGGGAAGAAGAAAGGCAGCGAAAACGAAGATCTCAAAAACCCAGAAGTGGAGATCTTCTACACTGTTGTTGTTAGCTGGGTTCCATCTGTAGATGTTTGCTGGGTTTCTTCGTAGAGCAAACGAAGATCTGGGTTTCTTCGAAGAGCAGATCTGTAGATGTTTGAGGGGGAGATCTGGGTTAAACGCGAAGGAGGAGATTTGGGTTAAATGCGAAGGAGCAGATCTGGGTTAAACGCGAAGGAAAGATCAAGCAATTTTTGTTTTTCTTAATTTTTGTTTTGTTAATTTGTTTTTTATTTAAACAAAAGAAAATGCCACGTCATTTAATGAATAACGGACGCCACGTCAGCAGTTAACTGCTAGCGTGCCGTCCGTTAGTCAAAACTAACGTGAGGGACCAAAATGAAACAAAAACGAAACATGAGGGACCAAAACGGACCAAAAAAAAGATAAAGGAACAAAGTGAAATCTGGAGCAAAGATAAAGGACCAAAAGTGCAATTTAGCCTATTTTATAACACATTTTATATCTTTTATATGAGATATTAATATAAATCGAGTTCGATAAGTTGATTAGTCACGTGTCTTACATTGGTAAAATAGAAAATCAAAAAAAGTTATTAAAATTACAATTTGTTGAAGACTAAGATCTTCAATTAAACATATTATATACTACTACGAAGTTAAATATAAGCAAAAAAAAAGCTATGTATTTAGCTCATATATAGACCAGATATATAGGTTTTTTTTTGCTTATATCTAAGTTCAGAAGTTGTATTCCTTAGCATAACAATAAAAGTATGGGTTGATTATAAAATTGTAAACCTAATTTATATTTAACTATCTAATAATTATATATATGTATATATATATATATATATATATATATATATATATATATATATATATATCTAAAACAAGTGTCATATTTATTAAAAACAAACTCTAGCATTAGGGATGGCAAAACGGGTTTGGCCTGCTGACCCGCCAAAAAAAGGCGGGTTGGGCTGGGGTATTGGGACCGCTGACCCGCCGAACCCGCCCCGCCAAAAAAAAAAAAACCGCGGGCTAAAGCAAAAACGGGGCGGGTCAGCCCGCCGGCCCGTTTTTTTTAAAAAAAAAAACTTTAAACAGAATCACTTTATGTTTTCAACTTTCCCCTTCTTTCACTTCTCACTGTACAAACAATAACCAAACACGCTCTTCTCCCTTCAACGGCGTCTCATCTCCTTTCAACGGTGTTCCTGAACTCTTCTTCTCTGCAAGATCGAACATCTGAATCGCGTTTTTGCTTTCTGGATTGCTGAATCATCCAACGCGATTTATCCCTAGAGCGTCTTGTGCAGCATCACGTTTTTCTGCTGAATTATCTCGTGAATCACGGTTTGTTCTCTGGATCATTTTTTTGTTCTCTGGACTGTTTTGTTCTGATTCACGTTTCCCTGGTTCGCATTTCTGAATCACAGTTTGCTCGGTATCCTCCATAATACAAGTTTTGTTCCAAGATTTCTTGAACAAAAAAAATCGATGCATGGGCTGTCTTCGTTCGCTAGAAATTGGTGCCTGTTTTTGTCAAATTGGTCCACAAAACAATAAATACAATTTTGATAATTGTTTGTGTATTCAATCTTTTGATCTGTGCCATATATTGTACTTATTATGGTTTTTTGGTTCCTGAAAATATTTATTTTGGTTGCTTGAAGTTGATGGTTAATCCCTAGTTATCATTATCAAGCAATCAAAATACTTATTTTGGTTTTTAAGATCGAATTATGGATTTGGACCTTTTGGTTGATGGTTCTAGCCTTTTAGGTGAAATTTCTTAATGGTTAATCCTAGTAATTCCAAAGTTATTTTTGTTTTATACTTTTAGCTGCTATATAGTTAATCCTAGTAATTCCAATGCTATTATTGTTTTATACTTTTATTTTGAATATGTCAAGAGTTTTTAAAGTAAAAATTTGTTAAAAATGCTTTATAAAAAATCTATTTTAAAAAGCAGGTGAAAAATCTTATTGAAATTGAAATGTTAAAAACATGTAAGTTTTTTGTTCAAAAATATTGAAAAAAAAAATTCAGACGGGCCGGACCGCCAACCCGCCAGCCCATCACTTAGCGGGCCGGGCCAGTCTTTTGAACTCGCCATTTTTGGCGGGCCGACTCGCCCCGCCCCGTTTTTAGCGGGCCGAAGGCAAAACGGGCCGGGCCGGGCCGGGCCGGACCGTTTTGCCATCCCTATCTAGCATGTATAATTTTTATCATGATCTCTACGTGACATCTGTTTAAATTTATAATATTAGCAGCTTTTCGAAGTTTTTGTTTTGAAATTCAAAGTGGAATATGCATCCCCGTTGACAATCAGAATTATATTGATCCATAATAATATATTTGGACATTAGGGGTAAAATATGCATTCCCGTTGGCCCTTCCGTTTGCATTCTCGTTGGCACTCACGTTGGAATTTTAGATTATTTAATTATTGAGTATAATATGACTTTAATAATTTAGTTTTTTGGATTTTTTTTTTTAGATTTTGTTAAAGGTATGGGTTTTTTTAACAATTTTTTTTTTGACAAAAGGTTTTTTTGACAATTAGTGGTGATTAAATTGATTGATTTTAGTAGTTTGAGTAAATTATAAAAATAAATAAAAATTTTAATTTTTTAAAATACTTGTGTTGGAAAAAGTCTAAAAAAAAGTCGGTACTCCCATCGGCACTCCCGTTGGCACTACCGTTGGCGCTCTCGTTGTCGCTCTCGTTGCCACTATTGTTGGCACTCATGTTGGCAGTCCCGTTGGAAAAAAAATGATGAAAAAAAAACTTTTTAAAAAAAATAGATTTTAACATATTAATTAAACATATTTTTAAAATTAAGAAAAAAGACTTTTATAAAAAAAACGGGTTTTAAAAAAAGTTTAAACAAAAAAAGTTTTAATAAAAAATAAAAAAATATTTAAAAAAACTGTTTAAAAAAAATAGTTGGAAAAGTTTTGTAATAAACACGTTTAAAAAAAAACTGACACCCTGTCAGCTAACAGTTTTTTTGGAGCTCTCATTGGCACTCCCGTTGACACTCTCGTTGCCGCTCTCGTAACAGATTCCATTTTCAGTCACTCGTTGCCTCTCTCGTTGATTTTATGTTTTATGAAAAAATTGATTCATTTTAGTAGTTTTAATAAAGAGATTATAGTAAATTATAAATTCTAAATTATCTAATTATTGAAAGTCTTTTTTCATAATTAAAAGACTTTTTTCACTTATACTTTTTTCATAAAATCTTTATTCACTCCAGTTGGCACTCCCGTTGTTGCTCTCGTTCCCGATGTCGTTGTCAGTCTCTCGTTGTCGCTCCCGTTACCACATGTTTTCTCCTTTTTTTTCTATTTGATTTAATATTAATTTAACTATAAAAATATTATTTTGTAATTTTTGGCAGTGGTTAATTTTTTTGACAATTGTTAGTGGTTAAATTGATTGATTTTATTTATTACCAATTTTTTTTTTAATTTTAGTAGTTTTAACAGAGAGATTATAGTAAATAGTAAATTTTAGATTATTTAATTATTGAGTGTAATATTAATTTAATAATTTATTATTTTGAAAAAATAATTTTGAAACTATTGTTAGAGGTGTATAGTTTATTTTGACAATTGGTAGTGATTAAATTAATTAATTTTAGCAGTTTGAGTATATTATAAAAATAGTTTAAAAAAAATCTGTTTTTAGTAAAATAAAATGACAAAAAAGTGTCTTTTTTATTGTAAAAAACTGAAATAAAAAAGTTATTTTTAAAAAAAAGTGACGCAGTTTTTTGTTTTTTTTTTTGGTTTTTCTGTTTTTTTCTGATTCATGCGGCTTTTTTAATTTTTTTTTGTTTTTTCTGACGCATGTCAGCATAGTCTTATTTTTTTTGCTTTTCAGCTTTTTCTTACGCTTACGCGTGCGGCATTTTTGTTGTTTTTTTTCTGCTTGCAGGTTTTGTGCGTTTTTCAGTTCGTTTTTGTCAAAATTATTTTTTTTTGTCGGCTGAAAAAAAAGTAAAAAGCTGTTAATTTTTGTATTTTTGCGGTAAAATGACAAAAATATCCAAAAATTTGTACACGCGGCGGCTCGCTAAAATGTCTAAAAATGTAATTTTCCTAACATGTGGTTTGATTATAGTAGAGTAGATAGAAAGATAGACTTCCACAACTGTTGCAAACTTTTTAAAAATACTTATTCCATTTAAAAGATTTTTTTATTTCAAAAAAAGCATACATAATCAGACCCCAAAAAAGCACATGAGGATAGCTTAATTTACTCTTTAAGAAATTGTTAGAAAAGAGGTTGGGAGAAGTTTACCCACAGGGGGTACTACTAAATACCCTTTATTGGCATTCATGCCACAAAACATCTTAAAATTCAAGAGGCACTTACACAATGAATAATCATCTAACCTCTACAGTTCTAGATTTATTTTTCATGTTTGAATTTTCATCCGCAGTCAACTGCTGCTATTCTTCAAAAAAAAACCATTTCAGTACACGAACTCTGCAGCAATACTTGGCATGCCCGCATCAGATACTAGAAACCTTAATTTTCTCAAAATTTGTATACCATTTGTTCAGTGTATCCAGCCTCTTTGAGTATGCCAGAAAGCTGCAGCAAATCAACCATGAAGTGCATCAATACAACCCATCCAGGAAATAAAATCAGACACACCACACAAATTAATTTCATACCTCTCCTTGTGTCCAGTCCTTGGCCTTTTCACCAGATATATTGATCATCATCCCAGGGGGGCCACACACCTGAAGTGCAGGAGATAATTCAGGTTGCGCATTAATGACAAAAGTTCTGCATGATAATGAAATTTCGCAACAACCACCACCACAATCTATTCCCTTACAAAAACTCAAAAACATTAACATAACATAATATGAAAATAAGACTTTCTAACATAAGCCTCTAGATACAAGATAAACTTATTTGCATCAGCCTTCAGAGGTTTTAGTAGAAGAATGATGGTCTCGTGTAATGGACTGTAATTTGCCGTGGAAAGAGCTCTTAATGTTTTAAGAAGTTTCAACTACAAAGTATTAAGGCTAAATTCCGAACTCAATAGCTAAAGAGCCTTAAGGACCACTTGATCCTGGGTTCAAATTCCATGAGGCCACTTTTCCCTGGCTTTAATTTACTTTCATCCTCCCGGCAAAAAAAAAATCTGATAGCAACACAGCATTTGTCTAGGGAAACCCATTTAATTCATATATACTTACACAGTTGTTTGTGATTAAATGCAGCCATCCAGCTAACAGTCTGTGTCTCTGTAGGACTAACAAAAGAAACAAGTTCTCGAAATGCTAGATTGATAATTACAGGGGCAGTTTCAACCATGACACAAATATGACGTTCGTATAGAAAAGATCATAATTTTTTTAAATTCCCCTGGGGTTCAAATTGTTTACTAACTACGTCTCAAATTACTTGACTTTTTGGCCAAAAAAATTTGTCCCATATATATTACTTGACGTTTAACAATATCAAAGAAGCATTTATAATTGTTTCCCTATTATAATATTTTTTTGCTGGTTTCCCGGTGACTTGCTTGTTTGAAGGTTGCCTTTCAACCTTGTGATACCCGGTTCGAAACTGGCATTAAGAGAATTGGGGGGGGGTATTAATTGTTTTTCTTAGTCTGTATGTCATAGGCTCGTAACCTTAAACGTCAAATAAAATGGAATGAAGATAGAAATTAATAAGAAATGCTTTAATGCCACATAGCTTGGGGGGTATTAATTGTTTTTCTTAGTCCGTATGTCATAGGCTCATAACCTTAAACGTCAAATAAAATGGAATGAAGATAGAAATTAATAAGAAATGCTTTAATGTCACATAGCTTTTACTTGAAAAGCAAAACTCACAAGTACGAGAGTATCATCACTAGGAGCAGGCAAGCCTTTCACAACCATATCCTTTGATATGTAACCTGCACCTCCTTTCCAATTTTTTGTTGGATTATCTACAGTGTAGAATACCTGCAAATGTTATTTTTAAAAATAATTAGTTTACTCATAATAATAATGACAGATTGGCTATGAATAGTAAGTTCTCTTGCCTTTAAGTTTGGGTGGCTTGTTGCTAGAACGTCAAGCTTCTGCTTAAGAAGTATGTCATCTGGGGAGACGTTAGCATAAAGCAATGATATCTGTATATTCACAGTACAAGGTAACTATGAGCTGTGATATTCTCATGTTTATCATAAAAAATCATTATCATTATACTTCATATGCATAAACAAAAGGACCTAGTGCATTCCCAGAAATATGAATCGAGCTTCCCAAACAGTTTCAATCAATTAAAGACAAAACTCATTCAAAACTCCTCCATTTCATAACATACTTAAGAAAATAGTAGGGAAAGAGAAGTTGTACACAATGAGGTAATGTTATGTAGAGGTTTAGAACCTACCTGAGTTTTGTCATCAGGATTTTTCAATATAGCCTCAATTACCTGGAGCATAGGAGTAATTCCTGTGCCACCAGCAATCTGTGATGCAATGAAAAATAGGGAAAAAGAGAGAGACCTCAAGTGAGTGTAACACGGAAAGTAAAATGAGATAGTTTTTATGAAGTTAATGTATTCAGATCATCATATTGAATCAAATATGAGAACAAAATTGAGTTCCAAAAATAAAATGCATGTTTTGTAGAGATTGGCAGATTGGTGCAGGTGTTTTAAACATACTTTTGGCAATAGGAAGTAACAAATTTCTTCATTTTATTTTTCAAAGGCATGTTTGCTACTTTCTAAAGGCTACCAAACAAGCTTAATTTATATGTTGATGGATAATTGAATAGATGATATTGAACAACACCTCCCATCATTGACAATGTCTACCAGTGTGAATATGCTTACCATGCCAATATGCTTCTTCATATTAGGAGTATATCTAATCTTTTCATTGGGCCTGAAAGAAGCAATGCCTTTTTTATCGGAAGAGTAAGCATGGAAAGTATTGTTCTGATTTTGAATTGTTATTGCAAATGACATACCCTTTCACTTCAAGCACATCACCTGGTTTTAAGCTTGCAAAATGCTGGCTCATTTTTCCTTCAGGATACAGCTGCAACAATTTGAAAAGAAAATTACTCAAGTGGCTCTTTAACCTGCTAGATGATCTACTAGATGAGAAAAGTAATATCCCCACTTCTGGCGACATACCTTGATTAGCAAATCAAAATACCCCTTGGATTCTGTATCTGATATAGGAGTATACCTGCAGATTGAAAACAGATGCACCCTCCTAAATCAATCTTCATAAAACATCAACAATAATTAAGAAATTACTAGTATCTATAGCATGATCTAGACATCGAGTGGAAATTTTTAGTATTTTACTCTTCTATGACCGTTAGGACTTAGGATAGAGAATAAAGGGGAGTAAAAGGGGTCAGGGTTAGTGGAAAAAATCCACTAATTAGTTCGGAACATAAGTGGAAAAAATGCACCCCGTATGAATGAATTTCATAGACATTTGTTAGGATCAAGGAGAAGGAAAAATTAGTTTGGAACAGTCGGACAGTTAATTAGAAAGAGGGTATTAGTAAGATAAACAAATAGGGGATGAATGAAAGGAGTGAATGATTCAATACATTTGATAATTGTTGCAAAGGAGAAATCCTTTGTGGAGAAGTCTATTATTCTCCATAATTTGTTCTATTTTCAATAATACACTACTAGTTTATCTCTCGCTCTTTCTATCTTTCTTTTGTTTCAATTTCCCCGGGTTCCTAATGACATTCATCACCAACAACACCAGGGTTAAGAGGGGTGTCAACGAGCATTCTGAAAAGCTTACTAATTAACCATAATGAGGCTATCAGGGACAGAAAGAAAAATTAGTAAGTGAAAAAGCAAATGAGACCACAATTTGAGAAATTGATAATTAATATTAGAACAATCATGAAGGTTTTAGACTGGAGACATCCAAAAGGTTACAGGATGTCGGCATCAGGTGCCAGAATAAAGAAAAATCTGTGGATGAAGTACACTCATTGTCTCAGGAGGAAAACTTACGGACGTATGACGTATTTTGGTTTTCCTTCAGCATCTTGTCCCAGTGGGGCCCTGCAGTTACACATATACTTTTAGTCTACATCGTGTGGAGACACACAAGCACACACATACAGTAGCAAAACCATATGGATTATCAAAAATCTATCAAACCTTGTAAGAATGCAAGAGGCAACATCCAGACCCAACTTCTGAGTGGGATCAAACGAAAACCTGGGGTACGGTCACAGAGGAAGGGACATAGTTATATAAATACAAGATTAAACCCGTTAAGGCATTTGCACACTTGAAGTTAAAATAGTAATGAGGGTATCGACTATTGAGTTTGTTTTTGCTATGTGATAATGAAGACAAGCAATATTGATGAATCCACATCTTGATTGATTTGATATCTTAATAGATGCTAGTGCTTCAGTTGTGGTACATATTACGATTAGCATTTTATTTCACCTGACAAGCAATTTTTACAAATAAATGAAAAAACTATAGTGGGTGTGTGGCATAGAGAAAAGCTTCGTTATCAACAGATAAACTATAAACACCATTAATATAATTCATTATTTAGTTTAATAGCAACACCAAGAATATGCTTACTGAAGCATACCTATAGCTCCAACAGGCACCAAACAATATTATTTATTAAAGAATTGAATAGTGATTATTGATTATTGAAAGGGGGTCTTGGTGCATCGGTTGGAGCTGCTACTACCATGTGATTAAGAGGCCACAGTGCAAACTGCCTGCAATGGGCCTGATCATTCCCTAGACTCTGTCACAACAAGAGTTTTTTTTGCACCGGGTTGCCCTTTTTATTGATTATTTTTAGGAATCCTCCATAACATGTAGCTATTCTAAGCAAGGGCCAGAATCAATCGTTACTCTACAGAAATACATACCCACATTTCAATTTGAGTAACATTACATTAAAGATTTGTTGAGAGACGAGCTAATAATTTTAAAGGAGAAAAGTAAAGAAAAACAGCATCACACAAACACAGAAGCACAAATCAAGCTATTACATTTGACACAGTAAGGTGAGGTATTCTGAATACATACCTGAATAACTGAGTATTGTGACTGACCCTGGCAGTGTCTTGCAACTTAAATTCAACCCATTTATTCGGAACAAGTGCTGAAAAAATCCACATTCTTCTTTGTCAAACATTGGAAACGAAATGGAATCACAAATCAGAAATGCAAGCTAAAAAGCAATATTTTTACACTCTATTCCCACATAAGAGAACACTCACCAATATTTTTACTTTTAATTTCCTCTTCTCCTATTTGTTCGGAGTGAACCTACAAACAGTCACCGCAATTTTGATTAATGAGTTCGCCATATTCATGATCATTGACTAAAGGATCGATTTACAAAAGCAAGAAGTAAAAAAACTCATCTTAAAATCACAAATAAAAATAATAGCGTAAGAAAGAAAGAAAGAAAAGTTACTAGGTTTGGAGAGGAATAATAGTAAAGGTAGGAGAGTCCGCCGGAAATGGCGGCGAGAGCACTAAAGGGAAGCTGGAAATTAGAATGGGAGGATTTGGATTGGGAAGTGAATGCGATCGGAGAGGCCCTTGCAACCCTCCTCAAGAAAGCCGCCATGTCGATTGTCGATTCAGAAAGCTACAGTTTCTACAACCAGACAGACAGGGTTTAACCAGATTCCCAAACTAAACGCTGATCGCTTCTTCAGCTATTATTTACTAAACGACGTGTCGTTTAGATTTTTTTTTTTAGTTTCCCAAGGTACTCCCCGGCGACGGGGAGACTAATTTTTCGAGGTATTAAACTTTCATTTAAGGGCTGACCTCTCCCAAACAGTGTCGTTTAGATTATTACAGTATTTTATTTTCTATTGACTATTAAAATAAAATATCTTTGCTTAAAAATAAAAGATAAAATATCTTAATAATCAATAGAAAATATCTCTACATTTACATCTTGGGGTAGTCTTCATTGGCGCCAAACTTTCCACTTTCCCGCCCCAGGTTCTAGCCAGTTGAATGCTTCCACGTGTCAAACCATTTTGGATGCCCACGTGCCCAAAACTTTCTCACTTCTCTTCTCTGCACGTTAACGTTAATGCTTCCACTTTCTCACTTCTCTTCTCTGCACTCTCTTCTCTCTTCCCACTCTCATCTCACTCTCTCAGTTCTTTCTTCCTCTCTCTCTCACGCTCTTTCTCTCTCACTCCGTTCTCTAATATCTCACTCTCTCATCTCTGATCGCTCTCACCCTCTCATCGCCCTCTTTGGTTCTTTTCTTCCACTCGACCATCACCAAATTTTTCCATTCGCTTCCAGTGTCGCATGCACACATCAGGTGGGAGAAAGAGAGAGAAAGAAAGAGGGAAGGGAAAGGGAAAAGAAAAGGGTGCGACGGCCAAAGGGCGACGGTGCGATAGTGCGAACGGCAACGCGGAGGTCGTGCCTGCCGGCGACAGCTACCGACTCAACTTCTCTCGCTCCGATTCCAAATCTGAGAGCGATGACGAAAATACTCAAAGAAATCAACAAGACTCACGGCGTGACCCACAGCCTTCCACGCTCTTCTCTCTGTCGCAATGTCTCTCTCTATACCACCCATCACCGACGCGAGAAAGAAGAGAAGAAATCGCGAGATGCTGCTCTCTTTTTCCCAAAATCAGGTTTGCATGTTCATCTTCTCCCTTTTATCTTGAAACTATTTTCATTTGGGAATCTTTGGTTAACAAATTTTGTTGTTATGGTTTTCCGGTTAACCCAAAAAACGAGAAAGAAGAAAATAGGGAATGCTCATTATTGGCAAATGTTGGCGATGAGCTTGAATCGATGATTCTCAAATGGTACCTTTTCGAAGTTCTCAACCTCAATGCTTGCATGCTTGATTTTGTTTTTTTTTTGTTTTTCATTTTTATGTAATTTTTTTGGGGGAAATGGGGGAAAAGGGGTTTCAGCATCGGTTTTTTTGGTAGTCCTAGGCTCTATTACTTCAGTCACAGGATGATAAGTTCAATTTAGTTTATTGCTGCAAATCATTCATACCCGATTTCATTTTGTGCTCATTGTTCTTACTGAATTGAAAATGATCTGATTTTTCAGATATTGCACTGATCCTTCTGGCACATTTTGGAAATGCAATGCAAAAGCTATTGGTTCTGGATCAGAAGGTGCTGACAGTTCTCTGCAAGAACAATACAATAAGGTATCCATGTTCTTACAGTGGGTTGTTCCATAACCTTCTATTTTGCTTATATAATGGTAAAATTATACTTAGCTGGAATTGCATCGATTGATGAATATATAACATTAATCAGAAAAATTCATTGCATGGGGTGCTTTTTGTATAATGTACAGATTAGTTCAGTTGCTTGTGCCTATTAACTTTTTCCTTCTGTACTAAATACTATCCTATTTTGTGAAAATTCAAATTATTTTGTTCCCCATTTCTCTTTCCTTGCCTACTTAACTTTAACTTTCAAATGTGTATATTTAATTGTGGCAATTGATGAGCTTATGATGTTATTAGATGTTTTATGCTATTTGTTGGTTCATTCCTTCATTTACAACTTTCAATTTTATGTTACATTCATACCTTCACATAGTCATGCTTTTGATTTTGTTTATCTTATTGGGGATTCTTTTTGTCTCACTTCAAATTGAATGTCACACTGACTTCTTTTTTGTTGCTTGAAGATTCAAAGTCCCCTTGGTTTTTTCATTTTGTTAATAGGGCAAGAAGGAAGAAGGGAAGGCAGAGGAGGCAGCTGAGGGAATGGAAGAGATAGAATTAGCACTGCAAGTTGATCCATTGTATCTCACTATCAGTAACCCAAACCTGTAAATAACTGCTGCTTCATACCAGTGAATGTAGTCTTTTCTGTTTTCTTGGGAATTTGCATGTCTTACACACATGTTGACTAAACTGTATACTGAAATTTTCTGCTCTCTTCGTCAGTTGATGATGGTAATTATGAAGTCTATCTCGTGGACCTGCTGGCGATTTTGGAGACAATGGTGGCGCTCCTGTTGACTACAAGCCTTCTTTTGGGGTAATAATCTTACTGCATGCACTATTTCTTCATGGGAATGTATATGAAGATTGAATGTTGTATTTCTCCTTTGTTTAATTAGTGTATTTAGTTACTTGGATTCTATCTTTGTTACCTCTTCCTATTCGTTATGGGTGTGTGGTTATTGATGCTGCTTCAATATTTTTTTTTATCACATGATATATTTGCCCCAATTTTTTTATTGCTTTGTGCCTAATTTTCATTATCAAGCTGACTTGGACTGACTCAATTTTTGGATTGCACTCTCAATAAGCAAATGCATTTTATTATTTTTAGAATGTTGTTGATGGTTTTTTTTACAATAACTTTTTAAGGAAGTCAAGATTAGCTTCTGCTCATTTTACTTTCCTTCATATTCTTGATAAAATGAAGTTAAATTACATAATCAGCATGTATTGTAACATGTATTAGGCTTGGTTGTGATCAAATTTCTATTTTTTTTACTGTTGCACTGCAATATGCTACTTGATGCTTGATGCTATAATGATATCTTTTCTGTCTCAACATCCAGTGATGTTCAAAAATTTTCCATCGCCTTTTAATCAAATTTCATTTATGGGCAAAAATTTCAGGTATATTAAAGAATTATGCAATCTGTGTGGAAGTTGAGTGTAAGTATGCTTGCCTACTGCATTTCCCTCTTTCCTTCATTTTCAACTTTTAATTTTATGTTAGCTGTTAATTGTTAATGATTAATAGTAAATGAGAAAGATGCATACTTTTGTACTTAAAGCAAGTTATTAGTGACACTCTTCATTTTGATTGTTGTCAGGATCAGTCAGAAGCAAACCCTCAAACAGAAAAGGGTAAGCGTATAGAGATAGGGGGTGGGGTAAGTAAGAGATCATGATGTAGTTACTTCTGTATAGTCAGATCTTACTTCATGTTTCATAGGGGTTGAATTAGTCCATACAGAAGTTTAATCAATAGGAAGTGTTTTTGTGTCATCATTTCATATTTTTCTTCATAGAAACATATAACTGAAGCAAAACGAGACTTAATATTGGTGCAGAAAGGAGTCATATTTAGAATTGCCCTTGGTGACATCTCTGATTTTGTTTAAATTTTTGTTTAACCTTTTCATTCTTTTGTTTTGACTTTTGCTTGATGCATTTGTCTCAGATTCCTCTCTTCTTCATGGGAGTAGTTTGTCCTCATATACCATTCGTATACTCCTTATTACTTTGGAGATGTGGACCTTTCCTCATGGGTCATTGGCTGAAGTGGTCATTGGTGAGTCTCTCTCACAGTTTCTCGCACAATCTCTCTCTCTCACAGTTCCATGGCTGCCTGGCGAAGATGAGAAGGTAATATTTGTTCTTTTTCACTCACAATCCCTCTTTTTTTTTTTTATCTTTGATCTCCTTCTCTTCCACCTTTGCATTCATTTTTCCCTTCTCTTCTTCTTTTCTGTTTTCTTTAATTTTGTTGTTGATGATTTCCCCCTTCTTCTTCTCAAACTTCAATCGTATTATTCTTCTTTGTTTCCATAATAACTAAATTGTTAGCTGAATTACGATATATGTTTCTTGAATTACTAACAGCTTCAGATCTGGGCAACAGAATGAACTTTATTACGAAGCGGAGATTGAAACGATGAGAACTAACGAATCCAACATTATGTTCATCAATTTTGATCATGTTATCTGATTCAGTGATCTCTTACAGAAAGCAATCTCTGATGAATATCTTAGGTTTGAACCTTATTTGCAGAACGCATGCAAGAGGTTTGTTATTGTTCTTCCCCTAATTTGGGTTTTGTTCTTTCTGCCTTTATAAATAAGGGTTTCTTCATCTCTTTCTCAGAAACTTAATGAATCAAGATCTGAACTTCTTGGTAGAATTCAGAGTCTGAAACAGGTGACTTTTTTTTTATCATATTCGCATGAGTTGTTGATTTTTGTTTCCTTTCTCATTTCTCTGTTTGCCTAAACGTGGTTTGGTCAGGAATAGTGGTTAATTTGGGAATGAATTCTGCTCCAGCTCCGTGAATTCCACTCTTGAGATCATGTTTGAACAATGCATGTTTTTAACTTATAGTGATTAACTTGGGAATGAATGAACTATTGATATTTAAATAAATGTTTTGAGTTATAGTCTTTTCATGAATGATTGAGTTGCTGGGAAGGTAGTATTAAACATTGGAAATTAAAGGCAGGTAAATCAACTTGATTTTTTTTGAGATGTAAGCATAAATATTCTGACTGTAGAGGCTTCTAGGAAAGGTTATGTCATGAAAAAGAGCTGCAAATTCTACTTGATTTTCTATTCTACCATTTTTAATTCACCTAGCCTTTTGCTTTTGCTATAGAAGAATGATTTTTTTTAGGTCTTTTATGAGTAATATGTGCATGGGGTGTTGATTTTGGTTCTTGAACTTCTATTTTATTGTCTATTTGTTATTTGTTAACATATTCAGTCAAGGACGCCATTCATGTGATGATTTTAAACAATTTATTGTTTCAGCTTCACCAAGTTTGGAGAAGTGAAGCAGTTATGACTTTTTTGTGGTAATTCAATGTTTCAGCCTCTGGAATGATTTCATAAGTGTTATTTCACTAATACATTAGGCTCATCAGTCTCATTGCTTTTATGCATTGCTCATATATGTCATGTATGAATGAAAAAATCACTCATGCCTTTTTCTGTTGACAGAAAAGAAACCAAAGGAAGCCAATGTATTTGTGAAAGCTAAAGAAGAGATTAAAGCCATCATACACCATGATAAGTCAAAGCACCATCATCATAAAGAAACTCATGGAAAGAGTGATGATATTGATGAGAATACCCCTATTGACGACGTTAAGGGTCCGAATGTCTTTGAGAGAGTGAAAGAAGAATTCGAAGCTGTTTTCCAAGAAATACATCCTAAGAAAGAAATGAAAGAAGGCTGATCATTGTTCTTCCTAACCATTGAATGATGTTGAATTTAGTTTGATTGGGATGAGTGTTTTGTGCACGACATAAACAGTAGAGATATTTTATATTTTTGCAGTGTGTCCATGTATGTATTGGTTGATTTGATTATGGTTAATTTGATTATTTTGAATCTTTATACATTAACTTGATATGTGTGTACAAGCTCAAGAGGATAGGATAAAAGAATGGAAGTAACTATTTGGTTCTTCGAGGAACCAAAATTCCTCTTATTCGATGTGTTTCTCAAAATTTCAGAATACCCAACTCCTCTACTCTCTTTGACCCTTTGCTTCCCTTTCTCAATCTTTATCTCACTTGGTCTCATAATAATAGGCTGTCTAATATAATGACTCTATTTTAGATTTGAAGTGAAACAATACAACTGAAGGTCAGAGTTTATATTTTTATGTTGGTACTTGGATATTTTTGCCTTAATGTTTTGAGGACAATTAATCTTAATTGCAATGTGTCTTCCCATGTATATGTATGCCATGAGCATTGCATAACAATTGAGTATAAACTTAAGTTTTTTTCCATATTGTGCCATTTCTCAGCAATTTTAGAAGGTCATATTAACTGCTCACCTGTTTATTTTTTTACTTTGTTGCTTCTTTAGTATAATGTTGCCTTTGTGCCATAAAACACTTTCTTCATAATCTCCTTAGATTTTATTATGTTACAATCAAGTCAATGTGGTTGGTTAGTAGTTACATTTACAATACAACTTTCTAAATGATTAATCTACATTGAAAATGCTTATATTGCATTTAAGGTCAGCGAATAGAGGGAAAAAGTACTTGAGGAGAGAGAAAATGCATTCAGCGTGGGGAGGTAGCCACAAGAGAATGCTTTGTTGGATATATCAAGAAGCTGCAGCCAAGTGCACGAAGAGAAACCATTAGGAATTGAGCCCATGATGTTGTTGAGAGAAAGTTTAAGTACTAATGAAGTTGGTCGCAAGATTCCTCCATCTAACTATTCTGATGATGAGACAATCAGACAAACTGCTGATAATCCCATTATTATGTAATGACTTTATTTAGTAGGATGGTTGTTGTGTTTCTTTAGCTTCAAGACCTTTTAATTATGCTTTGACTGTAGTTTTATCTTATTGGCTACATCTAAACTCTTGCTTTTTGTTTTGAATTACAACTATTTAGAATCATTGTTGGAATTTTTATTTCTATATATGTAATATTTACAGCTTTCGCCCCCCGTGCAAAGCACGGGTCACACCGCTAGTTGTAATAATCTAAAGAACCCCTGATAATTTTTTTTTGGTAAACTCAAGTACACAAAGGGCTAAGCCGAAAGAAAACACAAACTAGAAACCACTAGGGAAGAAAGTCCACGTACAATCTGCCTTAACAACATCAGAATTCAGAAATGGATTATTTTGGTACCCCCATCACATTTCATATACCCCACATAATTTCTAAAACCCGAAAATATCTCTGCCCAACTAAAATTCGCTCGGATTTAACCCCATTTAAGGTAAATCCAATTTGTTATTTTTTCAAATCGGATTTATCTACCCAATAGGTAAATCCGACTTTAAAAATAACAAAGCGAATTTACCTCAGATGGGGTACATTCGCTTTGTTATTTTTAAAATCGGATTTACCTAGTGGGTATATAAATCTGATTTCCCTAAATAAAGAAAATCGGATTTACCCCCCTAAGGTAAATCCGATTTTGTTATTAAAAATAATTGTTTTTTATTTAAATTTTTGAAAAAAAGTTATAAAAATGCTACTAAAAATCCGTTAAAGAGTCAAAACTAATCCAAAAATTATAAAAACACCACTAAAAATCTAATAAAACCAAAATAAGGTTATGCAAATTTTTTTAATTTTTTTTGGAAATTATGAAAAATTAAAAAAATTAATAAAAAATAGTAAACGATGGAATTTGGGATTTTGAGCTCCCCTGAAAAAAGCCCCTTCTTGAGGAGTCTTGATCTTGATTTTTTTCGGATTTAATGGTTGTGGTTTCATTACAATTTGAGTAGGTTGCCAGAAAACCGATATTTTAGCCTAAATTATTCGCTCGACGTACAACATCGATCGTCACGTGTTAACGAACTACACACTAAACAGAGCCAAAAGACGGTCGAAATTCGTATCTAATTTTTTAACTGATTTATTTATTTATTAATTAGGTTAAAAAACGGATTTACCCCCACATAAGGTAAATCCGTTTTGTTATTTAAAAGCGGATTTACCCCCACATAAGGTAAATCCGTTTTGTTATTTAAAAGCGGATATACCCCCACATAAGGTAAATACGCTTTTAAAAATAACAAAATCGGATTTACCCCCACATAAGTTAAATCCGCTTTTGTTATTTAAAAGCAGATATACCCCCACATAAGGTAAATCCACTTTTAAAAATAACAAAATCGGATTTACCCCACACCTAAGTTAAATCTGCCTTGTTATTTTTAAAAACAGATCTACCCCCGCCTTAAATAAACCCGCTATTAATTTTTTAGAATTTTCAGTGGAAATCAAATTTACCTCACAGATACATAAATCCGATTTCCAAAAAAAAATTGAAATCAAGATATGTTCGGGTTTTTTAAATTTTGTGAAGGGCAATTGCGTCTTTTCACAGGATCCGTGAGGGCATAATTGAATGTGATGGGGTAAAAAAAACTCTTCAGAAATAAGATTAGGAATAGTATGAAAAATACCGCTACAAGCCTGAAAACCAACACCAAACTTGGCGAGGCCATCCGCCACCTCTTTCGCCTATCTGTGAACATGAAAAAACTGATACACCGTGGCATCAACAAGAGAACTGATTATTTATTAGTAGCATTAGTTTTTGTAATTTCATTATGGAATGGAAGTATTGATTTTTTTGGGTAAACCTGTGTATCCTCCACGGCGACTGTGGAGACTAATCCCTCGAGGTACTGGAGTTCATTTAAGGGCCGTCCTCTTCCAAATGATGTCTCTCCATTAATGGAAGTATTGATTATTAAAGAACCAGATGGATAAAAATAAATAAAATTATTTAAATGAGAAATTATAAGGATAAAACTTAGATGGATGAATATTTAAAAATTGAAACAATATTTCTTTTAATTCATTAATTACATTATTTTTAATTTACTCACCAAAAAGGAACATGATTTTAGTTTTTATAAATTTTTTTGTTTAGATGATGTCAAAATTTTGCTAAAACAACTGAGAAAGGTAATAAACTTAAACAAACTCCCATGACCAATACTTGTATGGTGATTTCTATAGGTGTTAGAGCTGTCAATTTGGCCCACGTGGAACCAACCCAGTCCTAGCCCCATGGGCCTAAGGGCCAAAAGACTTATGGGCCCAAAAGCCCACATGGCCCCAAGCCCCAGTGGGCCAGGGCCAACCCTAGGCCCTTAATTTTCTATTTTTGCAATGAAACTGAAAAATTACCCACAGACCTATGTGGGCTTCGGCCTAGGCCAGCCCACAGGCCCTAAAAATTTATTTATTTTTTACAAAAAAACTCGAAATTACAAGTCTTCCGTTTTCCTTCGTTAATCTTAAAAACTAAAATCAATTGGGAGTATAGGAATTTGATTTTATGCTTATATATTCTTCCTGCTCAATCATTGTCAAATTAAGTTTTGATAAAAAAAAATCATTGTCAAATTAAGAAATTCACACCATCTCAGTAGAATAGTACTAGTTATGTAAATATATAAGAAAGAAAGAAAATATAAAGTAAAATACACAATTAATTAATATGATGTAAAAGATTTCTGAGTACTAGGACTTTCATAGGCAACCAACAAATGCATCGTAATTTTTAGTTTTATGGAAATGCAACAAGCTCAAATTCTTGAATCTGACGGGGAGGGATTCTTTTTATTCAACGAAAATTCTTGAATTTGTTAACCCAGTCTTTATTTAAACAAAATGAAATAGCACATAAAAAATCCACACCACACACACAAGCCACAACAAAAACCCCAAATCTATAATCTTCTATAAATCTATGATAATAGTCGAGTCTTCCTAACTTCATCAACCCACGTACAAAATCCGTTTTATAATCAACAACAACAGCCTCATGATAGTTGTCTAATTAGTAGTCTACAACAGGAGGTGAAAATATATTGGATTTGGCTGGGGAAAAAAGCGCCCCAACTTCATGCAAGGAATTAACTTGTATTCTTATAGACTATTTACTGATAATAATAGTAAAAAAGTTGAATAAGTTTTTCAATGAAAGAAAAAAGGAGGTGGTGGTGAGAGGGAGAAATAGGTAGTGGTGGTGATCAGTAGGAGGTGGTGGTGGTGGTGGTGAGAGGTAAAAGGAGGTGGTGGTGGTGATAGTTGTAAGAGAGAAAATAAGATTGTGGTGGTTAGGGGTGCACAAAATAACCGGATTAACGGATAAACCACTTCCATATCCATATCCGGTTAAAAAAATCCGGATATTTTGTTAATTTTTATAACCGGTTATTTCAATTTATCCAAAAAATGGTTATGGTTTTTATCCGGTTATGTGATGGATATCCCATAGATATCCAAATGATTTTGCCTATATATATACTATGCATGAGGAAATATATATCCAAATGATTTTGCTTAAATATATATATAAATATAAATATTATATTAATACTAAAGGTGGCATGTGGCGGCCGGCGGCCACGGCGGAGCTCCGATGGTGGCGACCACGGGGTGAGGCAATTTGAACTTTTTTTAACTTTCTGCAACTTGAACTTTTTAGGGCATAGTGGTAGCTACGGGGCGGCCACATGGGTGAGGCAATCACGGTGGTTGCAATGTCGCTGGATTCACTTTAAATGTATCTTCTTTTTGTCTCACCTGTCTATTCTTTCATCTTATTTTCATCTCACTTTTCTTCTAATTTTTACTCCGTTTTTAAGATTTGAAAACGATATTGACGTTTTTAACTTTCTGCAACACAAATTTTAAAGCACCTTGAAATATAATTTTTTTCCATCGGCTTATGCCTTTTTCTTTTATTACATTTTACAGTTTTCAATGTATTTATGGATTCATAGCACATTATAACAAATACAGTATCACTCGTGCGGATGCACGGGTATGGTACTTAGTGTGTGTATATATATATATATATATATATATATATATATATATATATATATATATATATATATATATATATATATATATATATAAAATATAATATAATATAATATATATTTTTATATTATATATATATATAATATTTTTTTGTCAAAAAAATATATAATATATATCTTTGTTTCTGAATTTTTTTAAAAAAATTATTTTCAGGAACTCTTTAAAAAACCAGTATGGATTTATAACTGGTTTTTTAACCGGTTATGGATATAACTACTATAACCGGTTACATAACCGGTTTTACAAAATAATAACCTGTTATGATATTTTGGTTATGGAACCGGTTATAATAAATGGACATTTGATGGATATTGATTGGTTTTGTAACCATGGTTTTGTGCACCCCTAGTGGTGGTGGTGGTGAGTGGGAGGTGGTGGTGGTGAGAGGGAGAAGGAGGTGGTGGTGATAGTGAGGGTGAAGAGGGAGGGGAGGTGAAAGAATGAAAGTGGGGCTGGGAAAAGAATGAACCAAAAAAATTATCATTGGGTGGATAATGTGTTGGGGGGGGGGGGGGAAGAATGGGCCTTATTTTAGTTCTGTTTCTTATACTTTCTACTTGCTGGAGCATGTTTAGGTGGAAGGAAGGGAACTTAAAAGTTAGAGGCATTCACTACTGGAGCTGGCAAAACGGGCTACCCGGCCCGCATCGGGCCAACCCATATCAAGCTCGGGCTTTCATGGGCTGGGCTAAAAAATCTGGGTTGAAATTCGGGCTCAACCTTTACGGTCCGAGCCCGAACCTATGCAGACTACAGGCTTATCGGGCTAGCCCGCCTTATGCGGGCCTCTTTAACCACACTATACCATAACTATAAAGAGGGCTCAACATAATTCAATATTTAGATACCAAATTTTGGAAGTTTCAATTCAAATGATGCCACTGGAAGTAAGTGCCATTGCCCACTAGTAGCAACATTGCTTTCAAAAGTAACATTGCTTCAAAAAATATAACAGTACTAGCACTAAATTGAGAATCAATTTGACTTCCTGCATAAATAGTTTACAATGAATTCATTGCAGTGAATGTCTCACAATAAGCCATAACAAACAATGAATTCATTATATAGGGTTTCCTTGGTGGATTGCATTTACTCATCTCTGAAGTTTCCTTATTTTATTCATCGCTAACTGCTTCGGCATTCTACTGCCAAGTATGTATAAAATATACTAATGTAAACAAATTTGAATTGTGTAGTGTGTTAAACTTTGAACTTTGGGGTACTTCTATAATTGTCATTTACGGTAATAAAAGAAACAGCTACGTACTTATTTTCACGTTTCCAAAAAGAAGTAGTCACTAGTCAGTAGCCACTTTTTTTAAAAAAATATGGTGAATATAGTAATCGCTTACTTAGTGAATAAAATACCTTCATTTGATATCAAAAGAAAGCGTGATTTTGAAAATAAAAGCAAGTGTTTCACAAAAATTAATGACTTGCAGGATGGGTCTACGGGCCTGCGGGCTACCCGAGGCCCGGCCGGGCTAGCCCGCCACAGGATTGGACTTTTTAGGGCCGGGCTAAAAAGGCCCAGTTATGAAAATGGGCTTAATTCCATTGGCCCAAGCCCTATGTTTTTTCGGGTTTTTCGGGCCGGACCCATTTTGCCAGCTCTATTCACTACATAGTTGACGTTGACATGAAACTTAGGAATGCAAAATATAAAAACTAGCCTCATTACTCGTGCAATGCACTGGGTGAGCCAATATCGACGAATATAAATACATTAAATTAATATTTTTGTTGTTTATAAATAAAGTATAATTATTTCATTTCCCTCTCTTCCCAATTACACTGTAAAATAAACCTTCCGAATTACTTTATAAAACAACTATGTTCTTTTCCAAGAATGTTAGTAATACAGCTAGGTCCTCTCTGGGACGGATTTCGGGTTTCAAGGTTGTGGATTCTATGGGTAAGTACTTTGGGGTCCCTCTTCTTGGGAAGTCCCCTAGACAACATGATTTTCATTATCTTATCGACAAGGTCAAGGATAAGCTTTCGGGATGGAAAGCTAATCATCTATCTTTTGCGGGTAGAGTTACCCTCTCGAAATCTGTCATTCAAGCCATCCCAATTTATACTATGATGTCTACTCCGATTCCAAAGAGCTGCCTTAATGAGATTCAAAAGTTACAACGTAATTTCATTTGGGGGGATACGAAAGACAAGAAGCGCATGCACCTTATCAAATGGGATACTTTATTGTTGCCAAAGGAGTGTGGAGGTCTCGGCATCAAAGATTTGAATTTGATGAATACTTCTTGCTTGATGAAGTTGGCGTGGAATTTAAAATGTGATAATTCTAAGCTCTGGGCTAAAGTTATTGAAGGTAAATATGGTAGGGGAAGTCCTTTTTTGAGCAATAACCAAGCTAAAGCTTCTGATTCTTTTATTTGGAAGGCTCTATGTAATTGTTCTAATTTATTTCAACCTATGGAAGTTTGGTCTTTGGGAGATGGCTCTAAGGTTCATTTTTGGAGAGATAAGTGGGTTAATGGTGATTTAAGGTTACTGGACGTGGTGGACTCTATTCCCCCACATGCTTTGAATTACATGTTAATGATTTGGCAGATCCTGGAGGTAATTGGAAACTAGATATGATTCAAAATTTTGTTCCTCAACATGTTTTACGTCACATTCAGAATCACCCAGACCCAACGGTGGTGATTGACGGCGCAGATTCGCTCTATTGGGCTGGGAGTAGCTCTGGTATTTTTACAGTGAGTAGTGCTTACAAATTCCTCTACGATGATGATATAGAGGCTGTTGATAAGCCATGGAATTTAATTTGGCATCTTGCGGGGCCGGAGCGAGTTCGCTGTTTTACTTGGCAACTCGCTCATGGGCGGCTTGCAACGAAGGATTACTGCGGTAGATGGACTGATGGTGACCTCGGTTGTCACAATTGCTCTAATCATCATGAAACGATTCTCCATGTATTGCGTGATTGCCCTCTTGCTCTGCAGGCTTGGTTGTATTTGGTGCCGATAACCATCAGAAACAACTTCTTTGGCTTAGATACTTCGGACTGGGAACAGTTTAATTTGACGATCGATTTGAAGCTAGATGATATTGATTTGCGAAATATTTGGGCTGCTGGTTGTCACCATCTTTGGATGTGGCGCAATAAACATGTCCATGATAGTGAGTTTGTACGGCCTCCTCATCCTTCAAATATCATCCATAAGTATGTTGCTCATTATAAACAAGGGTCCGACTTGATTGCTACGGTGATGAATGTGGATAGAAGATTGGTGGATGTGTCTAGGAAAGCTCCTACTCAGGGTTGGGTTGCTATTAATACAGATGGAGCAGTCAAAATCTCTTCCAGTGTGGCTGAGTGTGGTGGAGTGATCAGGAGCGCTGATGGAAGGTGGCTTTCGGGTTTTGCAAAGCGTTTGTGGGTGGATAATGCCTATATGGCTGAGTTGTGGGGGGCTTTGGAAGGAATCCAGCTTGCCCAAAATTTGGGCTATTCCAATATCGAGATTCGTTTGGACTCAACAGTAGTGGTGCATTGTTTAACTAATGATGCGACAGGGAGCATGTCAGGTAGTAGTATTGTGAGAAAGATTAGGCGTCTCATTTCTTCTTTTGATGGTGTTCGTTTTGTTCACATACCGTGAAGCCAATAAGGTAGCGGACAAATTAGCTAATATTGGTTGTACTTTGGGGGATGGTATTGTTGTATATCCTCACCCTCCTTTAGATGTCCGGTTGCTTGTTGACGCTGATGTAATGGAAGTTTCTACTCCTAGGTTGATTCTCGTGTAATCATTCTTTGGGCTTTTTAGCCCCTTTGAATCTCAAAAAAAAAGTGTACTGAAACATCATTTGGCCAGAGTTATTTATAATTTGAAAACCATTAACAAATCATGAAATTATGAACTGTCTATTACCAATTTTGATCTACCATTTGGCCATATTCATTCATGCGTTGCACGCCTTAATATTGACATACCGAATTTTCGGAAAAACAAATAATTGACAAAGTGCCTAAGCTGGTTGAGATACTATGATTTAGCATCTAAATTTAGTTGTTTAATGAAAATGTAAGGAAGTCTTAGGTCCAGCCAGTTCCAATGAATAAAATACGATAACTTCAAAAGGATTACGAGGGTTCTATTGTAAATGTGGCTGAAATTTTCGCAAGAGTAAATGTTGCAACGTAGTACTCGAATATAAAAGAAAAATAAAAAAAGAAACACCAATTTAAGTATGCTTTTAAAACCCGTTGATGCAAAATGACCAAAATAAATAACACAACACAAATAGAAAGTGAAACACGTGGGTATAATACAGGGTTTGATGAAACTTTGTCACAATTTTTTTTATTTTTCATCAAACCAGTTTTCGAGGAACGAACTTCGCGTATCCGAACATCTAAATTTTTTTCTAGATCATAAAGTACCCCAAAATACACTGCTTAGCATCGCACTTTACGTATTTTGTCTCAAAATTATTATTTTTTTTTGAATAAACCGGTTATTGAGGAAGGAACTTCAAGAACTTGAACGGTTAAATTTTTTTCTGGATCCTAAAGTACCCAAAAATATATTGATGCGCACTTTACGTATTTTGTTACGAAATTATTATTATTTTGACCAAACCAAAGTTATTGAGGAAGGAACTTCACGTATTTGAACAGTTAAATTTTTTTTTGAATCTTAACGTACCTAAAAACATACTGCTTAGCATTGCACTTTATGTATTTTATTATGAAATTAAATTTTTTTCCCCAAACCGATCAATGAGAAACGAACTTATCATATTTGAATATCTAAATTTTTTTTTCGAAACTTTATAGTAATATTATTTTAGAAGTGAAGAACATTAAAATATGAAAAAAGGAAAAAAAAAAGCTGAAGTTTATAACTAAAATGAAAGAATGGCATTTGTGTAAATATGATTGGAGTTCCGGCGCAAAAAAATTCTGCATTTGGGCACCTCATATGCAAAGTAGTATCTAAGGAATATCCGGAAGCTAAGAATAGAAACTCTATGATTGTTAAATAAAGAGTCACAAATTTGTCATGGAAAATGATTAATGCATCCTTTTTTTTGGGTGTTTTTTTTACCCCCTGGAACCCATACCCCTCAAATTGACCAAATGGACTAAAATACCCCTAAAAAATTGTTAAAAAACGAAATCATTCATCATTCCATCATATTTCTGGAAAAAGTGAGTTTTTTCCCTAAACTTCCCGGAAATAGACGTATTTTCGGAACGTATTTTTCCAAAAAACATTCCAGAAATACCATTTTTAATGTATTTCCGGAATGTTAAATTTTAGGGATTTCCGGAAATACCGTTTTTGCTTTTTTCAGTGGCAACCAGAACAGGAAACATAGAGCGAGGCGAGCATTCAGGAGTGGGAGGAGATGAGTAGAGTCCTTTTGGTAGTAGGAGTAGGTTCCGATTGAGGAGATGAGCAGGGTGCCTGTGATGACGAGTACCTACCATGGTACTTCCAGGTGTCCATTCCCTGTCTGACTCCGGCTCCGCCTTCGCCTCCAGAGGATGTTGGTCCACTTCCCTATGAGGATGTTGGAACTAGAGTCAATGAGGGGGGTTGGTCACTGAGCCGTTAAATTTGAAAATTTTTCTATTGGGAAAAAACCACCTCAATAAGTGAAAATTATAGCTCTATCAAGTATTTCTTATGTCTGGGCCGTGTCTGAGATTTTGGGTGTTCTATGTGAAATTTGAATGTAGTGCCCCATTTTTTATAAGTTGTATATATTGAAATTAATTGTTTTTTACATGAAATTAATTGTTTTAATTCAACCTCAAGTAAGATAAAATATTATGAAATAAATGTTAAAATTTACATCAATATTGAAAAGTTTAGACCAAAATTTCAATAAAATCAATTATAGCAAAAATAGTTATACATGTATTCATCAACCAAACATGTAGTAGTAGCATTTCTAGTAGTAAGCCAGCAACATCATTCTATTAATCTTTGAATATCATTCTCCTTGTATTTTTTGTTGGGTAAAATTTAAGTTAAGATTTTCAAATAATTATTTTAATATAGTTAATTTTTTTTATTATATATGTATGCGTGGGTCCATTTGTTAAGTTTGATATGCTTCTTTATCTGTCTAAACTTTGTTTAAAAATGGGTATGTTAATTATATAGTTTTTTAATTTATTATATTTACATAGTAAATTTTTTTGACAAATATATATAAATAGTAATATATATATATATATATATATATATATATATATATATATATAAACTAGTGTGTATGACCCGTGCGCTGCACGGGTCGACATTTTCTTTGTTGAATTTAATTTTAGTATAATATTTATTTTTAAATTTATCTCTCTCTCTCTCTCTCTCTCTCTCTATATATATATATATATATACTCGTTTAAATACTTTGAGTTGACTAATTATGTTTTTTTTACCAAAGTGACGAATGATATTTTTGTATATATACTTATTGTATTTATTTAAAGTTTGATTAGGTAAAAAAAGGTTAAACATTTTTATATTAACTTAGCAGAACACAAAAAGTAACCTGTGATTCGGTACTAATTTATTTAATTATATAAACTATTAAAATTTTTGCATAAATGATTAGTAATATAACCCAAGATGTCACAAAATTTTGAAAATACATATCAGTATCTTTTCAATAATTTTAATTTCGAATGTGTCATTCATGCGATACATACAAACTTGACTACAATATTTTCAAAAAAGTCACATATGGGAAGGGCTAGTGTCTATTACCCGTGCTCTGCACGAGTATACATCGTCTTTTTAGTAAATTATATGTATAGTGAAAATATATTCGATGCATGTCTAATATTTTTAAAGTTTTGACTCTTTATATTCATAGTTACCATTGTATTAGTATGATTGACTCAATTCAATTTAGGTATTTGACTCGACCGAAAAACATGAGGGAAATTATATAATGCAATGAACATAAATAAACCCAAATAAACACTAAAATGTAGTTGCAAATTTATCTTCAAGAAAATTTTTAGGATAAGCTAAACAATATTTGACATAAATGTAGTTGAAGTATAAGCTAAACAATATTTGACACTTTATAACTTTTTATGCCTCTCCAAGCCGACGCTTGTGGAATAGGTTTCCAACATTCTTAGTTATTTTTCTTTTTGTTTGTTTTTTCCTTCTTGTACCAATAAAATTACATGTATTTGTGACTTAAAAACAAATTTATGAAATAACTAAAAAATTATATATATATATATATATATATATATATATATATATTAGGCTTAAATACCATTTTGGTCCCTGCAATTACATTGAGTATCCGTTTTAGTCCCTGTAAAAATATTTCTTTTATCTGTTTTGGTCCCTGCTATGATTTTTATACTGATTTTGGCATATTTTTTATCTATTTTGGTCCCTACAAATATTTTTTTATCTGTTTTGGTCCCTGCAAATATTATTTTTTTATTTGTTTTGGTCCCTGCCACATCCGCTAAAATATGCCAAATCAGTATAAAAATCATAGTAGAGACCAAAAGAGATAAAAAATATATTTGCAGGGACTATTTTAAAAGAAATATTTTTACAGGGACTAAAATGGATATTCAGTATAATTGCAGGGACCAAAATGGTATTTAAGCATATATATTATTTACAAAAAATATAAAAACTTATATAATGTCTGATTTATTTCAATCATGAATTATATTAAAGTATAATAATTTATATATAAATATCAATGTTTTTATGTAAAATATTATGAAGTCTTGTAAAATTTCATCTGAATTATATATACATTACCAAAAGAAAATTATAATAACAAAATATTTGATAATTTTTTTACCATGTAATTGTAGTCTTGTGATAAGCCTCGTATATATTTAATTATTTTTATTAATACGCCAAGAGTTTATCCTTGAGTTATACTTTTAGCATCCATTTTCTACATTTAAAATTAATATGTTAAAAATACTAAAATTTCCCTAGATAAAAAATCTCTATAAATCACAATTTTCAAAATTTATTTTTGAATTTCTATTGTGTTTTATTAAATCACAGAAAAAGTAATATGTAAATATTGACAGTTTCTATAATAATAATAATAATAATAATAATAATAATAATAATAATAATAATAATAATAATAATAATAATAATAATAAGATATTAAAACACAACCGGAAGATGGGCGGATGTTTCAGCTAAGTTGCATCATCGAGAATCTTTATTGTTATCCTGTTTCATAGTGTTAGTAAAGAAGAATACTTCTTCGCGGTTAAAATCTTTGGCCCGTGTTCTTAAAAAGCTATGACTCCATCACCATATTTATTTATTAGAATAAGATGAAGTAATAGTAATTTTGTTCGAATTACACAACACAAAAGAAGAACAATGAACAAATAGCAAACTATTTGACTTAAATAATACCACAATCGTTCAACAAAATGACAAACATGAGGATCATCCAGGAAATAATAACTACGATATCAAACTATTTAGTCTTTTTCGATCTTCGCATGGTTGAGAACAAACTCGTCCAAATTTCCATCACCGCCAAATGGATCTGGTCTTTTCAATAAGAGACTTTCTCGTTGGAAAGTAATTAGATGATGCAATAATTAAGTAAAATAATTAAGTAACAAAGGTACTGCACGTGGATCTTAAGGAAAAGAAGATCATGTTGATCAGTGACACTTTTGCTCATTGTATCTCAAAAGATAAAATTTTTAAAGTATTAGATGTCATGCACATGAGAGAGGGACAAACATAAAGAACATATCCTACTGGCTAAAGTGCTCCCGGGGTCCCTTATCTTTATTTAAAGTAACGAATTAGTCCTTTATGTTTTTTTTGTCCCAAATAAGTCCTTTATCTTTCAAATTTTTGACACATAAATCCTTTTCCGTTAACAGTGCTGATTTATGTGTCAAAAAAAAGGATTTATGTGTTAAAAATTTGAAACATAAAGGACTGATTTGGGACAGAAAAGGATTTATGTGTCAAAAATTTAAAACATAAAGGACTGATTTGGGACAAAAAAAAGATAAAGGACCAAATCGTTACTTTAAATAAAGATAAGGGACCCCGGGAGCACTTTAGCCTATCCTACTTCTAGTCTAAATGAAAATCATGTAAATGGCCTATATATTAGGCTAACAATATCATGGCCATATTATGTGTAGCCATGAAATTTGGAAAGCTACATAATTTATCCTTTAACTACTATGTGATTTTCTTTTATAAATATATTTATAAGGCTCAATTCAAGCAATCCAGCATACCACTGATGAATAGAGGGTATGTTGATGAATATCATGGTCATATTAGGCTTAGTGTATGAATTCAAAGTAGTTGGACTGTGAACCAATCAGTTTAGTGCATTAACCAACTTCTCTTTGAAAATCCCCAACATCTTTGCCCTTGTGATAGGATCAATTTAGTAAGAAGGATTGGAAATGAATCCTGCTTTAACCAGCAGGAACAATTGTATTAATGGTGTGCAAATGTTACTGAATTAGAGTAAATTCAGTGGAATTACAATGAACAAACTAAGGAAATAAAATGGAACTTTGGCACTTCGAGAGGCCACACTCTCCCAGGGATTTCAATCCAATTTCCAGTCTACCTCTCACCTCTAACAAACTCAGTGATATACTGAGATTCCCTCCATGTTCTCTCACCACACTCCCCACGTCCTCTGCCACCTCAACAGATACGCGCATCCCCATTCCACTACATGATTAGTTAGTTATTAGGGTTATTATCCCCTACAACATTCCCCACAATAGTTCCCCTGCACCCTTTTCTTTTCCTTTCGTACATTAAGCCCTTACCATACTTATCAATACCCCTCCCTTCAACATGCTCCTTGTCCTCAAGGAGAGCTTCTGGAAACTGTTCCTTCACTTTGGCCACTGATTCCCATGAATTCTCAAATTCAGGGAGCCCTTTCCACTTGACCAAGACTTCCTTTTCCCCTTGATCATTCTGTCTCATAGCTAAGAACTCCTCTGGACTTGCTTCCAATAACCATTCCTCATTCAAACAGTCAGGCAATGGCTGTACCTCTGCAGAAGACTGGACAACTTTCTTAAGCAAGGACACATGAAAAACAGGGTGAACCTTGCTGTCCTCTGGCAATTTCAATCTATAAGCAACAGCTCCAATCCTTTGCTCCACCTCATACGGACCATAGTATCTAGGGCTCAGCTTTTGGTTAACTCTCTTAGCCAAACTTTTCATTTTGTAAGGTTGAATCTTCAAGTAAACCTTGTCACCTATCGCATATTCCACCTCTCTTCTGTGTTTGTTGGCCTGAACTCGCATCTTGTTCTGTGCTTGAACTAACTGCTCCTGTAATTCCTTTAACATATCGTTTATGTCAGCCATCTTCCTGTCCACTTCTTCAACTGAAGTATGATGGGCATCTCCCCTCAGCAACAGAGGAGGTTCCCTGCCGTATAGAGCTTGAAATGGAGTAGATTTTATGGCAGAATGATAATTAGTATTGTACCAATACTCAGCCCAATTTAACCATCTGGCCCACTGTCTTGGTTTCTTTCCTGTCAAGCATCTTAAGTATGTTTCTAGGCATCGGTTAACAACCTCTGTATGTCCATCAGTTTGTGGATGGTAGGCGCTACTGTACTTCAATCTTGTCCCAGATGCCTTGAATAATTCAGACCAGAAGGTGCTCAAAAAAACCTTATCTCTGTCAGATACAATAGTCTTTGGAAAGCCATGTAATTTAACCACCTCTTTAATGAAGACATCAGCAATGTCCTTGGCAGTATATGGGTGACTCAGAGGAATAAAGTGAGCATACTTTGTCAATCTATCAACCACCACCAAAATCGTATCCATCCCCATAGACTTAGGCAAGCCACCAATGAAATCCATGGAAATGTCATTCCACACTTGAGTTGGGACAGGTAACGGCTGTAACAACCCACCAGGGCTCAAAGTTTGATACTTGTTCTTTTGGCAAACTTCACAAGCTTTCACAAATGCCCTGATCCTGCTCTTCATTCCTTCCCAATATACTAGTTGTTCAGTCCTTTTAATTGTTTTGAATTCACCTGAATGTCCCCCAGTAGGTGAATCATGAGTCTCTTGGAGTATCCAAGTGATTCTAGGGGAATTCCTTGGCAAAACAATGCTGTCTCTGTAATACAATCTGCCCCGCTTGAGAACATAGCCAGGGTGGCTTAGAGGATCAATCAACAAGTCCTGTATTATCTGTCTCAGCTTCTCATCACTCTGTACTTCATCTTCCAAACCTTCCCAAGCTTCACATTGCACAGTAGATATGGCTGAATACTGCATGACTCTGGATAACCCATCAGCAACACTATTTTCCTTCCCAGGCTTATACTTGATTTCAAAGTCATACCCAAGTAACTTGGATACCCATTTCTGTTGATCTTCACTGATAATCCTCTGCTCTGTCAGAAACTTCAAGCTTTTCTGATCAGTGTGTACCTTAAAATGCCTGCCAAGTAAATAAGGTCTCCACTTTTGGACAGCTAAGACAATAGCCATGAGCTCTCTCTCATAAACTGACTTGTTCTGAGCTCTGTCAGACAGTGTCTGGCTCATGTAAGCCACGGGTCTGCCCTCTTGCATCAGGACTGCGCCCAACCCCTTCCCTGATGCATCAGTCTCTACAATGAACTCCTTCTCGAAATCAGGCACTGCCAGTACAGGCAAGGTTGTCATGGCTTGTTTTAATTGCTCAAAAGCAGCTTGAGCTTCATCAGACCAATTGAAATTATCCTTCTTCAGTAACTGAGTAAGTGGCCAGGCAATCTTGCCATAGTTTTTAACAAATTTCCTATAATAGCCTGTCAGGCCCAAGAAACCTCTCAATCCTTTTATCTCCCTTGGTGGAGGCCATTTGAGCATGTCTTCAATCTTCTTGGGATCAGCAGCAACCCCATTTCCAGATATCAAGTGTCCCAAATACTCAAGCTGATTTTGTCCAAAGCTACACTTCTTTTGGTTAGCATACAGTTTGTTTTCCTTCAACAATTTCAGCACATCACTTAAATGTACCTTGTGTAATTCAGCAGTCTTGCTGTACACTAAAATATCATCAAAGAACACCAATGTAAATCTTCTCAAATATGGTCTTAACACGTCATTCATCAATGCTTGAAATGTAGAAGGTGCATTAGTGAGACCAAATGGCATTACAAGGTACTCATAATGCCCCTCATGAGTCCTAAAGGCTGTTTTAGGAATGTCCTCTTCCTTCATACGAATCTGGTGATATCCAGATTTCAAATCCAACTTTGAAAAAATTTGAGCTCCACCCAATTCATCCAATAACTCATCAATGACTGGAATTGGAAATTTGTTAGGGACTGTTACCTTGTTTAGAGCTCTGTAGTCCGTGCAGAACCTCCATCCACCATCTTTCTTTTTAACAAGAATGACTGGACTGGAAAATGGGCTGGTGCTAGGTCTCACAATGCCTGCTTGCATCATCTCCTTCACAATCTTCTCTATCTCATTCTTTTGGTAGTAAGGGTACCTATAAGGCCTGATGTGGGGTATCCTGGCGCCTGGTTGCAGGACAATGGCATGATCCTGCTCTCTCTGTGGTGGCAGACCACTAGGCATGTTAAATACCTCAGAAAATTGCTGCAACAGTGGTGTCCACTCCTCTCTATTGTCATCACTAACTCCTGCTTCATTTGGCTCTTTCACCCATTGAATCACATATCCCATGCCTTCATAATTCAGAGTCTTCACAAGGGCCTTCCAGGAAGCTTGGACAGTGCACAAAGAAGGTTCTCCCTGTATCAAATGTCTATCCCCATTTTCCTTCCACTTCAGAGTCAAGTTTCGAAAATTGGCTTCAACATTGCCCAAACTGGCAAGCCAAACCATCCCTAGCACCACTTCAACTCCCCCCAACTCCATCAAAAAGAAATTCTGTATGAACTCCACACCTTGCACAGTGAACTTCAACTTCTTACACACTCCCTTATTCCTCACCTTATCACCAGTCCCAATCTCTACAACATAGATTGGAGTATCATCAACCAGGAGTTCTAGTGCTTCTACCAATCTAGGTGAGATGAAGTTACTGGTGGCTCCAGAGTCTATGAGCACCAGTACCCTTCTCCCTCCAATGTATGCCCAAACCTTGAAGGACTTATTAGAAGTGAGCCCTTCCTTACTGTGTAGTGATAGCTACAGAGTTTTCATCTCCTCCACCACTTCTGTCTCCACCTCTTCCACTATCTCCTCTCCCTCAGAATCTGTGCCTCCTTCACAGAGCATAAGTTTCATGTGCTTGAGTTTGCACACATGATCTCTCCCCCATTTATCTCCACATTTAAAACACAACCCCTTCTTCAGTTTCTCCTCCAACTCAGCAGTGCTCAACCTCCTATTCTTCCCTGCCTCCATAGATTTCCCCTCACTCTTCTCTGCTTCTTTCCAACCTCCCCTGTTCTCCTCCTTCCTCCACTTAGAGTTTTCCCAAGTGTTTTTGTACTTGGTTCCACCACCACGCCAATCACCCTTGTCATTCACCCCCTACTCTTCTTACTCAGAGCCAGATTCTTCTCTTCTAACAACAAAGCACGATCCATCAAGCTTGACAAATCGTCATACCCATACAGCTTGATTTCTGCTTTAATTTCCTCTTTCAGCCCGTTCAAAAAGATATCCTCTAGTAGCACACGATCTTCACGAGCCAGAGGAGCAACAAGCAGCTCAAATTTCTCTCTGTACTCCATCACAGTCCCTTCTTGCCGCAAACCCAACAATGGGCCTAACGGGTTGTGCAGAGACTCTGGGTGAAATCGTCGTATCACTAAATTCTTGAATTCACCCCAAGTACGCAGTGGAGCTTGTTCTTCCCACCATTGAAACCAATTGAGAGCTCTTTCTTCCAAGGCGATCACCACCGCATCAAGTTTTTCTGCTTCGCGCACTTGGTTGACCCGGAAATAGCGTTCGACCCGAACGAGCCATCCATGGGCGTCGTCTCCCCTGAAAACGGGTATCTCCAACTTACGTCGACCTCCTCTGTAACTGGTTTCGAACCGCTCACTTTTTCTCGAAGGGCGAGAACGAGGACTCTGCACCGGTGAAACTTCCGCGTCACTGTCGCTACCTCCACTGCTAACATCCTTCGTCACCTTCTTCACTTTTCGATCAGCGACGAGCTCCTTCACACTCGCAAGCACTTCAGCTAGCGTACTTTCAATTCCTGTCACCCTCTGTTCTACGATTTCCATTCTGTTCTCCATGATTATTCGCGTAACCACCATACACAGCACTCAGGATCAAGTGCTTTGATACCAAATTGATAGGATCAATTTAGTAAGAAGGATTGGAAATGAATCCTGCTTTAACCAACAGGAACAATTGTATTAATGGTGTGCAAATGTTACTGAATTAGAGTAAATTCAGTGGAATTACAATGAACAAACTAAGGAAATAAAATGGAACTTTGGCACTTCGAGAGGCCACACTCTCCCAGGGATTTCAATCCAATTTCCAGTCTACCTCTCACCTCTAACAAACTCAGTGATATACTGAGATTCCCTCCATGTTCTCTCACCACACTCCCCACGTCCTCTGCCACCTCAGCAGATACGTGCATCCCCATTCCACTACATGATTAGTTAGTTATTAGGGTTATTATCCCCTACAATATTCCCCACAATAGTTCCCCTGCACCCTTTTCTTTTCCTTTCGTACATTAAGCCCTTACCATACTTATCACCTTGCCTCAAAAATGCTGATTAACTTTCTCTTCACCATATCAGTTAAGCAATTAGCTGCAGAAAGAACATGGAAAAGCTTTTATGCTTTCTGAACAATGATTGAATAATGATGATGATGCGAATGAACAAATGCAAAAACACACTAAGGATCAAGGTAGTAGAGAGGGAAATGAAGGATACCAAAAATCAACAATCAAATGAGATGAAATATGAGATTTGGTGATTGATTGATAGATATCCTTTGAAAACGGATAATGCATACATCTAAGATCCAAGAGGCATTCATATACACTTGGGGTGTGAAGCACATGAGTAAGCATCGAATCCACTGGGCAACATCTGAAAGTGCCAAACATAATGTTTGTTAGGAGGATGTGTCTCCATTCAAGACAAGGAAAGCTTTGATTCAAATGGAAAAGGTAAGAAAAAGTATGAGATGAAATGGTAAAAATGTAATAGTGAAGCTCCAAAACATCGGTGCTGTGATTAAAACCTGTGAACCAAACCCTTAACACAGTTCAGTTCGATTCGTACAACCATTAACGCAATTTGGTTCAGTTTATGTGACCCGTTTGAATTGGTTCAGTTTATGTGAACCATTTGAATTGGTTCAGTTCGTCGTATGAACTGAACAATGTACAGTCCTACTATGTATCAAGATTCAAAAGTCAAATCAAAATAAATGAAGAAAGGCAGACAGCTATTTACCCTTCTGGTTTGTATTATTTCCATTTCAGGGTTTGCTTCAACAATTTTGATGCCTTCTTGACAATTCAATTTCGTGCCCTTAAGTACCTTGAGATGGATGTATCAGAAAAATAAATGGATGCCTTGCCTGGCAGGGGGCTATTAACTTTCTCAAAATCTTTTAATCATTTAACACCTGTCAATATAGTTGTTAAGAATATGGATCTTCTATTTCGTTGAAAACTGAACAATCATATACAAATATGAGTAATTTTTAAAGAAACTAAATGGAAGTAACAATTGTTTGATCATTCTATGATTATGCAAGGCATTGTACTTTTGTCCACTTTGCAACAAAAGAACAATGATTTTAACATGTACATAATACAAATATTCTTGTAGTGTTATTTTTACTCCGTGTTTGTGTGAGTGACTATCAGAGTCACGTGCTCCTCACATTCCATGAGTGTGCGCTGTGTGTGTTGTGAGAGGCGTGTGTGGGTGTGGCGATTAGAGAGAACCACCACGAACCCTAATCCTCTCTTCTACTCTCCTCTGATCTTCTGTAATCTGTGCGTAAATGGTGTTGAGATTGAACAATGAATATATGACATAGTTTATATAGAAAATATCATGAATGATACATTAATTATAATTATAACTATAATTATTCAAATTTGATCTTTGTGAGATTAGATAATAAAATGCTTCCACAAATCTTGTAATTGTGAAAAGGAAACGTATTAGTGGCTGTTGTTAATGGGCATATAATATTTTAGGACTTGAGTTTGAGTACTCCAGAATCTCAAAGGTATTTAACGTGATGTAAATATAGTGGTTATTGTAGTTTGAGTAGTATGATATTTCAAATTGCTATTGAATTGGTAATTGATTTCAAAAATATTAAACCAATATTTTTTTGAAAGACCAATTTATAATATTCTTTTTTTATCAATAATTTATAATATTCTTTGGTTTAACACGTATTGTAATTGTTATATTATAAAATAAGATTGATTATGTTTTATTGACCCATAAAATTAAGTGTGATGCAAATATTGATTGTTGCAAAGTTGATTGTTCATTCCATTTTTCCAATAAGATTGATTATGAAAGGGATATTCTTCCAATAGCAATGATTCTATACGAATTTTATGCAACCGATTTGGAAGTTTTGAATTTTCTTTCCAAACGCTTTTTCCATATTTAAGACAGTTTATTTTATATAATAATAGAATTTATTAATTACCATAAACGATTTTTGGTTTGAATGTGAATTTAAGGAATTTTGAATGGGCTCATTAATAGAGATATGCATGGCAACTTACGTCATCAATTTGAGAATTACATGACATATTGCGTGGCGCACTGATACGTTGACACCTGTGAAGAAATAAATTTGAACAACTCTCATTTGTATATAGTATAGATAGATTGATCCCCCAAAAAAATTTGAGGCCCTGTGCAGGCGGCCCTGCTTATGTCATATTCTTTGTTCATCTACAACAACACCAAGTAAGAGGAATGTCATTCAGTTGACAATATATTGGAACATGAAGATACCATGTGTTTCTTCCTGGACCATATATAACTCTCTCAACAAGACTTCATAGACCCGCCACTCTCTCTTTCATGCCTAGAAACTTTAGGGTATGTTTGATTACACTTTTAAATCTGCACACTTTTAAAAATATTGGAACATAAATCTGTTTTTAAAATTGTAATCAAACCGTTTCTAAGTGTGCAAGATATGAGAGAAGAGAAACAGAATGCCTCGTCGGGAAGGGATAGAAAAAATTAAAATTGTTTATTTAGAAAATAAGAGACATATATGATAGAACATCATTTTGAATGATTAAAAAGTTAAATCATAACTTACTCGCTGGGACTGTGAAGATCCCCCTCCACAGTTTTAAATCTCAAAAAAAAAAAAAGTTAAATCATAACTTGGTGAGAAATTTCACAAGGCACCTAATTTTGCCAAAGACCGCCGAGACAAATCCTTGTCATTAACCCCCAAAGTATCTACTATCTATCTATACCATTTACCCACTACCAAAATTACAATTTTATCCTTTTCACTTTTTCACTCTCTCACACACTTTTTCACTCTCCCTCACTTTTTACTCTCTTCTCCTATTTCTTTTTCCAATTTTCTCATTTCTCTATTTTTCATATTTTTTCACTCTCTCTCACACACTTTTTCATTTTCTTCTCCCCTTTCTTCCTCTAATTCTCCCATTTCTCTATTTTTCACAATATACCTACTTTAATTTAATCTACACGTCACCTTCATTTTTCCTCTTTACTATTTTCAAATTTTCAAATTTTGACAAAATTTTAATATTTGTTTATGCTAATTAAATCTGTTAACTTTAAAATTGTCTTGATTTTCACGGGATAAAGTTCTGACTAATTAAATTTTGTCTGAGTCCATACATTACCCACTACCAAAATATCAATCTTATCATTTTTCCAACTAAGCAATTGGAGTATATTTAGGTAATTTTATTTTTTCATTTTTTCAAACTTTTTTACTCTCACACACTTTTTCAAACTTACCATTTACCTATCACCAAAATATGAATCTTATGCTTTTCCCAACTAAATAATTGGAGTATAATCAATAATTTAAAAAAATTATTCATTTTTATAATTTACACAAACTACTCAAACCTACTTTTTTAAAACTTTTTCCCACAACTATTTAAAAAAAATTATTCATTTTTATAAATTACTCAAACTACTAAAATTACTAAAATCAATTAAAATGAGTAAAACCAATTAATTTTTTCATAAAAAATAAAATCAATCAATTTAATCACTACAAAAAATTACCAAATAACTATTTTATAATTACTAAAAAGGAGTAAAATGCCAACGAGAGTGGCAACGAGAGTGAGAGTGCCAACGGGACTGCCAACATGAGTGCCAACGGGAGTGGCAACGAGAGTGCCAGCGGGAGTGGCAACGAGAGTGCCAGCGGGAGTGGCAACGAGAGTTCCAACGGGAGTGCCAACAGGAGGACCAACGAAGATGCAAATGGGAGGGGCAACGGGGATGCATATTTTACCTCTAATGTCCAAATACAATATTATGGATCAATGTAGTTCTGATTGTCAACGGAGATGCATATTCCACTTTGAATTTCAAATCATACATTTTGAACATTGTTCACAACTTATCATTATCTTCCAAATTACTATTATGACTTCATGGTAATACACCGACCATACAGTATCACCCGTGCGTATGCACGGGTAAAAAACTAGTTCAGATAAAAGAGTTCTTGGGTTACGGCATAGGACAATAAATTTGGTAGTTAAAATTTTCGGGTGCTAATTAAATCTCTTACCGGTGGACCATTAAATATGACCGTAAGATGTAGTATAAAAGTTCATCAACGGTAAGGATTTAGTACATGTTGATTCAATCTTAACCACTCCTAGTATTTTACACAATATCCTACGGTCAATTTTAGTGGTTCACCGGTGGGAGATTTGATTTGCTCCCTCACCCTAGAAGCACACAAAATTTTCTCTATAAAATAATAGAATAAAGATTGATAAATTATTTTATTATACGGTTGTAGATAATTTTTATTTGAAGTCCTAAAGTTTCTGGGCACATTCGCGAGATTGAGTAGATGACTGTGTCTGAGAACAAAACATTACGAAAGAAATCTTAAAGGGTGATTGCCAGTCATCTACTCAATCTTAAAGGGTGATTGCCAGTCATCTACACATACATTACGAATCAGATTTTCCATAGTTCACCTACGGAGTTCAAAATGTGATTGCCAGTGTGGTGAGCACGTTCCAGGCGCACACTTGAGGTGCTAGCTCAGTGGTAAGAGCTAGTCTTGTATCCTCAAGGTGTTGAGTTCAAATTCCCTTGTGGACAGTTGTAAAATGGTCATTAGTATCACTTTGATTAATAAAAATTTCTCCCCTTCCCCAATTTTTTTTAAAAAAAAAGCACGTTCCAGGCGCACTACGCTCGTATAAATATATAATGATTTTGCTATGATGAAAATGTGAAACCAATAGAGAAAATAAAAATAAGGGATAAATATGTTATTGGTCCTATAAATTTGAGTTTTTTAGTTTTAATCCCTCAAAAAAGTTTCACCTACTTTTGGTCGTCCAAATTTTTTTACATCAATTTTAGTTCCGCATGATTTTTAATAGCGTTCCATGACTTTAATAGTGCTTTTTTGGACCTTTTATTGTGCTTTTAAGTGCTATTAAAAGTCATGAGGGACTAAACCCGATGAAAAAAAACTTGGGGACCAAAAGTAGGTGAATTTTTTTTTGAGAAACTAAAATAAAAAAACTCAAATTTTATAGGGACCAAAAATATATTTAACCCTAAAAATAAGTACCTTATAGAAAACCCAATCTAGTAGATTAGATTCAAGAGGACCACCAAACTAATATGGGATTTTTTTTGTACCCCCATCACATTTTATATACCCCACATAATTTCTAAAACCCGAAAATACCCCTGCCCAATTAAAAGTCGCTCGGATTTACTCCATCTAAGGTAAATCCGATTTGTTATTTTTTCAAATCGGATTTATCTACCCAATAGGTAAATCCGATTTTAAAAATAACAAAACAGATTTACCTCAGATGGGGTACATCCGCTTTGTTATTTTTAAAATGAGATTTATCTAGTGGGTAGATAAATCCGATTTCCCTAAAAAAAGAAAATCGGATTTACCCCACCTAAGGTTAATCCGATTTTAATATTAAAAATAATTGTTTTTTATTTAAATTTTTAAAAAAAGGTTATAAAAATGCTACTAAAAATCTTTTAAAGAGTTAAAACTAATCCAAAAATTATAAAAACACCACTAAAAATCTAATAAAACCAAAATAAGGTTATGCAAATTTTTTTAGATTTTTTGGAAATTATGAAAAGTTAAAAAAATTAATAAAAAATAGTAAACGATGGAATTTGGGATTTTGAGCTCCCCTATTTTGAAAGAAGCCTTTTCTTGAGGAGTCTTGATCCTTGATTTTTTTCGGATTTAATGGCCGTAGTTTCATTACAATTTGAGTAGGTTGCCCAAAAACCGAATTTTTAGCCTAAATTATTCGCTCGACGTACAACATCGTCACGTGTTAACGAACTACACACTAAACAGAGCCAAAAGACGGTCGAAATTCGTATCTAATTTTTTGACTGATTTATTTATTTATTAATTAGGTTAAAAAAGCGGATTTACCCCCACATAAGGTAAATCCGCTTTTGTTAATTAAAAGCGGATATACCCCCACATAAGGTAAATCCGCTTTTAAAAATAACAAAACGGATTTACCCCACACCTAAGGTAAATCCGCTTTATTATTTTTAAAAGCGGATCTACCCCACCTTAAATAAATCCTCTTTTAATTTTTTAAAATTTTCAGTGGAAATCGGATTTACCTCACAGATGCATAAATCCGATTTCCAAAAAAAAATTGAAATCAGGATATGTTCGGGTTTTTTAAATTTTGTGAAGGGCAATTACGTCTTTTCGTAGGGTCCGTGGGGGTATAATTGAATGTGATGGGGGTACATAAAAAACCCGGGTGTTTTTTTTGTACCCCCCGAATCCCCCATACCCCCCAAATTGACCAAATGGACCAAAATACCCCTAAAAAATTGTTAAAAAACTAAATCATTCATCATTCCATCATATTTCCAGAAAAAGTGAGTTTTTTCCCTAAACTTCTCGGAAATAGACGTATTTCCAGAACGTATTTTTCCAAAAAACATTCCGGAAATACCATTTTTTAAGGTATTTCCGGAAAGTTAAATTTTAGGGATTTCCGAATATATCTCAAAAAGAGGTATTTCCGGAAGCCATTTCATTATTCAGAGGTTGGCTGCTGTGGGGGGATGTGGCGGTGCCTTATATGCCAGACAGGGTCCGTTGGCATTTTGGATATGTCCAGCAGATTCCTGATCCACCTATTTCGGGTCCACGTCCATCTCCGAAGGTCATAGTACAACAGCTGATGTTCTATCAGTCCCCAGCGCGGGATTTCAGGGACAGCGGTCGACGGACACCCGTCCAGGGTGCTTGTGATGACGAGTACCTACCATGGTACTTCCAGGTGTCCATTCCCCGTTTGACTCCGGCTCCGCCTTCACCTCCAGCTCCGCATTCGCCTCTAGAGGATGTTGGTCCACTTCCCTATGAGTCCAGGGAGAGAGTAGCTAGGCATGTCCAGGATGCCTATGATAGTCTTTTGGCAGTCGACGGAGTCGACGACATTCCTGAGGATGTCTATGATAGTCTGATGGCTGCTTTACAGATTTTGAACATTTAGTTGTATTATTTTTTGTATTTTTACTGTATTATTTCGCGTAATTTGATTTCACGTTCGGTTACAATTATTTTGCGCGATTTTAAATAATTTTTTTTTTTACAAATTTCCGTAAATACACATATTTCCGGAATGCAGAAATATGGGTTTTCCGGAAACACTACAAGTACTAAACTACAACATATTGTGTAACCCCTCAAAATCAGGATGCATTAATAAGGAGCATCAACAAGTTTGTCAATCAAGAAACAAAAACGTTCAACGGAAAGTGTTTTCATGAACAAGTCAACAATCTGTAGGGGGGAAGAAAGAAATTCGGTAGAGTAGTCGTCTCATGTTGAAAGTGATGACGAATGATGGGACAATTAATCTTAACGTGTTTAGTGAGTTCATGAAAGATCGAGTTATGAGCGATTTTTAATGGCATTTTTGTTGTCGCAGTGCATAGGATTCGGTCCAGAAAGAGGGATACCCATATGATCATAAAGTAACCAACACATCCAAACTATTTCGGTAGTAGTGGATGTCATAGCACGTTACTCAGCTTATGTAGAAGAGCAAAAGACAATGTCCTATTTCCTACTTTTCCAAGAAGTTAGAGAATCTCCAAGAAAAATACAAAAGCTCGTGGTAGATTTACGATCATTGGGATTCACAATCTAAATCATGGAAGTCGTTGCGAAGTGGGATTCACAATCTCCAAGACTCCAACCCATTTCACGGTTGAAGATGCTCTTTGGTAGTGTGGGTTAGTTTCAAATCCTCACTAGTCTTTTTCAGATGAATTAAACATAATTTTTTCATGTGTTTCAAATAATTTTTTACTAATAAGTGTTCCAAAAGCACGGAGGTTTCCTACTTAAGATTGGAGAGCATCATAAGTGTTGACAAAAAAAAATGATGAGCAAGTTGGGAGAGGGAAAATTTTTTCCTGAAAGATCGACACGTTCACCAATAAAACTTAAAATTTGTAGGTGTTCGGTACCGTATCTCCTGCTACGTATCCGACCCGGGATAGGTAGTCCGGTCCGAGATAGTTGGTACGTGTATCCTTGGTTGTCCGAGTTGGTGCTCCGGTCCGAGGTGGGGTGGTACCTGCAATGACACTCCGACGCTCAAGTCAGTGAGTGAGTCAATTACAAGTGAGAGTAAGTGAGAGATGAATACCATTAATGTGAGCATTCAATGCTTATTTATAGGTATCTGGAATGGAGGAGGGCTGTTGGATCTAGGTCTGCAATCTCCACCGTTGGATGAGTTGGACCCCTTGGTGTTGGGCCTTTTTGGTGGATTGGCCATTGAGGCCCAATCCATAACAGTAGCCCCCCAAGTCGGGTCGCTTTAAGGCGAGCTAGACTTGTCGTTTAGAGATTTCACCGGGCTTGAGACACTTTACGACACACCGGGCCTATCCGAGGGACTCAGGTCGTGCCGAGTGACTCGAGGCTGTCCGCTTTATGAGATTCCGGGCACGGCGGGGTTAAGAGACCGGGCGAGTCAACGGGAGTGGAGCAATCCAGTCATAGCTGTACCTTGATTTCTGTGCCACCTGGCAATGTCAATGATGGGACGCGTCGCTCGAGGAAGATTGGGGTAATGATGGCGCTTGGAACGACGCGCCTGTCTAGGGGCTAGTCTTGGGAAACGTAGCCTAGGCCCAGGCCCATTAGTGGCCTTCTTCATGTTCTATAAATAGGGGGGGATCCCCCTAACTTGGATTGTTTTTCAGTGTATTGCTCTGCTTCCGATCTTAAAGTCGTTCCGGAGCTTATTCCTCTCTTCCGAGTTGTGCTGTATCTCGGTGACGCCTTTGCTGTTCGCGACCTGCCTCCATTGTTCGACGAGCTTCGATTTTCATAAGGTTAGTTTTCCTCTTCTCTTTGTTGCTTCTCCCTTTAGATTGCGATCGGGTTCTTTCTGGACCTGCATTTGTAGATCCAGAGTGGGGGTCGTCAGGTCGGGTTCCGACTTGGTTGTGGACCCACTGTTTACGTATCAACCTGACTTGTCAAGCCCCCATTTCTGCAGGACCGATCTGGCGAGGACGAAACAAACCCGTCGGGTTGCTGACACCGATCGCCCACATTTTGCGCAAACAATGGCTTCCGGACTTGGAGAGTCTATGGAACTTCGTGCTAGTCCCTCGGGGTCAGCTATTCCCGAGGTTCAAGACGACTTGGGCTCCGCTCCTACTCAAGCTGAAGACCGGTCTCCCGGGGTTCCTAGCAACGAGCCGGTAGATGTAGACAACACCGAGGTGGTGGTTCTTGAATCGGATGATTCTGATGCCGAGCCCGACCGTGAAGAACAAGGCAGTACTAGTTGGAGTTCGGAGGAGAGTGAGGAGGAGGTGGCTGAGAGCCGAAACAATGAAGATGGTCTTGGGCATTGCGGGGAGCCCGCATATGAAGAAGGTGATTATGAACAATATCCCCGGGCCGGGGTAGGGCCGGTCAATGTTCCCGTGTCCCTCCCTCTTACTGTTCCCCGGGAGTATTCCTGGGTGTCGGAGGCGTTGAGGGGGATTCCGTCCCTTTATAGGAGCGGGGACGATATGAGTTTCTTCGTAAACCGCCTTTCCCGGAAAGATCAGATCTGGAATGTGGAGGGAATGGCTGAAAACCAGCATGTGGCGGTCTGGCCGAAGGCTCTTAAATTTGTTATGTACGGGGTAACGATCCTGGATATGCACGTTAGCCCCCCATTCACCACTTTTCAACAAGAGGCTTTGGAGATCCTGAACCTCGCCCCTTCCCAACTTCATCCCAACTCATGGGCGTTCCTCCGGGCTTATGAGTTGATGTGCATTCATTTGGAGAGGCCGATCTCCTGTGATCTCTTTTTCCACCTTTTCGAGGTTAACCGCAGGCATGAGGATGGAACTAAAGATCGGTGGGAACATGTGAGCTTCCGGGCTAAGAGAGGGTTAAAGATTTTCATGCCTTATTCCGACTCTCTCAAGAACTGGAAAAATAAATATTTCTTTGTGGAGCCCGTGAATGAGGAGGCAGTGAGGCACGTCGGCCAATATTCTGCGGATGGGAAATCATTGGAGTTCACAAAGTTTCAATTGGGATGGTCCCTTTCTCATTTTAACCGGAGGCCTCACTCTTACACCGTCGGCTTAGGGCGGCTATCCCAGGTGGACCAGGAAACGTTGGCGATCTTGACGAACTTTGCCGACCTGATCGTCTACCGTGATCCCAAGAAATTTGGGATTGACGTAGCCCGATTGGTCGGGGCGGGATCGAAAACTCAAGTAGCCGCCGTTCTTGGTAGGTTTCTTGATAGATAACTCCGGCCATTCATAATTTTTGACTGCCGTTTCTTTTAACATTGTTTATTCTCCTTTCTTTGCAGATAGCATGGGGCCGGACAAGTTCTCTCGCCTGACGGCTCTTGCAGAGAAGAAGGCCGGGATGCAAAAGGAAACACCCGTTGCTGCCATCCCGATTAGCACCATCCCGGAAGCAGTCTCGGCTGGAGCAGAGGATCGGGCAGCGGATTTCTTGCACCGAAAAAGGGAGCGCCCCCTAACGCAAGCTGAACCTGCTTCTACCTCCAATGCCCCGGCTGCTCGGGCTTCAAAAAAGGGGCGTCATGGAAAGCACCGGACTTCTAGGTCTTCTGGTCTTTCTATCGACGCCGACTTCCTGCAGAAGCATTTGGAGGATTCCCGGGTTGACCCGGTTGAGGCGTCTCTCAAGCTATTCCGGCATCTTGCCGACGTGACGAAGCTTCAGAAAGTCGAGGCTGAGAATCAGGCAAAAGGTGATCCCAAGTTCCGAGGTTCACTCTTTGACTTTGTTTCTTGATTATTTCTGTCGTTGACTTCCTTCTTTATATTATTACAGGGGCCTTAGTGGAGAGGGACACCGAAAGGAAAGCCCGGCTAGAGTTGCAAAAGAAATACGAGGCTCTGGAGAGGGATCGGACCGAGCTTAAAGCGGCTGCGGAGAAATTTGAGAAGGAGAGGGACTCTGCCCTCAACTTGTGCATGGAGCACGAGGTTCGAATCCAGGATCTCGAGAGCCAAGATAGGCAGTCTTCCGAGGTTATTTCTTCCCTGAGGGCTCGGGTACGGGAACTCGAGGCCGATCTTGCGCAGGCAAAGCAAGCCCAGGTCGGATCCAGCGTTGATTCTTTACCTCAGATTGCTGAATTAGAGAGGGAGCTTCAAGAGGCACGTGCCAAAGCAGGATCCTTGGAGGACGAGGTGGTGGAGGTGGCTCAGCTGGCTTTGGATGTGGCTGAGGAGAGCTTTGAAAAAGCCATTGCTCAAGTCACTGTCATCCATCCATCCCTTCCTTTGGACCGGGGATTCATTCGCTTGAACCACAACGTAGCCGACGGGCGCATTGTCCGGCCCTATCGTGACTCTGACGCATTTGATATCATTTATCCTCCCCCTTCCGTGCCGTGATTGCTGCTGATGGGAAGGTTCTGAATTTGCTGTTTCTTCTTTTTGGGTTCCGGGTGGAACCGGTGGGGGATTGATGCCCCGGGTTCCGGGCGGAACCGGAATTTTGTAATATGCTATTACCTTTTTGAACTAGAGGACCCGGCCGCATCCGGGATAATTTGTAATGAAAATGTGATTTTAATGTGCTTCCGGTTTTATTTACCTCGGTTTAGTCTTTATACCGTTGTTTTACATTTGTGCACTTGCGTTTGATTCGCTCAAGTGGTAAACGTCGCCTTAAGGACAGTTTACCGGGACTCGGCCCAGATCGAACTCGTCCCTAAGGGTTGTGGCAACCTCGGCCAAATAGTCGTAAGAATGATTGCCTTCGGGGTAGTTTACCGGGACTCGGCCCAGATCGAACTCACCCTTTAGGATAGCGACAAACCTCGGTCAGCGAAAGGAAAATAGAATAGGTGATAAAATCGGTAGACACCGCAATCATATATATTAACATCGGTATACACCGTTCATTAGATAGGACGAGTTACAACATCGGTATACACCGTAACCATTGTTGATAACATCGGTATACACCGTTCTCCAGATAAAATAAATTACAACGTCGGTATACACCATAAACATTGTTGATAACATCGGTATACACCGTTCTCCAGATAAAATAAATTACAACGTCGGTATACACCGTTCTTCTAGGTGAGATGAGAGTCAGCTGTAGTATTTCCTCAGTTTAGTGGCGTTCCATGTCCTTGGGATCGCTTTGCCGGACAAAGTCTCCAATTCGTAGGCGCCTCTGCCGGTTTTAGACAAAACCCGGTAAGGTCCTTCCCAGTTGGGGGCGAGCTTGCCCTGTGCGGCGTTCCTTAAACCGACATCGGCTCTTCGTAAAACCAGATCACTGATCTCAAAGTCTCTGGGGATCACTTTCGAGTTATATCGTACTGCGACCCTCTGTTTTATTACTGCTTCTTTAAGGAAAGCCTGACCCCTGACCTCGTCGACGAGGTCGAGGTTTTCCTTTAAAGCCTGGCTGTTGTCCCCCGGGGATTTCGGGTGGAGTGTCCTCCAGCTCAGCTCCCCGATCTCCACCGGGATTACGGCCTCCGTCCCGTACGAAAGTCGGAAAGGGGTTTCCCCCGTTGAGCTTTGTGGAGTAGTTCGGTAAGCCCACAGCACGTAAGGTAACTCTTCAACCCAGTTTCCCTTTGCTTCGTCGAGTCGTTTCTTAAGTCCACTGAGAAGGACTTTGTTGGCAGCCTCGGCCTGTCCGTTTGTCTGAGGGTGCTCTACCGAGGTAAACCGGTGTTTGATCTTAAGGTCTGACATAAGTTTCCTGAAGCCTTTGTCGGCGAACTGTGTTCCGTTGTCCGTGACAACAACCTCGGGGATCCCGAATCTAGTCATTATATTTTTCTTGAAGAATTTGATGCAATTCTTAGCGCTGATGATGGCCAGGGGCTCAGCTTCAATCCATTTGGTGGAGTAATCCACCGCTACAATGAGGTATTTGACCTGGCCGGGGGCAGTTGGGAATGGCCCTAAGAGATCTATTCCCCACCAAGCGAATGGCCACGGCGAGCTTAAGCTGGTGAGCTCCGTAGGGGGTGCTATGTGGACCTTGGCGTGGATCTGACACTTACTGCACCTCTTAACGTAATTTCTTGCATCGGTCTCCATGGTTGGCCAGAAATATCCCGCCCTTAATGCCTTTCGAGCCAAGGATCGGCCTCCAAGGTGTTGGCCGCATATTCCCTCGTGGATCTCGGCCAGGACGTAGTCCGCTTCTCCTCCCTCGATGCACTTCAACAGTGGTGCGGACAGGCTTCTTCTGTAGAGGTTCCCGTCGATTATGGAAAAAGAGGAGGCCTTCCTCCGGAGGATCTTGGCTTTACTCGGGTCCGGAGGCTCGTTCCCCGTTCTGATATAGTCCATTAATGGCGCGATCCAGCCTTGGCTTTCTTCTACTACATTAATTGAAAGACTTGCTTCTGGTTTCAAGATTACGCTCGGCTTGCTCAGTGTTTCCTGGATTATTGATCGATGATTTCCCGGAACTTTTGTGCTGGCAAGTTTGGAAAGGATGTCAGCCCGGATATTCTCCGATCTTGGAACGTGCTTCACTTCTGTGAATGTAAAAAAGGAGAGCAGCTCCTGCACTTGGGTTAGGTACTTTTGCAAGATCGGATCTTTAGCCTCGTATTGTTTCCCGATTTGGGATACCACCAGTAATGAGTCGGTATTTAAAGAAAGACGGGAGACCTTGAGGTCGATAGCAAGCCGGAGTCCAGCTATGCACGCCTCATACTCCGCCTGGTTGTTTGAGGTAGGGAAACCGAATGTGAGTGATACTTCGATTATGATGCCCGTCGGGCTTTCGAGCATTAACCCTGCACCACTTCCTTTTGGATTTGAGGATCCGTCTACGTGAAGTGTCCACATCCCGTCGTCTGGGTCGGCGGGTGCCATCTCTGTGATAAAGTCGGCAAGTACCTGGGCTTTCATGGCCGGTCTTGTTTCGTACTTGATTCCGAACTCGGAGAGTTCTACTGCCCATTTGATCATTCGTCCTGCTAAGTCGGGTCGGTGCAAGATCTGTCGTATCGGATAATTAGTCCGTACCACGATTTGATGGGCGACGAAATAAGGCCGGAGGCGGCGTGCCGAGATGAGTAGAGCATAGGCGATCTTCTCTATTTTCTGATATCTCACCTCCGGTCCATGCAGGGCTTTACTCACGAAGTATACCGGGTTTTGACCAGCTCCGGTCTCCCTGATAAGTACGGCTCCGATGGCCTCATCTGATATGGCTAGATATAAAAATAAATCTTCTCCCGGGCTCGGCCGACTTAGTATGGGAGGTTCGGACAGGACCTTTTTGAGCCGGGAGAGTGCCTCGTCCCGCTCTGGAGTCCATTCGAAAGTTGCTTCTTTCTTAAGCAGTTTGAACAATGGGAGTGATTTGAAGGCGGCGTTGGAAATGAAGCGAGATAATGCAGCTATCATGCCGTTGAGTTTCTGGAGCTCTTTCTTCGTGGACGGTGTTCGCATCTCTGTTACCGCTCGGCATTTATCCGGGTTGGCTTCAATGCCCCTTTCCGTGAGATAGAAACCCAGGAATTTTCCAGCCCGGACCCCGAAAGTGCATTTTTCCGGGTTTAGTCTCATGTTATTTTTTCGGATTTCAGCAAAAATCTCTTCCAGATCGGATATGTGGAGGTCTTCTCTTTCGCTCTTGGCAATCATGTCGTCGAGATAGACTTCTACGTTACGACCGATCTGATCTCGGAATACTTTGTTCATCATCCTTTGATAAGTGGCCCCTGCATTCTTTAAACCGAATGGCATGACCCGGTAGCAGAAATTACCGCGGTCAGTCATAAAGGCCGTCTTCTCTTGGTCGGGGGGAAACATCGGAATTTGATTGTATCCGGAGTAAGCATCCATGAACGATAGTACGCGAAAACCTGAAGCATTATCGACGAGCCGATCAATGCTAGGAACAGGGAAGGCGTCCTTAGGACAGGCCTTATTAAGATCGGTATAGTCAACGCACATACGCCACTTTCCATTGCTTTTCTTAACAAGTACAGGGTTTGAGAGCCAAGTTGTATACTTGACCTCTTTTACAAAATCAGCCTTAATTAAATCTTCAACGACCTTAGCCGTAGCAGCTGCCTTTTCCTGGCTTTGAGCTCTTTTGCGTTGGGCGACCCATTTTGCCCCGGGGTTCACCGCTAGCTGGTGACAGGCGACCTCGGGGGGAATCCCGGGCATGTCTTTTGCTGACCATGCGAAGAGATCGGCGTGGGATTTGAGGCAGAGGGTGAGCTTAGCTTTTACCTCGTCGGGGAGATCGGATCCGATCTGGACAGTTTGAGTTGGGTTCTCTCCCAACTGGACTTGCATGAACTGTCCATCAGGTTGAGGTCGCCTAATCTTCTTCTTTAGCTCTCGCGCCAACTCGTCGTCGCTTTCCTCCTCAGAGCTGTCCGGGTCATACCTCGCGTCGAGGTCCGTGACGTTGACTTCGGCCGCAGGACCGGCTCTTTTCTTCTTTGGGCTCCTTTGAGTCCTGGCCGCTATGGGGGGAACCCCCTCTTCTGAGGCCTGCCTATCCGCCTTGACATGAAGATAGAAGCATCGTTGGGCGGACTCCAAGTCGGCATCAAGAGTGATAACTTCGTCACCCAATGAGTAGAATTTCATTTTGAGGTGAACCGTTGAAGTTACAGCTCCCAGCCTTCCGAGGGTGGGCCTCCCGATGATACAATTGTACACCGAGGGGCATGGCAAAACTAAGAACTTGGTCTTGACCGTCCTTTCTAGTGGCTCCTCTCCATAGGTGACCATCATTTCCAAGTAGCCAAGAGGTTTGGTCCGAGACCCGTTGAAACCCGAAAGATCGGATCCCCGGTAGGGTGTGAAGTCTTCCTCTGAGATCTGCAGCTTCCTTACCAGGTCGATGAAGATGATATCAGCGGAGCTTCCCTGGTCGACCAGGATTCTTCTTATCTCGTGGTTTGCCATGACCGCCCTGATAATGAGGGGTATGTGTTTATTTGGCTTGCCATCTAACATGTCTCGGTCACCGAAGGCCAAAGGTGGGCGTTCCGGGCCTGAGCTGATTGCAGAGGTGGAAGCCGCACACATGACTTCCTTCCATTTCCTTTTCATTGTTTTGCCTGACGCCTCGTCAGGATACCCCCCGGATATCATCATCATCACAGGTCGGCCCTTTGACTTCCGATAGTCGCGCTCGTCCTCCGAGCTCTCTTCCCGTTTTTGCGGGGCTTTACCTTTTCGTCTCGGATCTGCTTCTTCTTCCTTAACCTCGCCCTCTTGCCTGGGTGCTTTAGCCACGTACTGGCTCAACTTCCCCTTCTTAATTAGGTCCTCGATGTCATCCTTCAAGGCATTGCACCGGTTCGTATCGTGCCCTTTGCTCCGGTGATACCGGCAGTATTTGTTGGATCTCTGTCCCGGCCTGTGTGGGAGCGGATCCGGGAACTTGACTTCTTTGAACTCAGCGTTCATACATTCCGCCAGGATCCTGGCCCTTGTTTCGTTCAGATCGGAGTATTGTTGGTGTCGGTTCCGAGGTCGGAGCCTATTGTCGTTCCGGGCCTCCCTTTCATAGCGGGCCTCTGCTGCCTGACGCCCCGGAGCCTCCTTTTCATACCGAGGCTTACTCGTTCCGGGGTCAGCCTCCGTCTTTCTTGCAACAGCGCCTTCTTCATGGTCAATGTATTTTTGAGATCGCTGGAGGAACTCGGCAAGCGACTCAGTTTGGTTGATTCCGACATCGATTTGGAACAGACTTCCTTCCCGCAGGCCGGCTTCCATGAAAAATAGTCGGAATGAATCGTCTAAGTTTCGGACTTGAGCCGCCTCTTTGTTGAACCTTTCAATGTAGTCTCGGAGGGACTCATTCTCTCCCTGCCGGATGGCTTGCAAGACTTTCCGAGACTTAGGCTTCATTTTGGAATGGGCGAAATGGGCCGAGAATAACTTTGCGAGCTGGTCCCAGGATGATATCGAGTTCGGCTTGAGGGCTCTGAACCAGTCCAAAGCCAATTTCTCCAGCGTAAGAGGGAATATCCGACATTTGATCTCTTCCGGGACATTCCTGTACTGCATCATCGTGTCAAAGTAATCTAGGTGTCGATCAGGATCGCCCGTCCCGTCATGCATCTTTAAGCCCTCTGGGGGCTTCTCCAAGTGCTTGGGAACCGGGAAATAGTCAATTTCCGCTGTAAAGGGTCCCTTCCTAGCTGCGGTCCTCTCCCTCGGAAGAGGCCTTCTGGTCGGGCGTCGGACGGGAGATCTGGGAGACGGAGGGCGCCGACGTTCAGGCCTCGGGGGACTTCCCCGGCTTATAGAACGCCGCCTTGGGGACGACGATGCTAATGACGAGCTTTGGTGAGTTGACTCCCCGGGGTAGTAGGTCTCGTCATAAGTCTCGGTTGGGGGAGTTCCAAAGTCTTGTCTCCCTCTTCGGCGTGGTGGCGAACGATGGTGGTGTCTCCTCCAAGCAGGGGACCGGTGGCGTCTTTTGCTGGAGGTCCTTCTGCTAGGAGAGTATGTTTGAGGGGAGGTACGATCCGGGATATCTCTAGCCCGGATTTCGGCCATCTCGGCCTCCAACTGGGAGTAACGCTGACTTCTTTCGTCAGCCTCGGCCTGCCTCGTCAGTAGTTGGATGAGCTGTTGAACAGCATCGATCGGAACTGGGACGGTCGGGGCTGGAGGTTGAAACTGGTTTCTAGCAGAGCTCATAGGGACAATCGCCCTGGATGAGTTCCGGCCGTGGGCTGAGCTGCGAGGGAGAGTAATCGCTACCCCTTCCGGGGTTTCCTGTTGTTGGTCGGGTCTGACCACGACGCTGGAGACGTTTCTCCGTCGTAATTCCGGAGCCATTATGATCAAGGGGGTTGGGGGAAAGACTAGAGTATAAGGCTCTCCCACTGTGGTCGCCAATGTTCGGTACCGTATCTCCTGCTACGTATCCGACCCGGGATAGGTAGTCCGGTCCGAGATAGTTGGTACGTGTATCCTTGGTTGTCCGAGTTGGTGCTCCGGTCCGAGGTGGAGTGGTACCTGCAATGACACTCCGACGCTCAAGTCAGTGAGTGAGTCAATTACAAGTGAGAGTAAGTGAGAGATGAATACCATTAATGTGAGCATTCAATGCTTATTTATAGGTATCTGGAATGGAGGAGGGCTGTTGGATCTAGGTCTGCAATCTCCACCGTTGGATGAGTTGGACCCCTTGGTGTTGGGCCTTTTTGGTGGATTGGCCATTGAGGCCCAATCCATAACAGTAGGCAAGAATGTAGTGGGGAGGGGGGAAATTATTTCTGAAAAATCGATACGTTATGAGAACTTCGTTTTCTTATAGACAGAATATTATTGTTTCCATACTGATTATTGATTATATGATTTGTAGGTAGATGATGACCCGTTGGCACTTGGCAGTGTATATTTTGGCCACCATTGTCTTTGCACCTTACACAATCCTAGGACACATCCCTTTCATGATGGAGAGCAGCAGACCCTTCATCCTAGAAGCTTCATCTAGACATTGAATTAACTATTCAAAACAATAATCAAATGTACAACAAGCCTAGGCCATATCAATTGGCAGGCCTTTGGCTAGGCCACACACCCAACTCTCAAATATAAAAACACACCATTATTTGACTTCATCCAGTGTAATCCCTCCGACATCAAATATAAGTATTTATTTATTTGAAACACGGATATTTATTATTGACGATTGTTGGCAAATAATTAGTAATGTGGAGTGGGGACAACCATTGAGCACAAGACAAAAATAGTTATTCTTTAACCTGAAAAATAACAAGATATTCATAGGCTAGTACATAAAGGCTGCTAGTACATCAGAAACAAAATAAAAACACTAAGGAAAGGGTTGGTACACAAAAGAAACAATTGGTATCTAATAATTCAATACGACAAACAAACCGCAGTAACCTATCACGTGTAACCAAAGATCATACGTCATAGTAGTTTTATGGACGGACCATATCTTCAGAAAGATATATACTATAGTAAAACTTGACCCTTACAGAAAAGTAATAGTTAATAGTATCTTGCAAATAATTAATATAACATATGATGAAGCTAGCTAGACAGCTATGCAACTACAAAAACAACATAGATGACACCATAACAAACTAGGATTGGAGGATCTAGTTGTTACTTATTTCTGCAATTTACATTCAACAGTATATAAAAGTGAAACTTTACATTTTGATGTTAGAGGATACTGTTTGTTAACCGGGATACTTTGAGGTTCTTTTGATCTATTATTACCCTTTAGTCAGAGATCCTGTTGTGGTGAATCTGGCAAAGAAAGCGATGTCTAAGTTGTGCTTTTTAAAATCTGGTGAGGGTTATCACTGAAACCCATCAAATGCCCAGCTAACAGTACTCCCAGATTTTAGTGCTGAGTTGACTATAACGAAACTCTCATGTGCACTTGGCATCTTTTCACTGGTGGAGATGATAGGACTAGTGGCAAAACGAACATATATGCATATTCAAAATATATTCAGAATTAAAACATCTTATAGAAACTCAGTTGTTAGAGATGTTATTAGAAGGAGGCATATTGATGTCCATACAGACACTGAATCAGTATCACCCTCCATTTCTGATTGGTAAGAGAACTCAGACTCAAGGCAAAACAAGATCAAATTCAATTTTTCTTACTGATTTGAGTGGAAACTGTGAGGAACCAGATACAGGTACAAGTACTTCAATGATGAGAGGTCATCATAAATCTGCTGGCATGCTAAGCCAACCAAACACTATTGGTGTTATAGGAGGAGTATCAGTTCTATCAACTCTTGTTTTCATGGAAAAACTAGCTTGTTGGAGTACAAGGAATGGTAAAGAATGTCCACCTTTTGTTGTCTGCAGTGATCCTGTTTTAAGCAAAGTGCCGCAATTACGTAGTCCATTTCCTTCTGTCAGGAGCAGAATGGATCACATCAAATTGAATCAGGAGCTGATGATCGAGAATTTGCGGTACAAAAGGAACATTCTTCAGCAGTCTGGTGCTCGCATTTTAGCCATGCCTTGTCATCTGTCACATGCATGGCATAGTGAAGTTTTTGAGGACAGTTCCTTACCCTTTCTTCATGTTGGTGACTGTGTGGCCATGGAACTTAAGAATGCTAAGCTGAAGCCAATTCATGCTGAAAATACTGTGCGGATTGGATTGCTCGCTACAGATTCATCTTTTGTAGCTAGTTATTACCAGAAAAAGCTTCAAAGTCAGGTATTCCTGATGCCTCTTTTCATTTTCCTTTTTTTTTTCCATTATGTCAGACAGTAATCCAAACACTTATATATGCAGGGATTTGAAGTAGTACTATTAGACAAAGCAACCGAGGAGCACGTACTGCTTCCTGCGATGGAGGCTTTGCACAAAAAGGACATAGAAGGGGCAAGGAATTTGCTGAGAATTGCAATCCAAGTTGTTTTGGTCAGGGGAGTGAATGTGGTGATTCTGGCTTCTGATGATTTGCTGGGGATTCTCCCTCACAATGATCCTCTTCTTAGGAAATGTATAGACCCTATGGATGCTTTGGCCAGGACAACTATACATTGGGCAGAAACAACAGCCAAGGTACACTAGATAGAAACATTAACTTCCTTTTCTCAATAATCCCGGTTTAATGATTGGAGCATTTCTGTGAAAAAAGCAGCTCCCTTAGCCAGTGCACCTTTCTTTGATACACAGAAGGAAAAAAGTGTTATGTAGTTTGCACTCTGCAGTGCCTTGTTGTAAATGTTGTAGATTTCAGTTCTGGTTTGTCATAAAATCGCTCCATGTAATGGAAGGATATATTATTCAGTGTTTATTTAGATATAACAGAAGAACTCAATTTCTGAAATAATATGTCGTTTTCCAATCATGGGGACGCTGGAAAACTTGGAGAATGTAATGAGTGATTGGCAACCTTCCTCCACAATATAAGATGCAGTAGATTTCAGAGATCATAACTGTCCTTTGCATAAACATGTATCCTCCAGAACAAGCAAGGAAACCACAAGGCCTGCAATGTATCTAATAAGAAATGTAGTTTTAAATGAGTGCGGTATTCCTGCACAAAAGTTTTGGTAACATGACAATAAGACCAGTTGCATGCTAAACACAGATACAAAAGGTAACCAACCATAGCAGGAAGCAGAGTTTTGTATAATATTAGTAAGTTCACCAACAATATAGAACATGAGATTTACATGAAAAAGTAATGCAAAATCAAAAATCCAGCTCTCCATTTTGAGGAGTGTAATCGTAAAAAAAAAAAAATTGATGAGAAATTGACATCAACTTAAGATAATCTTTATTTTCAAAGCTGTCTTGAAAAAGAATTCAGCCGCCCTCAAGAATTTGAAATAGAGCCAATAGGTTGTTTTGATATGCATCAACACCATTTATTGTACATTTTGTTCTGAGTAGGCCCAAGAGGAAATAAGGTGATGAGCGATCGCAAAGGGCCCAGGAACAAATATTGGAGCATGTTCATCACTTTCCACATTGAAATCTGCAGCCAAGCTCCTACTCATTTCTACTCCCTTACAGATTTGTTCTACCTTTGCTGCTGCTGTTTTTTGGGCTTTCTTGTATTCAGGAAACGTCAATGCTTTTCTTACATCTTCTCTACTGAACCATTGAGCATCTAGATAAGCAAGTTGCAGAATCAGTTGTTGCATATCCGAAAAACAAAAGCAAAGGATATGGTAGAATGTGGTGTTTGGAGGAAGCAAAAGCTTTGAGATGTTAAATCAATGCACCACTTTAATTACCTTCTAACTCTTTCTTGTCCACAGTTATTTCACGAGATTTCGCATATGCAAAGAAACCAACCATTAGCTGATATGGAACGCTATTTGGTCCAACTAGCAAGAAAAAGCAAAATAGAAATGATACCATTAATAGACAAGAAAAGGGGAAAATATATTTCTAAATACAACAAGAAAAATAGTATAGCACACATAATTGTGTTTATTCATCACTACATTAGATAACATATGGTTCTGTACTTAACTGCTTCTGAAAACAGCCTACATATGATAAAAGTTACAAATTTCAATAGGCTTAATATATTAAAGATGTTAACTCTTATTTTGATCATGACTTATCATGACCAAACCACCACAGAGCTACCCCTGATTAATTTGTAGAAAGGAACCAATCAAATCCTCCAAGAGTCACACATAAGTAAGCAAAATAAAGCAAGGGAAAGAAAGAAGCTTGATTGAACCAATTTTCGTTGTTAATAACAAGAGTGTAAATGAGTTGAGTTCTTTTTGCACTATTTGAATATTAAATACTTGATCTTTGTTTAACTAAACAAACAAGCTCTAAACCTGATCTTCATTATATCACTAGTAATTGCTATATCAATTAACCTTAAAAGATACTTCAAGGAGCTTTTTTGTGAAAAAAAACAAAATAATCAAACCATAAGAGTTAAATAAGCTATTTACACCCCTAGTTAAAATTGTATAAGAGAATACATACAAATTTCAAAGAGCACAAATTGCCAAAGGATTTTCTATGAGACAGGTATTAACTCAACTTCACATGTTTCTCATAAGAAAACAACAGAGACACAATAAAATAATAAAAGCATCAAATAATGTAGCATGAATTATACCAGGCCATGGCTGAGAACTGTGATATACAACTTTTCCCACTTCAACACCAGTCTCTTCCCAAGTTTCTCTTCTCACAGCTCCCTCCAAGCTTTCTCCTGGCTAAGTGCGACACGGGGATACAAACTTAATAAATTTTTTATATGTATGGAGAAAAGATCAATACTAAACCAAGTATACAACTACGAAATCATCCCCCATACAATGAATTCTTAAGCCAATGAAACCTGGCTTTACTGGCATCTATCATCCTTTTAAGGAAAAAAGAAATATTATGGCAGTTGCTTATTTTTGTATGCAAATTCAAATGTATGTCTTCTCTATTTAGTCAGTATATAGTAGCTAATAGGAACAAGCAATGCCGATTCATCATGATACTACAGAAACCCATATGAGTCCCTATAAAATGAGAAGGTCTTAAAATTGGTCAAGATGTGCACCTCTGTGAAACCAGATAAGCAGCTCCACAATCGAGGGATAAGATTCGGCCGTTTACCCAAAAGAACACGATCATTCTCTGTATCGATTACAAGCATAATTACAACCTGCATAAAGAAACACATCAAAATACTTGATGATCATTCATTCACCAAATCAACACATAAAAGAAGACAACAAACCAGAAAATACTTGATGATCATCCATTCGTCAAATCAACACATATAAAAGAAGACAACAAACCGGGTCAAGTCGTGGATATATCCTTTTTTTGCAAGAATCATTTGAACATCGCTTCCGTCTCCCAGCTTCCACTGAGACAGTTTTCCATCCACAATGTCCACAAAACTGAGAAACCTTATGCCATTCCAGCAGTGCCTTGGCCTGTCCAAGCCAAACCAATCATTAGAAAATTGCATTCACATTCCCTACCACTATACTGCCAATGTAGACTAAACTAAAGCACAATAAGGACCTGTTTGGATTGGCTTATTTGAAAGTAAGATAGCCACACAATTGCAAGAAGCTTCAATAAAATTTCAATATTTAACCCTCGAGAATATTAGAGATTCATAAGCAATACAATGCAAGCACAAAAATTAACTACTTGGATTCATCATGTTAGCAGGACAATAGAACTAACTTACATGACCAGCAATAGCCAAGTTTTCCATTGCTTTCAAATCCTCCCAGTCAGTAGCCACCATGAGGGTTCGGAGTTCGACGAAACGCAACTGTGTGTTGATACCCAATTCAGGTATCTTAGCAGAAACATCGATTGCCCAATAAACGGCGTCTTCCTCTGCACTTGAACCCAAGTACACGAAAGACTCTTCGCTCAACTGGGTACCGGAATTTTCAAATATGCCCTTGAGGTCATCTAAAATGATCCAACCAAGATGCCAAATTGGCGGCGAATCACCGGAGCTGGAATCTGAAGAGGCTAACGGCCTTCCATTTCTGAAAGGCAGGACCTTGAAATTAGGGGAAGGAGAAGAACTAGCCTTTTGTAGTATTCTGGATTTGAGGGTTTCAAAAGCTGTGGAGGGTGAAAAGGGGTCGTCGTTTATTGAACGTAGAGGGTTGCCGGCGAAGGCATGAAACTCCAAGTTTATGGACATGGTGGAGGGAAAGGGTTTAGGGCGAAACTCTGTTTTGGAAGAAGAAAGAGAAAGGTTGAAGAAGATGAAGGGAGAAGGGAAAAGTTGAACGTCTTCTTCTTCCACGGGATGCAGAGTAGGTGAGCTTTGTTATGATCTTTGAAAATGCAATTGGGAAGTGTCGTCAAAGAGAAGACCAAATTCTTGGTAGTTAGTCGTTGAAGAAGTGTCTATGGTAGTGACACGTGCCACCTTTTCACAATTTTTTGGGTCCTAAAAATAAATTTTCACATACCAATGCTGTGGGTGCTGGGTGGGCAGAAATGAAAAAGCTAGAAAAAGAGAAAAGAAGGAATGGTGTCAGAAATGTTATACACGTTGGCTCAAACAATGACTTGAGCTATTTGGGATATGGGGTTGATCTGATTGATGCTCTTAAACTCAATTCCCATACAGACAGACAAATTCAATATCGGTGGGTCTGAGATTTGTTTCTAACCATATTTGAAACCGTTGGGATACTCCAACATATGACTTATATTGGACTTTTTTTATTAACATTGTACTGATTAGTTTGAGGAAATAAAAGAGATAGAGCAAACTTTCTCTCTTTTCATATTATTGTTCTTTTTGTTAAGATTTCCATATTACTGTTAAGGGGAGGGAAAATAGACCATTGTCGATTTGAAGTTCAGTTCCTGGCGACTTATCTTTTGCCACTAAATTGAGCTATGAGGATACTCTTTCTTTTATGTGATTGGATAGAAAGTAAAAATAAACAAGTGATGCTATTTTTTAAAGAAGAATGTTATAAGAATAAGGCTAAAATACAATACAACTTTGTTCTTTTATCTTTCACATTTTTCTTGTTTAGGTCTTTTATTTTTTAAAAGTTTCATTCTTTTACGTCATTTATCTTTTCAAAATGGTTTAAAATAGTTCTTCCGTTAATTAAAAGTTAAATAGAGCTTACGTGGACAGCGATATGGATAAATTCTCCACATAAGCAGATGACTGTGTTATTAGACCATTATATGTTTTTTCGTTTTTTTCCTTCATCTTTTTTAATATATTCGTCTACGTCATTTATCTTTTTTAAAATACTCGTTTACGTCCTTTATCTTTTCCCAATTAATTAAAATGGTCCTTTTAGTAAGCGATTGTTAATTATGTTTCCTATTATTTCATTTTCGTCCTTTATCTCTTTTAAAATGTTCATTTACGTCCTTTATCTTTTTTAAAATGTCGGTTTACGTCCTTTGTCTTTTCATTGCTAATTAAAGGAAATTGATGGATGGTACAAAACGGAAAGTGAAGAACGACCCATAATACGACAATGTCTTTCATTTACCTTTTATCCTGTGAAGTATGTAAAAAACCGAGCTTTTCTCCTTTTATAATTGTTCGTCATGTGTGAATATTTACGTTTCATATAAAATTTTCTCCAAACAAATATTATTGGTCTTAAATTTAATAGAACATAAGTGAATTATTTATATTAATTATTTAATTATAATTGTTTAATTTCTATATTTGTGCAATAGAATATTTTTCTTTTTTAATACACATTAGGAATAACCATTTTAGTTAAGATCAATCATATTTGTTATGAAAATTTTTTATACCAAATATAAAAACTCACACACGTCAACAATCATAAAACGAGAAAGCTCGGTTTTTGACGTACTTCATAGGATAAAAGGTAACCGAAATGCATTGCTTTGTCATGGGTTCTTCTTCACTTTTGGTTACATTCCATCCATCAGTTTCATTTAATTAACTGTGAAAAGACAAAAGACGTAAACAGACATTTTAGAAAAGAGAAATGACGTAAATGAACATTTTAAAAAAGATAAAGGACGAAAATGAAAAAAGGAAACATAATTAACAATCACTTACTGAAAGGACCATTTTAATTAACTGGGAAAAGATAAAGGACGTAAACGAATATTCTAAAAAATATAAAGGAACGAATATTTTAAGAATGATAAAGAACGAAAACGAAACAACATATAATGGTCTAATAGCAAAGTCAGCTGCCTACGTGGCCAATTTATCCATGTCATTGTCCACGTGAGCCCTATTTAACTTTTACTTAACGGAATGACCATTTTAAACCATTTTGAAAAGATAAAGGATGTAAACGAGAAAAAAGTGAATGATAAAGGACCAAAATTGTATTTTAGCCTAAGAATAATAGGCAAAAATGTATTTTTGGTATTTTATGTTTCAAATTTGTAATAAAGTTATCTTCTTTTTTAACTTTCCGTCTAGACTAGATAACAGATACTCAGCTATCTGTTAACTTGTGATGTGGCCTCCTTAGCCGGCATTATGAAATGGCCTATCAATTTTCTTTTTTACAAAAAACTTAAAAAGAATCATCTTCATCCCCATCCCCAATGAAGATGAAGTGGCCGGGAGTGGTGGTCGTAGGAGCAAGGTTCTCTGATGAGGAAATTTTTTTATGGTTCTTGTAGTAGACGACACAGGGAACTCAAATCTCAAGTTAGATTTTTTTTTGGGTGGTCTTACAAAGTAACAAAGTAAAGGAAAGGAAGAAGCAGAAGCAGCCAAAACTAAGTTTCAAGCTTATCTCTCAAGACGAGAGCTTCCCGACCTGGCGGTGGGTGATCCTAGATCATGTTGCAAACCGAATGGGAACCTTCCTTGACTAAGAAGTTGAAGCATCTATTCTGATCTCCCAGCACATGGACTAAACTGATATTCATTTGGATGATAACTGAAGCGTAAGCATGTAAGACATGGGCGTTAACAGTCGTGAAGAGATTAACAGTTTCCAAGCAATCACTTTCACACAATATGCGCAAAGCCTTTAGCATGACACAAATCAAGACCCATGCGAATAGCCATCAATCCTGACAAGAGAGCATCACTACCATATTTAGAGTAAGAGAAACCCGCAATCCATCAACATGCATGTGTGATCACGCATAATATCACCGGCTCCAATGCAAGATGTGTTATCCATATAACTCCCATCCACGTTGACTTTAACAACACCTACTGGTGGTGGGATCCAATGAGCTATGAGACGGGCTAAGGCACTATCTAGCCCCCGGTGAGGGAAATGATCAAGTAGCCCATCCACATATATGATTGTCTTTCTTCCAAAAAATATGATTTATTAGTATGTGTCAAATAAAAATGAGTGATGCTTTTTGGACACCCTAAAAAATCAAGGGATATGTAACACTCCTCATTCTTTCTCTCCCTTTGCATCACATCATCCACTATTACATCTATGAGTCATCTCACTTTTATATCTATCTCACTCAAGGTGAAATGAGAATTAGGGCGTCCAAAAACTTTTTCCAATAAAATTGACATACCACCACAAGAGACAACTAATTACAGCGTGATATTTTGAAATGCAAACGATCGTATAGGCAAGCAATTGAAAAGACAATTAAATTGGGCTACATCATCTTACATTTGTTAGCAATAGAAATGCTAGTAACACTCTCTTTGATAGTCCCCCCAAACACTCAATGATTAGATAAAATTCATGTGCATTCTACTAGTTTAGTAGGTCTCATTTCTAAAGTCGCGGAACCCACGTAAATTTTATCCACTCATTGAGAGAATATTGGATGAATAGTATCAAATAGAATATTACTAGCGAATGTATGATGTGATCGAACTATGGAATAACAAAATATAAAAGGCACGTACTATATGAAGTCAATTTTCATATATGAATAAAAATAAAATAAATGTAATTCAACGAACTTAAGGCCTAGATTTGGGTCAGAAATTTGACAATTGTAAACCCGACCTAGAATCCAAAACAATGTTTGTCACAATTGCAAACATCTCTTAACTACAAAAACAATTAGCCTGAAAAATAAAAGAACGCAATAACAAATAAATCTATGAACTGATCACCAGATTCACCACCAACCAATGACCATATCTCCAAAACTCTATGTCTGTATAGAAAAATCCTGATCCAAGATGTGTATTTTCAAGAGCACAAAATTTAACTCAGGTCTCCACTCTATTTGCCAAGTGCAACAATCGGTAAATCGTCAATCCAATCACCATAGATACAGTTGATCTTCTTGGTTCCATTCCACCTAAGCAAACGATTCTTCTTAACCTGCCCCTCTTCATTTGCCGGAGGCAGACTTGCTGTGCAGATAGTAGTAGTAGCAGTAGTAGTAATAGGTGCTTCATTGGCAGAAACTGGTAATGCTTTCGGCATAGTTGGAACAACAGCTTTCGCTGAAATTGGAACGACACATGGAGTTTCAGCTTCAATTCGTCCACCGCCGGGAGCTTGTAACTCTGATTTGCAAGACAATCAGAACTCAAGGAGTCAGCAAAAGATAGTTGGCAACCAAACAATTAGTTGTTAAAATCACCATACTTCTCTATCATAATTTTTTTCACAACATGCAGATACAAGTTATCACACTAATGTACATCCCAATTACTGATGAGCCAGACATCAATTTTCTAAGTTACGCATGCCTTAGACAAAGTTCCAAACACTCATCTAGAACATGCTATACCTAGAAACAAAACAAGGGCGAAATTGAGTTCCATTTAATGTGATCAACTACCTTAGGATTAGCACCTTTGTGAAGACAAGCAATGGCACAACAAGTAGAAGAGGCAGGTTTATGTCAAACCAAAAACTATCATGAAAATGTCATCCACAACAACCAAAATGACACACATTCAATTACAATCAGAATCACACAAACAAGTTCAACATCACAGAAAATGACCTTCTACAAAACAAAACAAAACAAAACAAAACAGTAGAATTATCATAAAACCAAAACCAAAATCAATAATCAAGGGGGTGGCAAATCAACACAGAGATGAGTTCTGATTACCTGCTATTCCATGAGCAAAGTGGCAGTCCTCCCTAAAGTTACACTGGCCAGTAGTCTCCCATTTGGTACATAACTTAGTCTTCCAAAAAACAGGTTTTCCATTTCCCCTAAAAGCATTCAACCCAAAGTTCACAGCCCTATTACCTTCCAAACCATTAGAGCCATCCCCATAGGACTTTGGTGATCCAATAGTTCCTATGCTTATTGCAGCACTCTCTCTAAAATTCCCCACATCCTCCCTAAACTTAGAAGGATCCTCATGAAGAAAATTACAGTTCTCACCATAAGGACATTCCTCACCATTGTAATACTTCTTGCAAATCTTCATCCTATGTATGATTTTCTGATCTTCATCCCAATTCCCTGATGATTGATCACCACGAGCGCCAACTAGCGCCTGCCAATTCGGTGGTGGCTCCCTCATATCATCAAGCCCATGAGCAAAGTTACAATTTTCACCATTCCTACAAGAACCAATTTTGAACTTTGCGCACAAACGAGTCTTGAAAAAAAGGTGACTTGTTCCTTTCATGGGTTGGTTTTGGGGTTGATTCATTCTTGAAGGGTAAGTTTCAGAAATTTTTGCCCTTTTGAATGAAGGAGGTTGATCAAATGCTGAATGTTGATCAAAAGGTTCATTGATCATTGGGAATTGATGCCTCACATCAATTGCATCACTTTCTGATGAAATTCGATGTGGTGACATGGTAAACGTTGGAATGTTGTCTGGAAAACTCATGGCTTTTGATCTGATTTTTTGAAATTGAGATTTTTTTTGATATGATTAATGTTGATCAATTGATCAATCAAATCAAAATTCAGCAAACTTTTATAACGAAATGATCAGTGATATCGAACTGAGTAAGTGAGTTTTAACGAGTTCGAAATACTTACAATCAATCGCATGCAATGTATATGATCAAATAATCAATGTCGCCGCCGGAGACTGAAAAGAAAAGAAAAAGAAAGAAAATGTGGGCTGAGGATAATTTCTGAGAGGGAGAACGAGCAGGGAGAGAGCGATCAGTTGAAGAAAATTGGAAGAGACGGATGAGAATCTAGGGAGAGGAGCAACATTGTTGATCAGAGTTTGAGTCTTTTCAGAAATTGATCGCTGGTATTTATAAGAGAGAAGAGAGAAGAAAAGAAAAAAAAAGGAGAAGAAGACGGAATATAGGGAGGCAGGTGCGAGGTTTAAGCAATTTAGTTTTTGCATAAATAACGAAGTCAAAACCCTAGCCGCCTATATCACACACACACACAGCTTATTGACTGATTACTACTAATCAACACTAAAAATTGTGTTAAAAAAACACCAAAAATAAACCGAAAAATAAAAAGGGGAAAAAAGAGTTTTTATAAAAAAAATTAAAAAAAGAATTATATTAAGGCCGAAAAAGGGCATTCGTCGAGTCAAGGTAATCATTTGTCTCCTTATTTGGAATGATAGCAAGTTGGAGAGTTTTAGGCCGAAAAAGGGCATTCGTCGAGTCAAGGTGATCATTTGTCTCCTTATTTGTTTGTGTTATGTATGGAGCGGCTTAGTCATATGATTTCTTTGGAGGCCGACAACAACAACTACTGTGTCAAATACAGAACTTGCTATATCCCACATCTTCTTTGCAGATGATGTGCTTTTGTTTGCAAAGGCGAAAGTTTCTCAAGCTCGTATGATTAATCAGGTTTTGGAGAATTTTTGCAATATCTCTAGTATGGAGAAATCAGTTATCTTCGTTTCTAAGGGAGTCTCGATGGTGAAGAGAGACAAGATCAAGCAAGTGCTTAATACGAGTTTTACTAATCATATAGACAAATACTTGGACTTTAAGATCTACCACGGCGTGTTACAAAAGATTAATTTAATGGTATTCTTGGGAGAGTGAATTCCAAACTTTCTTCTTGGAAGCGTGTCTCAATAAACTAGGAAGAATGACTCATGGTAATTCAGTGTTGACAGCTATTCCGGCTTATGGGATGCAATTGCATTGGTTCCCGCAAAGCATTTGTGATCAGCTTGAAAAGATGATTTTGAATGGTTCATTGCCAACAAAAGAAACTCTTGTAGCTCGGCACATTATCACAGCAACAACATGTCCATTGTGTAATGCAACTGAGGAAAATATTTGCCACTGCCTCATAGTTTGTCCAGTGGCTCTAGAAGTTTGGAACGTTTGTCTGTAAGTGTTTACGCCACTGCCAAACGATGGTGATTCTTTAGGGGATTGGGTGGTGAGGTGTATGAATACTCATGGTATTTTCTTTGTTAATTATGTGGAAGTGTTGGTGCTCAAGAAATAAATTCATTTTTGAAGGCATAAAGACCCCTACTTTCACTATTGTTGCCGAGTGTTATGCTCTTCACAGGGACACCGTCACATCCTTCGGGAACCTGGTGACTAGCTCTCTAATGAGTAGAACTCTACTTGAGGTTTGCTGGTAACCGGATACAAGTTGGATTCTTTAAATGTTGATGGGAGCGCTCTCACTAATCCAGGTGCAGCAAGGTTTGGCGTTATTATTGGTAATCATGAGGGCTAATTCATCCTTGGCTTTAGTGGCTCTGTTGGTTGGTCTAACATCATGCATACTAAGTTGATAGCCTTATTAAACAGTATATCTTTGTGTTGGGATGAGGGTTTTCGGAAAATCCAGTGCTTCACAAATTCTTTGGAGACTATTAGATTGCTTAAGGAGGCAAATACAACTTTTCACCTATATGGCAATGAAGTTGCATTGTTACGTGACTTGTTGAAGCGTGTTTGAGAGGTGCATATTAAGCATACATATCGTGAGGGAAACTTTTGTGCAGAGTGGTTTGAAAAAATGGGAACTAGAAGTGATGCTTTGATTATTTGTAGGAATCCCCCAACAGATTTAAGCCCCCTTTTGATTGCTGATGTTAACGGTACTCGGTTTGTGAGGCTTTAGCTTTTTTCTTTTATCTTCTTTTGTAACAAAAAAAAGTATCACTTATTTATGGGTAACTATGGACCTGGAATTTGTGCTTTTATGGTAAAAATAGAAAAAACTTTGGTGTATGTTTTATTGGATTTAGTCTTTTTTATTATGCTGAAAATACTCTTTTTGCTTTAGCTTCGGCAGTTTTTTTTTGGGTAAACCCGGGTATCCACTGCACGGACAGCAGTGACTAATCCCTCGCTCATTGTAGGTGCCTCGAGGGGCAGGACAGCTGGCCCAGAGTTTTAACGCTGCTCCGTACCCAAGGCGGGGATCGAACCCCCGACCCTTGGTTAAGGGAGGTTCAGCCCCAGCCGCTGAACCCCACGCTCTAGGTTAGCTTCGGCAGTTGGTAAGCCTATGAAAATTTATAGCACTTTCGAAGTTAAATCATTTTGCTCATGCATGAGTTGAATAAGTAGATCAAAATAGCCTAGTATGGGAAATATTTAGTTGAGAGGCTTGTGGTATAAATTTGAGTGTGAAGGATTGCACTATATGTTCGCTAAATACAATGTTATGATGGTCACCTTGCTAGATAATATAAGCATGGTGTTCAGGCGATCTCTTCTCCACGAGTTGTGGTTCAACCATCTAGCGATGATTATGTTCCATCAAAAGTTTCCTCAAAAAAAAAATGTTCCATCAAACGTTAATACAACAAATGCCATGCACTCGTAATCACGAGCACTCAAAGGTTACTAATGCACATGCACTACAAAAAAAATATTGATTAGCGACGGAGATTAGCGAGGGACTTGTTGTCCCTCGCAAAAACAGTCATTAGCGAGGGCATAGAGCTGTCAATTTTTTTGTCATTAGCGAGGGAACTGTCCCTCGCTAATGACTGCCCTCGCTAATTCCCTCGCTAAATTTTGCTTTTTCAGATGATGGGACTCAGCGCAGGGGTTGGTAAAGGTGCAGAAATTAGCGAGGGACAGTTCCCTCGCTAATTCCCTCGCTAACGTTAACTTTTCAGATGATGGAGACAGTTCCCTCGCTAATTCCCTCGCAAATTTTTTTATTTTTTCCTTTATATCCGTTTACACCCTCACTCTTCTTTCTCACTCACTCACTGACTCACTCTTCACCATTCCTCTTCCCTTCCTCTTCCCCCTTCCACTTCCTCTCACACCCTTCTTCTCTCTTCACTCTTCCAACACCACCTGTAACACCCCGGTATTTATATCGAGTAAAAATACCCAAGTGCACATTAGTAACACATCAGAGATATAAATTTCCTGCATAGATACTGAACACTACAATATAGTTCTCGCTGAATAACAACAAAACAGTCTTAAGCACAAATAAGACCGAACAGGTTTCCTGACCATAACCTTCAGCAAACTATAGTGCTCAATATTATACAAGAAAGCGGAATAAAAATTATAATGCCAATACATAGAGTTGTAGTACAAAGACAACAAAAGGAAATATAAACTTAAGCATAATAGCTAAGTTATCTGCAACCAGTCCGAGCTCAACCTACTCGTGCCTCTGTGGTCCTTTCCTTCCCTGTTTCTCTGTAAAACAACAACATTTAAACAGTGAGATACAATCTCAGTGAGTTCTACCGAGACCCCTACTAACACTCGCGGTCCAGTTATGAAATCTTTTATCTCGGAGCTTAATTTATAAATTACATTCTTTTAATTTAGCACGACACCGACCCCAGCTTTGGTAATCTCGGTGACTCGTACTAGTCAACATAGTATGATACCAGCCCCAGCTTTGGTAATCCCGGTAACCATACCATTGATATCTTTAGAATGACACCGACCCCAGCTTTGGTAATCCCGGTGACCATTCTTTCTAATTTAACACGGTACCGGCCCCAGCTTTGGTAATCCCGGTAACCCGCTTCATAACTTTATTACAGCACCGACCCCAGCTTTGGTAATCCCGGTGAACTGTTCTATAACTGTGACATAACACCGACCCCAGCTTTGGTAATCCCGGTGAACCCCTTTACCAATAGTACTTTCCCTAATGGCTTACGGGCCTAGGGTAAGGGATCATGACTTCCCCGCCTAGTATGTCAACCTCATGGGTCGTCACCCAAACTCGATCTAGTATATATATATATATCCAACCGCATTTGGGCTAACTCCTATATTCGATATAATTTATATATCGTGAATCATAGACCGTTTTAGATGATTTAAATAATAATCATCCCGCGTCAGTTACATAGTTCAATAAATAGAACGTACCATAGACCGGTTTAGATGATTTAACAATCATCCCGCGTCATTTATACAATATCACATAGGACTCATAGTCCGCGCTCTTTTCGATAAAAACATTAAGTCCACATTCGCTCTCGCATACTAACTCGACACTTTTCAACATAATTTTCAATATCAAAAACAGTTCATTTTGCCTTAAAAATAGAATATTCAGTTAGGCCTCTGAATAAGCTTTCCAACGCATCCTAGAACACCTCAATCGGGTTCCCGGATCAAAAGTTATCGCAAAACGAAAAACAGTGTTTGGTTGCTGAAATTCTGCCAAACTGCGCTGAAGTTGCGCTGGAGCGCGAGTTGCGCGCAAACTGGCAGAAAGTTCTGTCAAACTGCGCTGAAGTCGCGCTGGAGCGCAGGTGAGGCGCGAACAGGCAGAAAGGGGGGGTCTGTTAAGGCAGATTTTGACGATTTCGCACGAAAACCGCGATTCCGCTCAATTCCGATTCTTGTTCCGATTAAAAACAGATTTGACAACCATAAAAACAGTTCCAATCAAAATCACACAATCATTCAAGTCAATCAAAAACTCATTCAAAACGGATTTTATCAAAAACGACATATTTTCTAATTATCGGTTTTCAACCCAAAATTTCTCAAACTCGATTACCAAATAATATTCCAGTCCAGCGAAAGCAGTAAAACAGTTAATTAATTAATTCGAAACATAAAATCCTAAGCGTGAGTAGAACTCACCCTCGAAGCGTGTGCCGACACCGAGACTTCAAAATCGCCGAGACTTCGCCAAATCACCGAGACTTTCCGCGACACCGCTTTTCTGACAAAACCACACGAACGTTCCCCGAATCAACTACACGCTCCGGCGACGTCCGCAACCGCTCCCAAAGTTTCCCACTCGACTTCGAGGCATCCTTTTGACCGAATTACCGAATTCCCCGAAATCCTCCATGAATACTATTCCTCATCTTCTCCAACTTCTAATCACTATTCACAAAACCCCAAATCACCCAACTCGCTTCCAATCTTGCAATCGAACCTCAATCAACGATCCGTCATCCTTGGGTTCGCGCCAAACTCCATCCCAAGCCATCCTTGAGCTTGAACCATCGACAAACCTCCATTTCCTTCAAGATTCGAAAATGGCAAAGTGAGAGAGAGAGAGTTGATGATGTTGATGTTGGTACCAAATCGAAGAGGGAGTAACGCTGAGCGTTTTTCGTGTTGGAAGGAAGTCGTTTTGATGAGCGCAAATCCTCCCTTTTTCCCTTCTTCTTCCTTACCCTTTCTTCTTTCTTCTTTCTTCTCTTCTCTTCTTTCTCTTTTCCTCTCTGTTTCTCTTCTCAGCATCCTTTCCTTTCTTTCAATTCTTTTCTTTTTCTTTTTCTTTAACACACACACATACACGTATATACATATATTTATTTAATAAATATACGGCAACGTGGTCAAATTACCATATTGATCGAAATCTCTTATTTCGATTCCGAAACTTCCTTGATCCGTATTATCCGGTTAACGATCCGATGACAACCAATAATTAACTTTAGCACTCAATAAATTTACCAGTCAAGTACTAAAATAATTCAATTGGGTTAACATCTAAATAATTCTATCAATTATTTTGCGGATGTTACATTCTCCCCAACTTAAAAGAATTTTGTCCTCAAAATTTCGTCGAGTCTTATATCCGACTAACCGAGAATCGACGTTCTCAGAAAGGTCCTAAGTTGCTGGAAAACAATCTCGAACTAACGAAATGAGCGTAGGAACTCTTCCCTAGTGGGCACATCAATCTCCAAGTATGATCCCCTACTACCTTGATACGAACTCTCTGGTTTCGAATCAACACGAGAAACTCCTCTTTCGCCTACATAGGCTCGGCACTGCGTTCGAAAGCACTTCCTAAGCTTCATTCCTCACTTGCTCCCCAACTTTGATTAATCTAAATCAAGGGTTTAATACAAGACGCTTGGTAGAATATATGTTGAATATGAGATTCACAAACTGGTACTCCTCGGTAAAGATGAAAACAAACACAATTTCTTCGAAGGGTGTAAATACGTTCTCAACAAATCTTCTAAAATCCATAACAGTTCTCGTACACATTGAAAAATGTGACAGAAAGTCATCCGTGAAACTTCTTGACTCGCCCCTAAGATTTCGAGACAACACTTTTCAAAAGATGAAATGAGGATTTTACAATAAGCTTTGACCTTAACGTAGAAATAAACCACGGGGACATCAAGTAAATTGAACGTAATGAAAATCACCTCAGTTGTTCTCCAAACAACTATCAAACAGAACTCAGAGCTCCTTTCCGAATTAGTCAATAGCGTTGAGAGCTTCCCCTCAACCTAAGTAATCCTCCTAGGATTTTCTTAAATCAGATTTCGTTAGCCTCTTGATTCGTTCCCAAAATTAACTTTAGCATGCGGGTTTTCACAAAAACGATTTTTCAAAATTATTACACCGCACGCCAAGCTTCACTTCGGAAATTTCTGTCACTTATAAGCAGATCCATCAATTAATCCTTTGATGGTTATTCGCAACGTGAAAACAGTCAGCAGTTACCTCATTTACATATTCGTATTCACGTTCGACTTGTCAAACGGAATCCCATAATACTATCTCATTGTTAACCTTCACAAAGGAGAGGTTAACAACTAATACCACGCCACTAATACATCTGTTTTATATTCTGTACACCCTGGAACAGAATATAAACTTCGGTGTGCTTCCTCTAACACTTGCCTTCTATTTTTCTCATCATCAGGCGTACAGATCCTACTGTTGAAACAACTGACTCCATCACTATCCATGGTAAAATCTGGAAATACCTTTGTGATTGTAGCTTCACATCAACTCCCTGTGCTAAGCGTATAGAATCCCTTAGGGAACTAGAGATCCTCATATGGCTCAACACTAACCGGTTTCTCCTTGGTCTTGAATTCAGATTTAAGTCTCTGAAAGACTCTGATAATTCCATCTTATGCATCATAAACTCGGCCATGTGGATGGATTTCCTACTCAGTGCATCAGTTACAATATTGGCCTCTTTGATTGCTACATCAACACGAATTTACAATCCTCCAGAAATTCAACACACTACTCTGCCTGTTATTCAGTCCTTTCTGTTTAAACCGATACCTTAAACTCTTGTGATCACTAAAGACATCGAAACGAGACCCATACAGGTAACGTCTCCAAATCTTCAGTGCATACACAATAGCTGCCAACTCATAATCGTGAGTCGGATAACTCTTCTCATGAGACTTTAATTGTCTGGACGCATAAGTTACCTCTTGTTGATTTTGCACAAGAACACATCCTAAACCCTTCCCAGAAGCATCGCTGTATATTTGGAATTCCAAAGGCGAATCCGGAAGAATCAGGATCGGGGCAGAGGTTAACCTAACTTTCAACTCTTGAAAACGCTCCTCTCAATCGGCATCCCATGTAAACGTACCCGGTCGAATGAACTTCTTTGATATCAATTCTTTAAGTTGGGATTTCAATTCCTTTAATTCTAAGGGAGACATTCGACAAGGAACTATAGAGATTGACCCGACACTCGGAATCCATGCTATTGAGAATTCTACCTCTCACTATGGAAGTACGGAAGAAACTTCATCCTTTATAACATACAGAAATTCATTCACCAGTTGAATAGACGACCACCCTAAATACGGAAAGATGTTCATACTCCTCTTAGGCAAACAAATAGATTCTACCACAAAATTTCTATCTTGTATGACAAGTAGAAAATTTTCGACATTATGCCTGAGCTATAAAACAATGGGTTGCACTCGAATCATATAATATGCTGACAGAGTTATCGAAAAGAGATCTCATACCTCTCAGTAGATTGTCCTTAGGTGTGATTGTTTGAGCATTCAAAGCGTTGATTCGTCCCTGCCTAGGAGCATTTGGTGTTCCTTGTAAACTCTTCTTTGTTGGGCACTCATTTGCATAGTGGCCCTCTTCATTACAATGAGAGCACCGGTTTGGCTTTAATTTGCCAACAATCGCCTTGATGACGTTTTCCACAGTTGCCACACCTACGGACCTTTGAAGAATCAAACGATTGCACCTGCTTCCCCTTATAATCATCTTCCGTGAATTGCCTGCTTGGAGTAGAAGATTCAGCAACTTTCTTTTTACCCTTCCAATAATCTTTTCTTTCAGCATACATTTTCCTCAGATCCTCCTCAGCCACATAGGCTTGTTGCACCAAGGCAGGATAATTAACCAGAGTGTAAGAACTGAGTCCTTGACTTACATCAGCTCGGAGGCCTTCTTTGAACATTTGCATCTTCCACATATCATTTGGGGCATACCTCCCCAACTCATAGAACTGAGACAGTCTTTCAAATTTAGCAGCATACTCCCCAACCGACATATCACCTTGCTTAAGATTTACAAACTCTGCTTGCTTACTCAGCTTCTTTACCGAAGGGAAATATTGCTTTAGAAACAATTCCTTGAAGTTGTCCCAAGTTAGGGGAGTTTCTTGGAGTTCCATCATTTGTCTTGCATTACACCACCAGGTGTGGGCATCTTCATCGAGCACATTTGCCGCAAATATTACCTTCTCTTCTTCCCCGCATTGCAAGGTTTGAAAAATTTTCTCCATTGAATCAATCCAATAGTAGGCGGTCATTGGATCCGATCCTCCCTTGAAAGTCGGGGGCTTCATCTTTTGAAATTGAAAATATGCCCGGTTAGGATCTTCCTGATGGGGTTGAACATTGGGCTGCTGCAGAGCCATTTGGTCATGCTGCATTTGCAACATATCCTGCATCATCTTTTGCTGATTCTCAATGATATTCTGCATCCATTCAAAGTTTGGATCAACAGGAGGAGGAACGCCTCTACCTCTTCTGGCCATGATTCTGCGAAATATGCACAAAGTATTAAGTTGATCAAGCTCAATGTCTAATAGCATACTAAGAAAATCACGACTGGAGAAAGTAAAGACCCTAACAGCTAAGTCCGACTAGGTCGAACCGCTCTGATACCAACTGTAACACCCCGGTATTTATATCGAGTAAAAATACCCAAGTGCACATTAGTAACACATCAGAGATATAAATTTCCTGCATAGATACTGAACACTACAATATAGTTCTCGCTGAATAACAACAAAACAGTCTTAAGCACAAATAAGACCGAACAGGTTTCCTGACCATAACCTTCAGCAAACTATAGTGCTCAATATTATACAAGAAAGCGGAATAAAAATTATAATGCCAATACATAGAGTTGTAGTACAAAGACAACAAAAGGAAATATAAACTTAAGCATAATAGCTAAGTTATCTGCAACCAGTCCGAGCTCAACCTACTCGTGCCTCTGTGGTCCTTTCCTTCCCTGCTTCTCTGTAAAACAACAACATTTAAACAGTGAGATACAATCTCAGTGAGTTCTACCGAGACCCCTACTAACACTCGCGGTCCAGTTATGAAATCTTTTATCTCGGAGCTTAATTTATAAATTACATTCTTTTAATTTAGCACGACACCGACCCCAGCTTTGGTAATCTCGGTGACTCGTACTAGTCAACATAGTATGATACCAGCCCCAGCTTTGGTAATCCCGGTAACCATACCATTGATATCTTTAGAATGACACCGACCCCAGCTTTGGTAATCCCGGTGACCATTCTTTCTAATTTAACACGGTACCCGGCCCCAGCTTTGGTAATCCCGGTAACCCGCTTCATAACTTTATTACAGCACCGACCCCAGCTTTGGTAATCCCGGTGAACTGTTCTATAACTGTGACATAACACCGACCCCAGCTTTGGTAATCCCGGTGAACCCCTTTACCAATAGTACTTTCCCTAATGGCTTACGGGCCTAGGGTAAGGGATCATGACTTCCCCGCCTAGTATGTCAACCTCATGGGTCGTCACCCAAACTCGATCTAGTATATATATATATATCCAACCGCATTTGGGCTAACTCCTATATTCGATATAATTTATATATCGTGAATCATAGACCGTTTTAGATGATTTAAATAATAATCATCCCGCGTCAGTTACATAGTTCAATAAATAGAACGTACCATAGACCGGTTTAGATGATTTAACAATCATCCCGCGTCATTTATACAATATCACATAGGACTCATAGTCCGCGCTCTTTTCGATAAAAACATTAAGTCCACATTCGCTCTCGCATACTAACTCGACACTTTTCAACATAATTTTCAATATCAAAAACAGTTCATTTTGCCTTAAAAATAGAATATTCAGTTAGGCCTCTGAATAAGCTTTCCAACGCATCCTAGAACACCTCAATCGGGTTCCCGGATCAAAAGTTATCGCAAAACGAAAAACAGTGTTTGGTTGCTGAAATTCTGCCAAACTGCGCTGAAGTTGCGCTGGAGCGCGAGTTGCGCGCAAACTGGCAGAAAGTTCTGTCAAACTGCGCTGAAGTCGCGCTGGAGCGCAGGTGAGGCGCGAACAGGCAGAAAGGGGGGTCTGTTAAGGCAGATTTTGACGATTTCGCACGAAAACCGCGATTCCGCTCAATTCCGATTCTTGTTCCGATTAAAAACAGATTTGACAACCATAAAAACAGTTCCAATCAAAATCACACAATCATTCAAGTCAATCAAAAACTCATTCAAAACGGATTTTATCAAAAACGACATATTTTCCAATTATCGGTTTTCAACCCAAAATTTCTCAAACTCGATTACCAAATAATATTCCAGTCCAGCGAAAGCAGTAAAACAGTTAATTAATTAATTCGAAACATAAAATCCTAAGCGTGAGTAGAACTCACCCTCGAAGCGTGTGCCGACACCGAGACTTCAAAATCGCCGAGACTTCGCCAAATCACCGAGACTTTCCGCGACACCGCTTTTCTGACAAAACCACACGAACGTTCCCCGAATCAACTACACGCTCCGGCGACGTCCGCAACCGCTCCCAAAGTTTCCCACTCGACTTCGAGGCATCCTTTTGACCGAATTACCGAATTCCCCGAAATCCTCCATGAATACTATTCCTCATCTTCTCCAACTTCTAATCACTATTCACAAAACCCCAAATCACCCAACTCGCTTCCAATCTTGCAATCGAACCTCAATCAACGATCCGTCATCCTTGGGTTCGCGCCAAACTCCATCCCAAGCCATCCTTGAGCTTGAACCATCGACAAACCTCCATTTCCTTCAAGATTCGAAAATGGCAAAGTGAGAGAGAGAGAGAGTTGATGATGTTGATGTTGGTACCAAATCGAAGAGGGAGTAACGCTGAGCGTTTTTCGTGTTGGAAGGAAGTCGTTTTGATGAGCGCAAATCCTCCCTTTTTCCCTTCTTCTTCCTTACCCTTTCTTCTTTCTTCTCTTCTCTTCTTTCTCTTTTCCTCTCTGTTTCTCTTCTCAGCTTCCTTTCCTTTCTTTCAATTCTTTTCTTTTTCTTTTTCTTTAACACACACACATACACGTATATACATATATTTATTTAATAAATATACGGCAACGTGGTCAAATTACCATATTGATCGAAATCTCTTATTTCGATTCCGAAACTTCCTTGATCCGTATTATCCGGTTAACGATCCGATGACAACCAATAATTAACTTTAGCACTCAATAAATTTACCAGTCAAGTACTAAAATAATTCAATTGGGTTAACATCTAAATAATTCTATCAATTATTTTGCGGATGTTACACCACCACCACCACCACCACCATCATCTCCACCTCCTCTAACACTCTTCTTCTCTCTTCACTCTTCCAACACCACCACCACCACATACCTCCTACCAGTCTCACTCACTCTCTCTTACTCTTCACCACCACCAACCCACCACCCCACCACCACCACTCTCACTCTTCTCCCCCCCCTCTCTCTCTCTCTCTCTCTCTCTCTACTCTTCTCCTTCTCTCTCTACTCTAAACCACCCATCACCACCACCACGCCACCACCACCACCACCACGCCATCACCACCACTCTCACTCCTCTCTCTCTCTCTTTCTCCCTTACTCTTCTCCTTCTCTCTACTCTAAACCACCCATCACCACCACCACGCCACCACCACCACCACCACCACCACCACACATCACCACAAAATTAATAATATAATATAATATTCATTAATTAATATATATACAAAAAACAAGCCATTCAGCACTGGACACGTGTTATTTTTTTTTGAAAACTGCAGTCATTAGCGAGGGAATTAGCGAGGGCAAAAGCCGTCGCTAATTCCTGCGCATTTACCAACCCCTGCAACTGAGTCCCATCACCTGAAAAGCTGCAGTCATTAGCGAGGGAACTAGCGACGGCATAGTCCCTCGCTAATTAGCGAGGGATCCAACTTCCCTCGCTAATCCCATTTGCGAGGAGGGAATTAGCGAGGGAACCAGTCCCTCACTAAGTCCCTCGCAAATGACCATTAGTGAGGGAATCAGGTCATTTTGCGAGGGAACTGTCCCTCGCTAATGACTAGTTTTTTTGTAGTGATGGTTCAACCATATAAACATGATATTGTTGATTCCCAAGAAAATACGGTGGAAGTTGTCCAAGTTGGATGAAACTTAGTATGGTTTTTAAGACTCATTTTTGTAGGCAAAATGGAATGCTTAGCATCACGCAACATTCCATACTTTTATTAAAGAGAGAAAAATTAATACAACAAATTGGGGGGAGGGGGGGTGCATGGATCTGACCCATAAAAACTTGCTAAATCTATATCTAGGTATCATGAGAAAAATCAGGTATAAAATCAGGGATAATCTTCATGAAGATTGTTTATAACCGACCCTAAAGCGGGTAACAAGAATTTTTGGAGTTTTGTCTCAATATTCTTCTCTTATGAGATTTAGAACGAACAATGGTGAAATCATCATGTTGTGCATGATTCCCAATAAGACTAGTTGCTTATGTATCATCTTCCAAATCAACTTTAGAAGCCCAAAGACGACCAATAATGTGAAGATCAATAATGACCTGTTTTAATTTGAGGCTCTCTATCAAGTGGGTTTTGAGGAGAAACCCCCTTTATTAGGACTATTCTTAACAAAAAAAATCACATTATCAACATAACATGGTAATTGGACATCATTATGGATAATGTGATTGGTGCATTCCGCTCCCTCGTGCTCAAGTTGGTCTAGATCTAGAGCAAGGCTCTGAATTGCTCAAGAAAAATCCTCCATTATAAGGAATAAAGTTGATCGAAGCATTTAAAGCCTTGAAAAAAATTGGACAAACTCCACTTGCCTTAGAAAATCTAGGAGATGGGTAAAGATTTCTACAAGCTGATGTCGGAGATTAATATTACGGTGCAGTTTTGATAGGAGAATTCGTTGGAGACAAACATTATTGCTATTGCGGTCGTGCTAGTGGACAACTCAAAGAAGCTGAAATGCATTATGAGACTATTGTAAGGAGGCTCTTGTAGTAAAAATTGGTATCAAAAAATTTGATTTCCACCTCCATTTTGAAGTTCAAATGGATAATTCTTCTTTCCTAGGATTCTTGAATTAAAAAATAAGATGCCACCAGACCCACAATCTCTCCGACTCAAGGATTAGTTTTCTAGCGATACAATTTCACTATAAAATATATCAAATGAAATCAAAACCCGATTCCTAATTTACATTCCAGACTAACGAAACTAATTTGAATCATCACTGAAACTCACACTTTTCCTCCGATCTTTATGGTCAATCCAACACCCACTTATGCTTCCACAACCAAGACCTTTTCTCATGGTGTTGACTTTTGTTTTTCACTAGCCCAACTATAAATATGCCATAAATAACCTTTATTATTTTATGGCAAAACCTTTGAAAAAACCGAAAGTTTTCTAGAAGATACCACCTTCCTTCAGACACAACCGTCTTTATGCAAGTAATGATAAATCCCAATCTCCGTTTCTCATAAAATCATTTGTGTAATATTTGGTGTGCAACAATTTTATATGTTATGCTTGTTCTTATCCCATTTGAAGGCATATATGGACACCTCACTGATCCCAAGAAACGCATATCTTCGATATGGAATGCACTTGAATGGCATTCTCCATTGGAATGATGAGAAATCAATTAAAATTATCTTAAAGGGAGCTAGAAGATGGGAATTAAAACCTAAAGCTATTAAAAAACTTAAATCAGTTTTTATTTTACACAAGCCATACAAGGTAAGGTTGATCCCATAGCCAAATTCTTCATTTCCGCCGATTCTGCAAATCTATGAAAAACTATTGATGATTCCTCCTAGTCCAAAAATTTCCATAGAATTAACGGATTGCCTTTGTTTTGTTAATCATCATGAAAGAGGAAAATATCAAGTCAATATGACTTGTGTAAGTCGTGAAAATCTTCTTAATCAATCTCACTGGCAGGCAATGGATGCAAAGAAAATTGGAGAAAGGTATGGTCAAACTGCTCAATCAGAACAAGATCTTCAGATAACAATTGAACAACAACTTGCAAAATTGAATTTCAATCAAAATCAAATGGATGTTGAATCTTCGCAAAATCCAAATCCAGAAATCATGAAAGAAATAATGGAAGACAGATGGTAGTACAAGACATAGCAGTCTCCAAGGTATTGTTCAAAAGAACACTTGTCAGATCAAATTATGTCTCTAAGTCATGAACATATCATAAAAAAACTGATGTAGTTCACGTCTCTAATGTAAAATTATAATTTATTGACAACAAGCGGCTTAGAGACAAGAGGAAGGGTGGAAAAAGAGAGAAACTCTCTAAATTCTCAAGAGAACTTGTTGTTACTTAATTATTGCTTGGATATTGCTTGGATCACAAATGCTTGGTGATGAGCCCTATTTATACTACTCTTGTAGGGCTTACATTACAAAATAGAGGGATCTAGAAGCATTGATTACAAAAGAAAAATCTAGAGATATGAATACTCTAGTTTCTATTACTAGAAAGATCTAGAAAACTTAAGATTGGACTAGTTCTTAATTATATTTTATTTAGTAGTGTATCTTGAAGGTTCCATAATACCCTTTATTTCTATAAATTTCTATCTCATTCTCCATCATTCTCCCCGGGTTGGAGGAGACTCGTCCTCGAGTCGAAAATCTTCTTCATCTCCAAAGTATGGTGAAAGATCAGCTACATTGAAAGTTGCAGAGACTTCATAGTCACCTGGTAGCTCAATTTTGTAGGCATTATCATTGATTTTCTGCGCAATTCTGAAAGGACCATCAGCTCTTGGAGATAACTTGGCATTTGGTTTATTAGGAAATCGCTCCTTTCGCAAGTGTATCCATACCAAGTCTCCTTCCTTGAATGTGTGCAACCTGCGATGTTTGTCCCGCTGAGTCTTATACCTTGAGTAAAAACGGATAAGACTGCAAAAACTCACTCCAAGCAGCATGTCTACGGTTGATCTTCTGTTGAGAGTTCAAGTGTTTAAGGGCTTCATAGTCAGAGTAAAGAACAAACTCCTTATTCAACAAGTAGTGGCTCCAGTGCTGAAGAGCACGAACAACGGCATAAAACTCCTTGTCATAAGTAGAGTACTTGAGCTTACCATTGTTGAGTTTCTTACTAAAGAAGGCTATAGGATATCCCTCTTGGCTGATAACAGCTCCAATTCCAACGTTCGAAGCATCACAACTGACTTCGAATACTTGGTCAAAGTTAGGAAGGGCCAGCACAGGTGCTTTGGTCAAGTGCTTCTTTAGCTCCTTAAAGCTTTTATTCGCTTCTTCTGACCACTTGAATTGATCTCCTTTGATGCATTCTGTGAGAGGGGCAGCAATCGAGCTAAAGTTTTTAATGAACCTCCTGTAAAAAGAAGCTAATCCGTGAAAACTCCTTATGTCATGGACGGACTTTGGAGTTGGCCAACTATTGATAGCTTCTATCTTGCTTGGGTCAACTCTTATCCCTTCAGCAGTGATGATATATCCAAGGAATTTTACTTCATCGGTCAAAAATGAGCATTTCTTGAGGTTGGCATAAAGTTTTTGCTCACGAAGAGTTTGGAGCACTTGTCGGAGATTCCGTAAATGTTCTTCCTTACTTTTGCTATAGATCAAGATATCATCAAAGTACACGACAACAAACTTACCATTAAATGGCCGAAGTACCTGATTCATTAACCGCATAAATGTACTCGGAGCATTTGATAATCCGAAAGGCATAACTGTCCACTCATACAAGCCGTCTCTTGTCTTGAAAGCTGTCTTCCATTCATCTCCTCGACGAATTCTGATTTGATGGTAACCGCTTCGAAGATCAATCTTAGAGAAGATACTGGCAGGATGTAGTTGATCCAACATATCATCGAGCCTCGGTATAGGAAATCGATACTTAATAGTGATCTTGTTGACTGCTCGACTGTCCATGCACATTCTCCAACTGCCATCCTTCTTTGGTACTAAAAGTGCAGGTACAGCACACGGGCTAACACTTTCTCGAATTAACCCTTTTTGTAGAAGCTCCTCAACTTGGCGTTGCAATTCAACATGCTCTGTTGGACTCATCCTATAAGCTGGTCTGTTAGGAATGGACACTCCAGGGATAAAGTCAATGGCATGTTGTATGTCTCGCATTGGAGGCAGTCCTGCGGGAATTTCTGATGGAACAACATCTGAGAACTCAGCAAGCAATTGCTCAACTTCCTTTGGAATGAGGGCTTCTTCATTTGATTCGACCAATAAAACAAAACTCATGGTCTGTGCTTCCTCTGCTGTCACCTTGAATGGTTCCTTTGCAACTAAAGATACTAGTGGTTTGGAATCCTTTTTTCCTTCATCAAACTCATTGGGTGGTAAGGGCAATAATTTGATTTTAACTCCATCCTTCACAAATGTGTAGGTGTTGGCATGACCGTCGTATAAGGCATGGCGATCATACTGCCAAGGTCTCCCAAGTAGAAGGTGGCAAGCATCCATAGGAATAACATCACACCATACATTATCTTTGTACTTTTGACCAATGGTGAAAGATACAAGGCAGCGCTTAGATACTCTCACCTCATTACCTTTGTTGAGCCATTGTAGCTTGTATGGTTGTGGGTGCTCCTTTGTCGGCAACTTCAATTTTTCCACCATATAGTTTGACACAACATTCTCACATCTTCCACTATCGATGATGACCTCACAAACTTTGCCTTGCGAGGTGCAACGAGTGTGGAAGATATTGTATCTTAGTCATGGTTCTTCTTTGGCTGTTTTTGTGTGTAAGCTTCTTCTAACTACCAGTGATTCACCATAATCAGCAGGAACAGGCTCTTCGTCATATATTGGCTCGCCCATCTCCTCTTCTTCCAACGCTTCACGATTATCTTCTTCTTCAGAGGCTTCGTGTATCTCCCCCTTAATGTTGGTGATGGTTTTACGATTTGGACAATCAGAAGCAATATGTCCAAACCCTTGGCATTTGAAGCATTTGGGTGTCTTAGAATTGTTCTCTTTGGTTGTCTTTGGTTGGGGTTTGATTGAGGAACTAGGTTCTTGGGTTGATGGTTTGTTATGGTGGACATAATTTTTGGTGTAGGAAAGAGGTTGGTATGAAGATTTTTTAGGTAATTGTTTCTCAACCCGAATGGCTAGACGGATAACCTCATCCAAGCACCAATATTGTTGGAGTTGGACTGAGTGTGCAATTTCAGTGTTTAGCCCCCCAAGGTATCGAGTAATCGTTTGCTCTTCCTTTTCTTGGATGTCACATTTCATCATTAACTTCTCAAATTCTCTAGTGTATTCTTCTACTGACAAAGATTTTTGACGAAGATTTTGTAATTGAATAAAATTGTCTTGATAATAATGAGGAGGTAAAAACTTACGGGTTAGTTCTCGACGCATCTTCTCCCATGTCTTGATCTTGCTTTTCCCTACACGCTCTCGTTTCCTTTTAAAATTTTCCCACCAAATTGAAGCGTGTTTCTTCAGCTTGACAGCAATGATCTTTACCTTTTACTCCTCGGGAACCTTCTTATACTCAAATACACGTTCAATGGTTTGTAGCCAATCCACAAACTCATCGGGTTGTAGCTTCCCTTCAAAATCTGGAATGTCTACTTTGATATCATTCATCCGAAGTTGACGTCGGTGTGAGCGACTGCTTCTAGATGATGAAGAGTCACTACTGGAGCCATCATCTTCAAATCTTCTTCGTTGTGCTTCCAATAAGGCTTGTTGGGCATTGACAGTCTCTTGTAGTTGTTGAATTTGTCACCTCATTTCTTCCATCTCGATTTCATGCAAAGACCTTTCGTTTTGTCTTCTGGGTGGTATTTTGACAATGATGGTTGATGATATTTTTTGGTGAAGATCGTGGCGGTGCGTGGAAGTTTTGTTGGCGGTGTGAGTTTCACGAACAAATGGCCGCAAAGTGAAGTTTTGGGATAGCAACTCCTTGCTCACTTGAAAACTCACTTTCCGTTGATTTCTTCGCTCCACTCAACTCCGAGATATTGTAACCTGCTCTGATGCCAAATCTGGCTCAGGGACAAGAGGAAGGGTGAAAAAAGAGAAAAACTCTCTAAATTCTCAAGAGAATTTGTTGTTACTTAATTATTGCTTGGATATTGCTTGGATCACAAATGTTTGGTGATGAGCCCTATTTATACTATTCTTGTAGGGCTTACATTACAAAATAGAGGGATCTAGAAGCATTGATTACAAAAGAAAAATCTAGAGATATGAATACTCTAGTTCCTATTACTAGAAAGATCTAGAAAACTTAAGATTGGACTAGTTCTTAATTATATTTTATTTAGTAGTGTATCTTGAAGGTTCCATAATACCATTTATTTCTAGAAACTTCTATCTCATTCTCCATCAATAAGTCACCGATAATGTGGCGTGTTAGTAAGAAGTCTGAGACTGTTTAGTCAAAAGGCTAGTTTTTAGGTTATTGAGTAATAAATGTGAGGTGATAAGTGATAAATATGTCATAAATATTGTGTAGTTAGTATTAAACTAGCAGATTGACCCGAGTGGGTTGGTCAAAAGTGGACAGAGCTTTCAACTCTGTTGCTGATACAATGGCCAAAAACAGTTATGAGATAAGGGATACTCATGTAATTTACGAATTTGTGCCTGACTTTTTTAGTCAATGTAATATCTGTGGAATCTATTGGGCTTGCTAGTCCATCTATGAATTGATTTCGTTTTGGGCCTGAGGGCCCTTTTGCGCACCAAAAAAAAGGGGAGGAAGAAGGTTTGGCCATTGTATCAGCAACAGAGTTGAAAGCTCTGTCCACTTTTGACCAACCCACTTTTGTAATGTGGAGGAAGAAGGTTATTTACTTTTAGGGATATTTAGTAATGTCATTGAGTTAGGGGAGTGAGAGAGTAAAGAGGGGAAGTGGGAAAAGAATGGGCTGAACAAAAATCGAGTCTGCGCAGAAGGCCCACACGGCCCAGTGAAATAAACATACAGAGCATCCAATAACTTCCCATTTCGTCGTTATTGTTGAAGAATGAAGATGAAGGTGAGTTTTCTCTTCCCCGTCTTTCTACCTTTCCAATTATCATATCAGAGGCAGAAGCTCAACAATTTGTCTGAGCTACCGCTTTCCTTCCAGTTCACAATGTTATTTCAATATTACATTACTACAAATCCGAAATTGCTTTCATGTACTAGCTGACTCTTGTTTTCAGTGTGTTTTCTAATGCCGTTGATATGTTCGCTAAAACGAGTCAGCGAATTGTTATGGAACTCTGACGTTGGTGATTAGATTGATGGGAGATTTTCCATTGAATTTGCATTAGGCGTGAGGTAACTTCTTCTTGTTTACCAATATTGCTTGTTCTTAATTGCTAGCACTTCTGCAGAATTCATAACAATTAGAAAACTAAACATGTTTAGAGAAACTAGCTTATATGTTTATATAGTCAAATTTATGTATTTTTCAACAATTACTGATTTGCATTGCAATTGCCATTTGTACTTAGGTTTGTGCTAATTCTCTAAAGATCATCAGGAGAGGTTAATTAATTAATATTTTACGAAAATTCAGTACGAGGAGGGAAGAGAGAAAGAAATTGCAAAATGAATAAGAAAGAACAAATTGAGCCTCGGTCAATGCACATTGCCATTGGATTGAAGTAAATCTTGAAAATGACTCGAGAACTTTTATTGAATTGAAAATTTCAAAACACGGGAAATAAACAAAACTCTCTTTAGTAATAAATTTTTCATCATAGTTACTTGATTCCTTCATTGTTGGAGAACAACCGCACTGATAAACCAAACTAAGTCATGAAGGAATAACTTTTAAATGTAGCTAGAGATAGATTTTTCGTCATAGTTACTTGATTCCTTCTGAAGACGAATAACTTTTGTCGTAAACAATTGTAAGATGAAATCATAGCTAGAGAGAATGCAATTGTGGAAACAATGGAAATAGATTTTTTGACATTTTCATTTTTTTGTTGGAAGTTTATCTATGAAGTTTATTAATTTTAGACTTTGAATGAAGTGAAAACAGGAAACAAAGGAAGAAAAGTAAACAGGCCATAACTTTCTTTTTCCATTCTATCATCTCATACTCATTTATTGTCAGTTGGACTATGTGGAGAATATTTCTTCTTGATTAACAGCAAGGGGCATGGCACGTTTTTTTTTATCTAAAATTCCAAGTTTGTTGTTCTTTTTCATTTTTTTAACTCAGGTTATCTTTCACGAGTTAGAGTTGTGATATGAAATCAGTCTCTTGCAAATGTAAGATAAAACTACCTGCAATTAATCTGCTGTGCGACCAAAACGTGTCTGACCCATTTTTTGACCCCACTATGACACGAGCTTTACAGCATCAGACTTTCATGTGTTATCTTCTATGCATAGGATAAAAGTTAGTCAAAGGATGTAATTTTGCGATTACAAGATGCATCTTGAAAGTGATCATTTTTTTGGTGCATTGAAAGTTATCATTTTATTTCTTATTTTTTTTATTAAAATTTAAACAATCCCCTTTCCATGTATTTACTTTGAACCAGCTAATGTGCTCTGAACAAGACAATGAGCTTAATGTCATTGTTTATAAATCTTGCGATATAGTTAAATGGTATCATTTATTTCCTTAATCTACTTCATCATTTTCCTAGATGAGGATACCCAGAAAGGAAAAGCATCCAACCTTTGCAGATAGCTGGTCCATCTCGTTGGATCCCAGCAACATGCTCAAGGGAACTAGTTCATTATAAGTGGGGTCCTTTCTTAACATCCCAAAAGCATATAAACAAAAAGCTACATTAAAGAAAGCCTAGAATATTTCGAAAGCTAAATAATAATCTTATAGAGCACATTGAGAAATAAAGAACATATATATGCTTTTTGACTTGACATCAACATTACAAAAGTTGCTATTAAGTCAATGAAAAAAAATAATAATAATAAAAAGATAATGAAGCTCTATTACATGATTTGAAATTTAGAATTCCTTCCCAACTTTGGGGTATATAGCATGGAATAAAGACAGTACCTAGGCGCCACAGCAAATTAATTAGTGAAAAAGTTATATTTGATTTATTTGGGATTTTTGGCATGTCTGTTTTTATATGCATTAGGTTGTTACACATAGTTATTTTCATGCGCAGAGCTTATATATTTACATGCTTAATATTTAGGCTGGATTTTGAAGTAAACTGTCCACATAGGTCCTTTGAATGTGAACTTTGATTTTAATTTCCCTAGTAATTTGAGTAGTGCTGTAGAATCTATTATATTGGTCATGGTGGTCCATGACTTAGGTCTGAATTCTCTGCCTAAGCTATGAGTTATACAAGACATTCTATAGACCTCCCCAACAGAGACAACTGAATAAAATAGATGTTCCCCACCAGCACACAGTGTCCCTCTTCCTTCTGTCTTTGCACTCTCACGTGGGGGGGAGTTGGGGATGTGACAAATAAAGAGGAAAGTATTCTTGTGCATTTGAATTTGAATTGTTGAGGGGAAGCTAGCAAGGGAAATTTAGCTAGCGTTGACGTAAGTTCAAATGCTTAGTTATCTCGATGTTCAATACGAAAAATAATACGTGGATTTCATAACCTTCTTGTTAGTACATCTAGCAAGAATCAAAAACTGCAGGCAGGATATCCTTCCTAATGAAAAATAAATTGCTATGATTCTAACAGAGGTCCTTTATCCATGATTTATCTAGAGCTTAACATAGGGAAAGCTAAGTAGAGTGTTTTTTGGAGAAGAAATATGTTGAGGCCTGGGAAAAATCAGTGATATTGCGAGTCTTCTGAAACTTTTTCTCTTTCAGTCTTCACCACCTGAAACAGAAGCAATGAATGTATCATTAAAACTGAGGTTATATAGCATTTTCTAAAGAACACCTTGACAATATTTTTCTAAAAAGAACATATGAAGCGTCAGAAGACTAAATTTCTCTTACCTAAATCTCTTGGCATTTTGCATTTGAAGCATTCTGTCCTGCTAGCATAATTATGCACTCCACAGCCATTTCTGTTACATTATAAAAAGGAAAATAAAACAAAAGTACTAAATTAGGGAAAAACTGGATACCATAGATATTGTAATTATTAATATGTCAATGTACAAAGTCTGATTACAATTCTCTCCTTCCTAAAAGGAAGAAAAAGAGATTGCACCTTCAATGCATGAAAATGCAGCTGAAAAAAAGTCCTTTAGAGGTTTAAGATTGTGCTAAAATACATGCACATGCATGACAATCCATGAAGCTCTTTCATTTTTGATTTTTCAATCAACAGTTATAATAACTTATAACTTATAACTCTGTACTTATTATCCTCTAGAGTGCACTCCTACCTTTGCAAGTGATAGTTCCCAGAATAGATATTATCTTAGTACTCAAAATATATGAATATAATGTATTGTGAACTAACCTAGGGCAAATCCAGTCACCAGTTTTCCATCCTGGGGGAGAACTGCGATCAGATCCATATCCTCCAGAGCCTGCCATGTTCCCCCCATATCCTGACGAAAATGCACCACATCTATAGCAATTTGATCGGCTGGCATAGTTGTGAGCTCCACAATTGCAAAACCAGTCCCCTGCCAACGTCTCAGTCCTGTTATATTTATAGGTTGATGGGTCAGGGCCTCCATACTTGGGGTACCCACAATTTTGGCATGCTTCCCTCTTCTTGAAATTTATGTGCTCGCATGCACCACACATCCAATCTCCTCCAGACCAGCTCATTTTCCTGTTCAATATAGATACATGTGGAATGGTAAATTATAAGAAATTTTGGTTTCATCAGTTTTCAATGCAGCCGGATAACAGCTCTATCAACTGTGACTCGACTCCCTGTGCATGTAGCCTAGAACTCTCATGGCAATGAAAGGTATTGTTAATCCCTTTTTTGTAAGTTATGATCTCATTCTCAGCTTCTATTAAAAGACATGCAAAGTGATCCATTAAGTTATTTGCAAAAGAAAACTAGAGTCTTATTGGGTGATAGAATACTCTGTCAAGATAGCATAGCAATATTGTCAACTTTTTTATGATTATTTACATACAAAGTTACATATAACATCCAGGCATAAGAAATTAAAGATGTGAAAGACAAACATAGAAATAGAATATTTACCTTTCAAGAAGAGTTATGAACAACAGAAGAATCACGCAAGTAATGGTTTGTTATTACTATAGTAGTAGTTTTAGAAAGAATGGCTTGTAAATCAAAATGGTGAGTTTAGTGCTTGTGTTGTGAGGCTTTATATAATGGTCGAAAAACCTATTGTGGGGGACATGAATGTCTCTTTTCGTTCCCTGGTAATCCACAAATGGTTTTCCTTTCATGGGAATCTAAAACTATAAATTGCTGGAAAATGTAGATAAAAATTTATGACTACTGTACTGGTTCTCTTGTTATTCTTAGGAATGGTGGGAAAGTAGGGTAAATAGTGCATGGTTACACGTTTTGTTCTATATTTAGTCTTTTGGTCATCTTTACGTGATTCCTATGCATTATTGAGAGGAACATATCCAGGGTAAGCAAGGCTATATGAGGGGTAGTTGTTATGTGAGATTGCAAATTTACAATAGAATCCAATATCCCCTGAACCCCACCTATGGTTTAACAACAATATGAGCTCATTGGACCCAACATTTATCCGATCCATCTGTAAAAATGCATTAAGCTCTGTACATTGGACTCGTCCATCCAACTTGCAAAGAAACCATCATTGAGTAGGCTTATGCAGTGTTTGATGAAATGGTGGAGTGAAAGTAAAAAAAAGAATGTGGAGAAGTGATTCCAACTTCATGCACATCCATTTCCAAGTTCTTTTTTACTTTGTTTCAATTGCTTTATGGCAATAATTGATATGCCATTCGAAGATTCATACTATCCCATCTACTTAAGGTAAATTTCATAGTAATATGAACTGAATTTTTATGAACTCGAACTCTTTGACACGTGTTATTGCGTTATTAGTTTAGAAAGAAACTAGTAGGATACCCGTGCACAGTGGCGGACCTGGTATGTATCCAGGGGGTTCAGTTGAACCCCCTGGAATTTTTTTTTTTGCACTAAACACCCTATATAAATAGCCTAAATCTCCTGAAATTTTAATTTTGACACCCCTGAAAATTTGAAATTGTACTAGTAGACCAAGTTTTGCACCCATTTGACACCGGCCTTAAAAAATTTGACACCCCTGACCCCGGGGTCCTGGGTCCGCCACTGCCCGTGCATACGCACGGGTGCTGTCGCGTTCTTTTTATGAATGAACTTAGACAGTATTTAAATAGTCTGAACATTACCCCGTGAAAATAAAGACAAATTTAAAGTAGATAAAAAAAGAAGTTTTAAATAAAAAATAGATAAATATTAAAATCTAAAAATGTAAAAGTATCACTTAAAAACAATTTGTGTATTTATCTCGTGTTTTTTTATATATCAGTGCAGTGTTTTTTTATATATCAATGTTGTTATTCTGTGTTTTTTTATATATCAGTGCAGCTATCCCGTGTTTTTATATATATCATTGCAGTTAACCCCGCATGTTTTTATATAGGCTAAATAGCACTTTTGGTCCTTTATGTTTGCTCTAGGTTTCACTTTGGTCATTTATCTTTTTTTTTTGGTCCGTTTTGGTCCCTCATGTTTCGTTTTTGTTTCATTTTGGTCCCTCACGTTAGTTTTGACTAACGGACGCCACGCTGGCAGTTAACTGCTGACGTGGCGTCCATTTTCATTAAATGACGTGGCATACAAATGTTTTATTTAATTCTAAAATAATTACCACATCATCTTTTATGTTATTTAAATTTTAAAAACATAAAACATAATTTAACAAATAATTAAAAACAACAACACAAACAACACGTGAAAGAACACACATCTGGTAAACAACAACATAAACAACACGTGAAAGAACACACACAACACAAAGAACGCAGAGACCAGATCTGGTTCTCACTCTTCGTTTCAGCAACAACATTCAGATTTTGTTCTCTCTCTTCGTCTTCCTCTGGTAAACAACAACACGTGAAAGAACACAAAGAACACAGAGACCAGATCTGGTTCTCTCTCTTCGTCTTCCTTTGGTTCTCACTCTTATCTCGCAGAAGGATGCTTCTTCTCTCTTCCTTTGTTTTCCTTTTGTTTTCCTTTCGTTTCAGCAACAACATTCAGATTTTGTTTTCCTTTTTTACATTAAAATCTGTGAAAACAACATTCAACAACAACATTCAACATCTTCCTTTTGTTTTCCTTTCGTTTTCCCTCACCAACAACACCAACAATTTCGTTTCCGTCGTTTCGATTTCCAAGAAGATGAGAACTCAGATCTGAGAAAAACAAGTAAAATTGAAGAAGAACGAAATCAAACAAAACGAAATGGAAGATGAGAACTCAGATCTGTAAACAAAATAAAAAACGAATGAAAATCAAAACGAAAACTCAGATCTGGGAAAATCGAAATCAAAAACAAAACAAGTAGTAAAATGGAAGAAGAACAGCGATGAGAGATGACGAAGCATTGAAGAACACTGATGAGAAATGGAAGAAGATGGAACACAGAAAAATAAAAATGGAAGAAGATGGAACCAGAAAAAGAAATGGAAGAAGATGAGAAATGGAAGAACATTGATGAGAACGTGGCAAAAAATTGGTTAAATTTTTTTTCCTGTTTTTATCAATTAAATAATATTAATTTTGCCACGTCATTTAATAAAAATGGACGCCACGTCAGCAGTTAGCTGCCAGCGCGGCGTCCGTTAGTCAAAACTAACGTGAGGGACCAAAATGAAACAAAAACGAAACATGACGGACCAAAACAGACCAAAAAAAAGATAAAGGACCAAAGTGAAACCTAGAGCAAACATAAAGGACCAAAAGTGCTATTTAGCCTTTTATATATCAGTGCAGTTATCACGTGTTTTTTTTATGTATCAGTGTAGTTATCTCATAGTGTCAATTGATTATTTGAATTGATTAGTAGATTATAGTAGATAATAAAAGATAGATAGTAGATTATCAATAAGAAATATTTTTCCCGTGTTTTTTATACAACAGTGACAATTATTTGTCATTTTTTAGGTATTAGTGACAAATATTTGTCACTTGTGTTTTAAATATTAATCAGTTTAAGTAGTCATTAGGCGCTTCTTGTTTTTTTAGATAGTATGTTTATAGTAGTCTTCAAAAATTATAATTATCAATGGCAAATATTAGTCCCGTGTTTTTTTTATATATCAGTGCAGTTATCCCATGTTTTTTTATATATCGGTGCAATTATCGCAGTTTCAATTGATTATTTTAGTTGATTATTAGATTATAGTAGATAGTAAAAGAGAGATAGTAGATTATCAATAAAATATTTGTTTTAAATACTAATCAGTAGTTTAAATTGTCATTAAATCTTCTTGTTTTTTAGATAGTAGGTTTATAGTAGTCTTCAAAAAATTTAATTATCAATGGCAAATATTAATCCCGTGTTTTTTTATATATTAGTGCAGTTATTCCGTGTTTTTTTATATATCATTGTAGTTATCTCGTGGTTTCAATTGATTATTTTATTTGATTAATAGATTATAGTAGATAGTAAAAGATGGATAGTAGATTATCAATAAGAGTGTAAACAAATTTCTGAGAGAAAAATTAAAATTTTAATGTGATAACTTTTCCAGAAAAGTGATAATTTTTGTTTTTGTGTGTGACTCATTTAAATTTTTATAGGTAATTGTCGTGACCGTGATCCGACGTAGACGGCCCAAAAATTGATGATTTTAGGAGCCGTCACCCAATTTATTTAATAGGAAAAATTGAGAAAAACCTAACTAGAAGTGATTGGTCTGCGTATACCAGATTGAGTTCGGGAGTCGATTATGCATAGTGAAGGGCAGAAACTTAATCCCACTGCACCCCTAGTACATCTGTCCTAAGACAGTTACCCTAAATCCGATTGTGCATGTAATAATAAATTAAGAGTTATTTGTTTTGTCGTATTATCAACGTAAGGAATAAGTACAGTAATTTTAGTAGAGTAGTGTTTGTATAAATCTCGAAATTAAGTGATAAGAGAAAAAGAAGAATTATTTATGAGAAAAGTAAAGTAAAAAGAAAAAAGGAAGAAAGAAAGTGTAAGAGAAAAGTGAAAAGGAAGAAAGAGAGTATAAGAAGAAAGAGAAAAAAAGGAAGAAAGAAAGTGTAAAAAGAAAAAGAAAGAAAGATAGAGTGATTACATTTTTACTCTTAAATTAAATATGTGTCTGGTTAATAAGATATCCAAATTGATAATTTCATAGGGAGTTTGATTGTATAAATAGATATTAGATTAGATTATAATAGATAGTAAAAGAGTGATAGTTAATTATTAATAAATAAATATTTGTTTTAAATATTAATCAGTAGTTTAAATTGTCATTAAATCTTGTTTTTTAGATAATAGGTTTATAGTAGTCTTTAAAAAAATTAATTATCAATGACAAATATTAATTCCGTGTTTTTTTATATATCAGTACAGTTATTCCATGTTTTTTATATATCATTGTAGTTATCTCGTAGTTTCAATTGATTATTTTAGTTGATTAGTAAATTATAGTAGATAGTAAAAGATAGATAATAGATTATCAATAAGAGTGTAAACAAATTTCTGAGAGAAAAATTAAAATTTTAAGGTGATAACTTTTTTCAAAAAGGTGAAAGTTTTTTTTTTTTTTAGTGTGACTCATTTACATTTTTATAGGTAATTTTAGTAGAGTAGTGTTTGTATAAATCTCGAAATTTAGTTAAAAAAAACTAAAGTGAGTGATAAGAGAAAAAAAAGAATTATTTATGGGAAAAGTAAAGTAAAAAAAAGGAAGAAAGAAAGTGTAAGAGAAAAGTGAAAAGGAAGAAAGAGAGTATAAGAATAAAGAGAAAAAAAGGAAGAAAGAGAGTGTAAAAAGAAAAAGAAAGAAAGAGAGAGTAATTACATTTTTACCCTTAAATTAAATGTGTCTTGTTAATAAAATATCTACACTATATTTATACAACTAAACCACATATGATTTTACCAATACCCCCATTCTATTCTATCTAAAAGACACCTCAAATTTTTAGGGTAAAAATGTCATTACACTCTATTTCTTTTTTTTTCTCTTTATTCTTACACTCTCTTTCTTACATTTCACTTTTCTATTACACCCTCTTTCTTTCTTTTTTCTGTTTCTTTTTACACTATTTTTCCTCCTTTTCACTTTTCTTTTACACTCTTTTTTTTTTTCCTTTTACTTTACTTTTCCCATAAATAATTATTCTCTTTCTCTTATAATTTCACTTTAATTCTTTTAACTAACTTTCTAAATTTATACAAACACTACTTTAATTAAAAATTTTGAAGACTACTATTATAAACCTACTATCTAAAAATAAAAGACTTAATGACTATTTAAATTTGTAATTAATATTTAAAACAAATATTTCTTATTGATAATCTAATATCTAACTTTTATTATCTACTATAATCTACTAATCAACTAAAATAATCAATTGAAACTACGAGATAATTTTATTGATAAATATAAAAACACGGGATAACTGTAGTGATATAGAAAAAACACAGTATTAATATTTTGGCTAATTTATAGTTTTGGTCTCCCTATTTTCAAAAATTTAGACATTTGGTCCCCCTATTTTAAAACTCAGACATTTAGTCCCCCAGTTTTAAAAAAGTCAGAACATTTAGTCCAAAGGGGGCTTTCCAGTTTTTTTTGGCTGATTTGTTATTTTATTTTTTTAAAAAAGCTGACGTGGCACTCATTAATGACGTGGCAGCTGACTGAGCTTGCACACATCATTTAATGATGCCACGTGGACCAGCCACGTCAGATATTATATTAAATTTAAGTAAATAAAAAACTGTTAACTATTGTTATTAAAATTAAAATGATTAATAATTAAATAAATGAATTTCAAATTGAGAGAAGAATTCAACGCGAAGAACATGAAGCGAGAGCGAAGAACAGAAAGCGAGAGCGAAGAACTCAACGCGAAGAACTCAACGCGAACGAATCTCCAGTGATTCTTCTTCTTCTTCTTCAATAATCGACCTCTTCATCACTTCTTCTTCAAACTAAAAACTTCTTCTTCCCCAGATTTGGTTTGAATCGTAAAACCTAACTCACAACCGAAAATCCCAAATCGTTTGAACCCTAAATCTTAACCTTGGTCATCTGTAACGACTCGATGGCGAATACATTGAAGATTCCAGGCGTTGGAGGAGCTACAAGAGAAGATGCGAAGTATTGTACCAGGTATTTATATTTTGTGATAGTGATTAGGGTTTTTAGTTTAGTGTTTGTTGAAAGTGGAATCTGTTATGTTGGGATTTAGGGATTGTGGGTTTATGGGTTTCTGATATGCTGAATTTTTAATCTTTGACTGATATTGCTATATTTGAGGTATTGGAACTATCACATTTGATTCTCTTTGACTGATATTGCTATATTTGAGGTTTCTGATATTGCTAAATTTGTTGTGGTCCCGTATTTGAGGTTTAGTCTTTGATTTATGTGCTAAATTTGTTGTGGTCCCGTATTGCTTATAGTGGTCCCGTATTGGTTATGCTTTTATATGTGCCTTTATTGTATTGCTTATTTTGTCATGTGTTTTTATTGAAACTGATAGTGGGGCTATTTGAGGTTTAGTCATTGCTTTATGTGCCTTTATATGTGCTATTTGACTGTTGTTGTTTGTTATAGGCCACCAGAATTCCAAATTATCAAATTAAAAATACATCATGGTGCGGGAGAGGTGTATGAAATGTCTCAGGGTTGGGATGTTGATGAGATGTCTTATATTGAGTTGTCAAAGTTGGTTAAAAGCCTAGGTTATATGAGTTTCAAGTGCCTATGGTATAGGCATCCAAAACTTAGTATTCAACATGGTTTGAGGCCACTAAATAATGATGGTCATGTATTGAAACTCATTGAAGATTGTAAGGGGTTTGAATCAATTGAAGTGTATGTAGAACATGTTGTAGATGTCCCAATAGTGGCTGCTGACAGTGAGAAGGAAAAGTGTAAGGACAAGGGAGAAGAGAAGGAACAAGAGAAGGAGAAGGAAAAGTGTAAGGAAAAGGGGAAAAAGAAGGAACAAGAGAAGGAGAAGGAAAAGTGTAAGGAAAAGGGGAAAAAGAAGGATCAAGAGAAGGAGAAGGAAAAGTTTAAGGAAAAGGGGAAAAAGAAGGATCAAGAGAAGGAGAAGGAAAAGTTTAAGGAAAAGGGAAAAGAGAAGGAGAATACTGTGGAAGTTGAAGATGGGAGTGAAACTGAAGATGATGAATACTCTGCAAATTCTAACAGTGATGATAGTGACATACCTGTGGATAGTGATTTAGATGAAGAATGGGATTGGACCACAGTACTTCCTACTGAAACACTTAATGAGATAAATGATAAGAGAAGCAATTCTGATCCATTTGTGGGACAATGCCAAACTGATTTTGAGGGACAATGTCAAACTGATTCTGATGAGTTACACACCCCACCAGGTAGTGATGGTGAGGAACCACTGACACATTCCTTTCCCAAGTTCAAGCCACCTGAAGGTAGTGAGCCAGTTAAATTTGAGGTAGGTCTGATATTCAACAGTAAGAAAGTATTAAGAGAAGCTGTTAAGGATTACGGTATACAGAATAAGAAAAACCTAGTTTTTAAAAAGAATGATAGAAAAAGAGTTGTGGTCAAATGCATGAGTGGGTGTCCCTTTTACATAAGGTTTAGTCAAAGGGTTGGAACTCACTATTGGCAGCTTGTTAGTATCAGGGACCAGCATTCTTGCTTCAGGACAGCAAGAAACAGGTTGGCCAAAACTGAATGGTTAGCTAAGAAATTTGTTTCCATTCTTAGCCATTCACCATACATAAAAGTCAAGGGTCTTATAGCAGAGGCTAAAAATAGATGGGGTGTGAAGTTGTCCCATGATCATGCCTATAGAGCTAAGAGAAGGGCAATGTCAAAACTGCAAGGTGCAACTTCTGAACAATATTTGAACCTCAGAAATTATGCAGAGGAGCTTAGGAGATCAAATCCTAATTCAACAGTAATAATCAAGTGTGATATGGGACCTAATGGACCAATTTTTGAGAGGATTTATGTATGCCTTGAGGCATGTAAAGCTGCCTTTGCTTGGACATGTAGGCCTCTAATTGGTTTGGATGCATGTTTTTTGAAAGGAGAGTTTGGAGGCCAACTCATGACAGCTGTTGGTAAGGATGGAAACAATCAGATGTTTCCCATTGCATATGCTGTGGTGGAGGCTGAAACAAGGGACTCTTGGGCCTGGTTCATCAACCTATTGCTGGACGACTTGAATCAAATAAACCCAAAGCCATATGCATTCATTTCTGACCAACAAAAGGTAATAATTCTGTTTTACTGTTTCTGTTTTAATAATTCTGTATTAATAATTCTGTTTTAATAATTCTGTTTTAATAAATGTGTATTAATAATTCTGTTACCTAATGATGCAGGGACTTGTTCCTGCTATTGCTAATTATGAAGGCATTATGGAGCATAGGCTTTGTGCCAAACATTTGTACGGCAATTGGAAAAAGAAGTATCATGGATTAGAAATGAAGACAGCCTTCTGGAGATGTGCAAGGGCTACAACAATACCGCAATTTCAGAGATCAATGGAGGCATTAAAGAACTTGAATGAGCTTGCTTGGAAGGATATGATGGAGCTGCCTCCTGCTGCTTGGTCTAGGTCACATTACAAGCTAGATACACATTGTGACCTTCAGGTAAATAACATGTGTGAGGCATTTAATAGTGCCATATTAGAGCATAGGGACAAACCAATTATATCTTTACTAGAAGGATTGAAATACTACTTAACAAACAGAATTGTGCAGCAAAAAACCCTTATTCAAAGATATAATGGTGATATTTGCCCTAAGATACAAATAGCACTTGAAAAGAACAAGAAAGCTGCTGATGGTTGGTCACCATTTTGGCATGGTGATGATGAACACCATGCCATTTTTACTGTTGATAATGGGTCTGAACAATATGGAGTGAATCTATTTGAAAAAACATGTGCATGTAGGAAATGGGATATGACTGGGATCCCTTGTCCACATGCTATTTGTTGCATGTGGTGTAACAATGTGCCTCCTGAGAATTATGTTGCACAATTTTATAGAAAGTCTACTTTCTTGGCCACCTATTCATACTTGATTATGCCATCAAATGGTCCTATGCTCTGGCCAATCACTGAATCTGACCCAATTCATCCACCAAGAATGAGAAGAGCACCTGGCAGGCCGAAGAAACTGAGATACAAGTCCAATGATGATCCAAGAGATCCTAATAGACTCCCAAGATTGTTACCTACTGTGAAGTGCCAAAAATGTGGGGTTTTAGGCCACAATATAAGGAGCTGCAAAGGGAAGACAAAAGCAGATAGAGTGATCCCAGTAGGTGGAAACAAGGTAATTATTTAGTCTATTGTTAACCATTAATTCTCTAATTTAAGTCATCTAATTCTGGATTATTGTTGTGTACGTATGACAGAGGGTTAAGAGGACAATGACTGAACAACACGAAGCTAGCACAAGTGGAGGGAGAGGAGGAGGAACTGCTAGAGCAAGAGGGAGAGGAACTGGAACAGTTAGAGCAAGAGGAAGATCACCAGGAAATGGAAGAGGAAGAGGAACTGGAAATGGTAGAGGAAGAGGAACTGGAACTGGAACTGCTTTGACACATGATGGACCTCAAACTGTTTTGTCTCAAGACAATGAAGCACCTCAAGCAACTCAACCAACTCAATGAATGAATGTCATAGTGGTTTATATTTAGGCTTAGTATTTTGGCTACTGATTATGTATTTTCGCCACTGATTAGGCAGTATTTTGGCTACTGATTAGGCAGTATTTTGGCTACTGATTAGGCAGTATTTTGTACAAACTGTTCCACTTGTGAATTGTGCAGTTTTTGGTTACTGATTATGCAGTCTTTTGTACAAACTGTTCCACTTGTAATGGCTACTGATTATGCAATTTCAATGAAAGTTTGACACATTTAGTTGATGCTTTACTTTTTTTTTCCAGCAATATAAACAATGTAAACACATTTAGTTAATGGTATTACTTTAGGTTATATCTGTTACAGCATTACTTGAGGTTATATCTGTTACAGCATTACAGCATTACATAAATCTGTTAGTTAATGGCATTACTTTTTTTTTCCAGCAATGTAAACAATGTAAATCTGTTAGTTACTTTTTTAGTTAATGGCATTACAGCATTACTTTTTTAGTTAATGGCATTACTTTTTTTCCAGCATTACAGCATTACTTTTTTAGTTAATGGCATTACTTTTTTTTTTCCAGCAACATATATAAATCTGTTACATAATTCATACAATGTAAATTTGCAATGTAAACAACTTCATTTCACTTATATAATTCATATGACATCTGTTACATAAATCTGCAGCAACATTACAACTACATAAATCTGCAGCAACATTACAACATAACCACAACAACAACATAACCACACTAAACACAATCTGCAGCAACTTCATAAATTTGCACCAACTTCAATCTAAAGACAATCTGCAGTAACATAACCACAACAACATAACCACACTAAACACAATCTAATGCACCAACTTCAATCTAAAGATAATCTGCAGCAACATAACCACAACAACATAACCACACTAAACACAATCTAATTCACTGTTTATTTTCCCATTAAAACAACCACAACCAACATTACAATAACCCATCCAATGACCATTAAACCAGAAAAAAACTGGTTCTTTATCTTCATTTCAGTAGAGCTCTTCTTCAATTCCACAATTGATGCTTTTTTTTCTTCATTTTTCCTCTTCAATACTTCATTCTTCTTCTTCAATTCATCCAACTTACTCTTGAGTTGCATGATGTCATTTTGTGCATCTTGATCCTTTTTGCGTAGTTCCTGAACTTGATTAACCAATTTAGTAAATCCTTGGTCAGTATACTCCTCATCAAGCCATATGAAAAACTCACACATCTTGAACCCATACACTTTGTATAATCCACACCCCCAAAACTTTCTTCCATAGTTAGGTATAGTTTTGCAGGTCATCAAGGGTGATTCCACATTACAGTCACACAAGTGTTTCGTTCTTGATGAACCTGTAATTCGCGAATTCGTAGACGAACCAGAAGCTTCAATGGAGGCACCCATATAGAAATCGCGTGAATCTTTTTCTTTCATGAAAGAAGAGGAGAAGAATCGACCAAGAAGATGAAGAAGAGGAATGAGAGAAGAAAGAAGATTTAGGGTTCAAACGATTTGGGATTTTCGGTTGTGAGCTTAGGTTTTACGATTCAAACCAAATTTCGCGAAGAACAAATTCTTAGTTTGAAGAACAAGTGATGAAGAGGTCGATTATTGAAGAAGAAGAAGAAGAATCACTGGAGATTCGTTCGCGTTGAGTTCTTCGTCTTCTGTGTTCTTCCCTCTCGCTTTCTGTTCTTCGTCTTCTGTGTTCTTCCCTCTCGCTTTCTGTTTTCTTCCATTTATTTAATTATTAATCATTTTAATTTTAATAACAATAGTTAACAGTTTTTTTTTACTTAAATTTAATATAATATCTGACGTGGCTGGTCCACGTGGCATCATTAAATGATGTGTGCAAGCTGAGTCAGCTGCCACGTCATTTAATGAGTGCCACGTCAGCTTTTTAAAAAAAAAAATAACAAATCAGCCAAAAAAAACTGGAAAGCCCCCTTTGGACTAAATGTTCTGAGTTTTTTAAAATTGGGGGACTAAATGTCTGAGTTTTAAAATAGGGGGACCAAATGTCTGAATTTTTGAAAATAGGGGGACCAAAACTATAATTTAGCCTAATATTTTCCATTGATATTTATAATTTTTTTTGACAATTTATAATTAAAAAAACACGGGATTAATATTTACCAATGATATTTATAATTTTTTTTGACAAATTGTAATTAATATTTACCATTGATAATTATAATTTTGGAAAACTATTATAAATACTGTCTAAATTCATTCATAAAAAGAACACAACAGCACTTGTCCGTATGCAAGTCATCATCTATATTTTACAATTGATTTTAGATTAATGAGATTTCAAATTAACATTTTTATTTGAGGTAATCGTATTACCGAACGCGATCTGTCCATGCGGAAGCACGAGTATAGTCCTCCTTAGATTAGAAAACAAGCTCATAACAGCTGGCAAACTTTTTCCTATTGCATATTCGTTAATTTTCTTTTATTTTTGTTGCAAAAGGGCTAGGAGATTTTTATACGCGGCGGCCCGATGCTGTGCAGAATGAAAAGTTGAAACCGAGTTATGTAGGTTCCAAAAAAGTGCTACAGTGGAATAGAAGTCCTTTGGACATCAATCAGAACTAGAATTTATACGCAAGTGTGGTAGAAACGGATCCAGCAGCAGCATAAATGGTACTTCACACCCTAAACTTTTTGGTTGGTTTTCTATTTTAATTTAACACTTTATTTATAAATATCTGATGAACTATTTCAAATAGCAGAAATGGTACTTCACACCCTAAACTTTTTGTAACCCAAAAATATGATATTGGGTAATTTAGTCTCCCTATATATAGTATTAGTAGTAAGTGGAATTCTATATTGGAATTGTTACACCAATTAAGATTAGGTGACATTTAAAATTATCAAAAAATATATACTAAGTAATATTTTAGGTTTTTTTTATAAGTATTAAAAAAACAATATAAAACTTAATGAATGAAACAATTTTACTAAATTGTCCATATTTGCTGTCATAGTTTTTCTTTTTTTAAAAAGGGCTCGACGGTGGTTACTCACTTTTTCCTATATGACCAGTGGCGGACCCAGGACCCCGGGGTCAGGGGTGTCAAATTTTTTAAGGCCGGTGTCAAATGGGTGTAAAACTTGGTCTACTAGTACAATTTCAAATTTTCAGGGGTGTCAAAATTAAAATTTCAGGAGATTTAGGCTATTTATATAGGGTGTTTAGTGCAAAAAAAAATAATTTCAGGGGGTTCAACTGAACCCCCTGGTTACATGCTAGGTCCGCCAATGTATATGACTTGAACCCATAACCCTTAAGGACGCAGGTGAAGTAAATGAGAGAAGTAATGTTAATGTTTCACTAAAACTATAAAACAACTAGTGTAACTCTTATTTCTCTAAAATGACATTCAATTAAAAATAGAGGGAGTATAAACTATCACATATGATCACTTACAACATGTTTGGTTCTCCCCTCAAGAGCCCTTGGATGAAGGTGGGTTTCAATACAAGAAATTCTTGCTTCAAAAGAGCTTTGGAACGCGTGTCAGACTATGTGGATGCATATCCAAGCATCTGCGTTAATTGCATTGCGGTTAGTATGTAATTACATACTACTATGAAAGCAAAGAATACCTAATTTTTTTAGACTTAAATATAAGTAAATGTCAACTAACATACTCATATTTAATGCTATTATTCTTAAACTGCCCTTAAAAGAAAGTGAAAATATAAAATTCACGGTTAAACTATAAAATACCATCAAACTATTGTGACATTATTTAGACTTTAATTTGTGTTCCGGCGTTGTGCTTTTTTGTTTTCTGCTCACGGTTTATTGCTTGCCATGTCCATGCTTATTACTTGCCATGTTCATGCTTTTTACCTGCTTTGTCTTGTATTGTATGCTGCATGCCTCAATAATGTCATTAATCATTATTCTCCCCTTTTGTTTTATTTTGGTTTTTATATCTATGGATTTACTTTTAGTAGAGTTAAAAAAGTGATTTGTGGAGATAAAAATTACTTTTGATATGTTAGGGTATTTTCAAGTGAAATTGATTTTGCTGTAAAATTTATTCTAATTTGAAGCTAGAATTTGTAATTTTTGCTTGTAAAAGTGATTTTTACTTTTAATTTCATTTTTCAACTAACACAAAAGGAGATCTCGGGTTTGAACCTAAGTAACAACAGAAAATGTCCAACATAAAAACATTGGTTTTACTAGTTGCGCTAGACCTTACAAACATCATAAATTACTTATTCGGCTCGCTCTAATGTTTGTGAATTTGGCAACTCTAATGTATTCCGTTTTGGCCAAGTATTTTGCTACTTTTCCAATGATTTTAAAACATTAAGTATTTGTTGCTTTGATAATGTGATAAGTTTTGATATGAAAAAAATGTTATTTCTATTTTGTAATCAGCAATGATAAAGTAAGAAACTTTAGAAAAGAAAAAACAGAAAATCAATCCAATTCAAACAGAAGTAAATCGTATGACGTAATCATATCGAATTTGATTTTAAAATCAAACCGATTAGGTGATTTGAATAACAAAACTATAGAATTGGATATAATGATTTTTTCAAAAAATACCAAACCAAACCAATCCACAAACATCTCTACATTTGATGGGTCATGGGTCGAACTCATATCCTCACTCCTCAGTGGCATCAATGCATTGCAGGCCTGGTGGTGACCTTCTTGGCTTCGATAAGGAAGAATCCTAATCACTAAAATTTCACTAGATAATATGAATATTCCACATATATTTAATCGAATTGACATGAAATAAAACCTCAGAGTGACAATTCTTATTCTTAACGCCACTCTTTTTATTCTCATTGTGTACGTGAAACTCTTTTATCAAAAGGAAGGGCCATGCCATTACCATTGCTATTCAATAATAGTTGGAGAATCCACATCCTAATTTACTCTGCCTCCGAAATATAGCCGTTGCTTTTATAAAAAAATACAGGGATAACTGTACTGATATATAAAAAAATACAAGGATAACTGCAATGATATATATAAAAACAATTGATAATTGCACTGATATATAAAAAAAACATGGGATAACAACAGTGATATATAAAAAAACACTGCACTGATATATAAAAACATACGGGATAAATGCACATGTTGTTTTTAAATGGTACTTTTACATTTTTAGTTTTAATATTTATCAACTTTTTATTTGAAACTCCTTTTTTATCTATTTTAAATTTTTCTTTATTTTCACGGGATAATGTTCAGATTATTTAAATATTGTCTAAATTCATTCATAAAAAGAACACGACAGCACATGTCCGTATGCAAGTCATCCTCTATATTTTACGATTGATTTTAGATTAATGAGATTTCAAATTAACGTTTCTATTTGAGGTAATCGTATCACGTAACGCGGTCGTCCCGTACGGATGCACGGGTATAGTACTAGTAATCAATAAAAGAGAAATGTCAACAACACACTCTCTAACACTCATTTTTTAATATTCTCTCTCTTGTTGATTGAAATTCAAATGAGACACCCTCAATCAAGTGGATCTTATGTAAATTTGGTGGAATCATATAAACTTCAACCAATAAAAAAGAGTGTACTATAGAATGTGATGCTAATATTTATCATCCATCAAATGCAAGTTCAATGTTGTTAGCCAAGTTTGACTATGATTGCCATACTCTATTGTGAGTATCATTTTGTTTTGTTTGTTGTGGGTGCTGCCATTAAACTGACCTTAATAGTTTTTCTCTCGGTTCTTTGATAGAGTTAGAGTATGCTATATTCCTGTATTAATATACTTTGGTCATTCAATTTTTTTGTTAATCTCGTTTAAATAGTTGTTTTATGGAATTATCTACTATGACAATAAATCAACTTGACAGTGTTCCATCAAGAATTTTTCTGAATTGCAAGTTAATAAATTTGATAAACAACCAGTTTCAAAAATATTGTTGAGAGTTCATGCCAACCGGTAGTTATGAAAAAGAAAAAGAGAGAAGTGAAGGACATAAAAAGAAGGCTTAAATATGTTTTAGGCCCCTGCAAATATAGGGTGTTTTGGTTTAAGCTCCTGCAAAAAAAATTTTTTGTTAAAAGCCCTTGCAAAATGAAATATTTTGTTATAAGCCCTTCTCAACATATCCAGCAATCATAGCATTTCATGTTAAGGCTAACATTTTAGTCATAGAAGGGTTTATAACAAAATATGTCATTTTGCAAGCGCTTTTAACAAAAAAAAAATTTTGCAGGGGCTTAAACCAAAATACCCTATATTTGTAGGGGCCTAAAACATATTTAAGCCTAAAAGAATAAAAAATAACTTTGAGTGGAAACTCAAGAAAAGAATGTATACTCACTAAAAAGTACTCCCTTCATTCCTAAACGTTGGCTATGTAGACATAAGTTAATGTATTATTAATTTGTGTAAGTTAAGTGTAACATTACTCTCTTTTTTTTGCTGAATCAAAATACCCTCTTCTGTAGCTTAATTATTTGCAAATCTTTATATAATTGTCTTGGATAATTGCAGTCAAAATAAATATAATAAAGGTTTATTTGGATTTTTTTTGACCAATTACGCTGAAATTCTTATTCGTTGGGTGTACGGCCGTCAATTTGGCCCCAAGCCCAGCCCCATTGGCCCCCAATCAATCCCCATAAAATTGAAGCCCCCTATTAATGGGGCTTTTTTAACCCCAGCCCACACTTTTAAATTTTTTAGTGGGTTAGGACCAGGGCTTTGTGGGCTGGCCCCCAATTTTTTTTTAATTCTTTTCCCACTATTTACACCTCCACTTTCATTCTTTCATCCCCCTTCCTCTTCTCCCTCCCTCTCACCACCACCTTCTTCTCCCTCTCACCACAACCACCACCACCACCACCATCTCCCACTCACCACCACCACCTCTTTTCCCATTATTTATACCTCCACTTTCATTCTCTCACTACAAAAAAAAGAAGCCATTAGCGACGGAAATTAGCGAGGGACTAATGGTCCCTCGCAAAAATTGGGATTAGTGACGGAATTAGCGAGGGAATAAGGGCTGTCGTATTTTTGAGAATTAGCGACGGAATTTTAGACATTAGCGAGGGAATTTCCGTCGCTAATGGCAAAAGTAAAAAAATTTGCGAGGGAATGTCAGTTCCGTCGCTAATTTTTTTACTTTTCAGATGATGGGACTCAGTTGCAGGGGTTGGTAAGTGCACAGGAATTAGCGAGGGACAGTTCCCTCGCTAATTCCCTCGCTAAAGTTAACTTTTCAGATGATGGGACAGTTCCCTCGCTAATTCCCTCGCAATTTTTTTTTCTTTTTTTCCTTAAATCCGTTTACACTCATCTTTCTCACTCACTCACTCACTCACTCACTCACTCTTCACCCTTCCTCTTCACCCTTCCTCTTCCTCTACTCTCCACCACCACACAACCACCACCACCACCACCATCATCACCACCTCCTCTCACACTCTCCTCTCTCTTCACTCTTCCAACACCACCACCACCACATACCTCCTACCACTCTCACTCACTCTCTCTTACTCTTCACCACCACCACCCCACCACCACCACTCTCACCGGTACTCCTGTCTCTTACTCTTCACGCCACCACCACCACCACCACCATCATCACCACCTCCTCTCACACTCTCCTCTCTCTTCACTCTTCCAACACCACCACCACCACCACATACCTCCTACCACTCTCACTCACTCTCTCTTACTCTTCACCACCACCACCCCACCACCACCACTCTCACTCCTCTCTCTTACTCTTCACGCCACCACTACCACCACACAACCACCACCACCACCACCATCATCACCACCTCCTCTCACACTCTCCTCTCTCTTCACTCTTCCAACACCACCACCACCACATACCTCCTACCACTCTCACTCACTCTCTCTTACTCTTCACCACCACCACCCCACCACCACCACGCCACCACCATCACCACCACGTGTAATTTTTTTTTGAAAAACTGCAGTCATTAGCGAGGGAATTAGCGAGGGAATATCCCTCGCTAATTCCTGCACATTTACCAACCCCTGCAACTGAGTTCCATCACCTGAAAAGTTGCAGTCATTAGCGAGGGATTCAAATTCCCTCGCTAATCCCAGTAGCGAGGAGGGAATTAGCGAGGGAACCAGTCCGTCGCTAATTCCCTCGCAAATGACCATTAGCGACGAATTTTGGTCAATTTGCGAGGGAAATGTCCGTCGCTAATGACCAGTTTTTTTGTAGTGTTTCACCCCCTTCCTCTTCTCCCTCACTCCCACCTCCATCACCATCTTCCACTCACCACCACCACCACCTCCTTCTCCCACCCACCACCACCACCCCCCACTCACCACAACCTCATTTTCTTCTCACAACTATCACCTCCCCATCACCCACTATCACCACCAACCTCATTTTTTTTCTCATTCTTTTCCCACCCCCACTTCCATTCTTTCACCGCCTCTCCCTCTTTACCCTCACTATCACCACCAGTAACAAATTTTTAGGTATTCAAGACTAACAAATGACAACGGGAGGGCTTGTAATTTCCAATTCTTTTAAGAAAGTAAATAAATTTTTAGGGCTCATGGGCTGGCCTAGGTCGAAGCCCACATAGGTCCGTGGGTAATTTTCAGTTTCGTTGCAAAAACATAAAATTAAGGAGCTTGGGCTGGCCCTGGCCCACTGGGGCTTGGGGGCCTCTATGGGCTTTTGAAATGTGGGCTTTTGGGCCATGGGCCTTTTGGCCCATGGGCCATGTGGACTGCGGCCGGGATGGCCCACATGGGCCAAATTGACGGCTCTAGTTGGGAGCACCCCTCCCCTGGATGAGCGAAACTCAATTCAGATGGAGCCATGAAATGGTTGAATGGAGGTGCTGGTAGTGGCGGTGTCCTTCGAGACTCTAATGGTAACTGAATTTGTGGTTATGCCCACTACAACAGGAAAAGCCATTAGGGGCACTTTTTTTTATCCATTGGGGGCGCTTTCGGGCGCCCCTAAATCTGGCGCTCTGTTGCCAACCCTTCTACAGGAGCGCACAACAAGTGCCTCTAATTATTAGGAAATAGGAGCGCTAAAAAAAAGCGCCCATGTTGGTCTTAGCGCCTCTGATAATCAGGGGCGCTCGCAGTAACAAGCGCCCCTGTTGGTCTTAGCGCACTTTGACAATCAGGGGCGCTTGCAGTTAGAAGCGCCCCTGTTGGTCTGACCAACAAAAGCACTTTTTACTGGGAGCGCCCCTGATTGTCAAGTGGGGGTAAGACCAACAGGGGCGCTTCTAACTGCAAGCGCCCCTGTGTTGCGCCCGAAAAAGTCCCCGAGGGAGAACCTTCCTCGTTCACAACTTTTCCTAAGACAATGAAGCCGCCACCAATATTTATTAAGGAAAATATTAGGAAAACCTTTTTTGGAAAGCGATTGGTCTTGCGAAACTAGAGAATAGAGTTCGGGGGTCGGTTACGCGCAGGGAAGGTGTTAGCACCCCACACGTCCTCTCTACTGAGAGGGAACCTTTAATTAAATGTGTGGTTTTAGTGTGTTGACTTGAAAATACTTAATTTTGCCTCTCTACTTCTTATTGAAAAATTCTTAATGAAAATCTTTATTTATTATGAAAAAGAAAAGGGGGAAGAATGGGTTTTTAGAAAAAAAACGCTTGACGGGACAAGGCCCGCTCCTACGTATCTCCTGGTGCGATGGAGAACTCAAAGCTACGTAGTTCGTCTTTAGAAAACGTTTGTTGGTTGGTGTTTTTTAATATAGGGGTTTTAGGATTGTGTGATCTGTGTTGAAGGACCACTGGGGGTCTGGAGGGCCGCTGAGGGCTGAAGCAGCGCTGGGGCTCTGAAGGACCACAGTTCACTTATCCTAAAACGATGACTAACCCGGCCGTACGACCGACTTAATCCCCTACTTTGAAAATAAGATTTTTTGACCTTTGAAATGAAAGAGATGTGTTTGTATATTTTTAATTTTAGAAATTGTTTATTTTTGCGCTTGACAGGGGCGTGGCCCTGCTCCTACGTATCTCCGGGTGGAGAATCAAAGGCGACGTAGTTCTAGGTTCTTTTGAAAATAATTGTTTGAAAACTTATTGTGAAAATGATTTTTATTTGTTATGCTTGACGGGATGTGACCCGCTCCTACGTATCTTCCGGTGCGATGGAGAATTCAAAGCTTACATAGTTCTCCTTTATCCTGAAAAAAGGTTTTTGTCTTTTATCTTTTTAGTGAGTTTTCGAAATAGGACGAACATTTAGTGAATGATTAAACTAACCAAGGTTATGGGTAATCACTGCTAAGTACTCTTGAAAATGAGAGTCACTACCACCAGTCAGACGAACAAAGGTTCTGATTGACTATTAGTAGCAACCCGTTTTTTATTTGCCTTCTTGAAAGTGGTTTTCGAAAGAGATTGATTGGCACGAATGATCAAACTAACAAAGGTTATGAGTGATCATCGCTTGTTGTTCTTTGGGAAAAAAAGACATTGCCACCAATGGCTAGAGGAACAAAGGTTCTGATTAACCACTAGCGACGATGGGTTGAAAATGATTTTAGAAAGGAAAAGGTTTTTGTTCTTTATATTGTTTAATTGAGCTTTCATGATGATCAATTGAGCAAAGGCTCCAAGTAATCGCCACTAGTACCTCATTGTTGATAATCATGCAAGCAAAGGCTTCGCAAGACTACTAACAAAGTTTGATTTTGAAGAGTTTTCGCAATTGGATTGATTCTTGTTTAGGGAAAAGAAAATCTGTAAAAAAGGAAACAGGGGATGCAGTAGTAAAATAGGGTGTGGTTAGTAGAAAAGGGTTGTGTTTTAAAATAGTGGGTGCAGAAAACAGGCCCAGTTCATTTTCCGTAAACTGGGCTGCATTCTGACTGGTGGGCTTGCGCAGGGGGTGCGAAATATTAAAACGGGGGTATTGTATCAAAAATGGGGGGTGTTCAGTAGCCTAGCCCATTTTGTTTGCGGAACCAGGGCCTGCGCAAATGTTGGGCTTTCATGGGGGCGTTTGGTTATTAAAAATTGGGGTGTGATGAGTAAACTTGGTTAAGAAAAAAAAATAAAATTAAAATAACTAAATTGAAGGAGGGGGTACATTTCGAATGCCAACTAAAAAAAACCTAATCCCAAATTCTTACCTCAGTGCCGCACACAGAGAGAGAGGCAGTTCCTTCGGAGAGAGAGAAAACGACCGAGGGAGAGAAGCGATCTGCGGTGGGGGAGAGAGATGATACGGCGAACGAGTGAGAGAGAACAGGGGCGACGGTGGTAGGGTGGTATCGGCGGTGCTGCGGTGGGAGGCTTTTGACCGAGAGGAGAAGACTTCACGAGGGTCACCGGAGACTGCGGCGGTGCGAAGGGGGGGAACGAAGGGAGGAGAGGTAGAACGGCGAACGACGGGGGGAGGAAAAGGATTTACGACGCACAGGGTGGAAAGACGCACAACGGTTGTGTGCGACAGCTCTGGCGGGGGTGACCGATCGTTCCTTGGCCGGTGGCATTCGCGTCAACAACGGCGTGTTTTACTGAACGATGGTAACGGCGTCAGAACGGAAACCGGTTCGTGGAGGACGACGACGGTGCCTACGGAGGTCCGGGACGAACGACGACTGTCTACGGTGGCCGGAGTTACAGGTATCCAAATCCTCCCTCTTCTTTACAGTTTTCCCCTTCTCTTCTGCTTTCTTTCGCTGGTTTCTGAAACCCGTCTTGGGTTTTTTTCGTTCCTAATGGTACTGAGATGTCGTTGGTTTGGTGTGCGGTGCGTGAAGGGAGAGAGCGGCGGGGAAGGGGTACGAGAAGAGGGGTGTAGACGGTGGTCAGGGGTGTATAGGACGGCTACGGTTTGGTGGCTGCGTGGTGGTTGTATGGTGTTTAGTGGTGGTTATGGCCACGGTTTGGTGGTTGAGGCGGGGTGTGGTTTTAAGGGTGGTGTTAAGGGTGGTTAACGGTGGTGTAGGCGTGGTGTACGGTAGTGGGGGCAGTGTTTTAGGATATCAAAATTCATGCTCTACATTTTTGTTTATTTTGTGCTGCTCTGTCTGTATCTGTGCTTGACTATTTTTTTACATTTTGCTGTGTGTCCCTCCCCTTTGCTTCTGTTTTCTTTTTTTTTATAGAGGATGCAAATCAATGAGACAAAATTGTGCTGCTATGCTTTTGCAGAGAAGCAGAGTAGTGGAGCAGAGCTGTGGGCGACAAGGCAGCAAAGGAGGTGCTGCCCAAAGCTGTTTGGTTGCTGCTGATTTGGAAAAAAACAAGGGAGCAAGGAGAAGGGACCTTCAACCCCATTCTCAAAATTCATCTTCTGCGCCCTGCTTTCAGTTTTTGTACTGTTTTTAATTAATTTTTTTTTGTAAAAAAGAGTTGACTCTTTTTTTTTTGTACTATTCTGCTTTTTTTAAATTTTTTTGGCTACATATGTAACAAATTAAAAAAGGACAGCCAATAAAAAAACTGATTTTATTTTTACTATATATTTTTTTATGTCACTAATAATACTTAAAAGAAGCGGTAAAAACAACACGAACCGACGCAACCACTCGCGCACGATTCGCAACCAACACGCACTCGCGTTAAGACTATGAACACGTAACTGACTTAATGCGCACACGCGTAAGTTATTAAAACTGATCTCATTTTATCCTTACTTTTCTAGAACGCGGTAAAATAACGCGCACCAACGCAACCACTCACATGACTCGAAACGAAACACGCGCTCGCCTTAAGACTAGGAACGCGTACGCGATTTGAACACGCACGCGCGTACGTTATTAAAACCGATTTTATTTTATCCTCACTTCTCTAAAAAGAAAACGGTAAAAATAAACGCGCACCGACGCAATTACTCACACGACTCGAGACGAAACGCGCGCTCGCGTTATTTATTATTATTTTTATTATTTATTTTTGGATTCTTTTTTTTGAAAATAACGAACACCAAACAAAATCGCTGCACGAGAGTGCCAGAGGCACCCGCGTTTAGAACAATATGCGAAGCAATAAAATTTGAGACTTTTCAATTAATCGGACAAAATTGGGGTATGACACCCTGATTCTATGTTTTTTTTTAAATATTTTTTTCTGTTTCTGGTATATCCAATATTTTGCGGCACATCCCTACTCTCATTTTTATCAACCAACAACAACCAATATCAACTCAACAACCAATATGAACCAAATTTCAAATCAACTAACCAATTGCAAATCAAATTCTATCTAACAAACTTATAAATCCATCTACTAAATATATACACACACACACACACACACAAACTTATAAATCCATCTAACAAATACACACACACACACACACACACACACACACACACATATATATATATATATATATATACATATCAACAAAGTACCAACAAAAATTACATAAATCATTAACCAAATTCTGAATGTTAACATAGACAGCAAAAATGACATGACATCCATTATGGGGAACAAAAAACCAGCTAACCAAAGTTACATGAATTTCGATTTTCATTAATCAAACAGGCAACATGATGACACCACTCTCCCTTGAACTCAGTAAGTTGGTCATCAGAAAATGGAGCTCCAACCTTATTTCCAGGAAAATAATGCAAAAATAAAATAAAATAAAATAAAATAAACTTAGAATTAAGTGCTAAATGCTAGATATGGAATTACTTGTCAAAAAACAAACTATATAAATTACATACATTTTCTGGAATTTCCATTTGATTGTGAGTGATTATGTCATTCATAAATTTCATAACGTAATACCCGCAATCATCATTGTTTGGTTGTCTGGGACACTAGAAATCAAAATAACAATTAATTATTAAAATGCGAACAATATTTACATGGATAAGAATATATATTGGTTATAAACTTACCGTTATTACTATCTATTTTGTTTTATTGTTGACATTCCCATCTCTAGCCCTCCTCTCATTTGATCCCCAATAAGTCATCATATAACTAAAACATCATACATATAAATATATTAATTAATCTAAATACATACATAATTTAAATGATGAAATATGCGATGTAACTAAATACACACCTTTCAAATACTCCTTTCATCTTGAGGTGGTTGGTATAATGACCTTGACACGAAACCAAATAGAAAATTCTATTTCTTTTAGGATCAACTACCAACAATATCCAATGTGCCCTACAAAAAATTTGAATAACCAAATAAATAACTGATATTTCAAAAGCACGTTATATATATATATATATATATAGATTAAATTTCTTATCCTAAGTTGATGGGTGCCAAAAACAAGCTATCACAGCTTCTTTCATGTGCCAAAGCCAAGCGTCTATCGATATAGACTTTTACCGCTTCGTTGTTTTCTTTAATCGCTTTCCTCAAGTCTTTAACCATGGCTTTTGACATGTCTTTATCAAAGCGGACGTTGCGTAGAAAAGTACGTTCGGGGCACAAGAAGATAAATCTATGTGTTCGTTCCATGGGGATCATAATCTCATGGTACAAATACCTATAGTTAAAATGTATTCAAATAAATTAACAAATAACAATAATAATAATAATAATAATAATAATAATAATAATAATAATAATAATAATAATACCTGATGTATATATTAATAGTAGCCCCAGATGCCCACTTGTGATCATATACCTCTTGCAGTTCCACATTTGAAAGGCAAATTTGGTAGATATCTCCCAAGATGTCTAGATCAATCAATGCAGTTATCAAATCTACACCCGTCATTGTTGAGGCATGAATCTTTAGATAACTGATAAATTCATTAGAAGGGGGGTTGGGATTGAATCTCATTCCCTTTATCTACTTGCCGAGACACTAATTTCTTGCTAGCAATAGAAGGGGGGGGGGTTGGGATTGAATCTCATTCTCGTTAGCTTCTCGCCTAGACACATGCTTCTTGCAACCAATAGAAGGGGAGGGTTGGGATTTGCCAACATGCCCAGAAATCTGAGATCTTGCTTTGTTTACATATATTAGAAATATAATTAGTTATTAATATATGACAATAAGCCAATGAATTATTAACAAATATATTAATTGCTCCATACATTGATAAGATTTGCTGGCCATGCCACAAAGGTGCCAAGTGCATCATTCACAGTCAACAAAGTCATATGTGCAGTGTCAATTGGTACTGGCAATAATGCATCATCCACAACAACAAACTCAACTCTGACTCTCGTGTGATTTGGAGGCATGGGTAGATTGTGCAATGTGGAGTCCTCATTGTTACAAACAAATCCCTTTGCGACCAACGTAAGCGGGTTTGATGTATATAATTCACAATTGTTATTGTTACCCTTAATTAAATAATAACCAAATAACCAAATATTAATATCTACAAATGTAAAATGTAAAAATAAAAAGACGGTCCAACAATAATTACCTCATTGAACGCAATATTGCAACTATCCCTGAAGCTATTTGGGTTAGGAGATGGTACATCATCAGTCCTTGGACCCCATTTATCTTTTAATTCATTAAGTTCTTCCCGTAGCATCAATACCATGGCTTCCAACCGTTTTCTTTCTCTACTTTCTTGTGTCTCTTGTTTTTTTTGCCTCTTTGAACCCCAAAAAGTAGTTGGAGAAATGCCAAATCCCAAACCCTGTAGACGACCTGAATAATCTTCCGTTGCCAATGCACAACCAAGGATGTCATTCAGACCATCACAATCAATAATCTCTCCTTGTGATATGGATTCCTGATTCACAAAAAATTATTAGACATTATAAGTAATATAAACATTATAAAAAAATTAATTTTATCATACTTACAGTTTTTTGAGACACCTCTCTCGTTTTTGGGCTGTCAATGACACCATCTTTGTTTTGTCGGACTTCTAACCACAAAACATGTCGGTCAATAGATTCCTGAGTAGGATCTTTTCCTTCCTCCCGCAGCTATTAAAATTTACCATTTATTAGTAAATAAATCAGAAGATTAATTTATTAAATGAAAGATAAAATAAAAGATAATGTGCCTACCAATTGTTCTTCAATCTCGTGATAACCCTTAACACCGGCTCTATAAGGGTATTCAGGACTTGCCGCTCTCTCGTGCTTTTCATTGCTTAATTCGTGGGTCGGTTTGGATCGGATTTGACCAAATCTGTTGCCCGAACCAATGATAATAATTCGGTTTGGGTTGGTTCGGATTTTACATTTTTTCCTCCAAAATCCGAACCAAACAGAACCGATATTGGACGGGTTGGTTTGGATTGGGCTCACGGGTCATTAACTAAAATATTAATTTTCTAAAATATAAAAAACAACACTTTTTTATGATATTCCAACACTTTAAATAGATAAAAAAATTGAAAATCACACGAAATCAAACTCAAATCCACTAATAGTCTTCTCATTCATAGTATTAAAATTTTACAACTTAATCATAAATTATTAAGGTAAAAATTCTAAACAAATAAAATCGTGTGCATCTAAACTTACAAAATTGTTATGACGTAATATGGGTTGGTTCGGGTTCGCGGATTTGATTTTTAAAATCTGTTACCCGATCCAAACAACTACGGGTTTGGTTTGGATTTGTTCGATTTTGACCCGAACACGAAAAATATCCGAACCAAACATATCGGTTTGGATTGGATCGTGGGTTGGTTTGGATTTGCCCGAACCACTGAACACCCCTAATCTCTATAAAGACAAATCATTTTACATTAATACTTTATAATTGTCAAATATAGGTATATGTATGATAAGTAATTGTACAAACCTGGAATTCCTCATCTTCGCGTGAAGATACAAATGCACTCCAATCCTCCGATGTTATAATCCCATCATATCGCAGTGGAGGATGGTTTCTGATGTTCCCCTCTTCATCTCTCACCCAACTTGTTAGAGTTGATCTGAATCTTCTGTGCGCCTTTCCAGCTTTCTTAAGACAATAGTCTTTTCGAAAGTCATCCACATCAAAGTATTTTTGCTTACATTCAACAAAATGATTATAAATATGCTTACATATTTAATTATAAAATAACCGTATAGTCAAAATAAGACCCATACCCGTATCAAATGCCATAGCTCCTCTTTAAATTTCTCCAAAGAGGCATATTTTTTATTATTCCAACTTGTGATTATAATTGGTATATCCTGCCTTGCTCTGGCACCAATGAAGCTTTGCAACTCTCTACCATTTTCACCAATCGGTTGGTCTTTAGCATTCCATTCGACCTGCAGTATTACTTGTGTAAATTAGATAACAAACAGTTAAAAGTATGTAACAAAGTTAGTTAATTAGTAAGTTTCTTACTGTAAGTTTAGGAAGCCCTTTGCTCCCTCGATTGATGATATTCTTCTTAACTGTCATTCCACGACGAGTGAACTTTTTTTGGGGCTGATGTTCACTCTCATGACCACTGTCATGTGCACTATCATCACTGTGGGAATTCATCTCACCTGCAACAAAATATAATCATTGTTATTAGGCTAAATGTTATTTTATAATCATGATAAAGTAAGTTAATTTTTACAATATGAAAAATGAATAAAAAAGAAACACGCATGATATATTACCTTTTCCTTTTCCTCGATCTAATGTTACTAGCTACTTGTTTATTTGTAGGATATTTTGCTTTTCGCTTCTTAGTACTTTGTTTTCGACGAAACGTAATTCTATCATTATGATCATTTCTAACATACAAAATATCCCTCTTTAGAATTACTTTCCCCTATTATTGGTTGTGATGTCCCGAAGAAAGGGTCATCCTCAATATCAACATCTTCGTGCGCTTGATCACTAATGTCATTCACCAATAATTTTTTGTTTGTCAATAAAACAATGCACCAATTGATATCAACTGGATCAGTGACATAAAACACTTGTTGGGCTTGCGAGGCTAAAATAAAAGGTTCATCTTTATACCCTAACTTGTTGAAATTCACCCGCATGAAACCTGAGTCATCCATCTGTACACCTCTATTATTGTCAACCCAATTACATTGGAACACAGGCTCCCAAAACATATTGTAATCCAACTCCCATATGTGTTCAATGACACCGAAGTATGACATATTCGCGTAAATGGGATTTCTGTCTTTGGCACTTGATGTATGCATAGATTCAGCTACAAGAGTCACCTCACTATTTTGCATTTTACTCTCATCATGGGATTTTGTATAGAACGTGTACCCGTTTTGTAGATAACTAGTGTAAGAGAAAACATGTATATTTGGACCTTTTGCTAACCATATCAATCTTTCTGAAATCGAGGCGGGATTCGAAACAAACTCAATATCAATGTGATCTTTTAGCCACAGTATGAAACTCCGATTGTGTTCTTTTTTTAACCAGACTTGACTCTTAGTTGGGTGATCACTCTCCTAAGAATCTCCATGTGTTTGACAACATATGAACTAACCTGACTATCATTGTGCAGAACATATAAGTGTGCTTGCTCTAGTTCTTTCCTAGATACCATCACTATTTTCCTTCCTGTCATCCCTTTAACAACGCTTCCTGTGTGACGCACCCTTGGCAGCCCAATAGAATATTCAACACTAGATAGATAGCCGGTGGAGAACTCAATAGCTTCTTCAATTATGTAGCGCTCAGCAATGCAACCCTCGGGTCGTGATCGGTTTTTAACATATCCTTTTAATATCTTCATGTATCGCTCAAACGGGTACATCCATCTCATGTAACATTGGCCACACAATTGCGTCTCTCTAACCAGATAAACTGTTAAATGAATCATCTACTTTCAATCTAATAAAAACACATGCTAGCACATTTACATTTTTAGACATCACCAAATTTTGACATTTGTCACAATTTAGGGGCAAAACAGACAATTCACCACATAAAGACAAAACGCTACAGTGCCGCAACAGTACGCTACAGTGCAAATTCTGACGCGCTACAGTACGCTACAGTACCAATTCTGACGCGCTACAGTGCGCTACAGTATCAATGCAGTTTTTTATTTATTTTTTTTAAAACTGACTTTTTAAAAAAAATGATTTTTAAAATATTTTTTTTAAAAAAGAAATGATTTTTTTAAATTTTTTTATTCACTGTTTTTTAATTTTTTTTTAAAAACCGTTTGTCAATATTTTTATAAAAACAATTAGTCATTATAAATCAATTATTCACTATATTTATAATTTACTCAAACCACTAAAATTAATAAAATAATTAGTCACTATAAATCAATTAGCCACTATCCATTGTCAAAAAAAGAATTGTAAAAACTTTAACCCGTACCAAAGATTACAAAATAACTACTAAAACTAATCAATTTAACTATTTTTGTTAAAATCAATCAATTTAACCACTACCAAAAATTACCAAATAACTATTTTATAATTACTAAAAAGGAATAAAATGTCAACGGGAGTGCCAACGAGAGCGCCAATGAGAGTGGCAACGAAAGCGCCAACGGGAGAGGCAACGAGAGTGGCAACAGACGCAGCAAAAGGACAAAAAACAGCAGAATTTTAAAAACAACTTTTTTTTCCAGTTTTTCTTTCCATAAAATAATCACTTTTTTGTCAGTTTTTTTTACTAAAAATATAATGTTTTTTAACTATGTCTATAATTTACTCAAACTACTAAAATTAATCAATTTAACTACTACCAATTGTAAAAAAACCATACCTCTAACAATAGTTTCAAAATTATTTATTCCAAAAAAATAAATTATTAAATTAATATTACACTCAATAATTAAATAATTTAAAATTTACTATTTATTATAATCTCTATTAAAAGTACTAAAATCAATCAAATTTTTCATGTAATAAATAAAATCAATTTAACCACTAACAATTGTAATATTAAATCATATAGAAAAAAAGGAGAAACATGTGACAACGGGAGCGGCAACGAGAGTGGCAACGGGAGTGCCAACAAGAGAGCGAACGAGAGCGCCAACGAGAATGCCAACAAGAGAGAGAACGAGAGCGACGGAGCTGCATATTTTACCTTTTACTCCATTATTAATATTATAAGAAGATACCGACTTTGGGTTTTAACTTTTTGCAACACAACTATTTTAGTAAATTCACCGCTAAAAGACAAAATTTGCAACACAACGAGAGCGGCAATGCGAGTCTGGCAATGGAATCGACAACGAGAGCGACAACGGGAACATGAGTGGGAACGAGAGAGACAAGGAGAGCGCCAACGTGGGTGCATATTTTAAAAAATCTTATTTTCTTTTTTCTTCATTTTTACTCCATCAAAAATTTATTATTTACTATAAACTCTCTATTAAAACTATTCAAATCAATCAATTTAACCACTAAGAGTTATTATATAAATACAACTTTAGCCACTACCAAATATTACAAAATAACTTACTTATAATTAAACGAATATGATTTAATTAATATTAAATCATATAGAAAAATATGAGTTAACATGTGGCAACGGGAGCGACAACGAGAGACTGACAATGGTAGCTGCAACGGGAGTGGCAACCAGAGAGGTAACGAGAGCGTTAACGGGAGTGCCAACGGGAGGTCCAACGAGGATGCAAATGGGAGTGTCAACGGGGATGCATATTTTACCTCTAATGTCTAAATACATTATTATGGATCAATGTAATTCTGATTGTCAATCTCCTTTAATTTCTTCGACTCAATATAATTTTCATTTGTATCTTATATGACATAATACTCATCTCTTTTCACTTTGCATTTCAAATCATACATTTTGGACATTGTTCACAACTTATGATTATCTTCCAAATTACTATTATGACTTCATGGCAATACACCGACCATACAGTATCACCCGTGCGTATGCACGGGTAAAATACTAGTTATGTCAAAAAAAGAAGGCGGAAAAAACATCTCAAGCTCACATAAAGTGACAGTAATTGATCTTTGCAGAGATGACAACAATCCAGGGTCAATCACTCTACTACAAATCGCCTTAAAGAAGAAACAAAGTTTAGTTATGGCCTGACGCACTTTGTTAGGCATAATGGATCGTATACCAATGGGTAGCAAATTCTGCATGAGAACATGACAATCATGAGACTTTAGAGACTTTAACTTGAGGTCTTTCATCGATACAAGGTTCGTAATGTTTGAAGAGTACCCCTCTGGAACTTTAACTCCATGAAGAAACTTACAAAAGACAGTTTTCTCCTTTCTAGATAGAGTATGAGCTGCCGGAGGTAGATATGTACGTGTACCCTTCTTTATCGAACCCAATTCGGGTCTCAACCCCATACTAACCAAATCCAACCTTGTGTTGATGGTATCTTTAGTCCTCCCTGGCATATTGAGTAAGGTACCAATGACACTTTCGAATACATTTTTTCAACATGCATCACATTAATGAAATGTCTTACGTGTAATGACTTCCAGTATGACAAGTCAAAGAAAATCGAATTTTTCTTCCATCCTCGTTTGGCAAGCTCTCCTCCAAAAGGCTTCCCAAACTTAATGTTCAAATCTTTCACCTTTTCAAATAGTTGTCCACCGGTCAAAGGCGAGGGAGCTTTACGAGTTTCTGAATTCCCATTGAATGCCTTTCTCCACACCCGATATTGATGAGTTGGAGGCAAAAATCTCTGATGGCCAATATATATATTCTTCTTGCCATGTTCCAACCACATCCAATCTGTATGTTGGAAAGTCATTAATGGTGCCAAAAATCATAGCCTTCAGAATGAAACTTTCTTCTCTGAATCCAACATACAGCTCTACCCCAATCTCCCACATTTGCTTCAAGTATTCTATTAAAGGAGCCAAGTATACGTCAATATCATTTCCTGGTTGTTTGGGGCCAGAAATTAACAAAGACAACATTATATACTTACGTTTCATGCAAAGCCAAGGAGGTAATTTATAAATCGCCAAAACCACAGGCCATGTACTGTGGGAGATACTCTGGATACCGTGCGGGTTAAATCCATCGGCAGACAATGCAAGGCGTAGGTTTCTTGGGTCATGCCCAAAATCAGGATAATCAATATCAATCTTTTTCCACTGCGGAGAATCCGCCGGGTGTCGTAGCATGCAATCTTTAATCCTTTCATAATCATGCCAAGTCATCTGTTTTGCATCTTCCGAACTATGATACATACGCCTAAATCGAGGAATTATGGGAAAATACCACAATACCTTTTCTGGAGCAGATTCTTTCTTCTTATACCACGATGCGTTACATTTAGGGCACGACTTTAACAATGCATGTTCATTCCGAAATAAAATGCAATCATTCGGACAAACATGTATCTTCTCATAGTTCAAACCAATGGTGCCTAACATTTGTTTTGCATCATACGTCCGAGAAGGGAGCACATTGTCTTCCGGCAACATATCTTTCAATAGTGCGAGTAATTCCGTAAAGCTCTTATCCGTCCATCCGTGGCAAGTTTTCAAGTTATACAGCTTTATCACAGTCAATAACTTTGTGAATTCAGTACAGCCCGCATACAACGGTGTCTCCGCGTCGGTTATCAACATCTTAAACATTTGAGGACAATCATTAAGATCGTCTTCAACCGCCTTTGCCACCTCTTCAAATTGGTGGCCATCAAATGTATGTGTTTCAGGATAATCAACCGGATCACATCTCTGATTACTATTATCCATATTTGAAGGTTCACCTCTTTCCTCACCGTGCATTGTCCAACAAGTATAACTTTGATCGATTCTGTTGGCCTTTAAATGTCTTTCCAACTCAACTGCAGTAACTCGATTGGCGTAACAACAACTTAAACAAGGACACTTGAACTTACTAGAAGTTCCTAAACGTCTAACAGCAAAGTTCACAAAATATTCCACTCCATCGGCATATTCTTTCGATAGACGATTGACAGACTTCCACTTTCTATCCATATTAGACCGAAATTTATTATAAATTCCTGATAAGAGAACTTAAACATATTAAAGGTGAAAAACACACAAGGTACACTTTTTTCAAACCAAGACATTCGACCTTGGATAAGGTCTTTGCTAATATGAATACATATGTGAACTATAACTCAAATAACCCATCAATTTCAAATACACCAATTATGAAAACATATGTGAACTGCTCAAGTGTATTATATAAACAATAACCACAATAAAAGGACAAGAGAACAAGAAAAGTACCTGAAAATTAAGGGGAAGCAACAACGAACTCGAACTAGATGTGAACTGGAACAAGAAAGAACTTGAAGCTCCGCAAAAAGAACTCAAACTAGATATAACAATACGAATTAATCAACAAATTTATTAAACCACTTTTATAAAACAACAAATTTATTCCTGCTACACCAATGAAACTAGTAATAGGCTTCATAATCAAATATATATGTAGAGGGAATCACACTCCAAACGAATACAGCAATTCTGAAGCTTAAAACTACCAAGGAAAAAAAACCCAGAAATGAAAAGATAAAAAGAAGCAAACTTTGTGAAGAGTATTACCAAAAAGAAGCAAATCGTGAACTATGTCACCAGCAACCAACAATGGCAGATTTTCAGGAGGGGGGACGAAGCAGCGTCGCGTCGTTCACGAAGGGAGAAGCATCGTCGAGCTCACGAAGGAGGGAAGGCGGCTCACGGAGTCGCGAACGGAGGGAAAACTGGAAAAGACAGAGCTCACGGTGGGAAGAGGCCGTCGAAGGAAGAACGGCGTTTGGGCGTCGAAGGGCGTTTGGGCATCGTAGGCAGCCGGAGAGAGGGTTGCTGTTCGCAAATGAGAGGGATAGGGCGCAAGAGAGAAAGAGTACTGTGTGTGAACGTTGAGAGACTGAGAGGGTTTTCGCAAATGAGAGGGAGATAGGGCGCAAGAAAGGAATTAGAATTTTAGGGCATCAGGAGCGCTTTTAAAAAGCGCCTCTAAAGGCCCTCCGTATTTTGAGCATCAGGGGCGCTTTTTAAAAAGGCCTGACTACAGGCCATCGAAAAAGCCTTTTAGGCCTATCAGGCAGACCTATTTAAGTCAATATAAATAATATTTATTATTATTATGATGTTAAATTTTGTACTTTGTGTTAAGTTATAAATTTGCTAATATTTTCTGTTAATTTAAATATATTGACTTACATCAATTGTTATAAAATAGAATTTAAATTAGATGTCATATAATGATATTTCCCTAAAAAAAATTGTCAAATCTCAAATTAGAACTTAATTTCAATTACCTATTAGCTTCTTAGACTATTTACAAAGGTATACACCACTCAAAAGTTGTAGGCTTTTATAAAGAAAATAGTGAAATGGGCTTTTAAATATGCTTTCAGACTTTGTCAGACTTTCAAGAAGGCCAAACCTAAAAATTGGGTCTGCGATAGGCTACACCCAGACTTAGGCCTAACACTTTCAACGTAGATCAGGCCCAGACCTTGCAAAGCCTAGTTTGCCGAGCCTATTCCCACCTCTAATGATAGAGAAGAGATGAAATATTAGTTAAATAATAGAGGATAACAAGGCATTTATAAACTATGGATATCAATGACTTATTAATATACCTTTTTTTAAGTTTTTTATACTATTTTAGGGGTAACTTGTTATTTTATTTTTGGGATAGCAATGGCTACCTCCATTAATTACAAGAGCAGCCGCCCCTGTGTATATAAGACATGATTGGAAGTGAAAGAAATGTAAAGAAATTTGAATATATATAATTAGTTGTATTAAAATAAAAATTTGGGAGAAGTATATGATGTTGGGAAATCAATTATAATTTCCAAATAAATACACATGGTGGAGATTTAAGAAATACAATTCAAGAGTTGGATGAATGTATCTTGAGTCTTAGAGAAATCTATTATCATAAAGAGATGCTACTTGGAATGTACGTGAGACAATTTTCATGCATGAATGGATCATGCTCTCCCTTATAAATAGTGAGACTTGTGAAAAGGTGAATCATCCACACCTTGGGTGATCATATGGAGAGGTGAATCATCCACACATTGGGTGATCGTGAATCATCCCTACTTGGGTGATCATATGGAGTGGTGAGACATCCCCATCCTTGGATGATCATGCATAGAGCTGAAGGATCTCCGATCCAACTATGTGCAGGGGTTACCGGTTGACGGATGTGGTTTTCCTCAACAAAGAATCAGTAATGAGATAATGATCATCATGTCTCCATGCAAGTGTAGTTTTTCACATGAGAAACACTAAATAACACCATATTCAATCATTTCGTACAATGAGTACGCATTAATAGAATAACATTAAAATATTGATGATTTAAATGCTTTTCGTTTATATTGGGTCAGCAAACATGATATTAATATTGGATATCAAGCTTATCTTTATGGGTCTTTATTATTTTGAACATCAAACGAACCTTAAAATCATTCGTTCCTCTTTACCATATGCTAGTTTTGGGTAGGAACAAGTATTTTCTAATAAGCCAACAAGGGTAAGTAACGCCACAGTCATCATTTCTCCATGCAAGTGAGTAGTTTTTCACATGAGAGACACTGAATAACACCATATTCAATCATTTAATTATACCAAGAGTATTTGTTTTTGACAATAGTTAATTATACCAAGAGTATTAATGGAATACAATTTAGATATAGATGATATAAATGCTTTTCCTTGGGATTAATATTGTATCAACAAACACGAGATAAATATTGAATATGCTAGATTATTTTATCATGTCTTTCCTATTTTGAACATCAAACGAACCCTAAAATCATTAATTCCTCTTCAAGTGATTTAACAAAAATCACATTTTTCACCTCGAACGCCAATTTGACGCCAATTTGGCGGATTTGCTTAACAGAAATAGAAAGCGCATGAATGTCGTTGCAGTTGCACGTTTTACTCCTTAGAAAAAAGCTACTCAATGTTTTTGGTGAAATTGTTAGTAATGATCTTGTCATGCATGTAACTATAACTACTATAGAGAGTAATATTAGATTTTTTTTTTCCTGAACTCATAAATATGGTTCATTTTTATTTTGTTTGGTTGTAATTAATAAAAGGAAAATGCTATCTATTTATTGACAACCAAGCATTCGTGATATTCGTGGGAACTTTTCCCCCCGTAACTAACCAATAACCACCACGAACACGAAGGAAAGGCACAGATAGCAGAGGGAGGATTAGGATGGTTATAGTATCAGCTTCACCTTCCATTCTCCACTTTCTCCCCGGCTCCGATCCTCCCTATAAGGTTCTAGAAGATCACCCTTTTCTCAATCTCCTCACCAAATGCAACAACATCCACACCTTCAAGCAAATCCACTCCCTCTTCATCAAAACCGGCCTCCACAACACTCCCTTCGCACAAAGCAAACTTATCCACTTCTCTGCCCTTTCACTCTCCGGCGACCTCTCCTACGCTCTCTCCATCTTCACAACCAATTACCACCACAACCACTTCACATGGAACACTCTCATTAGAGCCCACTCTTTAAGCCCCTCTCCCATCTCCTCCTTACACTTATATTCCCGCATGCTTCACTCTTCCCTTCTACCCAATTCCCACACTTTCCCTTTCCTCTTCAAGTCTTGCGCTAAAGCAAAGGCTACCCACGAAGGCAAACAGCTTCACGTTCATGCTCTCAAGCTTAACCTTCAAGAAAACCCACATGTTCATACTTCGCTCATTCATATGTACGCTTCCGTTGGTGAATTGGAGCTTGCACGCTTGGTGTTTGATAATAGTACTCTGAGAGATGCTGTTTCTTTCACTGCACTTATTACTGGCTATGTTTCCTTGAGTTACGTTGATGATGCTAGAAGCCTTTTTGATGAAATTCCTATAAAAGATGTTGTGTCTTGGAATGCCATGATTGCTGCGTATGTCCAAAGTAATCGCTTTGAGGAAGCTCTGGCTTGTTTTCATGACATGCAGGAGGAGAATGTCTCACCCAATAAGAGTACAATGGTGAGTCTACTCTCTGCTTGTGGTCATACAAGGTCTCTTGAATTGGGTAACTGGATTGGTTCTTGGATTAGAGACCATGGGTTTGGTTCTAATCTTCACCTTATCAATGCACTCATCGATATGTATTCTAAGTGTGGTGAAATTGATATCGCTCGTGAGTTGTTTGATGGGATAGAGGAAAAAGATGTGATTTCTTGGAATACTATGATTGGTGGTTATTCTAACTTGAGTTTATATGAAGAAGCGCTGGCACTGTTTGATGTCATGCTTAGATCAAATGTCACGCCTAATGATGTTACCTTTTTGGGAATTCTTCCTGCTTGTGCTTGCCTTGGTGCTCTTGATATTGGCAAGTGGGTTCATGCATACATAGATAAAAACTTGAAGAACACTAGCAATGCTTCTCTTCGGACAAGTCTCATTGACATGTATGCAAAATGTGGCTGTATTGAGATGGCTGAACAAGTGTTTAGAGGCATGCATTTTAAAAGTTTGGCTTCTTGGAATGCCATGTTATCAGGATTGGCCATGCATGGACATGCAGAGAGGGCTCTTGCGCTTTTCTCTGAAATGGCCAAAGAGGATGTTCAGCCAGATGATATCACATTTGTTGGAGTGTTGTCTGCTTGTACACAAGCTGGTTTGGTAGATGTTGGAGACCACTATTTCAGGTCAATGATCAAAGATTACGGAATTTCTCCGAAATTGCAACACTATGGTTGCATGATTGATCTCTTAGGTAGAGTAGGGAAATTCGAAGAAGCAGATATTCTTATAAAAAAAATGGAAATGGAACCAGATGGAGCTATTTGGGGTTCTCTGCTTAGTGCTTGTAGGACTCATGGACGTGTTGAGTTTGGTGAATATGTTGCAGAACGACTCTTTCAATTAGAGCCAGAAAATCCAGGGGCATTTGTGCTTTTGTCAAACATATATGCTAGAGCTGGTAGATGGGATGATGTAGCGAGGATAAGAACCAGGTTAAATGACAAAGGAATGAAGAAAGTTCCTGGGTGCACCTCTATAGAGGTTGATGGTGTTGTTCATGAGTTCCTTGTTGGTGACAAGTTCCACCCAGAATGTAAAAGTATTTATAGAATGTTGGATGATGTTGATAAGCTTTTGGAAGAAAATGGGTTTGTGCCTGATACTTCTGAGGTGCTCTATGATATGGATGAAGAGTGGAAAGAAGGGGCTTTGAGTCAACACAGTGAGAAGTTGGCTATTGCTTTTGGTTTGATAAGCACAAAGCCGGGGACTACGATTAGAATCGTGAAGAATCTTCGTGTTTGTGGAAACTGTCATTCTGCTACTAAGCTACTATCTAAGATCTTCAATAGGGAAATAATTGCAAGAGATAGAAACCGTTTTCATCATTTTAAAGATGGGTTTTGCTCATGTAATGACTGCTGGTGAAACTTAATCAATTATCTATTCAGTAGAATATCTTGTGCAGAAAGAAAAGTGAATGATTAACATTCATATATTAATAACGATGATTAGTACATATAGGTGCTCTCTCTCACTTTATTTATCAATACATTTGTGATAGAACACAAAGTTGGCTTAGTGCTATGATAGTTCATTGGAGTGCAGCCGAATCCATTATCCCCGGGTCTTGCTCTTGCATTTAGAATTCATGCATTGGAGGATGAGTTGAAGGAGTTCTTTCTTGCAGTTGCCAAGACAGTCTTGTCAGCTACTATGAAATATGCTGCTCCCGCAACTACAGACAGAGTAGGATATCTAGTTAGATGACTAGATCAATTAAACAATGATTGTAATGATTATGAGGAGATGAATACTGTGATACTAACGATGAGTAAGCTAATTACCTGTGGAAATTATGAGAGCTTGAGCAGTGTGATTGAGGTTGGCTCTTGCCCAAGGTAGCATCCTTGCACTAGCCATCTGCATATCAAGCATCATACCATTTAGCCGGCCATATACAAAAATCTATTTCTTTGGAATATTTTCAAGTAATGTAGACTTATAGGAATGAACCAAAGAAAATTGAATAAGTGGAGGGAGTACTTTGTACTTACAGTTGGAATGGCAGTGGCAATAGTAGCAACAACAGCTGCCTTAGCTCCTGCCATCACACCCTCTGTTTACACACCAAATGGAAAGAAAAAAGGATTAAATCCAAGTAACTCTCACATATATTGGGATATTTTAAACGTTCAACAATGATCATGATTATTAAACCAGATGAAAGAAGGGGTAAACAAGTAAACAGAAGATTGTATTTGTATCATTACCATGAGAACAGCGCTTGGCCATGGCCAATTTTTGATCCAAAGAAGCCAAGCTAGCCCTTTCAAAAGGAGAATTAGCAGCAACATTTCTGTTGGCCATCTTAAAAATTCAAAGATTGATTTGAGCAAAAGCTAATAATGGAAGAAGTCTTAGTAAAGAGATGAATGAATAACTGGTGTAGGTTTGATTGAAAAGTTGCTGAAGTTAGTGGTATATTTATACTGTGAGATACTCAGACAGAAAGTGAGATCCCAAGAAAAAGAGAGGAGTGGCACCATATCAGGGGGAGTTTGATGGTTTCAGCTGAAATCCACCGTCTCAGTCTCAGACAGTTGTTTTCACTTGGGAGTATTTTGGTACTCACCTTTTTCTTTCCAATCCAAAAAGGCTTGTAAAGGAAATTAGTTTTATTTATTTATATATGCAAACTTAGGCATGTAAAGAGTTTTTGTTTGCTATCTGATTTGCCACCTGGGGATGCTGATGTGCATTGATAAATCCACATAGTATTCATTTTTCCCCTGATGCTGCAAATTAAAATAGTAAGATACTATGGGATATTAATAATATGGGACGGAACGAGCAGTAATAGGAAACGTGGTGGGGTCAATATCATAAAACCACGTGATTAAGGGGAAGTGGGTTAGCCACTTAGCCTCTTATTGTTTAGGACTTTAGGTGCGTTGGATCTGTCCCAGAGCATCTGCAACATTTGGTAGATTGCAACACGTACGCAACTTCAATCCCTGCAATTCTGCACTCCCAGAAACAGTGACTGACAGGAATAAATTATATTATTTGGTAGCAGTACATGTTTGTGGTAATATGGTAAGGGAGGCCATGGTTTTTGGCCAAAGTGGGTGGCCCACTAGGGTATGGCATTTGCATAGAACGTCGACATCTCATGGGGCCTCAACTCGTGTCTTTTTTTTTTTAATCCTAGTATTGGTGGGCAGTATACATCAATTTTATTGGTGACTAATCTATACTGGAAAACATGGTTGATCGCGTGTATACCCGACTTTGTTGGTCTGTGTGGTTTTTCCCTCCTAATAAAATTTTTGCCACACTCAAAGTCGGGTATACACACGATCAACCAAAAGCCGCATAGAGCCCTAAACAAATATTGTCTAGGGGCTAATATGCATACTGGGGTGTGATGATGAGGGTGTCCTACTTTGAGGCCTGATGTAAACTACTACAAAATTGGTAGCATGAGGGCTTTGAAATTGTAATTGCCACTTTCATATGCATTTGAATGCTATCTTTTGTTTTGAATTTCTGGTGGATGGAAGGATTGAAGGATTTGAAGTTGTAATATCTACTTTTGTATGAATTTCAATTTCAATAGTATCTTTTGTTGTGAATCAAAGTTTTCTACATTTATATTTTTAACTATTTTTTGATTGCGTGTGTCGGTGTTTTCTAATGTGCATTACTATGCCATATATTACATTATCATTTGTTTAAGGATGCATATGGCTTAAGTAGGATTTTCTAATATTCTCTATATGTTATTTAACATTTTCTTTTAAAAAAATTCAAATATTGGAATTGATGTATTATCGGTGAGGGCTCCAATTTTTTTTACTAAAGCAAGATAAGCTAATTGCAAATAAACATTGATTCGGATGAACCAAAACTGATAAAATTAGACTTTTTTTGTTAATATTAAGTAAACATCTGAGTTGACTAAATGGATAGTCATTCCTATAATTTCCTACTGACTATCACCATAATTAACTCGAATAAAATACTGCACAAAGTCATACATTTTATCCTACACCCCGTGCCCGTCTTTTCGCTTGTCCTATTGCACTACGGTAGATACATATGTAAAGTCATATTTTATTATATATCCATTCTTTTTTTTAATTTCTATCCTTAGTTTATTTGTTGTTACAAAAATATTTCAAAACTGACTTTGTTAACCATTTCAGCTATGTTGTCAAAAAAAAAAACCATTTCAACTATAATGGAATGTTAATTTAACACATTTTATTTGTAAATTAATGGTTGTTGAAATATAATGAATCAAGCATACTATTCCTAATTTAATAGAGCTACATACTTCATTCATTAAGTTCCATAAAAACACATACATGATAGTTTGTGGTTATTCGATAAACTTATGTTGTCATTTATTGAGTTTCCATAAAAAAACATATACATGATACCCTACGACTATGTAAGTTTTTAGTAAAGCCCACCAATATCACAGTACCCAAAAGAGACTAGCGAAAGACGGGCACTCCCGTACTCGTCTTCCGCTTTTTATTACTGCACTACAGTAGATACTTACTTAGTTGTAGTTTTTTGTGTGTTTTGGACGGCGTTAGCACAGTCCAAATGGGCTTCACTACAAAGGCCCAATAAGCACATCGCTGCAAACTTCTTTACACGCCACCATGATACAACGGTCAAGCTCAGCTAGGCGAGGTCGTAAGGTCAAGATCACACCACACGTCTCCACGCGCGCTTCCATGCACCTTTCGACCTTGCCGAGTAAAGCTCGGCCCTTGGATCATGATGGTGTGTAAAAAAGTTTGCATCGATGTTCTTATTGGGCCTTTGTAGTGAAGCTCATTTGGACTATACTAATTCCGTCCAAAACACACAAAAAATTACAACCGTGTAAGTATCTACCGTAGCGCAGTAATGAAAAGCAGAAGACGGGCACGGGAGGGGAAAAAGAGGTCATGATATGAGAGGATATATAGAAGAGAGATGGGAGGAAGAGGGAGGGAGAAAGAAAGGATAGATATGAATGAGAGAGGAGAGAGGCCAGAGACGGGGAGAGATGATAGATGAGAGAGAGAGGGGGGAGAGGGAGATAGGGGTAATGATATGAGAAGATATATAGAAGAGAGATGGGATGTAGAGAGAGGAGGGGGAGAGGAGAATGAGATATGAGCGAGGGAGAGGAATGGAGAGAGGATAAAGGAGAGAGGGGGATAGCGGGGAAAGAGGGGGAGAGAAAGAGAGAGAGAGGATAGAGAAGAGAGATAGGATAGAAAAAAATTATTGAGTATGAAATAAAAATATTATTTTTGTAACTTTTGGGGTGGACAGAAAGTTGTATTGTGGCTTTATGAGGGACAGAAATTTGGGGTTTTGTCCAGTCTGTTGCCCCCACTACTGATGTAGATCTAAAGTACATCTATAAGTTTAGGACCTTGAACACTGGCAAAACAACAATTTCTCACAACAAATTCAAAGAAAGATGGAGAACAAAATTCAACAACACAAAGGAAAGACACAAAACTTACTTGAAAAGAAAGAATACAAAATGTGGAGAAGATAGAAATGGAAGTGGAGAAGGAAGTCCACCACTTCTTCCTTGGGAAAATGATAAGGACAACACTATCATTAAGCTTTCCTAGCCTCAAGGTTGTGTGCTCAAGGTTCTCATATCAAGAAACCTTAGAGAAACCATGATGAACCTTCACCAACACTAGCAACTAGCCTCTCACCACTCTCTTAGGTCTTAGGGCACTCTCTTGCTCAAATTCTAATAGTGAATTTCATTCATCAAGTTCTAACCTATTACATGGAAATGAAAAGTATATATAGGTTGGACTCTTGGATCCTAATCCCGACACTCTCAAGTCCACTAAGGAAACAAATAAGGCCCACGACCTAAACTAAATGGCCAACAAGACTAAAAAAACAAATGTTCATTACAATTTGAAATTAAATCCTAAATTTATTGAAAAGCAAATACAAATAAATAGGGAACACTAGAGTTTGGATATTCTAGCAATTTCCTAAGTATCTTTGGTCACTTTTAGTGTGTCCTTGTCAATTATCAAGGTAGACACATTAAAGTGTATTCCCTTTAAGCGTTGAATCTGTTTTTGGTCTTTTGAATCTTTATCTTTGTGATATTCATCCAATCTCCATGATTAGGCTAGGCATGCATGTGGGCTCACATCAACTGTTGTCCGGTACCATGAACAGTTTTTCAAATCAAACAGGGTACAACTGGAGGTGTCCAGTCCAGTTCCCTACCTTTTAGCAAATCAAACGCACCCCTGGAGTTGTCTAGTCCCTTACTGCTTAGCAAATCAAACACACCCTAAATATATAGTGTTTTCGCACATGTAACCCATTCAATAACGTGGCGTAGTGGTTGGTTATTCCTCCAATCACTTTCTATTTCCGTGTTCGAAACCTCCTCGGATGAATTCTGTCAACCCTTTTTATTTTAAAACTCGACAGAAATATATAGTTGGTGTTGCAATTGATCCTTCATTAAAAATGACAAGAAATAGAAAAGAGCCCGACCATAGACTTGAATCTTGTACATGGAGGCAATTCATTCACACTTCTGTCCTCTTCCATTTCTAGTAATTTTATTTTTTATATTGCTATGTTAAAATGGAACTTGGGGATTAGTAAAATTATTATTGGATTTTTAGTTTTAGTAAATTAAATTTTACATGTATGGAATTTTGGAATTTGTTTTTGCTTCTTATTACTGCCGTTGCGTTTGATTTTTTTACTGAATTTCTCTACATCGTCTTCTAATTCTCGGCACCGTCTTCGCATCATCACTCCAAGTTTCATTCATTTCAGCAAGTTTCTGAAGGTAAGTTCCTACGTTTTTCTGTTTATGCATCTTTGTTTATGCATTTTTGAGTTTTCGTGTCTCTTTCATTCGCGGCCCATCTGAGCTTTTTAATCAAGCTCCTCTACTGGATGTGGTCAATCTTAAAAAAAAATTAATCAGTTTGTGGTCAATCTTTTTCTGGTTACAAAAGATAATAAAGAAGAAAAAAAGAGGCTCAACCCCTCAAGAAGGAGGTGTCAATAATATCAGCTTGAAGAAGATGTTGCTTGTCCACCGAGGCATTAAGCACCACTGCAAAAGGAATGTCACTCCTAGCACCTCTTTTTGCCAAGAAATCCGCACAAAAATTTGCCTCAGGATAACAATGCTGAAGATTCACTTCCCAACCTCTATTCAATAGTTTGCAATGAGTTTGTATAACATTTTATTTTCTTATAACCCAATTCCCAGAACATAGCAATACCATGAAACAAGGGCATGAGCTCGGCATGCAAAACATTAGAATGGCTGATTGATCCATGAAAGCCACAGATGGAGACACCATCATGATCACGAAGTAACCCACCAAAACTAGCCATATCAGGATTGGAAACTGCACTCCCGTCCACATTCAACACCACCCAACCATCATCAAGCTTAGGCCAAACCACCTCCTTAATTGGAGCGGGCCGGTTTCATACTGCTATCCACAATACCATTAAAGGCATGCAAAGTATCATGGAACAAACCCCAAACTTGCCCCACCACAACCGCGGTTGGAATTCTCTCACCTTCAAACACCATTTTATTTCTCATGCACCAACATTTCCAGAGGACAAAATTATTGCAAATGCCATTCGTAGTCACCATATCACGGGCCCACTCAAATGGATCAAAGTCATGATGAAGATGGAAGCATGTCTGTTGCAACACCACACCCTCTCCAAATAGCTTGAACAAGCTCACAAGTGAAGAAACAGTGTCAGTAGATTTCATCATGCACCCTACAACTCTCACACGTGCTTGTTGTGATGATATGCCTCTCACTAAGGACACTCCTAGTTGGAAGAGAATATTGGCATAATTGCCATAGGAAAAATTGCATATTAGCTGGAATTTTAAATCCAAGACCAATTTCTCTCTTGCACCTGATTTGTATTGCCATATAGAAAGCTATAGGCTGTCTTCGTTGTATACTGCCCAGAAAGAGATTCATGCCAAATCCAAGTGTCATACAAACCCTCTACTAGCCTCGGTTGTGGTCAGTCTTATTTTTTTTATTAATGAGGGCTAAAAAGCCCGAAAGAACGATTACACGGAAATGACTCTAGGAGTAGGGACTCCTATAAAATCTGCTAGCGACGAGGGGCTTACAGTAGCTGGAGGGGACTCATACAAACAGAAAATAACTTCCTGAGTACCGCCAATAGATGCCATAGCATCAACACAACTATTTGCCTCTCTATAGCAATGAGAGAAGCGGACCTCCCAATCAAGAGACAATACAGCCCGAATACGGTTGACAAGAGCAGCACCAGCTACACTCACTATTAGAATAATTGAGAAAAGGAATAAAGAAATAAATTCTCATTCAATGGTAAAGAGAGATATCTTTTTACAATGAGTGTAGGATACACTTTATATAGTGATCTTAACTAAACTAACCAACTTGTAACTAATCTAACTAATTACAACTACTTTAATTAACTTCAATATATTCTAACATCCCCCCGCAAGTTGGAAGCGTGGATTAACTTTGCCAACTTGAACAATACAATTCAAGATAAAGAAAATGAAAAAATATTTTTTAAGGAAAATTACAAAAAAATACAAGTTGTGATTCTATCGACTAAACACGAAAGTCAATGAAGAAATTGATAGCGGTCAGGATGCATAGAAGTCTTTAACCAACTTTTAGGGCCTTTTAATCTTCTTCTAGTATCTCTACGACGCTCACCCCAATGAAATCAAGAACTCCAATCTTGGAAGATTATCAAATGTCAAATTAGGCTAAGAAGAATGATGTTTGTTTGCTTAAGTATCAATGATACTTATGGATAGAAGGTAGAATGCCTTCTATGAAGAATGATGTATGATTGTTGTAATACCCTGAAACTCGACCTACTTGGTCGAGTATAAATCCTAAAGTAGGATAAATTAAAGTTACAGTTTATGGTGGTAATTGTACTAACTTGCTTCTTAGTGTTCTGTTTAATAATAAGCTGGTAACTATGTTTTATAGCATTATGTGCTGATTGTGATTTTATGAAAATGTGATGGATGATTGACAAATGATTTAAAATCAATGAATTGACAAGCTTTGTGTGATTATTATGGTTTAAATGATACTTGTGATAAGTTAATTATAAATGCTTTACTTAATGATATGATTATTTGTGGAAGCATGATGTTTGTATACTTAATTATGTGATTATAAATATGTCTCATACATATCTTGATTTATTAAATAGGGCATTGTTTGTGTTTGAGTTATTAGTAGAGTGTTTTAAATGTTTTAGAAGGGAGGGGTGTAAGTAGAAAACTTACGTTACTACCTAGCCCAACCCAAATGCAAGACAGTTCACCCATTATTCTTGGCCAACACTTTTCCCACGTCCCTCGCTACTCACCCCACACCCCCTAACTCCAAATATTCCAAAACTACTCTTAATGAGAGGACATGTTTACGTGCGATTCGGTTGAGGCCAACCGAATATATTCGGCTAGGCCCAACCGAACGTATATTTTTTTTGAGACACACCCCTTTTTCTTTTACACTATTCGGTTGAACTCAACCGAATATATTTGACTAAGGCCAACCGAATATGTTCGGCTAAGGACAACCGAACGTTATAAAAATAACAAGGGGGTGTTGTTCTGCTTTGTTCGTTCAGGGAAGGGGAACCGAACACACCTGATACTGCATAGACAGACTGAAAACCAGAAATTTTTCTGTCTAAGTTTCAAATTTCAAATGCAGACTAATATTACTAACTCAAATTGGTATTGATTTAAAAAAGTACATAACATATATAAGTCAAATTTCCAAGTCAAATTGAAAAACAACAATTAATCAACTAATTACTATCTTTACTTAAATCTACATAAGCCGGTGTTTGGGTCTCAAAGACCAAGGCCTTCCACTTTTGCATACGACCCGTAAACAGCGTGTCCCAACCCTTTGCGACAGGTCTCCTGTTAACATTCCAAAGCGCATCGGGCGGGGGCATTGGACTTCCATTCTTCAAAAAAACCTTACAAAGACAAAAACAACATAATGTTAACTAATGTTTGACAAATTAAAATGGTGAAAGATAAATAAAAGTCGATATACATGTACAAAGTGTTTATCCGTGAAGCATATGTTGAACTGACGGGCAGTTTTGAATGGGGCAATATGAAATGGGAAAATAGTGAAAGACCCGTTAACAGACCAACAAGTCAGTACGAACTGGTATTTGTTAACGATTAGATACCCTATATCTGGTACAGTCATCCAATTCTCTTCACCCTTGTTTGTCTGCATCAACAACTTCATCATAAATGTGACTTTTCCCATACCACCATATACGCAAAGGTAGAAGTCAATGTATTTCTTGATCTCCTCCAAAAGATCATTTCTCACAGAAAGCCAAGCATCCTCACCCCGTCCAAGTAATGCTGCAATAAACCGGAATCCACAGTTCCCATCACCCTTAACATTAACAACATTGTCAACATATGGATGAATGATCGATGGCAAGTCCTTTATGAATTCATAATAACCTTCCGTATGAGTAACAATAGGAGCTGGTGTAAGAGTCAGATTTGGTGTAAGAGTAACAGATAATGTAGGAGTTGGGTCTTTAGTAACAGTAGGAGGAGGAGCTAGTGTGGGTGTTTTCCTCTTAGGTAGAGGTGGAGTAGGTGTAGTAGTTGAACTGTCAGCTTGAGTTCGCTTTTTGCTTAGCAATGGAGTAGGTGCCAGACACTCTGATTTTGGTATAGGTGGAGTGCCAGTGGAACTCTTACTATGGGTAGGAGTAGGACGTTTTCAAGACTGAGCAAAAGATGAGGTATCTTCTTGGGAGTCTAATTTTTCATCCACGTGTTCCCAATATGACTTTGCTCGCTTTGTAGAGAATGCATGACTCGCTTTCTTGGCTTTTTTAGGTGCTCCCTTTGTGATGATCTTTTTCGGAGGTGGACACATGGAAGTAGTGTCTGGGAAGGCCAACTCACGTGCTTTTGCCTTTAACATAATTTTACCCGCATGATTAGAAGCATCAAATCTTCGCTGTATAGCTTCAAATTCCATAGTTAGATTCAACTCATCATTTGGGAAATCATCTTCACAAGGCACTTTGAAATTTAATCTTAGCCAATGTTTATGAATCAGACGCAACGGTATTGGGGAGCAGTCCATCATACATCTACAAAATAAGTATATTTTTTTAGTGACAATTCAATTTATAAATTGAATAAAAGATATGAGAACAATTGGAATACATACCTATTGAGTTCACATGCACATGGTAGTCCGTGTATGGTTCTAATCAAACAGCCACATAATGATGCATCAATACCAATGGCTCCACTCCGCTGCAACTCATTTGCAATATGATCTATATCGTTGGAAGAAACTACACCCCTAATTTCTTCAAAGATCTTCTTCAAGTGAGAAATTTTTGTCCTACTTAGACTATGCTCAAAACTCATTTTGAGATCATTAAACTGAATCCTAAGCATGGTACAAATTGAATCCCAAGACTTACACAAATCTCCCCTGCTGTCATGCAATATTTTCTTCAACCCAGAGTGTACAGCCTCAACTCTGTTAGTGGTAGTGTTTCCAAGGTGCATATACCGATTGATCCACACATCAATAAAAACCTCTTTGTATGGGACTAACCATTGCTTGTTGACATAATCAATGAAGCTGGGATAGGGTGCTGACATCAGATACAAAAGTGCCAATTCCATGTCATACTCATCAATAGATTTCGCATGGACAACTCTAAGAAATGCTTTCATCACATCCTCAATTATAGGCGTGTCTTTGATGATCAACCTAGCTCTGGCCCTCACATTCTTTTTAATGTGAAATTGACACAACAAATTTGTAGATGATGGAAATACAGCTGACAGAGGATTCATCAGACCTTCCTCATTATCAGTAAGTATGACCTGTGGTAATTCATCATGTCTCCTAAATAAACCCGTTAATTTCTCACAAACCCATGCATAGTTATCCAACCTATCAAAATTCACATAAGCAAATGCAACCAAAAAAGTCTTCTCGGTTCCCCTTGACCGAGTGACCAATTGAAAAACACCCCCCAAATGTGTTTTTTGTTCGTTCGGTTGGGCCTAACCGAAACATTTCGGTTGAGTTCAACCGAATGGAGCGCGATTACAGAAAAAAAACAAGTCAAAAATAGCAACTAAATGAGATTAAAACGAAAAATGTGAGGTAGGGATAATACCTTATGATGTTTGTCAATGTTGAGAAGATGATTAGAAGGGTAATGATGTAGAAATGGTGGATAGGGAGAGGAGTGGAATGAGATGGGAGATTTGGGTTTAGGGTGGGGTGTGTAGGAGATGGAGGAGAAGAAGAGGGATGAAGGATATGGTTGGAATTTTTTTGAGTGTTAGGGTTAATTTGGTCATTTCGCAGGGTTAGGGGGTGTGGGAAAAGTGATGGCCTTATTCTTTTAAAACACTCAACTGAAGTACCAAAGGGAAATAAGCTTCCCTCACTTTCCATATTTTTTTTTTCAGTTTTAAAATAGAGAGAAGGACATAAGAGAGGGAGAGTGGGTTTCGATGGGGAGAAGAGGAGAAAGAAAGAGAAGTGAACTTGAAGGTGATGAAACCCTACCATCACCAAAAGCATTGCATGTAAACATCAACTACATTTCTACCATATTCTTTTCCCCCAAGTCCGAAACATCATCATCTTAGCTTCAAAAAAAAAAGAGAGTTTTGGAAGAAACCAACCTATTTCCCTCTCCAACTCGTTTTACATGGATGTTGGCGCTCAAATTGGTTAAAAGTAGATTTTGCATTAATGTATTAAGATATTTATGAATAGAAGCTAAAACGCCAATTAGGCTAAGAAGAATGATGTTTTATAAAAGCTTTAAAAAATGTAGGCTAAATTATAGTTTTGGTCCCCCTATTTTCAAAAATTCAGACAATTGGTCCCCCTATTTTAAAACTCAGACATTTGGTCCCCCAATTTTAAAAAGTCAAATACATTTAGTCCAAAGAGGGACCAAATGTCTTTGATTTTTTAAAATTGGGGGACCAAATGTCTTTGATTTTTTAAAATTGAGGGACCAAATGTCTTTGATTATTAGCCATAAAAAACTGAAAATTCCTCTTGGAACTAAATGTCTTTGATTTTTTAAAATTGGGGGACTAAATGTTCGAGTTTTAAAATAGGAGGACCAAATGTCTGAATTTTTGAAAATATGGGGACCAAAAATATAATTTAGCCAAAAATGTATTAATCCCTTGTATTGATTAGGGATGATTAAAATTCCTTTTCCAAAACGAGTGCCTCTACCATATGTGCTAGTTTTGGTTTGGACGATAAAATTTCTGTTTCTCATATGCCAACACCTTCAAGCAAATCCACTCCTTTTTCATCAAAACCGGCGATATCTCCTACGCTCTCTCCCGCTTCACTGAAAACTAAAACTACCACCAACAACAACACAATCACTTCACATGGAACACTCTCATTCGAACCCACTCTTTAAGCCCTTCTCCTATCTCTTCCTTACACTTATATTCTCGTATGCTTCACTCTTCCCTTCAACCCAATTCCCACATTTTCCCTTTCCTCTTCAAGTCTCGTGCCAAAGCAAAGGCAACCCACGAAGGCAAACAGCTTCACGTTCATGCTCTAAACTCAACCTTCCTTCGGTGAATTGGAATTTGCACGCTTAGTGTTCGATAGTAGTACTCTGAGAGATGCTGTTTCTTTCACTGCACTTATTAGTGGCTATGTTTCCTTGGGTTACGTGGATGATGTTAGAAGCGTTTTTGATGAAATTCCTACAAATGATGTTGTGTCTTGGAATGCCATGATTGCTGGGTATGTTCAAATTCAAAGTAATCGCTTTGAAGAAGCTCTGGTTTGTTTTCATGACATGCAGGAGGAGAATATCTCACCCAATAAAAGTACAATTGTGAGTCTACTCTCTGCTTGTTGGTCATACACGATCGCTTGAATTGGGTAACTGGATTGGTTCTTGGATTAGAGACCATGGGTTTGGTTCTAATCTCCAGCTTATCAATGCACTCGTTGATATGTATTCTAAGTGTGGTGAAATTGATATGGCTCGTGAGTTGTTTGATGGGATAGAGGAAAAAGATGTGATTTCTTGGAATACTATGATTGGTGGTTATTCTAACTTGAGTTTATATGAAGAAGCGCTGGCACTATTTGATGTCATGCTTAGATCAAATGTCACGCCTAATGATGTTACTTTTTTGGGAATTCTTCCTGCTTGTGCTTGCCTTGGTGCTCTTGATATTGGCAAGTGGGTTCACGCATACATAGATAAAAACTTGAAGAACACTAGCAATGCTTCTCTTCGGACAAGTCTCATTGACATGTATGCAAAATGAGGCTGTATTGAGGTGGCTGAACAAGTGTTTTAGAGGCATGCATTTTAAAAGTTTGGCCTCTTGGAATCCCATGTTATCAGGATTGGCCATGCTTTTGAGTCAACACAGTGAGAAGTTGGCTATTGCTTTTGGTATGATAAGCACAAAGCCGGGGACTACGATTAGAATCGTGAAGAATCTTCGTGTTTGTGGAAACTGTCATTCTGCTACTAAGCTACTATCTAAGATCTTCAATAGGGAAATAATTGCAAGAGATAGAAACCGTTTTCATCATTTTAAAGACGGGTTTTGCTCATGTAATGACTGCTGGTGAAACTTAATCAATTATCTATTCAATAGAATATTTTGTGCAGAAAGAAAAGTGGATGATTTGCATTCATATCATCAACCATGATTAGTACATATAGGTGCTCTCTCTCACTTTATTTATCAATACATTTGTGATAGAACACAAAGTTGGCTTAGTGCTATCATAGTTCATTGGAGTGCAGCCGAATCCATTATCCCCGGGTCTTGCTCTTGCATTTAGAATTCATGCATTGGAGGATGAGTTGAAGGAGTTCTTTCTTGCAGTTGCCAAGACAGTCTTGTCAGCTACTATGAAATATGCTGCTCCCGCAACTACAGACAGAATAGGATATATAGTTAGATAGATCAACTATACAATGATTGTAATGATTATGAGGAGACCAACACTGAGATACTAAGGTTGAGTAAGCTAATTACCTGTGGAAATTATGAGAGCTTGAGCAGTGTGATTGAGGTTGGCTCTTGCCCAAGGTAGCATCCTTACACTAGCCATCTGCATATCAAGCATCATAAATCCATTTAGCCATATACAAAAATCTCTTGCTTTGGAATATTTTAAAGTGGTTATGTTAAATGTAAACTTATGTTGGAGTGGAGGGAGTACTTGGTACTAACAGTTGGAATTGCAGTGGCAATAGTAGCAACAACAGCTGCCTTAGCTCCTGCCATCACACCCTCTGTTTACACACCAAATGGAAAGAAAAAAGAATTAAATCCAAGTAACTCTCACAGATATTGGGATATTTTCAAGGTTCATCAATTATCAAAATTCTTAAACCAGATAAGAATTTGCCAACTCACTCAAGGCATGAAAGAAAATGGGATAAACAAGGAAACAAATGATTGTATCATTACCATGAGAACAGCGCTTGGCCATGGCCAATTTTTGATCCAAAGAAGCCAAGCTTGCCCTCTCAAGAGGAGAATTAGCAGCAATATTTCTGTTGGCCATCTTAAAAATTCAAAGATTGATTTGAACAAAAGGTAACAATGGAAGAAGTCTTAATAAAGAGATGAATGAATAACTGGTGTAAGTTTGAATGAAGAGTCTGAAGTTGCTGGTATATTTATACTGTGAAGTACTCAGAAAGTGAGATCTCAAGAAAAAGAGAGGAGTGGCACTGTATCAGGGGGAGTTTGATGGTTTCAGCTGAAATCCACAGTCTCAGTCTCAGTCTCAGACAGTTGTTTTCATTTGGGAGTCGGTTGGTAATTTTGGTACTCACCTTTTTCTTTCCAATCCAAAAGGTTAGTAATTGTAAATGAAATTAGTTTTATTTTATCTATCTTTGCAAACATGGGCATGTAACGAATTTTAGCCATCTGATTTGCCACCTGGGGATGCTGACGTGCCTTAAAAAATCCATAACAATTCAATCTACATGGTATTCATTTTTCCCCTGATACTGTATCTAATCTCCAACTCTATTTTGTTTGCTACGTATATTTTAGTAGAAGGATAATAAAGAAAGGCTCCTTAACTTTTTCGAAATGGCAACTGTAGAAGGTGAGGTGGTTTAGTCTAAAAACCATGGGTTTTTTTTACGTACCGACTCATTGCATTGCTCGTCCAACAATCAAATATTCCTTGAAGAAATTAAAAGGGTAGTTATTTTTCTACCCCACCATTGGGCACCACACCTCCACAAATTTGATTTATCTCCATTTTACCCCTCTCATTTTTATCACAATTACATGTTTGAGTAAATTTTTTTGGATTTTCAGATTTATCATTTTTAGGGTAAGTCTATAATATTTTTAAAGTTGTTTACAGATTTAAGTATTTAACTAATAAATCCGGTATTAAATAATAAATTATGTATTTATGTTGTAAGTAAATAAATCCATAATTTGTTATTAATACCGGATCTGTCATTTAAATAGATAAATCAGTAATTTATTATTTCATTACGGATTTATCAATTAAATACATAAATTCGGAGCAATAATCAGAAGCCAAGAGAACGATACATGATACCCGATAGTACCATGTAAGTAACTCGGATGATACTCACTCGAAACCGTGGTATGAGTAGCCGAAGCGATAACATCTCCAACACTCTGACTCCAGTTGGCCCATTAGATATCAATGTCCTTATCCCATGGACGACCAACAAGTGGACGAACTGGAAATCCCTGGACATATCCAAACTACCGGATGCACTGGCATGTAAGGTATAGTGACTTTGTACTAGCGAAGAAACCCCTTGTACAAAGAAATAGGCTGAAACTCTCTATGGTCTCAGTGGTCCTCGAATGGTCTCCATATGACGTCATTGGGGACCAACGCATCCAACCTCCTTCGATAATGTGAAAGCTTGATACTATCTGTTTTTTTCCTGCCCCACCTCCCAACACGTGGCCCTGCATCCAAACCTCCGTCAACCCGCACACATATGTTGCCATGTTGGGGAGGTACTCGTAGATCCAACACTGAAATTAAAAAAATGGAATTCGTCAAGAACAATATAATATCAAGTAGATTAAAATAGTAAATAATATCTTTTACCTTGAGCAACGACACGTACCCCCCACACTGGTAGGTGTCCCAAACAGATCCAAAGTTGAGCTGGTCATACAAAAATGCCAAGGCAGTTGCACCCCATGGCCATTGGCCAGATGCCTCTAAGTCCTTAAATAATAACAGCCACTTGGTCTCCACACTGTAAAAGCTCTTTCTAGTGAATATGGTGTAACCCACCAAAAGCAGTAGGTATGCCCTTGCAGTCCCCGTGAAAGTTGTTCATTGTAGATTTTCTCTAGCCACTTAAATAAAAAATATGCTCCCATTGTGACTGTGGCCTCCTTAACAATTTCTCGTTCATGTACACCCAGTGGGTAGCTGAAAGAGAGAGGTCACGTCATCCAGAGTGATTGCCATTTTGACAAATGGTAGGTGAAATGAGCTGGTCTCTGGGTGCCACCTCTCAACAAACACAGAAATCAGTTCGTGATCCACAGTCTTGAGAGATGACCATACAAGACTCTGTAGACCTAACCTAACTAACCATTCACATAATCCCGGATGCTGGGATTGAGGGGAAATTTTCATTAGTTAGCCACCATGTGCGGGCAGCTTTAACTTCTCACGCATCTATAAATATGTATAAAAAATATTAATAAAAAAATAATATATTATCAAAAGACATTGCAAAAAAACTAAATTAATTATTAAAACTATTACCTCTCCTCTAAGAATTTTTTATGCTACATGAACATCAAATCCAGTAAGTAGTGAGTCGTCAATAGGTCCCACGTTCCCATGGTGGGTCAGATGAACCTGCTCCGCCTGATCAGGCTGCTGCTCCGTCTGATCAGGCTGCTGCTCCTCCGTTGCCTCAGACTCTTCAGACTCCTGAGACTCCTGCATTTGATGATAAGGAGCATCGTAATCCTGAAAATGCTTCTGGATATGTTGATAAGGAGCCTCGTAATCCTGAAATGCTCCTCCATATGCTGATAAGGCCCCTTTTCATCCTGAAAGTGCTTCTCCATATGTCGATAAGGAGCCTCCTCATCCATATAACCCAACCCCTGTGCGATACGGTCCTCGACTCGATGTTCCCCACCCCGTCGTCTCTCAATCCGTCTCAGCCTATTAGAATCGTGACCCGCTTCTCTCACTATAGTGGGAGAACGGCTAGCTGACCATGACGTCTCCCCCGATCTCCCTGGTAGTGTGGGATGGGTCTGTTATCTCTACCTCTCATGCGCGACACTGCAATAAAATAACAAAAATTTAATTAAAATATATTAATAGTATATTTTTAATTAAAAAATAATAATTACAGATTTATCTTTTTTAAGATAAATCCGTAATACTAAAAAAAATTTCAACTACAAATTTAAGTTAACAAGATAAATCCGTAAGCAATGGGTGGGTTTTCGGATTTACCTCAAACACATAAATCCGTAAGCCATTTTTAACAAACCAGATTTATTTATCTTTAGAGATAAATCCGTAATGAGTTTCTTTGAGAGAGTATTGTCGAGCGATACACATATTGGGAGGTGTTACAAAATAGTCGTACTCTTGTTTGAGATAAATTATGTTAATTGTATTCGTGAATGTAGACAAGACGTGTCGAACCACGTAAATATTTGTGTGTTGTCTATTGTTTTTTTCTGGTGTTCTTGTATGTTCTGTCAAAGATAAGTTCCACCCAGAATGTAAAAGTATTTATAAAAGTATTTATAGAATGTTGGATGTTGAGAAGCTTTTGGAAGAGAATGGGTTTGTGCCTCTTACTTCTGAGGTGCTTTATGATATGGATGAAGAGTGGAAGGAAGGGGCTTTGAGTCAACATAGTGAGAAGTTAGCAATTGCTTTTGGTTTGATAAGCACAGAGCCGGGGACTACGATTAGAATCGTGAAGAATCTTCGTGTTTGTGGAAACTGTCATTCTGCTACTAAGCTAATATCTAAGATCTTGAATAGGGAAATAATTGCAAGAGATAGAAACCGTTTTCATCATTTTAAAGACGGGTTTTGCATTTGCTCATGTAATTGACTGCTGGTGATACTTATTAGAATATCTTGTGCACTTGTGCAGAAAGAAAATTGGATGACTTGCATTCATATCATTAACTATGATAAGTACATAGGTGCTCTCTCTCACTTATTTATCATACATTTGTGATAAAACACCAAGTTGGCTTAGTGCTATGATAGTTCAATGGAGTGCAGCCAAATCCTATACAGGGTCTTGCTCTTGCATTTGGAATTCATGCATTGGAGGATGAGTTGAAGGAGTTCTTTCTTGCAGTTGCCAAGACAGTCTTATCAGCTACTATGAAATATGCTGCTCCCGCAACTACAGGCAGAATAAGATATATAATTAGATGACTAGATCAACTATACAATGATTGCAATGATTATGAGGAGACCAACACTGAGATACTAAGGATGAGTAAGCTAATTACCTGTGGAAATTATGAGAGCTTGAGCAGTGTGATTGAGGTTGGCTCTTGCCCAAGGTAGCATCCTTACACTAGCCATCTGCATATCAAGCATCATAAATCCATTTAGCCATATACAAAAATCTCTTGCTTTGGAATATTTTAAAGTGGTTATGTTAAATGTAAACTTATGTTGGAGTGGAGGGAGTACTTGGTACTTACAGTTGGAATTGCAGTGGCAATAGTAGCAACAACAGCTGCCTTAGCTCCTGCCATCACACCCTCTGTTTACACACCAAATGGAAAGGAAAAATAATTAACTTTTTGCCAAATCACTCAAAGCATGAAAGAAGGGGAAAACAAGGAAACAGAAGATTGTATCATTACCACGAGAACAACGCTTGGCCATGGCCAATTTTTGATCCAAAGAAGCCAAGCTAGCTCTCTCAAGAGGAGAATTAGCAGCAACATTTCTGTTGGCCATCTTAATTAAAAATTCCAAGATTGATTTGAACAAAAGCTAACAATGGAAGAAGTCTTAGTAAAGAGATGAATGAATAACTGGTGTAGGTTTGAATGAAGAGTTGCTGAAGTTGCTGGTATATTTATACCGAGATACTCAGAAAGTGAGATCCCAAGAAAAAGAGAGGAGTGGCACCGTATCAGGGGGAGTTTGATGGTTTCAGCTGAAATCCATTGTCTCAGTCTTAGACAGTTGTTTTCACTTGGGAGTCGGTTGATAATTTTGGTACTCACCTTTTTCTTTCCAATCCAAAAGGTTTGTAAATGAAATTAGTTTTATCTATTTATGCAAACATAGGCATGTAAGTCGTTTTTAGCCATCTGATTTGCCACCTGGGGATGCTGATGTGCCTTGAAAAATCCATAAGTACTGACACAAAAATCCATAAAAAATTCAATCTACCTATATTCATTTCCCCCCTGATACTATATCTAATCCCCAACTCCTTGTTTATTTGCTACTATATTTTATTTTAGTAGTAGGATAGTAATAAAGAAAGGTTCCTTAACTTTTTCGAAATGGCAACTTTAGAAGGTGAGGTGGTTTAGTCTGAAAAACCACGGGCTTTTTTACCTACTGACGCAATGCAATGCAATGCATTGCATTGCATTGCTCCTCCCAACTATCAAATATTCCTTGAAGAAATTAAAATATAAGATACTCCTGTAGAGAGCAAACGTGGGGGTCAATATCATAAAACCATGTGATAAGGGGAGGTGGGTTAGCTCCTTATTCTTAAGGTGCATTGGATCTGTCCGAGAGCATCTGCTAAATTGGGTAGATTGCAACACGTACGCAACTTCAATCCCTGCAAATTCTGCACTCTCAGAAACAGTAACTGACAGGAATAAATTATAGTATTACTTTGGTACATGTTTGTGATAGAGGCCATGGTTTTTGGCCGAAGTGGGTGGCCACTGCCTCTACAAAAAAAAAAGTTATTAGCGACGGAAATTAGCAAGAGACTAATGTTCCCTCACAAAAATTGGGATTAGCGATGGAAATTGCGAGGGAATAGGATCTATCGTATTTTTTGAGAATTAGCGGAATTTTAGGCAATAGCGACGGCTAGTCCGTTGCTAATGGCTTGGGCGGGAAAGTTAGCGACGGAAATAGGGTCCATCGCAAACGAATTTTGACCGTTCAAATTTTGGGAAATTGTGCTGCATTTAGCGACGGACCGTCCGTCACTAAATCCCTCGCTAACTTTAATTTTTTTTCCAAATCAGATTCTCGGAACACATTCCCTCATTCTTCTTTCTCCACTCACTCTTCTCTCCTTCTTCCTCTATATGAACCCTAACCACTACACCACCACCACACAACCACCATCACCCAACCACCACCACCACCATCACAACCACACAACCACCATCACCTACGACCTCCTCTCCTCTTCCTCTACTCTCTCTCTCTCTCTCTCTCACCTACGAACCCTAACCCACCACCACACAACCACCATCACCTACGACCTCTTCTCCTCTTCCTCTACTCTCTCTCTCTTAAGCTACGAAGTGCACCACCAACACCAACACCACCACCACCACCACCACGAATTTCTGTCCTCTCTCTCCTACGACTGTCATCATCACCACCACCACCGGAGCTCTCCCTTTTGTAGGTTTTGATTTTTATTTTTATGATATTGTTTTGATTTTGATTTTTTAATGAATTTGTTTTGATTTATGTTTTTTGCTTGAATTGAAATGATTTAGGATTGAAATTGTTGGTGTTTGAAGTCTAACAACCGCACCGGAGTGCGCACCGTCACCGAACCACCGCACCGGAGTGTCACCGTCACCGAACCTCAATCTCATAACAGTTAGTTTTTAAAATAAATTTGTTGTTGTTGTGTTAGAATTGAGTGTTGTTGTGAAATGTGAGTTAATTGTGATAAATTGTTGAAATTGAAAAGTGTATGTTGTTAGAGCAAGACTTAATTAGAGATGTTAATTGAAATGTGTTATTGAAAAGTGTATTATTTTAGAGTTGTTAATTGAAAAGTGTATTATTTTAGAGTTGTTAATTGAAAAGTGTTTAATTGTTGTTTTGATGAACCCTAGGTTAGATGACTCTGTGTTGTTGATGGAAAATGGTGAGGTGATGTCCCTCAACCCCATATTTTGCTCGAAATCATCTCCATTGAGATAATTGCAAGACGATACTAACAATTTTAAGGTTAGGAGTTAGAAATAACTTCCTTCACTACTTATATGGAAAATGGTTTTGTCTGATCTGTCCTTAACCCCCATATCCGGCTCGAAATCATCTCCACTGAGATCATATCGATGCCACTAACTTGATAGATTATTGGGAATGTTAAGGGAATCTAACACGTTTTCTTAAATGCGTGTAGATGAATTTGTATGAATTTAATCGTGATTGGGTGTATGATCGGTTATATCCGAGAAGAGCGCGTTTGAAGGAATCTTTTGTAATTGGGGTTGAACAGTTTCTTGTGGTAGCGTGGCGACATGAATTGGCTAAACGAGAAAAGGGGGTTAGATGTCCATGCTTAAAATGCGACGGTGTACCTATTAGGACCGATAATGAAATCAGGGAGCACTTGTATCATTTGGGGTTTAGGCCTAATTATTGGATTTGGGTGGACCATGGAGAACAATGACGTCAAAATTTTGAGGTAGGGCATTCAAGCAGTTGTGGTGTTGGTGTTCCGCGTAATGAAATTTTTGAGTCGATGGAAAACATGATTTGTGATGGTCTCAGGGTGAATGTGTCATTTGATAAGTCTCAATATGACGATCATGATGAACTTCCAAATGAAGAAGCACAAAATTTTTATAATTTGTTAAGAGATTCAAACAAACTGTCGTTTGAAGGCTCGCCACAGTCAAAATTATCTATGTGTGTGAAACTTTTAACTCTCAAGTCCATGAGTAATATTTCTGAGGTGGGTTTAGACTATGTGACTGAAATGATGTTGGAAGCGACACCTAATAAGGATAATTTGCCAAAAAGTTATTATGAAGCAAAGATGTTAGTTTCGAAGCTGGGATTGAAATTTAAGAAGACTGATTGTTGTGAGAAATGGCACATGTTGTTTTACAACAACGAATTTGGTAAAAATGATGGTGAGCTACATTCGAATGAATGGAAGGTATAAACTTTATGATCCGTTTATCATGGCAGAAAATGTGAGGCGGATGTATTATGTTCCATATCCATCAACTCAGAGAGGATGGTGTGTTGCAATTAAGACAAAACCACAGGGTCGCATTGAAGCCACTGATGCGGAGGATGAGGTTCCTTATCAGGTGGATGAAATTTTGGGAGTAGATGAGGTAATTGAAGTTGAACCGATTGACTCATTATGTGATGATCGAATCCTACTTGAAGAAGTTGATGAAGAACAGAATGAAGATGAACAAGATGAAGAAGAGAATGAATATGAAGAAGATGAAGAAGAGAATGAAGATGAATAATTTGATTAATCTTATGTTGTATTTAAATTAATTAGACTCATTATTGCTCTTGTGTTTTCTTATGTTGTCTACTTATGTTATCTTTAAATTTATTAGAATCATTAATATATGAATATTGTTCTTGTTAATTTAATTTCTTTAATTTATTTATAAATATATATCATTAATGTTGTTAGTATCACATTTCGTTTCTATTTTTCATAGATATGCATCCAGGAGGAGGTTCTGACCCACCGACATGTCCTCATAAAGGGAAGCAGACTATGACCGATGAACCTCCTAAGAGGAGGCGTAATCGTGAGGTGGTACGACTTAATATGAGAATATGATGGGTCATACGTTTGTGGGCCCACCAGCTACCTCTCCGATTGCCCCACAACCTTCTTCTCCATCTGGCCCCGGATGATATCATTTACCATCACATGGGCATTATATGGGCCCACCAAATGCGCATGCAGCAAGGCATATGGGCACACCAGTTGGGTATATGGGCACCCAGGATGATATTGAGCCCGATATTGGTGGTGGTAATGTTGATTCTGATTCATCGACCGATGACGAGAGAGTGGGGGTGGTTGTTATTAATGGTGTTAGACTCAAAGTCATTTATAGCCGTGGTAACGCGTAAGTATTATATTGTTTGTTTTTTAAAGTTAATTATGCAACGACTTATATATATTTGATTGTTTGATACATCTTTCATTATGCAGGCTTCTTCCTGCAAATGCAGCTTCATCAAGCATCACTCATGTCATCCGCAAAAGGTATTTTCAAAAGTTCCATAAAAAGTGGAGTAAAGTCGATGAAAATGACAGGAAGGATCTGCTGAACTTCTTTAGGGTAAGTGTCAATTATTTTGTCATTACTTATATTGTTAGTTTAAATTTTATGTTTAATAACGTTTAATATAATTACTAATACATATTTTCATTTTACTTAATACAGACCAAAGTGACATGGGACATAGAAGATGATGACAATGTGCGGAGACTTTTTTTTTTAAAAGGATGGGCTCTGAAATATCAGATTTGCTTTATAAGTTGCGGTGTAAAGATAAGAAGCCTGACTACATTAGTGATGAAATTTGGAATGCCTTCAAGGACCATTGGGCTACAGAGACTTTCAAGAGAAATTATGCAAAAGCCAAGAATAACTCAGAAAAGGGTGGCTCGCTTCACTGCGGCGGGTCCATCAACCAGGCTCTGCATGTCTCTAGATTGCTAAATTATTTTAAAAATCCGTGTGTTTTTTACATTAGTTAATTTAGCAATTTTTAAAAATGTGTTTCATTTTACAGAGTAAGAAGGCAGGACGCCCTATTACTGCTTCGGAGCTGCATAGAGCCACCAATGTGAGGAAAGGCACTGGCGAGTATGTTGATGAGCGCTTCAGGATGACTCAGGTAAATATACAACTTGATTTGTATTATATAATGTTGCTTTGTCAAAATGGAGCGCTAATTTGTGGTTATTCAAAACAGGAGCAAATGAATGAGATCATGACTCAGCTGAGTCAGGGGACCTGGGACCCTGAATCACTTGGCCAACTTACTCCTGAGATGATAGATCTGGCAAACAAAAATTGGGAGAAGACAGTGGGTTGGCACTCTAAGGGTCATCTGCATGGTACGGGGCCCTTGGCTCCATGTATGGGCCAGACTGGGGTCGGGAAGCAGCAGAAGACGCAGTCGACCAGCTTCTACTCCTGCGGAGACAGAGCATATTAGGCAGTTGGAGCAGGAGTTGCAGTCTAGTCGACAGGAGCTACATGATACTCGACAGGAGGTCAGGACCTCTACTGAGGCTATGAAAAAGATGCAGGAAGACTTTGCGAAGGTGACCCGTAGGCAAGAGCTGATGTTTGGGTATTTTTAGAATATGCAGCAAGATGAGGAGCAAGCTGAGGAGTCTGGGGAGTCTGAGGAGTCTGATGGCGGCAGCTTTTAAGATTTGTTGTATCAGTTTGACATTTTAGTATTTTGTTATAACATTTCAGATTAAGTTATGTTGACTCGAATTTTATGTTATTGAAGAATTTTATTCTCGGAATTTTTATTTTAAACTGTTTTAGGTATTTTAGAATTTATTAGGCTAAATTATAGTTTTGGTTCCCCTATTTTCAAAAATTCAGACATTTGGTCCCCCTATTTTAAAACTCAGACATTTGGTCCCCCAATTTTAAAAAATCAAATACATTTAGTCCAAAAAGGGACCAAATGTCTTTGATTATTAGCCATAAAAAACTGAAAATTCCTCTTGGGACTAAATGTCTTTGATTTTTTAAAATTAGGGGACCAAATGTCTGAGTTTTAAAATAGGGGGACCAAATGTTTGAATTTTTGAAAATAGGGGGACCAAAACCATAATTTAGCCAATTTATTATTTATTAATAAAATAAACAGGTATAAAAGCAGGTTCATCAAAAACAAATTCAATCAGTTGGGAATTAGCGAGGCAAATTGGCCGCGTGGTTGTCAGAATTTAACCACGTGACTGTCTTTATTAGCGAGGGAATTTGAATCCCTCTCTAATTAGCGAGGGATATATCCGTTGCTAATTAGTGAGGGATTCAAATTTCCTCGCTAATCCCATTAGCGAGGAGCAATTTAGCGAGGGAACTAGTCCCTCGCTAATTGGCATTAGCGACGGATTTGGGGCATTTAGCGAGGGAAAAATCTGTCGCTAATAAGCAAATCTTTTGTAGTGTACTAGCCTATCGCATTCGCATTGGACGTCCACATCTCATGCAACCTCAACTTGTGTCTTTCTCTTACCCGTTTTGTTGGACTAAAGACACTCTAATAAGCTAAAGGCTCGATAGAATACACATGCGAAAGCCAGGTCAAAAATGCCCATACTTATCTCACTCCCCTCCCTACTCACCACACACCCCAAAACCCTGTGAAATGACCAAAATATCATTAATGAATAAAAATCTTCCAAGTGTGTTCCTTTTTTTTCTTCAAGATTTCACAGGTATGGCAGCAAGGAACCGAACCTTGTACAGTTACATGGTGCCATGGCATATGTCTTGCGACACACCCCTGGTGATTGAAAATTTAACAGATACGACATTATGTCTCCGAATGGGTATGGTACTATTGTATCGTACTTGAATTTTGCAAAAAAATTATAACGCACAGTTGTGTAGCACTGTACTTCAAATAGAATTGTATCTGTGTGTGATGTCATTATTTTTGTTCTTTTTTGAGTCAATTGACCTATTTACTTTACTCTTTAATGTGATCATCCTTTAGACAAGATAGTCTATACCATTATTGGTTATGAACTAGATAATATTTACCTTTCGGTATTGCAGAAAAAAACCAGAGGTATTGCAGAACTTTTTTTATCTTGAGAAGTACCCTCTGTCAAAACTCACTCACCGTTTCCAGGTAAAGATTGAAGAGTGGAACATGTTGAATAAATTTGCCATAGAAGAATCAATATCAATAACTACTTTAATAGCACAGTATGAAAAGTGAAGAGTGGAACTTGTTGAAAGGGTACAGTATTATGATACTCTATCTTCATTGTGTGAAAAAATCCAGCTCCGATACTCTATGTAAGGAGTCTTGATGACAATTATTTTATTTTTCAACTACTTTATGTGATGGGTTTTCTGTTAATCATTTTGATATATGTAAATGAGTTGAAAATCTTATAGGGCAAAGAGTTTTTTTGGTATAAACTAAATGTCTTCTCCGCGCAACTGCAGAGACTAATCCCTTGAGTCAGGTAGGACCACAATGACCGACAAAGCTTTTCCTCAAGAGATTTAACACTATTGCATGCTTTGACATGAAGAATCAGGTGCCAGTAAGAAGATTCTTGGAAGTCATATTCTCTAGCATAATAGAGCAAGAAAATCACGGCTCTCCCAACAAAGCTATGTTCGCAAGGTGCTAGACAGATTTAACATGAGGAATGCTATAAGGTTGTGAGTACTCCAATGAGTTCCTTATATTATTTCTAGTGGTAAGGGACCATGTGGAGGGTCTCGCCAGTAAACAATGCAAATATAGTAATGTAGGAGATTCACATTTGACGGAGAGATTGTTGAAATTCAAATGTGAGTGGTTAATCTGATATTGGTTATGAATGAATTAAATGAAAAATATAGAAGAGAGAATATATATATATATATACTTAATACCTTAAGGCTTTGGATGGAGATGTGGTGTTCTGATCTCTTCGTGATCCTGGTCATTAGCTAAATAATGTTTTTGGTGCTCCCTCGATTACCCTACAAGCATAATTAAAGCTCAGTTCGGTCTGATATGGAATCATGAGTGGATCTGGGTCTATTGGATCCTTAATATTGAAGGTCTTTTAGGTGGTAGGGACTAGGGAATTAGGCGGCATGCCCAATTGGTTGGTAACAATGGTACATGTATATATAGTGATATGTGAGATCCACACTTTAGGGAGAAATTGTTGGAATTGATCAAGCGTGAGTGATTAATCTCACGTTTACTAAAATGAGCTAAACGAGGAATGTATGTGAGAGATAAATAATTCATATACCCAATGTCTCAGTTTTTGATGGAAATATAGTGTCTTGGTCTCGTAGTGGTCCCTATCACTGGTCTATTGTTGATCGCCTACTCCCGCAACATAGAAAATTATATAATTATCACCAAAAAAAAAGTCCTACCTTCTGATAGAAATAGTGTTATAAAAATGAAACCTATTTAGTGTTATAAAAATGAATATTATCACAAACGCACCTGATAGAAATAGTGTATAAAAAGATGGATTTCTAATAAAGATATATTTTTTTCAAAATATAATAATAAAATGTATTTCATATTTAACTTAATAAGGATATAAAAGAAATATTACATTTTTTTTACCAAAGAAATATTACATTTTCAAATCAGTTTATTTTTTATAATTAGGACAAAAAAACTGCACCAAAATTCTTCTTATAATTGAGAATTGAGTAAAAAAAGTGAAGTCCAGCTACCTTGGGATAGATTAAAACTAACGAAGAGGGAGAGATCCAATCATCCAACAAAGAAAAAGAACTATCAAATCATGTTACATTGAATCGATATAATGGCACCAACATACATAATAACCTTTTTTGTTTTTCACACAATTTGTGCGAGACATCTGATTATGATGGACATATTAAAAGCATGGTTACTTTCTTCCTACTCATTATTTTGATGAAGGTTGAGAACTTGAGATTTCCTGTTCTGTGCTAGCTGAAAAGGAGATTTCCTCCGATGAGAATGGTATCATCATTCTATCAAATGTTAAAATTGTCTCAAACTATTGAATAATTTGAAGTGTGTATTAAGGATTTCCTGTTCGTGCAAAACAAAGAAAGATAAAGAAATAAGGATTTGAAGTGTGTATTAAGGATTTTTACACAAATCAAGGATCAAAGGTTATATTATCAATAACTTTTTTAGTTTTTCCTATAACTCATTTGTTTTTGTTTTGGCTTAAATATCTTTTTTGGTCCTTGCAAATATGTCTGTTTTTTTAAATATACCCTTGCAAAATTTTTTTAAATACATCCTTGCAAAATGGAGTTGTTTTAAAAATGTCCTTCCGTTAATGTGCCGTTACAAAAAACGTGACCTGGCTATAACACGTCAGATTTTTTTTCACTTTATTTTTATTAATGCTGATGTGTATAATTGAACCCTAAAATCATCTTCTTCCCCAATCTAAACCCAATCGAACCTTCAACCCAGTTCATCATCTTCAATCTTCAACCCAGTTCATCTTCTCTCTCTCACTCTCTCAACCCAATCGAACCTTCAATCTTCAACCCAGAAGAAACATGGAAGAACACAGAAGAGAAACCAAACAGAAACGGGGAAGAAAATCGAACAGATCGCAATCGAACGAACGAAATCGAACGAAACAGAACACTACAAAAAAAAAGCTTATTAGCGAGGGAATTAAGGAGGGAATTTTTAGTCCCTCACTAATTCTGTCATTAGCGATGGATTTTTAGGTCCCTCGCTAATTAGCGACGGATTTTTCAGTCCCTCGCTAATTGCCTCGCTAATTTCTGACAGTTTTCAGATGATAGGACTTCGTGCAGGTGTTTAGCGACGGAATTGTCAGTCCCTCGCTAATTCCATTACTATTTTCTGACAGTTTTCAGATGATAGGACTTCGTGCAGGTGTTTAGCGACGGAATTGTCAGTCCCTCGCTAATTCCCTCGCTAAATTTTTGACTTTTCAGCTTATTTATCCTCTCACACACACTCTTCTCTCCTGCTCTCCTCACACTCGTCTCTCTTCTTCTCTCCTCACACTCTTCTTCTCTCTTCACTCTTCCCCCACCACACCACCACCTCCTCTCACACTCTTCTTCTCTCTTCACTCTTCCACCACCACCACCACCACCACACCACCACATAGCTCATTTCTCTCTCTCTCTCTCTCTCTCTCTCTCTCTCTCTCTCTCTCTCTCTCTCTCTCTCTCTCCTTCTCTCTCTACCCTAATACCCTTCCCACCACCACCGCCACCACACCATAATAATAATAATAATAATAATAATAATAATAATAATAATAATAATAATAATAATAATAATAATAATAATAAAAAATAGGCTGACATAAAAAAAACGTGGTTGTTAGACTTAGCGACGGAATATTCCCTCGCTAATTAGCGAGGAAATTAGCGACGGAATATTCCCTCGCTAATTAGCGAGGGATTCAAATTCCCTCGCTAATTCCCACTAGCGAGGAGCAATTTAGCGAGGGACGGATTCCGTCGCTAATTCCCTCGCTAATGGGACACTACAACAAAACTGGCAATCTGCGGCGGTTGAAAAGGCTTTCTGCGGCGGTTTTAACCGCTGCTAAATGCTTCTCGCGGCGGTTCGGCAACCGCTGCAGTTTTCTCCACCGCGAGGACCATTTGCGGCGGTGTTGGCAACCGCTGGAATAACCGCCTGGAGGTGTATCTAGCGGCGGTTTGAAATCGCCACTAAATATTTTCTGAATTAGAATGAACCTCAGCTTTCTGCGGCGGTTTTGTGGATATTTTGCAGCGGTTTGTATTTCGCGTCGGTTTAAAACCGCCACTAAATAGTTTTTAAATTAGAATGAACCTAGTCTTTCTGCAGCGGTTTTGTGGATATTTTGCGGCGGTTTTGACCTCCAAATTTAGCTTTATAAAAGGCTAATTTTTTTTTTGTTATTTATAACAATCTTTTCTGAAATTATTGAAAAACACCAAGTGAAATATTATAAGAATGCATCAAATCATGTAAACCAACATAAACAATAACAAAAAGTTCATTCATTCATACTCTTAAAATAATGTAACATAACAATATCAAAAGGTACCGTTGTCCCAAAATATTAAAAGATACGAGGTTTAAGAGTATAAAATTCCCTAATATAATAACATGTTTTCCAACATTACTAGTTCATAACAAATTCTAAAACTAAAAAGTAGATGATGCGTCCATGATGTGGAGGTCCATGACTAGGAGATGAAGAGGGTCTTGCTTCAATAGGTTAACTTAAATCTGCAACCTGAAATTACAGAAAAATAAGTATAAATATTTGTCTTTAAGGCTTAGTAAAAATCACTTAATGAAACATAAGTACCAATATGTAACCTATAAGTTCATAATATTAAACATATATAACCTATAAAACAATGTGCTACCATACAGCTAACAAACTTAGGATGGTGTGAACCAAATACAATTAGACCTAGGCTACAAAAGTTTGAGTTAACTCTTAATAGCATATTTGGATTTGGATGTAAACTCTACTGCATGAAAACCATAGTTATCAAAATCGCGATTTTAATCCCAAAATCGCACGATTTTACAATTCTACCGACCCCCAACGATTCGATTTTGATGCAGAATCGAAAAAGCGGCTAAATCGTGCGAGTTTTGGTGGAATCGTACGATTCTACGATTTAGATGCGATTCCACGATGAAAATCGCACAGAAATGGTGATTTGGGGAAACGCAGAAAACGGGTCGGGTTTGCAACCCGATTTGCGTTTTTACGCAAATCTACGATGCCAACCCTAATTTTCTCACTTCTCTCTCATTCGTCTCTCTCTCTCTCGCTCGTCTCTCTCACTTCTCCCTCACAGTTCGTCTCTCTCCACTTCGCAAGCTCTACTTCTGCTTCTGTGCATCGCTCTCCAGTCCGTCTCCCTCGCTTCTGTGCGTCTTGCTTCTGCTGCTGTTCAAGTTCAACAATTCGATTCGCAAGCTCTCTGCTTCTGTTGCTGTTCAACGATCCGCACGCACTATCACTCTGTTCGAGCTCTCTCTATTCGCAGCATCATCTTCAATATTGAGGTACTATTTCAGTTCAGTTACTCTCTGTTTGTTTCAGTTCAGTTCACTATAGGATCAGCTCTCAGTATTTCACACTTTGCTGCGTATACGTATTTCAGCTCTCAGTATTTCACATTTTGCTCTCAGTATTTCACATTTTGCTGCGTATTTCATTATTTTATTCATAGAATATTCGTATTTCAGCTCTCAGACTCGGTATTTAAATTTGCTGCATTTCTATTACAGTGTTTGTATGGCTGGAACGGGCAGTAGTAGACCTCCTACTTTGAGTAATATCTGCATTTTAGTAATATCTTACGATTTTACTTGCGATTTTACGAGTTACGATTTTGTTTAACCCCTTCCGATTCTAGTTTTTGATACTTTTTTTTTGGGTAGATTCTAAAAAACTTGCGATTTTACGATTTCCGATTTTGCTACCCTGCTTACGATCTTGCGTAAAATCTCGATTTTGATAACTATGATGAAAACTTCATCATAATTGGTAGCCATTGTAGGTAAGGGCTGTGTTGCAATTTTCCCCATTAAGTTCATTTCAGTGGCTTTTCTTCTTTGCTAAAATCTACAGAGCTTGCATAGTAAGTTGCTTAAACAGGGCTTCTAACATTTACTAGTAACAAGCATATATAGCTAAGTAAACTGAATGCCTCTCATCTTGCATTACAATGTCACAGACTCACAGGGGCATTCAGTGGGAATTGAAAATTAAACTATGAGGGATCTTGATGAGAAACGATGGCTATATTGATTTTTGGATGGTACCTGATTCAGTCATCATTTGTCTTAGCCATTGCTGCAAAACCATATATAGATGTGTGAGAGTAATATTTAGATGACCATGAACTTGCACACTGTCTCTTATTATTTATTATGCTTCACAGCCACAGCTAACAAAAGTTCACACATCCAAATTTAGCCACACACACAATCAATGTTATAGTAGCAACCCAAAAGAAATGAAAACTGATCTCAAAATGAAAAATATTTGCTACAAGATTTTCCTAGTCATTAACTTACTCTGTGAGGAAGCTTGATATACCAGAAAAAGAAGGATATAGCATGGTAAGCAGGATCCTCTGTACTTTCTACCACCAAAAGAAATTCTAGAGGGCCACCATAAAGAGATGTTATCTGCATTTTAAAATATAAAAAAAATAGAATCATGTGAAAATTTTCTATTAAGAGGAGAAGCTCAGACCAAAAAGAAAAGGTATAATGATTAGTTTAAAAGGATGTTCAAGATCACAACCTATTATTGCAACTATGCAGCAAAAATGAATAATCAACAGTAAGTATGCCTAAAGAACAAACATGCCTAAAGAACGAATCAAAAGGTTTTTGCAATCCCCATACTGTCAAATTAAAGTTGTTTTCTCTTAAACAAAGCTTTCAAATAACAATAAAAGAAGCAAAATAGTAAGTTAAGTAAAGCTAAGCTTGAGAGTGATCATGTTAATATGAAAAAGAACTTATTCCTGTCTCATAATCTGCAGGATAACAAGAATAATCAAAATATTCAAACAATCATTAAAACATAACACATAATACTAGGTAATACTTGTTCCTACCAAAATTACCTGGAGAAAGTGAGTAACCAAACATTCTACTGGCAGCAACATTATAAAAATAAATAAGCAGATTGATTTTTTCTCGCAAGTCTATCAGCTCTAGGAATGATTAGAATGTGCACTGGAGCTTGAGGATTTATATCCCTAAAGACAAGTACCTGTAAAGGGAAGAAATAGGATGATTAGAAATAGAAAATAGAAAATTATTTGATATTTTACAAATGATGAAATTTGGAAAAATTCCCAAGTCTTTTTTTGCAAGTTACTGATGCATGTTTCTATTTTAATAAACATAATAGCATATAATAGAAACCGTGAGGAATAGAGAAATAGAGAAAAGAGGGGGTTTCCTCTGTAAAGTGAATTCAACAATAACTCCTATCTTGGACTTGATCCGTATCAAAGAAATCATTTGATTTACCTTTGGAACAAAAAACTTAAACTCGATCTGACACTGCTGAATTCTCACAGTATAAAAAGGGAATAAAAAGGGAAACTAGACCATGAGTGTCTAGGAGCAAAAACAAAATAACAAAGAAAAAATATGTCAATCATGTATCCTAGAAAAAATATAGAAAACAGAAACAAATATGTGACAAAGATGCAACTAATTCAGAAGCTATATATGCCTACACAACTAAATTTCAGATGCAGTTACATAGCATAACAAATATAATTGAAGCATACTTACATGAATTATAAGAACTGGACAATTAACAAGTGAAATTTTGTCAATATTCTGCATACCAACACAAGGCAGCATCTCGTTAGATTAAGGAATTCACAAATACGAAGAAAAATAAATACGATAAACTAGAAATGATATTCTCTTGCAAACAAGTTGAACAAGAGAGTTGAAGATACGCTTAACAAGTGCCACATTGATTGAATTTTAATTTCAATTTCAATTTCAATTTCAAAATCAGATCTCAAATCTCAATTAAACCAAGCCCCATTATGCTAAATCATCACCATGAGTGAAAAAACCCAATCACAGGTGGATAAATGCAGCAGAAGCAAACAAATCAACAACATCAATGAAGAATTTTTTTTGACACATCAATTACAAGAATTCCAAAAAGCTAAGGCAGAAAAAAAAAATTCATGGAAACCAATAAATGATGGTAATTAAACACAGAAGATGCAGAAGAGAGAGATCAGCAGCAGATTTTGAAATCAAAGAGAAACCCAAGCAGCAAAACCGAGAAATGAATAATAATACACTGTGTGTTTTTTTCTTCTTTGAATTGTAGCTTTAGCTTCACTCAATGTATGTATGTATGTGTGTGTGTACTGACGCAGAGATACACGGGACAACACACCAAAAAAAGTGGAGGTGATATCTATGGTTATATAGTGAGTGACTCTGCTTTAAGAAAGAAATGAAAGATACTACAGATTCTTCTTCTTTGTTTCACGCGTTCTCTCAAAACCCTAAAGAAAGGGGATTAAAATTGAAAACCCTAAACAAAGAGAGAATTCGAGAGAGAAAGAGAGACTTCGAGAGAGAGAGAGAGAGTTAGAAGACGCACCTGTTGAGAGCTTCGTGAGAGAGAGAGAGAGAGTGCTGCCTCGTCTTCGTGAGAGAGAGAGCGCCGCTTCGTCTTCGTGAGTGAGAGAGCGGTGCTTCGTGCGAGAGAGGAATGATGCGTCATGAGAGAGAGGAGAAGAATGATGATGCGTCGTGAGAGAGGAGAAGAATGATGATGCTTCGTGCGAGAGAGGAAACTGAGAGTCGTGAGAGAAGAAGAAGCTTTGATTTTTTTTGTTTTTTTTGACTGAAATATTGACCGTGAGAGAAATGAAACTGAGATTGGTTATTTTAGTCGTGAGAAGAAGCGCTTTGATTAATAAAAAAAAGGGGGGAGTTTTTTTTTGACAAAAAAAAGGGAGGGGGAGTTGTTTTTGACACGAAAATTTTACAACCGCCGCAATATCACCTCATAACCACCGCCGCTTGACTCCAAAAACCCAAACCGCTGCAGATTACCAAATAACCACCGTCATTTACATACTAACTAAGGCAGTCAAGATAACCGCCGAACAAACCGCCGCAAAATTATAAGCGGCGGCGGTTTACCAAAAACCGTCACAGATTAATCGCCGCCGGTTGCCTATTTTGTTGTAGTGGGAATTAGCGACGAATTTGGGGCATTTAGCGAGGGAAAAATCCCTCGCTAATGGGCAATTTTTTTGTAGTGGAAACAGAACCCAATCGAAGGAACGAAAATCGAACAGAAATTGGACGAACGAAAATTGAACAGAAAATGAAAATCGAAAACGAAATCAAACAAAAATCAAATAGGCTTCATCATCTTCATTCCCAGAAAACCTATCTGTTTTTGCAAAAAACCCATTTTTCGTAGATCTGGAAATTCTATCAAATTGTCCAACGTTTTTTTAAAATTAATATGGGGCTTCTCTTCGAATTCGTGTAAGGATCAAAACCGTTAAATTTCATTGCATTTCGTTGGCTATAGAGCGAGAACAAACTGGGTCAACAAATGGGTCGTTCGTGACCCGTTTACAAACTTGTTAGGTGAAACACGAAGAAGATGATGAAGATTTGGAGAAATTGAACAGATTTGATGATGAAGATTCTGAGAAATTGAACAGATTCGATGATGATGAACAGATTCTGGGTATTCGATGAAATTGAACATTATTTTGGTTTTTTAATAATATTTTGGTTTTTTTTAATAAAATCCAAGCTGGACTGCCAAGTAAGAATAAAAAAATTAGAAAAGAAAAAAATGACACATCAGCTCTCTGTTTGCCACCTCAGCATTTTTTAACAGTTGCTTAACAGAAGTGCATTTTTAAAAACGAGTTGATTTTGCAGGGACGTATTTAAAAAACATAATTTTGTAAGGGCATATTTGAAAAACAGGTATATTTGTAGGGATCAAAAACATATTTAAACATTTTGTTTATTATCTCATCACACATATTTTTTCCACTGCCGTAAATATTTAAGCGTATTATTGAAATAAAAAAAATTAACTAATACAATCTTGAACTTTGACAACAACAAATAATTAGTAACATTTTTTTTGTAAAAATAGTAGACCGGTAAAAAGGAATTGCACTAATTACATGATGTGGGTGACTCTGTACCTAATTCGTGTCCTTTGAAGACCTATATACTACCATTTCTTTTATAGGCAAATATTAGTAGTTGATTAGTAATTGGTACTAGAGAGAAATATTAATTTCCAGAGTTTAAAAGTTAGACCTTCTACTTGTATTATTTCGATATCATTTAGCTCACAGATACCTATTTGGGGGTGTATACACTGCCGTTACTTAACAACCCTCAATGACATGTGTAATGAATGAGCAAGTGTGAGAATGAAAAACAAAATAATTTTAATGATGTTAGTACATATGAGCAAGGTAGAGTCCAAGAAGTTGTGATCCCGGAGAGTTGGAAAGCTAGGGATTTGTTATCTATCTTTGATAAGCAAGGTAGAGTCCAAGAAGTTGTGATCCCGGGACGTCGGAACGTACAAGGGAGGAGATTTGGCTTTGTCCGATTTTTCGATGTTAGAGAACCGGATCGTTTAGCTACTATCCTTGATAATGTGTTCATAGAGGGAGAGAAGATCCAAGTTAATCTTCCGAGATTCCAAAGGGAAGTGAAGAGGAGCCGAAGTCAAAAAGTGAATCATGGAGGGCACCAGCAAAGGAATCATAAACAAGTTTGGGTGAAGAAGTCTAATCTTCCCAAACGGGAGAAGGTCATGGGGAGGAACAGTGGAGGGGCTTGGTCCTGCAACATGGAGACCGATCCGCTTTTAAGTTCAGCTATGGTTGGAGAAGTCATCACGCCTGGGAAAGCTTACTATATTCAAGATGAACTGGCTCAGATGGGGGTTTTTGCTATTAAAGCGACTCCGATGGGTGCTAACTTGGTTCTCTTGGAAGGTGATAAGGAAGAATGAGATTTTGCCGAATATATTGAGGATGCTCGCGAATGGCTATATCAGTGGTTAAGTGGATTCGCCCTTGGAAACCTTCGGACATTGATCCTGAGAGGACTACTTGGCTTAGGTGTTACGGTGTTCCGGTTCATGCTTGGAACTTGGCCTTCTTCTCTAAGTTGGCGTCTCAGGTGGGAGAATTTGTATGCGTAGATGATAACACGGAACGAAAGAGATCGTTGGATGTAGCCAGGATATTGGCTCGAACTCAAGTACCAGAGACGATTAATAGGGTGACCGAAGTGGTTATTAACAATATATCCTTCCCAATCAAATTAGTGGAGGATTGGGGAGGAGCAATTCTAAGGCGATCTCAGGAGTATAATAATGGTGATGAGGATGGTATTGATTCAAGCTCCGACGGTGAGTCCGACCATATGTTCTCCGGTGCTGATGATATTCAGGATGAGGAAGAGGTTGAAGAATTGGAATTGAATGCATTTCTTACCGTAGTGAGAAATACAGGGAAAATTGACCCATCAATTATGGTCAGTGGATCCAACAAATCTTTACCTAGCAATCATGAGGTGGCTTCAATATCCAATGAAGGAGATATTCAATTTGCTAAAGAATCTCCTATCACTTCGAAGGGTAGTTACGTCGAGGAAACAAATCCCTCTCTTCTTCTCAAAGCTCAACATTCAGGTACAGAAACTCCATCTGGTGATGTTCATTCTATAGATCTACCTTCAATCCAAAATAGGCCCAAATCGAAAGCTGGTTGCCGAATATATTGAGGATGCTCGCGAATGGCTATATCAGTGGTTTAAGTGGATTCGCCCTTGGAAACCTTCGGACATTTATCCTGAGAGGACTACTTGGCTTAGGTGTTATGGTGTTCCGGTTCATGCTTGGAACTTGGCCTTCTTCTCTAAGTTGGCGTCTCAGGTGGGAGAATTTGTATGCGTAGATGATAACACGGAACGAAAGAGATCGTTGGATGTAGCCAGGATATTGGCTCGAACTCAAGTACCAGAGACGATTAATAGGGTGACCGAAGTGGTTATTAACAATATATCCTTCCCAATCAAATTAGTGGAGGATTGGGGAGGAGCAATTCTAAGGCGATCTCAGGAGTATAATAATGGTGATGAGGATGGTATTGATTCAAGCTCCGACGGTGAGTCCGACCATATGTTCTCCGGTGCTGATGATATTCAGGACGAGGAAGAGGTTGAAGAATTGGAATTGAATGCATTTCTTACCGTAGTGAGAAATACAGGGAAAATTGACCCATCAATTATGGTCAGTGGATCCAACAAATCTTTACCTAACAATCATGAGGTGGCTTCAATATCCAATGAAGGAGATATTCAATTTGCTAAAGAATCTCCTATCACTTCGGAGGGTAGTTACGTCGAGGAAACAAATCCCTCTCTTCTTCTCAAAGTTCAACATTCAGGTACAGAAACTCCATCTGGTGATGTTCATTCTATAGATCTACCTTCAATCCAAAATAGGCCCAAATCGAAAGCTGGTTGCGCAAGGTCTCACAAGCAGCGAAAACTTTTAATGGTTGGAGAGAAAAGGAAGAAACGCGCAGGTAAATTACCTCTGGCTCCACGTGAGTTAAAGTAAGTCTCGGTTGGTTCAATTCAGGGCTCTCAAGCACCGGGGAACTCTCACGTGGTTAGTGGAAATCAATCTTCTTTATTTTCTGCCGGTACGGTTCTATGTGGGGGTTCGATTTCAAGTGGTGATATTGCCGCGTGCAACAATAAATTTTGGGCTTTCCAAAGCAAGGCGGTTGCAAGGAAGGTCTGGGAGAATGCTAAGTTTCTCGGGGTACAAGGTAATTTTCCTGATGACAGATATGTTGATTTGATAGAGGATGGTGAGAGAAGAGATGAAGCTGAAAGCAGTAAGAAGGCGAATTCCACTCGGCCTTCATGAATATTTTATCTTTAAATATGAGAGGGTGGGGCGATCGTGGGAAGCGACGCCAGTTGGTGGCTCTTATTAACTCAAGGTCATTTGATTTTATTTGTGTTCAAGAGATGAAGAGAGAGGTGATGGTTGAGCAGGAGGTTGGTATGCTATGGGGCAATCGTTCGTTTCAATGGATTCATCAACCTTCCCGGGGTTCTTCAGGGGGGGTATTCTATGTTCTTGGCTTGAGGGTGCATGTACGGCGACGTCGCATTTTTCTGGTGTTGGTTTTCTTGGGCTCAGTACGGTGACTCGTGGTAAAGTTATTCATGTGGTTAATGTGTATGCTCCTTGTTCGACAGTATCAAAGAGAAGGGTTTGGACTGAATTGGTAGAAGTTAAACAAAGGTTGGGGGATGGTGAATGGTGCATTGTTGGTGACTTCAATGCAGTGTCTTGCGCAAATGAAAGAAAGGGCAGAAGCGGGAGTACCTCAGAGGTGGAGATGGATGATTTCATTAGCTTTATGGTTGACATGGACTTACTCGATGTTCCGGTGACGGGTAAGAAGTTCTCATGGTTTGGTTCAGACGGTTCTATGAGCAGGCTAGACAGGTTCTTGGTTTCAGAAGGGCTGATATCATATTGGGGAATCACGGGCCAGTGGATTGGTAACCGGGACATTTCTGATCACTCTCCTATCTGGCTATTGCGAGCATCGAAAGAATGGGGTCCAAAGCCATTCCGCTTCTTTAATGCTTGGCCGCAGCACGAAGATTTCTTACCTTTTGTTCACCGATGCTGGAATGAGGTTAACATATCGGGTTGTAAGGCATTCGTCCTAAAAGAAAAGATGAAATTGCTTAAGGGGAGCATCAGAGGGTGGAACAAAGAGGTGTTCGGTAAGTTAGACTTGAATATTGATAATTTGGTCCGAGATCTGAATTCTTTAGATGTTAGTGAAGTTTGGGATAGCGATGTCGTGGTAAATAGGAAGGAAGTCTCCGCCTCGCTTTGGAAAGAAATCCGGGTGAAAGAGTCTTTATTGGCCCAAAAATCAAGAGCAAGATGGATTAAGGAATGGGACATGAACTCGAAGTACTTTCACTTTCTCTTACGCTACAGAAGAAGAAGATGTAATGTGGTGATTATTAGGGAGAACGGGAACCCAATGGAGGATGTAGATGAAGTGAAGTTGTTCATCAAACATCATTTTGAGAACTGTTTTGTGGAGCCAAATCTCAATCGCCCAACTCTTGATGGCCTTCATTTCAATCAATTATTGCCATCTGAGTCGGATCCCCTAATTCAACCTTTCTCCGAAGAAGAGATAAGGATGGGAGTGTGGGATTGTGATGGAGATAAGAGCACGGGCCCTGACGGATTCAATCTCAATTTCATTAAGCATTGTTGGAGTTTGTTGAAGGATGAAGTTGTGGGTTTTTTTAATGAATTCTTTGAGTACGCCCATCTTCCAAAGGCAATCACAGCTTGTTTTATTGCATTGATCCCTAAGAATGACAATCCTCAAGGTTTGAGTGAATTCAGGCCTATTTGTTTGATAGGGAGTTTATACAAAATTTTGGCCAAAGTGTTGGCAAATCGATTGAAGAAGATGATGCCCAAAATTATTTCCATTCACCAATCTGCTTTCATCGGGGGAAGACAAATTTTAGATGGGGTCGCGATTGTCAATGAAGTAGTGAATTATGCTTAGCGGGGTAAGGGAATGTTTGTTGTTCAAAGTAGATTTTGAGAAAGCTTACGACTCTATTTCTTGGGGTTTTTTTAATCTATATGTTGCAAAGAATGGGTTTTAGTAGATGGATGTCTTGGATAAGATCTTGTGTGTGCACTAGTTCCATGTCAGTTCTTGTAAATGGTTGCCCAACGCAAGACTTCAATGCTTGTAGGGGTCTGCGACAAGGGGATCCTTTGTCACCGTTTTTATTTCTCATTGTTGCTGAAGGTTTGGCATGTTTAATGCGAATGGCGATTGAGACTGGTTTATATCAAGACTTCTTCATTAGCCAAGACATTCATTTTTCTATGTTGCAATTTGCGGATGACACAATGTTGTTGGGCAAGGCCACTTGGGAAAATGTTAGGTGTATAAAGTCGTTGTTGAGAGCCTTCGAGCTTGTGTCCGGCTTGAAAGTAAATTTCCACAAGAGCAAGTTGATTGGTATTAACGTCCCGGATGGGTTTATGGATAGGGCTAGCGTCTTCCTCTTTTGTAGAACGGAAGCAATACCGTTCAAGTTCTTGGGAATCCCAATAGGCACTAATCCAAGGCGTGAAGCTACGTGGAGTTCGATTTTAAGGGGTATGCGTAAGAGATTGGCTTCTTGGAAGGGTCGTCTTCTATCCATCGGTGACCGGCTAACCCTCATCAACTCCGTCTTGAATAGTATTCATCTTTACATGTTTTCCTTTTACAAAGCTCCGAAAGTGGTTATAAAGAAGATGGTTAAAATTCAGCGGGACTTCCTTTGGGACATTAAAGAGGTTGATAATGGAATGTATTGGGTGGCGTGGGATAGAGTGTGCAAGCCAAAAAATGAGGGTGGCCTCGGGATTAAAAATCTTGAACTATTTAACATAGCTCTGTTAACCAAGTGGAAATGGAGGGCATTGACGGATTGTGATGCGAGCTGGAGTGAGTTGTTGCGGTATAGATATGGGGACTTTGCTTCTTGTTTCATTCACGACTCGCTGGAAGGAATTTCTCGCCGGAATTTTGGTTCGATTTGGTGGAGAGATTTGATTGGCTTGGATGTTAATTTAGAGGAGCAGAGGAGGTGTGCTTGGTGTGCAAAAGAGGTTTGGGTGATGGAGCATCGATCCTCGTTTTGAAGGACCAATGGCTAGGCATTGAGCCTTTGTTCAAGGTGTTTCCGTTGTTATTTGCTGGAGTTGTTCAGCAACAACTTACTGTTGCTGAATTCGGTAATTGGACTGAAGAGGTGTGGCAATGGCTCAATCCATGGAATCAATATCAAGATCGAGTTCGCAAATCTGAAGGGATGATTTTGGACAGTATATTGCAAGCAATCCAGCCAACTAGAGGGAAGCGAGATAGTTGGGTGTGGCCACACGATAATTCAAAGTGTTTTACAGTGAAGTCTTTTTATCAAAAGCTGATCTGCACAGATGCTTCTTCCAATGATTCGGCCCCGCGACATTTTTTGGGAGAATTGTGGAAATCAATTGTGCCGTCGAAGGTAGTGGTTTTTGGCTGGCGCTTGTTGCTCAAGTCTCTGCCTGTGCGTGACACTCTTTTGCGCAGGAGACGTCTTGCTTTCTTTGCAGCAACAACTCAGAATCGGTCAACCATTTGTTTTTTTCTTGCAGGTTCGCGCAAGTTGTTTGGCAGCAGATGGGGAATTGACTCGGATTTTATTTTGATTTGTCGTCAGATATTGTTGATCTCTTTCTAGCTTGTGGTCGTTTATGCAAAGGTAAAAAGGCAAAGCGAACGAAGCATATGTTTTGGCTAACAACTTGCTGGAGTATTTGGCTTGCAAGGAATAGCGCTATCTTTAAGAACGAGGAACCAAGTGTCGAAGCAGTAATAACCCGCATCAAAAGCTTAAGTTGGAGTTGGTGTGTTTATCGTTTGAATTGTTGCTCATCTTTTTCAATTTCAATGTGGTGGTCTAATCCACTACAATATCTGAACAATATATAATCTAGTAGGAGGAGAAATAGTGAGTTAGGTTGGTTGTCCTCACTGTAGTGCAGATTGTACGAGATACTCTTTTTTCTTTGAGTCTTTTTCCCAATGAGTTTTGGCTAAGGGAGGTTTTGAGGTGGCCCCCCTTTTCTTTTTCCCCATTGTAAGGGTTGGGCACCCATTTTACTCCCTTTCAGTGAAATTATTGCTTATCTAAAAAAAAAGCGGCACATGTCTTCTTCTAACAACAAGATACAGCTGGCTAATCAAGATGGACACGTGTCATTGGATCCAAGGGCTGAGGAGCTGGGAAAAGGAAAGAGAAAGAAAACACAGAACCGTAGTAGTAGGTATTTGCAATTGGGCATTTAATTAGAGCATGAAATGACTGAAACCTGGAATCTCTCTCTCCGTGATATTCTTCTTTTCTCTAATTTCTTGTACTAGAGTAACTTATGTAATTACTTCAAATGGATTGATTCCATAGTTCAGTATTTGTTCCTTCTCTATTATATTTGAGTAAACAAGGAATTTCAGTCTGTGTGTTGTTGATTTTTACCCCCTTACAACATGTCACAAGCATGAAGCATGATTCGATCTCGACTATATATGTTATTATCATTGAAACAACCACTCCCATGAACTCGTCGGTCTTCACTCACTCCACTGCACAATTTAACCTCTGAAAGAAAACAAAAAGCTGAAATGAAAATGAGGAAAAGTCATCTGGGTACTTGACTATTTAGACACAAAGCTCATACATAGTTTAAAAGAATGTATGACAAGATGACATGATTAAAGCTGATACTAACTTGCCCATTCACACATATGCTGTACTCCATAAGAATACAAATCTAAATGGTGACTTATGCTGTCTTCCTTTTAAGATATATATAACAAAAGCTACCACTTAAATGACAGAGTATGCGGTCAATTTGGGAACCTCTTCTTTATTAGGGGAGAAAGTCACACTACCAAGTTTATATTTCATCGTATTACATAAGGTCATTTTGGACATTTCTCAACCAGTCAAAGTCAATGAAAGTGTCAACAAAGACACACAACAAACTCAACAATACAACAAGTCATCTCATTCTATTAGTGATAGTATACCCGTGTAAAAAGCCCCAAAATTATAGTTAGGGATTGTTGCGCCCGAAAAAGTCCTCGAGGGAGAACCTTCCTCGTTCACAACTTTTTAAAACAATGAAGCCGCCACCAATATTTATTAAGGAAAATATTAGGAAAACCTTTTTTGAAAAGCGATTGGTCTTGCGAAACTAGAGATTAGGGTTCGGGGGTCGGTTACGCGCGGGGAAGGTGTTAGCACCCCACACGTTCTCTCTACTGAGAGGGAGCCTTTAATTAAATGTGTGGTTTTAGTGTGTTGACTTGAAAATACTTAATCTTGCCTCTCTACTTCTTATCGAAAAAGTCTTAATGAAAATCTTTATTTATTAGGAAAAAGGGGGGGAAATGGGTTTTTAGAAAAAAACGCTTGACGGGACATGGCCCGCTCCTACGTATCTCCCGGTGCGATGGAGAACTCAAAGCTACGTAGTTCTCTTTGTTCTTTTGAAAAGTTTTTGTTTTTTATCTTTTTTTAGTGAGTTTTTGAAATAGGACGAGCATTAGCAAATGATTAAACTAGCAGAGGCTATGATGAATCACCACTAAATACTCAAAAAAGAGAGTTGTACCACTAGTCAAACGAACAAAGGTTCTGATGGACTATTGATAACAACTCGTTTTTATTATCTTTTGTGAAAGCGATTTTCGAAAGAGATTGATTTGCGCGATGATCAAACTAACAAAAGTTATGATGGATCATCGTGTATTATACTTACGAGAAAAGGACGTTGCCACTAATAGCTAAACGAACAAAGGTTCTGATGAGCTACTAGCAACAATGGATGTGAAAATGATTCTCTTTTTTTTTTATGAAAATAATTCTTTTTTTTTTGTTATGCTAATGCTAAAATCTTTTATGATTGCGCTTGACGAGAACGCTAAACTACTTGTTGAAAATGTTTTTTTTTTTGTTTAATTATCTAAAGAGATACCTTTGTTTGGAAATCTTTTTGTGTTAAAAGAAACATTTTTTAGTATGAAATTTGATTTAAAAGAATCAAGTATGAATTTTTTATGAGTGATTGGTTTAAGAAACTAAAAAGACTCGCTAACAAAGAATGAAAAGTTTTAGCCTTACATTCTTTTGTATCAAAAGAAACATTCCATTGATGGCATCAATATTTCTTTATAAGCACTTAATTGAATTAAATTTTGGTTTTAAAAAGAAATTATTGCCATGACCAACATTATTGTTATGTTTTTGACTAAACTAATACTATTGTTATATTCATCAAAAGATGGTTTTTCTACATTTTGCACAAATTATGAGCAAGAATCGTGGTTGTTTGCCTCCAAAGAGTGTGAGAAAACCAACACTGAAATATTAATTAATAAATGGTAATTAAAATATAGAAGATTATGGTATATCCTGTCCAGCAAAACATGTGCGGCAAACTAAAATCCACAACCAAGCCAAACGTTAACAGTTTTTTTTTTTAAAAAAAATCCTGAATTCTCTCATACATGTAGATTCATGGGATAGCAAACTAAAACTGAAAAGCTTACGAAACCATATATGGAGCTAATTCAACAGATCATAAAACATAAAACAATTAAAAAGATTAAGAGGAAAATTACCACAGAGCTTGAATAATGAATCTCCTCTCTCAAATCTCACAAAAAAAAAATAATAATAACAATCCTATGAAACTTTCGGTAAGGGGAAGAAAAAGAAAGAAAAAAAATGAAGATCTAGCTCTTCCTCTCACTCAAACATCAAAAGATCTTGCTCATGAATCTTCTTCTCTAAAGCTCGGACCTTTTATCCTCTTCTCTGCCCCTCCAAAAAATCGTCCCTTCCTTCAAAATCTCAACTCGTATTTATACTAAAAAAACCGAACTCGTAGTGGTGTGCTTCGTCTTTCGGTTTTTTCACCAAACCTTGTGTATAGATCCGTTCGCGTGTTAGCCTTAGAAAGAAACGAGATGGAAAACATGTTTCCTTGGATGAACCTTTGAGTTTTTGAGAGACCAACGGCCCCTTGTGTGGTGACGCCAAAAATGGCGATTTCGTGTGAGAGGAGATGAAAAGAGGGTACTGAAAATGGAGGTTTCGTGAGAGGAGGTGAAAGGGAGAAACGTGTGAAGATGGAGAAGAGAAAGAAACATTGTGGAAGGAAGAGAAGAGGGAGTGGACGAAAGAGAAGAGAGGAGGATGATGGGAGTGACGTTTTGGGAGGAGGCGTGGGAGAGAGGAGATGAAAGGAAGCATGGAAAGAAGAGAAAGGAGGCGTGGAAGAGGGGAGATGAAAGGACTGTACGGCTAGGGTTTGATGATGGGAGTGATGTGTTGAAAGAAGAGAGGAAGGGGAGCGTATGAGAGAGAGGGAGAGTTGGGCGGCCGCTTGCTTAGGGAAATTAGGGTTTGAGGTGGAGGCATTAGGTTTAGTGAGATGGGTCGAACCGGGTCAGGCTGGCAGCGAATGGGCTTCTAGCAGAACCAGCCCAAATTCGCTGAAACATAGAGAAAAGCAACCTACACCCCCCTTTTTTACTAAATCGCTCCCTCTCTTTTTTTGTCCTTTTTTTTTGCTTTCTCTTTTTTTTTATACTATTAAATATATCTACTAACTAAATAGGAGGTAAAATATAACTTGAAAATGAATTTGTATTTTTCGACGAATAAGAAAATTATTATTATTTTTGGACGGACAAAATTGGGGTATGACAGCTGCCCCTCTTTATTTGGATTTTGACAAGGAATATGAATTGGCCGAAACATATTCCGAGGCAAAATCGAAGTAAAGAATTTAGAAATCATACCAATTTTGTCTACTTAGGGAAACCCGAGTTTTCCTTCTCTTTTCTTCTTTTTGAATCAACACTTGGAGTGTCGATGAGGAAACAATAAACGAAGTGGTTAACAACATGCACGCTAACTGCGAAAGGCAAGGAAAGCGCTAAATGAAGAAAGCGATAAAGAAAACGGTAAAATGCCCAGGCTGCCTAGAACCTGTAATCCTTAAACGAACTTCTTGACGAACCCGAGTTTGCGCGTGGCTTTGAGGAGCACGTTCTTCCTGTTGGCCTTTTCGAGCGACCGGGGGGATCGTTATCAGCTCCGGAACTGATATACAGATCAATGCACGGCGTCCACTGTATCTTAGGCTGATACAACTATTCCGTTGAACCTCACATGGGGCTGCGGTCCATCGCGTTGCTCGTACACGATGTGAGACCTGGGCAGAAGGGAGCGATGATCTCTCTGGGCTCCAATCCGCAATGCGCGCCTGAGCGCTCTCTTTTCTTTTCTTTCTTTCTTTCTTTTCTGTTTCTCTCTTTTCTTTTTTTTCTTTCTGAACTCCCAACTGGGGTAGCACTTTCTGGAATTTGAAGGCGAGGGCTAACACCGAAGTACTTGTCATACCCCAATTTTGTCCGGCTCATTGATCGGGATGGACCTTTCGGGATTGTGGTGTTTTGTGGAGGAGAGACGAGTAAGCTTAATGAAGTATTTGGGGCTAATGGCAGGATGGTTTTTATTCGGTGTTGGCTGTTGATCAATGATTTATGATGGTTAACTGGCTTGATGAGGTATTAGGAGGTTTTATTCCTGGCTAAGGGTCTGGGGAGGGCAGGCTGTCGAGGTCAAAGGAGAATGTTGGCGGTTTATGAGAGGAGAGGTGCATGGAAATGAGAAAGTGTTTGAAGGTTTATTGAGACAAGGATCTCTTGGGTTTTGTGGTAACATGTACCAACTCACCACTTACATTTCTTTTGTATTTTTCTTTTGGTTTTGGAATTTTCCTTTTTGAATGATTTTCCTTCTTTGACTTTTTTTTTTTTTTTGAGCTTGGGTGAACTGATAAAGAACGATGCACTGTTTTTTTTTGAGGTAATCCTTGTCTAAGGTGACTTTTGGATTTTTGGCTTTTTCTTGGCTTAAGATGGGTCGGAAAGGATTTTGTTTTTCTCTTTGGGATTTTCTTGGCTTACGGTGGGTAGGAGAGGATTTTGTTCTTGGATATGGAATGGTGGTCCAACTTCATTTCAAATCATGATTGCTTATTTCCTCAAAAATTAACTCTGGGACAATAATCCACTTATTTTCATGCACTTGCCCTTCTTCTTTATTTCCCTTTTGAGCTCTAATTTTCCTTTATTGGAGCACCCATCTTGACCTCTTTCTTGTTCTCAGCGGTCCCCAAGTTGATCACTTCAGCGGATTCCCCGTGACGCTGAATAACCCTTTTTCCTTGCTTCATTAACTTTCTGGAGGATTTTCCCGGTCTTTCTCAATGTCCCCCTCTGCTTGATTAATAAGGTGATCAAAGTCAAAATATGGACCGTTGGCACTGTTATTTTGAGAGACAATTACTGTGGATTTGCTTTTTGCCGAGGCGAAAAAGCAGAATGGACGGTGAGACAAGCAAGCAAAAATAATAAAGAAAAGACACATGAAATGAAAAGGAATCGATTTTTTATTGATTGGAATTTAAAAACAACATTTTTATTGATGATGATGATTTAGAAAATAAAAACATGTGCGCCCCTAACAACTGGTCCTGTGGCCTTGGGCAGAGCCACAGGGTTGCATTACAAATGACTACTTTAAATCAAAGGTCCCAAGAGGATCAACAGTCTTTCAATTCTTTAATTCTTTCACCAGCACTGCAGCGACAAACCAGGTTTGCACCACCCTCTTCTGACTTAGGACCGTTATTGATGACAGCAATTTGGTCGTATTGTTCCTCTCCCTCATCCCATCCTGTGGGCTGGATGTCTTCCATTCGGATTTGAGCACTCTCGGGAACGTCATACCTGACCAAGTAATCAAACTTTCCACTGGGCTCCCCTAGGGTATCCCAACATCCCTCTTCTGACTTAGGACCATTATTGATGACAGCAATTTGGTCGTATTGTTCCTCTTCCTCATCCCATCCTGTGGGCTGGATGTCTTCCATTCGGATTTGAGCACTCTTGGGAACGTCATACCTGACCAAGTAGTCAAACTTTCCACTGGACTCCCCTAGGGTATCCCAACATCTCTCTTTCATAGGCACCGCTATTACTTCCTCATTGATTTCTTTTTCATCTTCAATATCATGGGTCCCTATCTGAACCACGCACCGATCTATCAGGTCTTGCAGGACTGACTTGAAAACTTCACAGGCACCCACACATAAAGGATCGGCGCATACACAGCCCTTCTTGACAACACCACGACGACACAACTCAGCATGTATATTTTCCAGAGGAGTCTGGATACACTTAACATCTTTTATCATTGTCTCCCCCACAGAATCCTCTACTGCATTAGCGGATGGTGTCCCATGTCCCGGTAGGGGGTTTGTAGTTGTACTGGGACTGTTCGGCTTGAAAGAGATCCAGTTGGCGTCAATCAAATCCTGGACTACATATTTGAAAGCCTTGCAGTCCTCCACTGTGTGGCCGACTCCTCCACTATGAAAGCTACAAGTAGCATCAGCATTGTACCCCCTAGGAAAGGGAGGTTGTATAGGCTTCATGGGGCGAGTATTGACCAAATTCTTTGAGACAAGATGATTGAACAATTCAGTATAGGTCATCGGGATCGGATCAAAATTAGCACGCCTCTTCTCTTGATAGTTCTGGGCTCTGTAGCCTGAATTAGTTTGCTGCGGAGAGTTGAAAGATAATGGTACCGCCTGCTGTGGAGAGCTGAAAGATGGGCCTCCCCCTGCGGAAATAACATTGGTTTCCCCTTCTTTCTTCTTGGGGAAGTTGGGAAAGGGTTTCTTTTGTCCACTAGAATTGCCAAAACCTCCAGCAATCTTTCCGCTACGCAATCCGTGCTCTAATCGTTCCCCAATGACAACCATATCTGAGAAATTGGACGAAACACTCCCCACCAACCTATCATAATACATCCCTGGAAGGGTCTCCATAAACATGTACACCATCTCTTTTTCAGTCAATGTGCTTCGGGGTGCAACAGCTGTCATACCCCAATTTTGTCCGGCTTAGGTCCAAACCCTAATTTTCCACACAAAAATAAATTATGCATTGCATTTTGGGTCCTAGAAACCATTCCAAAGTTTTTGAAATCATTTTTAGGGTTAGAATGCACTTTTTGGGAAATTAGGGTTTTTAGGGTCAAAAAGGGCATTTTGGTCATTTCTCACAAAGGGGTCTATAAAAATAATTTTTGCATGAAAATATTTTTCAATAAGCCTCATGCATGAAAATAATTTTTTAGAAAGTATAAAATTGATTTTATCATGCATATAATATATTCTTGATGAATAAGGAAGGTATCCATATTTTCAGGAAAGCAAATAATCGATTACCTTCTTGTTTCATTCAAGCCAATAATCGATTATTTGCTCTAAGAAAACAAGCCAATAATCGATTATTTGCTCTAAGAAAACAAGCAAATAATCGATTATCCCTTTCCCCTTTTGAAGCACATAATCGATTATTAAGATGTCCATATTTTCAGGAAAGCAAATAATCGATTACCTTCTTATTTCATTCAAGCAAATAATCGATTATTTGCTCTGTGAAAACAAGCAAATAATCGATTATCCCCTTCCCCTTTTGAAGCACATAATCGATTATTGAATCTGAGATCCAAGGCACATAATCGATTACATCTCCCAAGTTATTTCCAACATAATCGATTACCTAGTTTCCTAAAATAGATCAAATCTGATTTCCTATAAATAGGAAGCTCATTTTTCATTTCAAACACACGCATTCTTCACGAGATCAGAGAAAAAAACTCATTTTTGCGAGATCCCTCACATTTTAGAAAAAAAACTCTTCTACGCTTTATTTTTTTCGCTCTATCCGTTCCGTTGGTCCGTCAGAGTCGATCTTCTGCAAGAGTTAGTCGGGATTTGCGTTCTTCAGATTTGTAATATCTGTCTTCATCAGAGGTATTTCAGTCTTTTCATTTGTTAATATTTAGTTATTGTGATCCATGTGATTTAAACTTAGCTATAGCATTTATCTACTCGTTCTTGTATATTATCGTCCATTGTTGATGACGAACCATATGATTCCCACTTATGCCTAGTGCATCATGTTCTAAGTGGTGAAGATGGTCTCGGGTGATTCAGCTTGCCCCTTTCAAACCCTTTCAAAAACATTTTTTAATTAGAACTACGTCGCTTTGATTCCCGTTTGGGATACGTAGGAGCGAGCCACGTTCTCGTCAAGCGCCACAAATAAAAACTCTTTTCACCCCCCTAAACCAATCATTTTCATAAAACAAACAAAAATCATTTTCAAACCCATTGTTGCTAGTAGCTCATCAGAGCCTCTGTTCGTTTAGCTATTAGTGACAATGTTCTTTTCTCCTAAAAATAATAAACGACGATCCATCATAACTTTTGTTAGTTTGATCCTCGTACAAATCAATCTCTTTCGAAAATCACTTTCAGAAAGATAATAAAAACAAGTTGTTATCAATAGTCCATCAGAACCTTTGTTCGTTTGACTAGCGGTACAACTCTTTTTGAGCATTTAGCAGTGATTCATCATAGCCTCTGCTAGTTTAATCATTTGCTAATGCTCGTCCTATTTCAAAAAACTCACTAAAAACGATAAAAAAACAAAAACTTTTCAAAAAAGAACCAAGAACTACGTAGCTTTGAATTCTCCATCGCACCGGGAGATACGTAGGAGCGGGCCATGTCCCGTCAAGCACTTTTTTCTAAAAACCCTTTTTCCCCCCTTTCTCACCAAAAATAAAATTTCCAGTAAGTTTTCTCATTCGTCTTCAAACAAGAAATAAATAGGCAAATCTAGGTATTTTTCAAATCAAACGTTGAAACCACACATTTAATTAGAGGTTCCCTTTCGGTAGAAAGGACGTGCGCGGTGCTAACACCTTCCTCGCGCGTAATCGACCCCCGAACCTATATCTTTAGTTTTCAATGACCATCCGCTTTGTCCAAAAGACTTTTTTTCAATGTTTTGGTCTTAAAATTAAAATATTGGTGGCGGCTCCAAAATTATTCCACGTACATCGAGAAACCCAAGCGGGGGATTTTTCGGGGTGCAACAGCTGGCGACTTCACTGGGGACACCTTTTTTTTTTTTTTTAAAAAAAGACGAGGGTCAAGCCTAACTAATTTAAATGTGTGGTTTAATGTATTGTTGATTTGATTAAAACCCTGTTTGCCTTTCTTTCTTATCTTTTATTCCCTTTCTTTTATCGCTTATGCCCATGCATTTTTTCAATCCCCATGATCCCCTCTTCTTGGCTCCTTTTCCTAAGGTGAGCAATATCCTTGTTTATAGATATTCTAGGTATGGAACCCTAGGGTAGATAACTTGTCATTGCTTGCTTTTGTCTGGACTGCTCTGGTTTTCATTTCAGGTGAGGGTAGTACTAGGGAAAATGCCCTTGACACACACTACACTTATACCCTGTGACTATGTGCTTTGAGTGGGACCATAACCCAGGTCTGCAAAAACTTAGGAGAGTGGATTCGAGTAGTGAGAACCCATCAGGACCTTTGTCCGTTTGGCTGCTTGCGAAAGTTTCAATCAGAGTTGTGCTCTTTCGAGTTATGCATTGCATTTTGGGTCCTAGAAACCATTCCAAAGTTTTTGAAATCATTTTTAGGGTTAGAATGCACTTTTTGGGAAATTAGGGTTTTTAGGGTCAAAAAGGGCATTTTGGTCATTTCTCACAAAGGGGTCTATAAAAATAATTTTTGCATGAAAATATTTTTCAATAAGCCTCATGCATGAAAATAATTTTTTAGAAAGTATAAAATTGATTTTATCATGCGTATAATGTATTCTTGATGAATAAGGAAATAATCGATTACGTCATATCCTTCCTTCAAGCAAATAATCGATTATCTACTCTGAAAATCAAGCAAATAATCGATTATCTACTTGTTTCATTCAAGCCAATAATCGATTATTTGCTCTAAGAAAACAAGCAAATAATCGATTATCCCCTTCCCCTTTTGAAGCACATAATCGATTATTAAGATGCCCATATTTTCAGGAAAGCAAATAATCGATTACCTTCTTATTTCATTCAAGCAAATAATCGATTATTTGCTCTATGAAAACAAGCAAATAATCGATTATCCCCTTCCCCTTTTGAAGCACATAATCGATTATTGAATCTGAGATCCAAGGCACATAATCGATTACATCTCCTAAGTTATTTCCAACATAATCGATTACCTAGTTTCCTAAAATAGATCAAATATGATTTCCTATAAATAGGAAGCTCATTTTTCATTTCAAACACACGCATTTTCACGAGATCAGAGAAAAAACTCATTTTTCGAAATCTCTCACATTTTAGAAAAGCTCTTCTACGCTTTATTTTTTCGCTCTATTCGTTCCGTTGGTCCGTCAGAGTCGACCTTCTGCAAGAGTTAGTCGGGATTTGCGTTCTTCAGATTTGTAATATCTGTCTTCATCGGAGGTATTTCAGTCTTTTCATTTGTTAATATTTAGTTATTGTGATCCATGTGATTTAAACTTAGCTATAGCATTTATCTACTCGTTCTTGTATATTATCGTCCATTGTTGAGGACGAACCATATGATTCCCACTTATGCCTAGTGCATCATGTTCTAAGTGGTGAAGATGGTCTCGGGTGATTCAGCTTGCCCCTTTTAAACCCTTTTAAAAACATTTTTTAATTAGAACTACGTCGCTTTGATTCCCGTTTGGGATACGTAGGAGCGAGCCAGGTTCTCGTCAAGCGCAACAAATAAAAATTCTTTTCATCCCCATAAACAAATTATTTTCATAAAAACAAACAAAAAGAATCATTTTCAAACCCATTGTTGCTAATAGCTCATCAGAGCCTCTGTTCGTTTAGCTATTAGTGGCAATGTCTTTTTCTCATAAGAATAATAAACGATGGTCCATCATAACCTTTGTTAGTTTGATCATTGTGCAAATCAATCTTTTTCGAAAATCACTTTCAAAAAGATAATAAAAACAAGTTGTTATCAATAGTCCATCAGAACCTTTGTTCGTTTGACTGGCGGTACAACTCTTTTTGAGCATTTAGCAGTGATTCATCATAGCCTCTGCTAGTTTAATCATTTGCTAATGCTCGTCCTATTTCAAAAAACTCACTAAAAAAGATAAAAAAACAAAAACTTTAAAAAAAAGAACCAAGAACTACGTAGCTTTGAATTCTCCATCGCACCGGGAGATACGTAGGAGCGGGCCATGTCCCGTCAAGCACTTTTTCTAAAAACCCTTTTTTCCCCCTTCTCACCTAAAATAAAATTTTCATTAAAAGATTTCCCATTCATCTCCAAATAAGAAATAAATAGGCAAATCTAGGTATTTTTCAAATCAAACATTAAAACCACACATTTAATTAGAGGTTCCCTTTCGGTAGAAAGGACGTGCGCGGTGCTAACACCTTCCTCGCGCGTAATCGACCCCCGAACCTATATCTCTAGTTTTCAAAGACCATCCGCCTTGTCCAAAAGACTTTTTTTCAATGTTTTGGTCTTAAAATTAAAATATTGGTGGCGGCTCCAAAATTTTCCACGTTGTACATTGAGAAACCCAAGCGGGGATTTTTCGGGGTGCAACAGCTGGCGACTTCACTGGGGACACTTTTTTTTTTTTTAAAAAAAAGACGAGGGTCAAGCCTAACTAATTTAAATGTGTGGTTTAATGTATTGTTGATTTGATTAAAACCTTGTTTGCCTTTATTTCTTATCATTGATTGTAGGCGTATGCATTTGTGTTCTTCTATGTTTGTTCCCTGTCTCATCTTTTATTCCTTTTCTTTTTATATGTTTATGCCCATGCATTCTTCCAACCCCCATGTTCCCTTCTTTCTTTGCTCCTTTTCTTCAAGGTAAGCTCATGCATTTCTCCCCAATTCTATCATGTCCCTTCTTCTCAGCTCCCTTTCTGAAGTAAGTAATGTGTTTGTCGTTGGTACCCTAGGCTAGTAGTATTTGAATAATATTGAACCATAGGGTAGACAACATGTTATTATCTGGACTGCTCTGGTTTTCATTTCAGGTGGGGGTAGTACTAGGGAAAATGCCCTTGACACACACTACACTTATACCCTGTGACTATGTGTTTTGAGTGGGACCATAACCCAGGTCTGCAAAAACTTAGGAGAGTGGATTCGAGTAGTGAGAGCCCATCAGGACCTTTGTCCGTTTGGCTACTTGCGAAAGTTTCAACCAGAGTTGTGCTCTTTCATGATACCTCACACCTAGCAGTTTGCTGCATTTGTGGGGAATTTTGTGAAAGGGACTGTAGCTCTGGTGGCCTTGTGAGGGAGTGAATAGAGCTACATGGAAGGATTACCCTTTAAATTGCCCTAGATCATAGGTCTCACCTCTTTTTTTAGGTCACAAGGGCTTTTCCAAAATTGTGTGTTGCATTATTACATCTAGTTTAGTTCATTTCCGCCAACATTTTTTGAAGAAAACAACAAAATCAAAAAAAAGAATATGTTTTTTCTTCACTTTCATGAATACCTATATGAGGTGGCATATAGGGTATACTGCCCTAAAATTTCAAAACCCCCACCTGTAAATGTCTGTCTTTATAACAAGCATCCTCATCACTCGCATTTTACATCGTAACAGCATGCATTACATAAGCAAAATTCTGAAAATTCATACAGCATTCCTCATGCATCTAATAACATAAAGCCATGTGCATATGCATTGCATTCATTTACGCATTCATACTTGTACTCATAAAAGATGTTCTATCATCAGAAAGAAAAACAAAAGGCAAGCTGGTTCGCCAACACCGATACTCTATCCGTCTACAGACAAGACTAATGGCTAGCAATCAACATCTCGAGAATGAGGACCCCCTGGGTCAAGATGAGTCGGTTGTGGAAATTCTTAACCCCGAGCAGCTGGCTCAAGAGAATCAAGCTTTGAAGACTAAAGTGGAGGCTATGGAGGCTCAGAGGGCCGAGATAATGAATATGCTGCAAAATCTGAGAAGTGGGACCACTGCTGAAGCCATTCCCGTGGTGACAAGTCAGCCTGCTGTGGTTACTTCTAGTGGAGCTGCGGGTGTGCCACACATTCACATCCCTAGTCCCAGTATTATACCTCCTAGAAGTTCTTCTGCTCTTGCTCCGGAGATTATTGTGAATCCTCCAAGTGTTGCTTATCAAATGGGAAACTCCGCTCAGTATGGGGTTTACTACTTCAGTCCGAGGAGCTACCCTCAGGGCCAGATGATTGAAAGCCCACAGCCAAGAGACAGATGTCACTTGCTAGAAGAACGATTGAAGGCAATGGAGGCCCAGATACATGAGATGATGGTCATATTGCAGAGCTTAAAGAGTGGGGCAGCTGTTGAAGGTGTCACTGTCGTGGGTCCAGTTGGTGTCATTTCTTTCATTCCTCCGCCACAACAAACTGTTCCATTCTCTGCTCCTGTGCCATCCCAGCAAGGCGGTGACAGTCACAAGGCTCAGGGTTATCAGTACAAGAAACGAACCAGTTTTGATCCAATACCGATGACATGCACAGAATTATTTAATCACCTGACTTCCAAGAACCTGATCAGCACCCGGCCAATGAAGGCCCTTCAACCGCCATTTTCCCGAAGGTACAATGCAAGTGCTACCTGCAGTTTCCACGAAAACGGGGTTGGTCATACTGTGGAGGAGTGCAGAGCCTTCAAGCATGCAGTGCAAGACCTGATAGATCGGTGCGTGATTCAGATAGGGACCCATGATATTGAAGATGGAAAAGAAATCAATGAGGAAGTAATAGCGGTGCCTATGAAAGATGGATGTTGGGATACCTTAGGGGAGTCCAGTGGAAAGTTTGACTACTTGGTCAGATATGACGCTCCCGAGAGTGCTCAAATCCGAATAGAAGACATCCAGCCCACAGGATGGGATGAGGAAGAGGAACAACACGATCAAATTGCTGTCATCAAGGATGAGGGTGGTGCAAACCTGGTTTGTCGCTGCAGTGCTGGTGAAAGAATTAAAGAATTGAAAGACTGTTGATCCTCCTGGGACCTTTGATTTAAAGTAGTCATTTGTAATGCAACCCTGTGGCTCTGCCCAAGGCCACAGGACCAGTTGTTAGGGGCGCACATGTTTTTATTTTCTAAATCATTATCATCAATAAAAACGTTGTTTTTGAATTCCAATCAATAAAAATCAATTTCTTTCTCATTTCATGTGTCTCTTCTTTTCTTTATTATTTTTGTCTGCATGTCTCACCTTCCATTCTGCTTTTTCGCCTCGGCAAAAAGCAAATCCACAGCAATTGTCTCTCAAAATAACAGTGCCAACAGTCCATATTTTGACTTTGATCACCTTATCAATCAAGCAGAGTGGGACGTTGAGAAAGACCGGGAAAATCCTCCAGAAGGTTAATGAAGCAAGGAAAAAGGGTTATTCAGCATCACGGGAATCCACTGAAGTGATCAACTTGGGGACCGCTGAGAACAAGAAAGCGGTCAAGATGGGTACTTCAATAAAAGAAAATTAGAGCGCAAAAGGGAAATAAAGAAGAAGGGCAAGTGCATGAAAATAAGTGAATTATTATCCCAGAGTTAATTTTTGAGGAAATAAGCAATCATGATTTGAAAGGAAGTCGGACTACCATTCCATATCCAAAAACAAAATCCTCTCCTAACCATCTTAAGCCAAGAAAATCCCAAAGAGAAAAACAAAATCCTCTCCTACCCACCGTAAGCCAAGAAAATCCCAAAGAGAAAAACATAATCCTTTCCGACCCATCTTAAGCCAAGAAAAAGCCAAAAATCCAAAAGTCACCTTAGACAAGGACCACCTCAGAAAAAACAGTGCATCGTACTTTATCAGTTCACCCAAGCTCAAGAAAAAGAAGAAATCAAAGAAGGAAAAATCATTCAAAAGGAAAATCCCCAAAACCAAAAGAAAAATACAAAAGAGATGTTACCACAAAACCCAAGAGGTCCTCGTCTCAATAAACCTTCAAACACTTTCTCATTTCCATGCACCCCTCCTCTCATAAACCGCAAACACTCTCCTTTGACCTCGATAGACCGCCCTCCACAGACTCTTAGCCAGGAATAAAACCTCCTAAAGCCAGGTAACCATCCTGCCATTAGCCCCAAATACCTCATTAAGCCTACTCATCTCTCCTCCACCAAACACCACAATCCCGAAAAGTCCATTCCGATCAATGATTGATTGCTGCTGTTTTCTCAAAGTCTTAGCTCAAGGACAAGTAAATTCATTTGTTTACAATATGCCAAGTGGGGCAATCCTGTCGCTCTTCACCTACAATTGGGGAAATTGATCCTACACCTATCTCATCCCTTATCGCACTCACATTCATTGAAATCATACAGGGGCAACCCCCTTTCTTTTCTAGTGTATGGGTCAGAAGCAGTTGAAACACCCTCTCTACGAGTAGTCAGGGAGGTCAGGTTAGAAGAAGCAAAATGGATCCAAGCTCGTCTAGATCAACTGAATCTCATTAAAGGGAAAAGAATTGCTGCCCGGCGCCATGGCCAGTTGTACCAACAAAAGATGAAGGCAGCTTTCGGCAGGAAAGTCCGCCTTCGAGGACGGGTAAGAGAAGCACCCTCTTGCGTAGACCAACCTGAAGCCATTTCTCTTGAAGCTGCTAGGCCCTTTATACAAGAGTCTAGCTCTGATACCACTTGTTACCAAGTGGCTTCAGTCTCAAGAGGGGGGGTGAATTGAGATTTAAAAAACTTTTCAGATCTTTTGAAAATGTTTTTCCCCTTTTCAATGACTTAGATCAATTTTCGCGTAGGTTAAGTGGAAGCGAAGGAATTTGAATATAAAGCAGTAAAGCAGTATAATAGTAAAGCAGGAAAGCAGTAAAGCACGCAGAGATTTATCCTGGTTCGGTCACCTCCTAGTGACCTACGTCCAGTCCTCACACCCTTGTGAGATTTTCCACTAAAACAACAACAAGGCTTACAGGTGCCTTGGAAAACCTTTACAGACTCAGGCACTCTCCTCCTAGGATACCCCACCTATAGAGAGCCCTCAGATCTAATATAACAATAACAAGAGATACCCCACCCCTGTTACAATCAACTGCCCTAGAAAGATACCCCACTTCCTAGTACATGCAGCTACCCTAGAGAGATACCCCACTCCCTAGAACAAAACACAACAGTTAAATAATAAACAATTGTAAATGCAGAAATACCTCTAGTGTAGGCAGATATTACAACTTGAAGAATACAACCCCAACTAACTCTTAGCAACAGATCAGCTCAGACAGACCAACGGTACGTGACGAGCAAAAGTATAAGCGTGAAGAGTTTTCTCAAGAGTTTTCTGTTTCATGCAAGTGGGTTGAGTTGTGTGTTCTGTGTAAAATGAATCGTGAAGCACTGCCTATTTATAGGCTATGAGGAATTCATTTTTACGTTGAAAATAATGGAGGAATCGATTCTTTGTTAAAATGTATTTGATCTAGGAATCGATTTATTTAGGTAAGGAATCGATTTTATCTTTGTTTGTAAAATATGGGAAATCGATTCTTGAGTGCCATGGAAAGCTAGGAATCGATTCTATACTTAGTGAAAATATGTAGGAATCGATTTTCAGCTTGCCTGAGACAAGTGGGAATCGATTCTCAGTTATGTGGAAAAGGTTGGGAATCGATTCTTCCCTTAAAAAATATTTGGCTCAGAAATCGATTTGTGTATTATAAAACATGACCTGACAATCGATTCTACCTTTTCTATTTTACCTGAAAATCGATTTTGATATTTTGTTTATGCATGAGGAAATCGATTTTGTTATTTTAAAGGTGATAAGAATGTTTACGTAAATATGCATGCACCTTTAAAAACTTTGTGAGTGTGTGAGACTTTGAGATACGAGCTGACGTTTTGAAAGAGCTTACACTTTTTCCTAAGACACACCCAAACCCTAAGGACTACCCTTATATTTAAGGACTACCCTTAAACTTGAATCTTCAGTTCTTGGCTTGCTTGTCTTGGATTGTGACTTTGACGTTTAGTCACTTTTATTGACTTTGACCGTCAATCTTACCTTTGTATTTTTCATCATCAAAACACATCCTGCAATATCAGGTTACCTGCAACACAAGGTATCCACATAGGCAAAATCAGAGCGACCCGGTGGATTGAAAACCCGCAAAAGGCGATCCAGGCAAAAATTAGGGTCTGAAAACTTAGGCATGAAAAGTAAAGAAAGGCATACAACTCTCCTACAAGCTTGGATGAGGGAGTGATCAAGGTCAAGGACATAGATGTTTGGCACTGTTCCACAGAGACGGACAGTCAGAATTCAGCTTCTCTCCTTTTTCGTGTCTTTTTACAGTTTAAACGTTCAAGTGTAATAAATAATCGGCGTAACTTCTTGTGCAACCGGTTTCCACATTAATAAAGTTCAAATTTCTCGTATCTGTTCACTCTTTTATTTTCTGCTTTTTCTGCTCAAAATAAACGTTTTATGATGATGATGGTCCTGAACTGTAAAACATGTGCATATATCATAGAGCATTGCAAATCATTACGAGATTCTTAAGAGTCCTGAGAGAAAGCACATCCTCAAAATCAGTCAATCATGCAAGAGAGCAACTACATCCACGATTGCTTCAAACCAGCAAAGTCAAGACCAACATGCACTCGGCCCATGAGCCCCGCAAGTCCAACAGGTTCCTCAGTCTCGTGTCATGAGTGTCGCGGGTTGGCTGAACCAGCAAAAATAAAAAAATAATAAGCAAAAAAAGGCAATAAACAAAACACAGTCATGCATTACATTCATCATTACACCAAAATCATAGCATAACATGCACTCATTGCATGCACATGCATAACATGCCTTTGCATAACATGCACTCATAACATGCACTCATAACATGCACTCATTGCATGCACATGCATAACATGCACTCATAACATGCACTCATTGCATGCACATGCATAACATGCACTCATAACCTGCACTCATACTCCATGCACCATTCCTTGCATCAACTGACGTATGCATGTACCTCAATCCAATACAGCAGCATCGGTCATTTCAAATCGACCAATCAACTGAATTTGTGAGCCCTCTGCGCTCATCCTGAGCCCTCTGTGCTCCCTCCTGAGCCCCCTGTGCTCATCCTGAGCCCTCTGTGCTCCCTCCTGAGCCCTCCGCGCTCATCCTGAGCCCTCAGTGCTCCTTCCTTACTGCGTTCTTTACCGCGTTCTTTACCGCTTTATTTCCTGCTTTTGCACGCCTAGTGCCCATTTCTTCTGTCTGCACGCCAAGTGCCCATTTACTTTTCTGTTTGCACGCCAAGTGCCCATTTATTTTTCTGTTTGCACGCCAAGTGCCCATTTACTTTTCTGTCTGCACGCCAAGTGCTCATTTTACTATTCTGTCTGCTTTAGTTGAACTTTTCAATCAATCAACCAACAGGATTCGTGAATCCCTTCAGGACCCAAGTGTCCCTTCAAAAACAGACTTCACCTCGTATTCGAGCTGCGGGTAAGTCCTTCAGACCCCAAGTGGTCCTTCAGACTAGTTGTGTCAGCCTAAGACACAACGGACGTCCTTCATGGTCAACATATCAGTTCCGGAGCTGATCTTGACCCATCATGGCCGCTCGAAAGGCCCCCTCAGACCGTTTTACTAGTACCATAGCTAGTAGCGCTCCTTCAGACCACGATGGTCCTTCAATTAAGGCCTAGGCAGCCTTCCAGACCCCGAGTGGTCCTTCAGAGCCTTAGTGCTCCTTCAGACCCTGAGTGGTCCTTCAGAGCCTTAGTGCTCCTTCAGATCCCGAGTGGTCCGTCATTTTCTCTCTCAGTTAATGCACCAAGTGTTAACCGTTCCCCGTTTGTTCTCAAAACCCATCTATTCAAAAATAGAAAAAGAAAAAGAGGAAAATTCGGGTTTCCCCAAGTGGACAAAATCGGTATAATTTCTGAATTCTTTATCTTCATTTTGCCTTGGAATATGTTTCGGCCAATTCATATTCCTCGTTAAAATTCAGATAAAGAGGGGCAGCTGTCATACCCCAATTTTGTCTAGCTTAGGTCCAAACCCTAATTTTCCATACAAAAATAAATTATGCATTGCATTTTGGGTCCTAGAAACCATTCCAAAGTTTTTGAAATCATTTTTAGGGTTAGAATGCACTTTTTGGGAAATTAGGGTTTTTAGGGTCAAAAAGGGCATTTTGGTCATTTCTCACAAAGGGGTCTATAAAAATAATTTTTGCATGAAAATATTTTTCAATAAGCCTCATGCATGAAAATAATTTTTTAGAAAGTATAAAATTAATTTTATCATGCGTATAATGTATTCTTGATGAATAAGGAAATAATCGATTACGTCATATCCTTCCTTCAAGCAAATAATCGATTATCTACTCTGAAAATCAAGCAAATAATCGATTATCTACTTGTTTCATTCAAGCCAATAATCGATTATTTGCTCTAAGAAAACAAGCAAATAATCGATTATCCCCTTCCCCTTTTGAAGCACATAATCGATTATTAAGATGCCCATATTTTCAGGAAAGCAAATAATCGATTACCTTCTTATTTCATTCAAGCAAATAATCGATTATTTGCTCTATGAAAACAAGCAAATAATCGATTATCCCCTTCCCCTTTTGAAGCACATAATCGATTATTGAATCTGAGATCCAAGGCACATAATCGATTACATCTCCTAAGTTATTTCCAACATAATCGATTACCTAGTTTCCTAAAATAGATCAAATATGATTTCCTATAAATAGGAAGCTCATTTTTCATTTCAAACACACGCATTTTCACGAGATCAGAGAAAAAACTCATTTTTCGAAATCTCTCACATTTTAGAAAAGCTCTTCTACGCTTTATTTTTTCGCTCTATTCGTTCCGTTGGTCCGTCGGAGTCGACCTTCTGCAAGAGTTAGTCGGGATTTGCGTTCTTCAGATTTGTAATATCTGTCTTCATCGGAGGTATTTCAGTCTTTTCATTTGTTAATATTTAGTTATTGTGATCCATGTGATTTAAACTTAGCTATAGCATTTATCTACTCGTTCTTGTATATTATCGTCCATTGTTGAGGACGAACCATATGATTCCCACTTATGCCTAGTGCATCATGTTCTAAGTGGTGAAGATGGTCTCGGGTGATTCAGCTTGCCCCTTTTAAACCCTTTTAAAAACATTTTTTAATTAGAACTACGTCGCTTTGATTCCCGTTTGGGATACGTAGGAGCGAGCCACGTTCTCGTCAAGCGCAACAAATAAAAATTCTTTTCATCCCCATAAACAAATTATTTTCATAAAAACAAACAAAAAGAATCATTTTCAAACCCATTGTTGCTAATAGCTCATCAGAGCCTCTGTTCGTTTAGCTATTAGTGGCAATGTCTTTTTCTCATAAGAATAATAAACGATGGTCCATCATAACCTTTGTTAGTTTGATCATTGTGCAAATCAATCTTTTTCGAAAATCACTTTCAAAAAGATAATAAAAACAAGTTGTTATCAATAGTCCATCAGAACCTTTGTTCGTTTGACTGGCGGTACAACTCTTTTTGAGCATTTAGCAGTGATTCATCATAGCCTCTGCTAGTTTAATCATTTGCTAATGCTCGTCCTATTTCAAAAAACTCACTAAAAAAGATAAAAAAACAAAAACTTTAAAAAAATGAACCAAGAACTACGTAGCTTTGAATTCTCCATCGCACCGGGAGATACGTAGGAGCGGGCCATGTCCCGTCAAGCACTTTTTCTAAAAACCCTTTTTTCCCCCTTCTCACCTAAAATAAAATTTTCATTAAAAGATTTCCCATTCATCTCCAAATAAGAAATAAATAGGCAAATCTAGGTATTTTTCAAATCAAACATTAAAACCACACATTTAATTAGAGGTTCCCTTTCGGTAGAAAGGACGTGCGCGGTGCTAACACCTTCCTCGCGCGTAATCGACCCCCGAACCTATATCTCTAGTTTTCAAAGACCATCCGCCTTGTCCAAAAGACTTTTTTTCAATGTTTTGGTCTTAAAATTAAAATATTGGTGGCGGCTCCAAAATTTTCCACGTTGTACATTGAGAAACCCAAGCGGGGATTTTTCGGGGTGCAACAGTACTCATCCCCTCTTTGTACCTGCTGCTGAAAATGAACAAATGCATGCAATGCAAATGCCATGATTACTGTTTTCTTTTCTTATGATGAATGTAATGTAAATGCCTGAATTTCTCTTTTCTTTACTTTATTTTTATTATTTTCTATGTCTGATGAGTGCATGATTTTATGCTTGGTGAATGTAATGCATGACTTTATTTGTTTATTGCTCTTTTGCTTTTCAACCTTTTCTTTTCTCCCCTTTTTTTATATATATTTTCTTTTTGTGCTCTTTTGCTCTTTTGGCTTTTCCTTTGCTGGCCCAATCCACTCGCGGGACTTGCGTCATGAGACACCATGATTATTTATGATAATTATTCGGGAGCCGAGCTTTGTCCTCTTGTTTTAATGTAATCAGCACTTCTTATTTGATTTTCGTGAGCTTACTTGTCTGGAAGATCATCTCTTTTTGTTGTCATTTTCAAAAATTTCGCAATGACCTTTAATGCCATGACTTATGCACATTTCCATGATTTATTTATCATCTACCATAAAACGTAGTTTAAAATCAGAAATGAAAAGAAAGCAATGATAAGATAGCAAACTGATAGAGTGAAAAATTTGGACTTTTATTCATACGGGAGTCAGACGTGCAGAATGTCACGCTGACTGAAAAGGGTACATCGGAAATTTTCCTGAAACTAAGAAAAAGAAAAAGGAGAATGGACGCAGCAGATCTTATGAATATTCTTTGTCTCTGGGGCGTTTGATGCCAACTGCTCATACTTATAGCCTTAATCACCCTTTTATCCAAGCTTTTGGAAGCACTGCTTGCCCCTTTCCTTTTTATGTCCAACTTTCTTGACTCTAATTTTTGCCTGGATCCCCCTTTTGGGTTTTCAATCCACCGGGTCGCTCAATTTTGCCTAGGCCGCCCTTTCGGGTTTTCGACCTAGTGAGCTAATTCTTGCTTGGCTCATCTTTCTCTTTTTCTTTTATTTTTCTCAGGCGTAATATTTCTTGACTGAATCTGAATTGACTGGGTTCTTGAGTTCTTCACCATCCATGCTGGTGAGTATTAACGCTCCTCCGGAGAATGTCTTCTTCACCACATAAGGTCCTTCGTACTTGGGAGCCCACATAAGGTCCTTCGTTCTTGAGTTCTTCACGTGGCTCCTGTCAACTCTCTCTGAAGGTGTTCTTCCCCGAGTTTTGACTTGCAAGCACTCCCACGAGCTATGGGATAGAATCCACAAGCACTACTATGCACACCTGAAAGCTCGCGTGCGACAACTCCGATCTGAATTCAAGAACACAAAAAAGGTAATCGGACGATCACCGAGTATATTCTTCGCATCCATGCTCTTGCGGATTCACTCGTCTCGATCGGTGAGAATATCTCAGATCAAGACAAGATTGATGTTCTTCTAGATGGTCTACCTGAAGACTACAACGCTTTCGTTATGATGATCTACGGCAAGTCCGATTCCCCTACTCTTTCTGATATTGAAGCCCTCTTACTCGTTCAAGAGGCTCAGTTAGACAAGCACTGTCAAGAAATGGTGGCCACACCGGTTAGTGCTAATATTGCACACACCACACGCAATTTTCAAGCCAACTCGCGAGGACGTGGACGCAACACTCGTGGCCGGGGTCGTGGCCGAGGCCGTGTCACTCCTACTCAACCCTCCACTGGAACCGGCAATAGACCTACCTGCCAAATCTGCTCCAAATATGGTCATGCTGCTGCTGATTGCTGGTATAGGTTTGACGAGGCGTTTGAAGCACCAAGAACTCAAGAACAATCCTCTGCGAAGGCTAGTACATCAACTGGAGTCAAAGATTCCAAAGAAAACGAAGGAACTCAACCAAAGGTGAATTATGCTGCCACTGGTGACAACTCAGCCTCTCTCAATGAAGAAGAGGACTGGTATGGCGATACAGGTGCGTCACATCACGTCTCACCTCACAATGAACATTTAGATTGTAGCATACCTTACACTGGTTCAACCAAAGTAGCCTTAGGCAATGGTTACGACATACCGATTAATTCCATAGGATCTACTATCTGTTTCTAGGTTTGCCAAAGGTAATGATGTGTTTTTTGAATTTCACTCCACTTACTGCCTTGTTAAATCTCAGGTCACTAAACAAGTCTTGCTCAAGGGCATCAAAGGACATGATGGCCTATATGTCTTTAAAATTCGCTCTTCCAGAGCTGCCATCAAATTTCATGCTAAACACCTGCATCAGGCATCTAAGTCTCATCACTCTACTGTTCCCTCAATAAACAATGTAGTTTCTGTTTCACAAAATTCTGGCACTGTAGCATCTAGTTCTATTTCAAGTGATTCTAGGAATGAAGTTAATAATTCTGTCTTTGATTTGTGGCATTCTCGGCTTGGCCACACTAATGTAGGCAATGTAAAAGCTGTTCTCAAACTTTGTAACATCTCTGCATCTAATAAAAATGCTTCTTCTATTTGTAAAGCTTGTTGCTTAGGCAAAGCACACAGAATTCATGCACCTACTTCCACCACCACTTATACTAAACCTTTTGAAGTCATTCACACAGACTTATGGGGCCCTCACTTTCCCCTTCTAAGTCTGGATTCAACTACTACATTACATTTGTGGACTCATTCACAAAATACACTTGGATATACTTTCTGAAACACAAATCTGATGCTATCACTGCTTTTACTCAATTCTTTGCCAAAATTAAGACTCAATTTGACACAATTATCAAATCTGTTCAGTCTGATTTTGGGGGAGAATTTCGTCCCTTTACACAGCACTTGGCAAACCTAGGTATAATACACAGATTAACATGTCCATACACATCACATCAAAATGGCACAGTTGAACGCAAGCACAGACAAATTGCTGAAATGGGATTAGCCCTCTTAGCTCATGAATCCATTCCTACTGATTATTGGGATCATGCATTCACTACAGCTGTAATTTTGATTAATCTACTGCCCACTACTGCACATTCCACTAACTATTCACCTCACCAAGCACTTTATGGCAAACTATCTGATTATACTAAACTGAAATTGTTTGGATGTTTTGTGTACCCTCTTTTCCGACCCTACAATAAACACAAACTTCAAATGAGGAGTGAAAAATGTGTCAACTTAGGAATTTCACCAAGTCACAAGGGCTACAAGTGTCTTAGGGCTGATGGTAGGATCTACATTACTAAAGACCTCATATTTGATGAATCCAAACTGCCATATGCCACTCTATTTCCTCCAACAACTGCTACTACTACACCAAACACTACCTCCTCCTCTCATTAGTTACCTATATCTACAATTCCCACCTCCACACAAACAGAACATCCCCAACCAGAAAATACTGCTACAACTCAATCTAACCCAACACCAGCAGCTGAACAAGTCACCACAACTACTATAACTCAAAACACCACACCTCCCATACCATCTACAGCAACGCAAACTGCTACTATACCTACATCAGTAACTGAGACTACCCAGCAACCTACTACCACATCTATACCCTCTCTATCCACCCACCCCATGATGAGGACAAGAACCAAGACAGGGAAACTTAAACCCAAAGTTCTATTGACAGTGACTGAGCCAACAACTGCCAAACAGGCTCTTCTTAATCCTCAATGGAAAGAAGCCATGCAACTAGAGTATAATGCCCTCCCCAATAACAATACATGGACTCTTACTACCCTCCCACCTCATAGGAAAGCCATTGGTTGTAGGTGGATCTTTCGAGTTAAGGAAAACCAGGATGGCTCTATCAACAAATATAAAGCTAGGTTGGTTGCCAAAGGCTTCCATCAAATAGAAGGCAAGGACTTTGGTGAGACTTTCTCACCAGTAGTAAAAACAGCCACAATAAGAATCTTCACTCTAGCTTTGACTCACAAATGGACAATGCAACACATAGATGTGAATAATGCATTCATTAATGGATACCTTCAAGAAGACATATACATGAAGCAACCTCCTGGATTTGAATCACAGGATAAAACACAGGTCTGTAAGTTAAACAGAGCACTGTATGGGCTCAAACAGGCGCCACAGGCCTGGTATGACAGACTACACAAAGAGTTACTGAAATTTGGCTTCCAATCAAGCAAATGTGACCCCTCCTTGTTTGTGTATTCTCACAAAGGTGTCACTCTCTATGCCTTAGTTTATGTAGATGATATAATACTGACTGGTTCCTCATCTAGACTCATTACTGATTTGATCTCCAAGCTCAATAGCATCTTTGCTCTCAAGGAATTGGGGCCACCAGACTACTTCCTGGGCATACAGGTCAAAAGAATGCCTAATGGAGCTATACTCCTCTGTCAATCTAAATACATACAAGATCTCATGCATCGTGCCAATATGCAACACTGCAATGGTATTTCAACTCCAATTCTCCCTAATCAGAAACTAAGCAGACATGGAGCTGATGTACTCAAAGATGCCCATCAGTACAGATCAATTGTAGGAGCACTCCAATACGTGACACTGACAAGACCAGATATTTCTTTTAGTGTCAACAAACTCTGCCAGTTTCTGTCATGTCCACTGGAATCTCATTGGCAAGCAGTAAAAAGAATCATCTGATACTTAAGTGGCACCATCAATCATGGATTACTCTTACAACCAGCTTCTGCAGACAACAAGTTTTCTCTAAGAGTTTACTCAGACAGTGACTGGGCCAGTGATCCCGTTGATAGGAGATCAACCTCTGGCATTTGTGTATTTTTTGGACCAAATCTGGTTGCCTGGAATGCTAAAAAGCAGTCTCTTGTTGCAAGATCAAGTGCAGAGGCTGAATATCGAAGTATGGCTCAAGCAACTTCAGAACTAATGTGGATTCAGTCCCTCCTACGTGAACTACAGGTGCCCTTCCTCACTCCAACTCTACTGTGTGATAATTTATCAGCAGTTCTTTTGGCACACAATCCAATTTTGCACTCAAGAACTAAGCATATCGAGTTGGATATTCATTTTGTAAGGGAAAAGATAGCAGCAAAAACCCTTACTGTCAAACATGTGCCTGCCAGTCAACAAATTGCAGATGTTCTCACTAAGTCATTGAACACAGCTGCATTTCTTCAGCTCAAAGACAAGCTTAGAATTGTTCCCACAACTGAACTTGCAGGGGGAATATTAGATAAGGTCATTTTGGACATTTCTCAACCAGTCAAAGTCAATGAAAGTGTCAACAAAGACACACAACAAAGTCAGCAATACAACAAGTCATCTCATTCTATTAGTGATAGTATACCCGTGTAAAAAGCCCCAAAATTATAGTTAGGGATTGTAACTGAGTTTGTTAGATCAGTTGCAAATCTTGTTATTCTGTTAGATCAATTCTTTGTTGTATATATAGTGTATTAAACTCTGAAATCATTCAATGAAGAATTTCAATTTGATCCCACTCTCAAATTTTCTCTCTATCACATCGCATTTCTGTTGTTACTTGCTTGTATATGTTGATTTGAATAGAATGCAATTCGTGTTAGTGATATTAGAGGTGTTATAGCACGGATTGCTGTTAATAGTGCTATAGCACTGTATTATGTTAGTTAGTTTGTCGATCACTATTTCTGTTACTCTATTCTTTTAGACTACTTGTTGTATAAATAGTCCGTCGCTACTTGCTTGTATATGCTGATCTTTTTTACAACAACTTAAGTCACAAACTCGCGTGCAGTAATATGCAGTAAAAAATAGATGTAGTAAACTCATATGGGTTGGTTCCTTATTTCGGAATTGAATCAAAAGAGGCCCCTTTAACTCAGTGGTAGAGTAACGCCATGGTAAGGCGTAAGTCATCAGTTCAAATTCGATAAGGGGCTTTTGACTTTTTTTTTTTCATAAAATGCCAAGAGTAGTATTCCTATTTGAGAGATATTATTAACTTAAGTCACAAACTCGCGTTTCTGTTGCTATGTTGTATCATTATAAATTATATGGACGCCACAAGTAAATACAATTTTTCTGTGAGAAGTTCTTAAGTCTTACTGGTTGTATAGGTTTCTTAGGTAGTTTTTGTGTATAAATACCACTTAAATAGATTGTTTTTGAGACTCAATCAATGAAACACAAGTCTTTACTTATTTATCTATCTTTTATCCTTTATTTTCTTTCAATATTAGTTTGGTAATTCAACCTTCTACTTTAGACGCTTTCTAAGGTAGTCTACCAACTCATAGTTAAGAAACGGAGTTTTTTTCTCAACCTAATTGTTTGGTCAAAAAGAGGATCATCGTTATGAGTGTGAGTTAGCCAAAGTAACAGCTAATTACTTGAGAAAATGACTCATCTGCCGAGCAAACAACTAATCAGCTAATTGGCGATTAAACAGCTAATCGTCTAAGCAACAAATTCGCATGACCACAGTAGCAAATTGATTTTACTAAAACAAGAAATACAACGGACAAAGTAGTATTAGTACTTCTGCTTTTGTCGTGTAAAGATGAAATGTTTATTGGAAAAAGGAAAATGGCCCTTCTTTACACTAGCAGGCAGATGGAGATAAGGAATCATGGGAGCCTAAAGAATGTTCTTTGTTATTCGGGTAGCCATGGAAGAGAGCACCATGACTATGGGTCGTCATCCTGTCATCCATATGCAGTTATGCACTGATTCATAGTAGTAATATTTTGGGTAAGAAAATGATTCCTCTTAAATTTTGATTGGTTTACTTTAGTTTACTAGAGGTTAAGATTTCAATTATTGCGCTCATTCTTTTACTGTATTCATTCAAAATGGTCCACACAGCCTACCCTCCTTTTGTTCCCTCTTACCTCATCATTACTGTTTGCAACATATTGCTAAATCTCCTCCATTTTAATCCCACACATTCATTACCCCCTTACTTTGAGAAAGGGCCATTTAGAGTATTCAACTCCAACGGCGTTTATTTTGAGGAAAAAACGCTTGCAGCTTTTTTCTTACTACATTATTTTAGTATATTTTTGTTCGGACCATTGTTGGTTACTCACGAATTGCTTCAACCCTTTCAACAAAGACTAATTTCCGCTGCTTATGATCAAATCTCGCATCGACCAACACCGAGTTTGTCCATTAGTATTTTAGTATACTATCAACACCACTGGACAACGGCGTTCATTAGTATTTTAGTATACTATCAACACCAAATAAAGTAATTAATTAATTTTTTTATTATAATTAAAATTATTAATTTTTGATCATATTATTGTTTGTTTATTATTAAATATTACTATTATTTTCTCTTTACAATACATAAGTAGAAGAATGTCACATTGAGCAGCAAGAGCTATCATCATTTAATTAAGCTGAATGAGTGCCCTCATAATCTCACTTGAGCTATTCACCATTAAAACACTTTATTTTTCCTTCTTTTCTTCGTTCGGTGAAAAGGACGTGTGAATGCGCAGATATGAAAACAGCCCTACGGGAAAAAGCATACAATGTTAAAATAAAGTGATTTTTCCATTCTCATGAATAACAAGTGTAATTATTGTCATCACATGACTTCATAACCTTGCTTTCATGAGAATCACATTAGGACAATTATGGGATCCTACTTTATTCACACCTACAAATCCTCAACTACCCATAATTCATTCTACATGATTATTATTATTATAATAATAATGAGCAAATAACTGATCAGTTCATTGTATTGTGCCTTACTCATCATACATTAATTTCTAATTCTCTACTACCTCATCATACAGAAAAAACAAAAACAAGTGGAAAAGAAAGAACTCTCAACTTAATTTCTTTTATGGCAAACACATATTTGCTAGAAAATTAAGTAACATGTTTATCCTAAACTATTAATTACATTTTGAAGTTAAAAGTAATCAAAATGATGAGTTAGCTGAAATGGCTGATCCCTATCTTTCTTGCTTAATTTTGGCATAATAACTCTACTACTCCTAATCTTGTTCTTATCAGCAGGAACTTCAGGGGGCCTAACAGATCTAATCAAAGCCCAATTAACACCCTTAAAAAACTCATGTTTTTTAATCTCAACAGAACCCATGCAACTTCCAATTCTCTTATTAGGATTCTTCATTAACAACTTGCTTATCAAGTCTTGAACTCTAACCATCTCTTCAAACTCATTGCTACTACTCACAGCAATTCTAGGAAATGTCAAAGGTTGTTTGAGAATGTTAATAAGAGTTTTCTCATTGTTTTCACCTTTGAAAGGTGTTCTTCCATATAACATCTCATATAAAAACACACCAAATGTCCACCAATCCACTGCACTCCCATGACCTTGTCCTAATATCACTTCTGGTGCTAAATACTCATGTGTCCCCACAAATGACTTTGACCTTGCTTCAATGGGCTCAGCCACCAACTCTGGATCAAGCCCAAGCCCAAACTCTTCTCCCTCCTCATCAACAACATTCTCTCTTATAACAGTTTCCACAGTTGCTTTCTTTTTTCTACCTGATGTTAAGAAACAGGACAAAACTGGTTGCATGGGAGCAATGCAAGCTGGTGTAGAAGATCTCTTTGTAGTACTTTTAATACTTCGTTGTTCTGATATTCTTGTCTTGCTTCTTAAGAGCTTCGGAACGACGTCGCATTTGAGTGAAAGATCGAAATCTGATAGCATAATGTGCCCATCTTCCCTCACCAACACATTCTCTGGCTTCAAATCTCTGTACACTATCCCCATCATGTGTAGATACTCTAACGCCAGTAGTGTCTCCGCTGCATAAAACCTGTTATTTTCATTAATACAGACATAAACACAAACACGTAGACACCCATAATAATTTGAGAAAACATGTCTTCAAATCTAAAGGTAAAAAGATTATGAGCTTACTTAGTGGATGAGATGGTGAAGCGTTTTCCTGGCTGGCGTTGGCGAGAAGCATATAAATCACCACCAGGACAGAACTCCATAACCAAGCAAGAATAATGAGAAGCATCAAACTCGGTGTAAAGAGTGGGCAAAAAAGGATGATCAAGCATACCCAAAATCTCCTTCTCCATCTCAGCTCTCTGAAGTTTCTTTCTTATCGCCAATGCTTCTCTATCAACCACTTTCATGGCGTAGAAGCACTGTGGTAAACCAACTACAGGGTTTCTTATCTGGCAAAGGTACACATTTCCGATATCCCCACTTCCAAGCCGCCGAAGGAGGCGGAAATGGTCTAGTCCGACACGACCTTTATCGCTTCGGAGCCGCCGCATAGCCTCCCATGCAACTTCGTTTGCCTTGTGAGGCTTAGCGTGGGAACCAAAGGTGTATGTTGGGGTGGAACAAACGGAAACGGAGCTCCGGCGACGGCGGCTTCCGAAGCTTAGGTTGCTCATCCAACTCCGGCTTGATTCCGGTACGGTGATGGAGGAAGAACTGCTGTCGTAGTCAGGTTCATCTCTGGAGGTTATAGTGGTCGCCATGGTTTTTTTTAGTGCTTGGTAACATGTAAATATGTAAATGTGAGTGTGTGTGTGTGTGTGAAAGAGAGAGGGTTTATATGCTGGTTTTGTTGCCATTGGTAGCTAGCACATGCGTGACGTGGAAAAACAGAACAAAATAAACAAAGTTACAAAGGGATACTTTTCTTAAATTAATTTCGGCTAAGGTCAGGTTCGAATCCAGTTTTGAGAATGGAGCAACATTAAAACACTTGAAAAGAGTTTTGCCTCAATTGTGTGGTTCTACTCGGCTCGAGTAACCAATCAATCTATAATCGTGTGTAAAAGATACTCGGTTTAAAAAAAAATCAATGGCATGGCATATTGGTACTAAAGTAGTGAAACAGTTGAAAGCCCATATTTCAGCGACTAAAGCGACGTTTTCAATTTCATATTCAGGAAAAAATTGACATGTTGTATAGAAAGAATTAATATTAGGAGGAATCTTTTACTGAATGAGAGGCTACAAGGCAAAACATGTTCATCCTAGGAAAAAATGTCAAAAGCAGAATAGTTAAGATTCTTCAAAAATTTGTATTCTATGTGGTAGGCAACGTTTAGGATTGAATTAGTGAATCTTTAGATTTTATGCCATGGAAAATGGATCATCCAATTTTATTTATTGAAATTGGATTTAATTTCATTGTTTGGGGAAGGAGTGGTGGGAAGAGGGTATCGGGGCATTTTTTGGATTGGCATCACGTTCTTCTTGTTCCTTAGGATTAAGTATAAAATCGTCAAAAAAAAAAAACAAGTGTAAAATGAGACGATCCACCAAAAGGTATAGTAACTAAAAAGCTTTTGGTGTTGTTCTTTTTGTTTGAGGCATGCTAGCTCAGGGCATAAGGCCATTTGCTGACGAGCCCACTAGTTTTTGTTCACTCTAAAGTTATTTCCAAAAGGAATTGCGCCCATAAATCTACTATTCTTCTTTTTTTGACAAGATAAATATACTATTCTATTGTGTTATACATCATATATTGTGTTTTAATTTAGAGAAATGTTCATCCAAGGTAATATATAGGAACGCCACTACTACCACTAATCTCAAACAAGATTTTGGTCTCAAATATTCTCTCAAGACACCATGAAATCAAACCAACACTAATCTCAAACAAGATTTTGGTCTCAAATATTCTCTCAAAATTGGGTGTCCATGCCGATATGGGCAACACAACAGAATTAAAGTGGTATAAACCAAGCGCCCATACACGTTTGGAGTCTTCTGCATTGGAGAAACACAGCGCATAGAAACCTCTACCAAGTGAAATCATGGACCGGACGTTAAGAGAGTTTCCGACATCTAGCAGTTTTGTTCGCAAGTATTTGATTTGGTAAGCATTGCGTCTTGGCTTCACGGTCTCCTATTGCTTTTCAAAAAAGTGAAATTAGAGAGGGAAAATTGCGGGAAAAAATGTGAAATTTGTCTCTAGTTTCCTCAGTAAATTTTATAACGTTATAGTTAGCGACGAATTTCAAACTTTTGTCCCTAATTTTGGTCAACAAATTAACTTTTTCTAATATTGCATAGATGAAAAAACTTGATTATACCTCAAAGGATAGCGACTCTTGATAAGGTGATTAAAGGCAAGGTATATTCAATATATGCCTAAACTCAAGACTTCTTCATGCTATTTTATCTAGTTATACAAAATACTATATAACTATGCTAAAATCGTTTACATTGAGAGTATATTAAATAATCTAGTTAGAGTCTCAAGTAGGTAGCTCAGTTGGCGAGCTAAGAGATATCGAATGAGTGCACCAAAAAAGTGTAAGAAGGAAGTTCCGGGTTCAAACCCCGGAAACTAACATTCCCCACCCGATTAACGTTGATTATCAAAAACAAATCTAGTTTTCTTCTTTCCTTCACAACTTATATGCAATTTGCAAACCTTAATATTGTACTACATTTATTTTTTTTCATCTGGCCAACAAAATCTGAGCTTAGCATGTTATACGATATAAACGAATCAATCCTAGAAATTCTGTTTATATGTATAAAAAAGAGCCGGTTAAAAGTAGATAGTCAAAAGCAACCGTTCTTTATGTCTAAAGCTTATGTAAACCGCACATCAAGCTCTTTTTCTCGAACAACAAAGCAGAAAGCAGAAAGCGGAAGCAGCATGCTAACAACATCGTAAACTCTGCCAAGAATGATTCATCATGTCTGATCTCAACTGAACTCTTACATAGACAAACCATTGAGGAAAACAAAGCAATAAATTTCTACCAAGTACTGATTATTCTGTGATAAGAACTTCTACCAGGAATGAATGAGGATTCATGCAAAACCCGTGCCCAAAATTGAATTCACCACCTCAAATTTAAATGGGATAGGGTATAGGAGCAACAAGTAACATTAATATTATTGCTCAGGTGTCAATCAGTCTATGAACCAATTTATGGCATCCTTGTTATGCATGTGAACCAATTTTCCTTATAAGGGACCTACGTTGGACCCTTACTTTGGTCCATACCCGCGCCCACCATACAACTTAAATTATGTATGTTCATAATATGATGGAATATTGGAATGTTTGGTAATGTAATGACATGTTTATATGTGAATAATATTGCAAGTTTATATACAAGTTGTAAAATTTTAGTATGATGCATATTCATCTAATTAAGCTTCGTGTTGCATTGGATTATCTCTTCGTAACTCGCACAAAGTTTGCAAAGACATGAAGTTCATCATTTCTGTTGGCTTTTCAAATTAACTTTATACATCAGTCAACAAAGACATACCCCACTTCCTCACACTGTTCATAGACTAGACTAGCTGTCACGTATCCCATTTCATGATGTTGATCTTGTGGACCCATAAGAACACTCCTTTTTTCTCCTATTAATTAAATTATCTAAGTAATCAAACTAATAATCGTTGATCATATACGGGAAATAAAATAAATTGAAGCATGACCTACTCGGGAAAAGATTTTCTCCAATTGGACATCTCTAGTTGTAGAGAAAGACCCAGAACAAAATATCTGTAAGGTCTAGCTCAACCAACAAATGTTAAAATTGTTAGGTTAGATATCATGTCTTGGATTCAAACTCGGGAACTCAGGACCTCACAGTTATGTGCGTAAGTTTTTAGTGGTAATTGTCCATTCGTCTACAAACAAAAAAAAGACACATAATAAAATGATATTATTTGTAAAATATTATTATCATATTATGCGTGTCTTTCTCTCTCGAAAGTTTCAAACTATGACAAGTTAATCCTTCAGTACATCAAATGTCCAAACCATCAATTAACAGTGCCTACGTGGCACGTTAAGTGACACGTAGTACTTTTTTTTTGCCCAAATTAGTCCTCCATTTTAATCTTTATGGATTTTTCAAAAAGGGACAGCTTAGTCTATGCATTTTTGTGACGGTTCAAAAACACAGGGACTAAACTGTCCCCAAAATGCAGGGACTAAACTGTCCCTTTTTTAAAATTCTATAAACATCTAAATGAGGAACTAAATTCCTCAAAAAATGTCTATTATATGTCACTTAAGGTGCCATGTGAGCGAGAGCTTTTCTCTCTAGCGAGCCTTTGGCTCTGCTTTATGGAGTCTTCCCCTCCCTCTGTGGAGGCTGTTTCCTCTCTTCGCCACCGCGTATGCGCTCCTCCACCCTGGTATAAAATTTCTCCGTCATGGGCTCCTCCCACTACAAGAAAATTGCGCATTACCGGGAGATTTTTTTCGGCAGTTTTTTTCCGCCGGTACGGTTCCGACGGATTTTTTCCGCCGGTAAATTTCTGGCAGAAAAAATAGGTTTTCCGGCGGATTTCTTTTAAAAATAGGTTTTTCGCGGAAAAAATGTGCATTACCGGCAGATTTTTTAAATTATCTTTTTAAAATCCACCGAAAATGTGCATTACCGGCGGATTTTTCCGTCGGAAATTACCGGCGGAAAAATCCGCCGGTAATGCACATTTCCGACGGATTTTTCAAAAATTATTTATTTATTTATTTACACTCTCCTCAATTCCTATAAATAAAATTTTCTCCTACACTCTTCTCATTCTCTCATTTCACTATTTATTTCCTTCTCATGCTCTCCAATCTCCATAAATTTCTCTACATATCTCTCTTCTATATTTCCTCTTTCTTCTTCCTTCTCATTCAATCTCTTCTCACATACATACACTTCATTTTTCTCAATATCTTCTCAAATCTTCACACATTCATATACTTCATTTTTTCTTAAATCTCTTCTCTTCTCTTCTCACATATTCTCTTCTCTTCTCAAATATTCTCTTCTCAAATCTTCTCACATTCATCTACTTCATTTTTCTCAATCTCTTCTCTTCTCAAATATTCAGTCTACGAATTTAAATAATTAAAATAATATTAATTTTTTAAATAAACGAATTTTAAAAAAAGAAATAAATTAAAATAAACGAATTTAAAAAAAGAAATAAATTAAAAACAAAATTAAAAAAACCTAATAATATTTTAAAATAAATATAATTACCGGCGGAAAATCTGCCGGTAACCGTTACCTGCGGACGAATTACCGGCGGATTTCCGGCGGAAAATATCTGCCGGTAATCACCAATTTCCAACGGATTTTGGCCATTACCGGCGGATTTTGTCCGCCGGAAATCCCCGTTTTTCTTATAGTGTCCATGGTATCTCTTCCTCCACCAGCCTTCCCACCCAACCCAGGCCACCATGGCAGAGGTTCTATTTCACCTTACCCCCCACTCCATCTCGCCAAAAAACTCTTAAACCTACCTAGTCTCACAAGATGAAACTTTTCCTCAAATCCTCACAACCCAATCACCACCCTCAAAAACCTTGTTCTGGTGCACCCCACAACCCAACTTCTAGTGCTCACCCACTCAGATCCATTCCCCTCACCTCGTCGTCGGACACTACAAGAAAATCGACGATTTCCGACGGCAATTTTCGTCGCAAATGCAGCGATTTTCGTCGGAAATTGACGTTTCCGACGAACTTTCCGACGGACAAAAAGTCGTCGCAAAATCGCTCGTCGAAAATCGTTTCCGACGGATTTTTTCGTCGCAAATGACTCCGTCGCAAAGTCGTCAGAAATCCGTCACAAATTTTCGTCGCAAATTCATCGCAAATCCGTCACAAATGTTCGTCGCAAAAAACCATTTCCGACGAAAATGTCCGTCGGAAATCCGTCGAAAAATTTTAAAAAAAAAAATAACTAAAAAATAAAATCTTCTGAAGGGTTGTGGTAACTTCACCTACAAAGGGTTGTGGTAAATTCATCATAAACACATAACAGAACATGCCAAATCATTAAGTAAATCAAAACATTCACATACAATAATAAATTCCCCTCTTGAAATTACAAAATAAATGAAGAGGCCATATTCTCTGATAGTAATCTGAAAATGTAGGAGCATGAATGTTTCAACAACAAAAAACGAAACAGATACAGATAGACTATGCAATAATGAAGCAAAGGTATCTTGCATCAGTAAATCAACCAACCGAAAGCATGACATTGAGTCCTTCAAGGCCACTCTCTGATGGACCAACTTCAAAGAGACGACCAAGGCATGCATCTCTTCTCTTGCTATTTGGAAGATTCTTCCCCTTCTCTGTTGCATGACAGTATATCAGACAATGAAGTTCTAATTTGTAACAAACATTACGTATAGAAAATAGTGGCATGACAGTATATCAAGGTTTATGAGGGATACACTCAGAAAGACCCACAAATTTAACACTAAAGGCAAGTCTTTGAACCAAGAGGGCAAAGTGGAGTGCTATTTTAAATGCTAGGGACATAATCACAATTAGCTTCAGTATCTAAACACACACCATCAACTCATGAATAGAAATTAACATGAATGAAAAAAATACCTTAGTTGTGTCGGTGGAACCACCCTGAAAATCATTGTTACAAACATCATATTCTTGTAGCAATAGAAGTCTGAACAATGGTATGTCACAAATTACTCTGCAACAGAAAGAAAAAAAAACTATTGAAGAAATCTCTAATAAAAGAAGGCAGAGCATGCTAATTACAGTCACTCTAAGGAACCAATTGCACCTCTCTGCCCTTGCATTGAGAAATCTCTAAGTTTCCCCAACTCCAATTAAGTTAAATATACCAAAGAACCAACTATAAACAAAGAAGAAACAGAACATATTAAGCTTGAAGAAATTTGATAAGATATATTGTTTCTCAGACACAACATAACAAAGAAGAAACATAACATATGTTTATAGATATAGTAACAAATAATAGACTCACATGATTTATTATATCTAAACTCTTCCAAACAATATCAAATGTCTTGGAGATCATTTTTAAACTAACTCCTATCTCTCTTCTGCAAATGCTCAAACATTCTAAACTAATACCTACCATATTTTAACAGGTACATTATTAAACATTCAATTTTAGATTTCTAGTTTCTACTTTAACAACTGCATGAAGCCACAGCAGATAAAGAAAACCCCCTTCACAGCTCAATTTAACTGAAGCACAAAATCATCAATACTACAACTGATTTACTACATGCATTATCAATTACCATAGTCAATGACTCAATGTACATAAACAAAACTAATGCAAATAAAGACAAGTTATTAAGCAAACCTCATCACCTCAAGGGGATACACCTCTGATTACAAAAGGAGCACCAACTTTCAACAAAGCATATGATGAAGCCTTTATGAAAAGCCTTCCTGAAACTAATCGCACATACAAAGGCTGGCTTAGTATCAAATCAAAAAGATACAATTAAAAAGAGTCAAACAAATTAGAACAAGTTCTAGTTGTGTTGCCTAGCCAAAGACAATGGGCACCAAACCATGAAAACAAAAATACAAGGAGATGCGACAGAGAAGAACTACAATTGTGGAAATAAGCCTCTTGGGTAATTCTTTACAAGATTGTGCTTATCATCATCGCATGCAAGACCCACATCGTCAAAATTATCATGTCTTAGCCTCAGGCACATAAACTATAACAATCATACAACCAATGAAAAGCCAAACAATTAGGACCATTGCAGAACTATCTTACCAATGAATAAGGTGAATTGGTGTACCGATATTGACATGAAGCGAAATTTATCCATGTCAATCCTGCATTGCCCAGAAGTAATCTGAAATACAAATTAATAGAAAATAAGGAATCTAAATGTTTTAGTAAGAGCAAATAAAGATGTTTTAGTAAGATACAAATATATATCCATACACGTCAAAAGAAGAGCAATGAGTTAGAATCATCATCTAATCACCTTAGTGCATTATGATTGGAATTATTGATAATCTCCTGCTTCAAGAAAAAGTGATAAACTTACAAATTAATGATAAAGTAGGAGATGTAAAAACTAACAAAAGAAATAAGCAAGGTTAACTAACTCACGCCGTAGTAGCTAATGACAACCTTGAAATGTCTAATGAAATTCAGTCATGACGAGCCTTTCACTAGTAGAGTTTAACACCTAACGAAATGGATGATGATGTTAACTAAATGTTTTATTCAGTTCTTAAGCATTAAAAGCAAGTGGGATCACAGCTTAAGCATAAAAAAGAGAACTCACAGCATCCTCTATCTTGGTTGTAATATCACCATCTTTAACATGAGCAAGTTTCAAACAGTGCATGATCGATAACTCGTTGAGAGACTGACTCCTTGCCCCCCAGCCTTTTGAATGGCACAAACATCACCATTTGCATTAGGTGTTGCAGTCGCGCGCCCAGTCATTACAGCCTCTTCATGGTATGTCGGATCCAAGACCTAGAAAGTATCATATAAAATCAGAGAGGACCCTTACCGCATATGTAACAAGTCCAAGAAAATCATGCATTAGGGAGAGAGACAGCAATCAGTACCACAAGATTTTCGTTACTGAAAAATCCAAACCTGACAGCAATAGGAAGATGATGTATGATCAAAGGGAGTGGATCGCGCACCTGCAATGCGATTTATAGACAACAGTTATGGAAAGCTAAACTGCAAAGAGGCACAAAAGGACGACACACTGTTAAACTGAGAAAGCTAGCCTCGGGAGGATGCACTACAACTTGTTGACCATCTTCTCCACCCAACGAGCATTCAGGCCTTCTGAACGTCGACAGAGATGCCAATGCAGTAATATTTGCAGCATCAACAAGATTCCTAATCACAAGTTAAAACATTAAATAATAATAGTAATAATAATTTGCCTTGGTTGTATTGTAGCCAAGCAAATTTACAGTTTAGTAAGAACGAATAAGAGAACAGAAGCAAAGCTGATTCTCACCCTGCATTGTCAAGTATGTGGATATCAATGCGAATAGCCCAGACAAGCTTGGCAGAAATAACGCAGAGCGATTCAGTATCAACCGCTCTGCTTTGCTGTAAGCCACGATCTATAATACGTCTTAACTCATGATCAACAACAGCTTCTCCAGGACGGCCAGGCTCAAAGGAAGGATCAGCCATGGGAGAAAACTCTGTGAAGATGGATAAATTGCTTTCATTGGGTCTATCTCTGTAAGGCTGCACAAGCTGAGCACTAACAAAACTCATCACACGCGTCTCACCCAATTGGACCTCGGCAGACCCATCATTCTTCCAAAATTTGATGCTCAGTTTGCGATACTCCAAGGGCCACGACCATCCACTCGAAGCTCTGACAGCAGACCACTTTCAATGAATTTCTCTTCATTAACCGTCATCCGCCAACTATTAGCTAATCTCTGCTCCATGCCTCTCTGCTTAACAAAAAAAACCAAATAAGAATGCAATAACCAAGGCTAGACATGGGAAAGGCATATGTAGAGTGACACAGATAAAAAACAACCTAATCTGTACTTGTTTCAAAGAGAAAGACAAGGCAGAATTATTCAAATAACAACTGCATAGTTACTCAAACAAAAAACCATTGTTTAATGTTTATTAACATAATAGTAATTATTTTTATATATCTTTAAGTTAAGGAAAAGGTTAAAGTCATCTAGTGATTAAAACAATAATCAAAGTAACTAGAAATCCATAGCAGAAGGCTCGTCATGAACTGACTCTCCAGGATTGCTTGTGGATTAGTCTGTAATAATAAAATCTCAACCATTTGGATAAAAGTCTCTTGAAGAAATAAGCAAGGTTAACTAAGCCCAACCATTTATATGCAACACTAAAAATAATTCTCAGATGTTCTAACTTCTAAAATTTTAATTTCTCATGAAACGTATACATTAAAATAGAGCTCCATTAAATTCTAAAGTAACAAAAAAAAGGCAAAACCGTTTTCCTAAGATCCAACTCACAGTCCCAGAAAAAATCTAGATCAGATTAAACAAGAACAAACAATCACAGATCTAAGATTCATCAACGAAACATCAATGCAAAACGCACAATCAAAATCAAAATCAACAGATACGAATCGAAAACCTAGCAACAGTACACACAAACAAAAAGATGATTTTCAAAAATCAAATGGAGAAAGCATCATACAGAGATAAATTTGAAGAGCGAATCGAAGATAACAACAGAACCGAAGAAAACGAACAAAAGATTGTAGATCTGAGAGAGTAATAGAATGAGAAGTGAAGTTTACCTCTCGTTGAAGAAACAAGGGTTTTGAAATGGCGAAGGGATTAGAGATTTGTGTGACGAGATTGAGCGATGAGATTGAACGATGCTCTTACCGAAGAGATTGAGCTAGCCAAACCGTGAGTTCAGATTGTGAGTTCAGATATTGAGCAACCCAAATCATTGTTCAAAGATGGTGAAGTTGTCGTAATCCAAACGATTTCAGAGATCGGGCGGAAACGATTTCAGAGAGAGTGTTAGGGTTTAGAGGGATTTTCAAAGATTTGGTTGGAGAAATGAAATAAGGTGCGTAATGAAAGAGGATTAAGGTCGGGGGAGAAGAGGGAGAAGATGGAGAAGAGGAGTGGGTTTGTTGCTGTGGTTATGGCAGTGGAGGTGACGGCGCACGATGGTGGGTGTGTGAGGGTAGAGAGTGGGTGCGCGAGGGTTTGAGAGAAGAGAGTTAGAGACTAGTAAATGAGTCGAAGGAGCACGATCGTTTTGAGTGAAAATGAAAAGGTTTCCGACGGATTTGCGACCATTATACCCGTCGAAAATTTGCGACCAACATAAATTCCGTCGGAAACTTGCATGTTAGAAGAGGTTAGGATTCACAGATTCATTTGCGACCACATTTTTCGTCGCAAACTCAAATGTTACCGACAGATTATATATCTGTCGCAAAGTTTGGTGGGTAAAAACCCTTTTTCTTGTAGTGGGAGCGACCACCACCAAAACCCCCACCTCCTTCTATGGGCATCCATGTGCACTATAGTACCTCCACTACAAAAAAACGCAGGATAAGCGACGGATTTTAGCGAGGGAAACCAAATCCGTCGCTAAGTTTAACGTAGCGAGGGATTTAGCGACAAACAGTTCCGTCGCTAAATTGGTGCGCTTTGTTTTAAAAAAACAAAATCAAATCTGTCGCTAATTAACCATTCCGTCGCTAATGCTGACGTGACCGGTGGCTGTTTTTGGGACGCGTGAAAGAAACAAATCCGTCGCTAAATGGGTATTCCGTAGCTAAGGAATCCGTCACTAAACCCTTGGAAATTGTGCAATTATTTGATCCGTCGCTAATTTGAATTTCCCTCGTAAACAATCCGTCGCTAACCACTTGGAAATTGTGCAATTAATTGATCTGTCGCTAATGGACGGTTCCCTTGCAACAGATCCGTCGCTAAGCGCTATTTTTTCCCACTATCCGAAAACCCACCTTGCTTCTCTCTTCTCTCACCATTCTCTCAAACACACCTCACTCACTCTCTTCTCTCTTCTCTCTCCCACCGTGCCACCACCACCCATCACATTCCCTCCGTTGCAACAGAGCCCTATTCTGGTACATTTTTGTTTTCCTTTTTATCGTCTTTTTTTATTTGGTATTTTCGTTTTTTGATTTCGTTTACGTTTTTGTGAAATTATTGTGAAATTTTCGCATTCTGGTGTTCATGATGCCTCTTCTGGTTATTAGATTATGGTGCATGCACTACATTGAATGCTTAAAAATTTTGTATTTTAGTTTTTGTTCATAGTGCTTAGAATACATGTTTAGTGCTTCATAGTTTTGTTCTTATGTTTAGTATTTTAAGCATTTAGGAATAAACAGTATACGTCTAGTATCAATGTTGTTCTATTATATATTGTTCTTGTGTTTATTTGTTGGTTCTTAGTTTTGAAGATGATTGTACAAGAACTGTTAATTAATTTGGTAGTAACCGTGATTTTGATTTTGATTTGTGACTTGGCAGCTGAGTAATTCTGATTTGGTGGAGCTGTTTCTCTTGCTGGAGAAGTTTTTCTGATTTTCGAGTTGCAAATTTGGTGGAAAAGCAGGTATTTTATAAGCCAAACTTTTAATTATTAGGAATAGGAGTTGAATTGTTGTTGCTTGTCATGGTTTTTTGTTGTTTCTTTGTCTCTGTTCTTCAAAATTAATGGGAAAAATATTGAATTTCATATTCTTAAGTCCACTTTTTGCATGAATTTCATATTGTTAAGCTTGAATAAATTCTGAATAACGGTTAGTTTTCAAAATTGTTTTCAAAATGGGAAATGTATATTATTTGGGGGTAAATGCACAGCTCATTTGTGTATTGTTGTTTTGATGTTTCAGCAACCCTAAGTTAGACGACTATATTGGAAGCTGTTATTGTGTATTGTGTGTTGTTGATGGAAAAGGGTGAGGTGATGTCCCTCACCCCCAGATTTTGCTTGAAATCATCTCCATTGAGATAATTGCGAGACTATTTTGGAAGACTTTTTTTAATCTTATTAGTGTCACATAGATAGTTTGATTAGTTTTAATCTCTGCATGTTGTTGATTGTTCATCTAATTTTAATTATTAATATATATCACATTTCATTTATCATTATTCTTCGTTGTTGTTGTATTTAAATTTATTAATATATATCATTATATATTTTTCTTGCGTTTCGTTTTTCATATATATGCATCCAGGAGGAGGTTCTGACCTGCCGAGAGATGTTAGGGGGAAGAACATAGGTGAACCTAGAAGGCGGCGTCGAGTTCGTGAGGTTGTACTTAATGCAGGGGATACATTTTTGGGGATGCCCCAGACCACCACTACTGCTGGAGGAGCTGGGACTTCACGTTCTGCGGCAGATGCTCCACCTGTTGGTCATTCTCCCTCCGGCCCCAATTGGTATCCTATAAACCCATCTGGCACACCAGCATCCTATGGGTATTTTCCACCTCTGCAGCATTCTATGGGCACACCGGGAGGGTATATGGGCCCACCTCTGCAGCATCCTATGGGCACACCGGGAGGGTATATGGGCCCACCTCTGCAGCATCCTATGGGCACACCAGCAGGGTATACGGGCCCACCTCTGCAGCATCCTATGGGCACACCAATCGGGTTATCTATGCCTACATCCGAGGTACATACTGATCAGTCCCTACAGGATGATCATTCTGACCCCCATGGTCATACTGATTCAAAGCCATTATCATCCGGGTCAGAGGATGAGCAAGTGGTTCTCGACCCTGATGGTCGACACCGCAAAGTCATATATCCATTTGGCGATGCGTAAGTATTGTTTGACTTTTTTTAATTTAAATTAATTGTTTGACGTGTATATATGTTTGTTAATTATACAACAACTTAATTATGCAGGTTTGTTAGATCGAAGATTGCTTCATCAGCGATCACTCATGTCATTAAGAAACTCTATTTTGAAGAGTACCATGAAAAGGTGACAAAAATCGATAAGAGGAAAAAGAAAGATTTTGTGGACTTGTTTAGGGTAAGTATCAATTATGTCATTACCTATATTGATAATTTTAATATATTGTTTAATGTTTAATATAATTACTAATACATATTTTGATTATGTTTAATACAGACCAGAGTGACTTGGAGACCGGAAGATGATGAATTGGTGCATAAAGTTTTTTGGACTAGATTGGCAAAGCAATTGGCGGACTTGCTCTACAAATTGCGCCGTAAAAAGGAAAGGCCGAGGTATATCCCTCAAGAAGTCTGGGATCAATACCAGGAAGTTTGGAGAAGTGAGAAATTCAAAAGAAATGCTGGAAAAGCGAAGGACAATCGAAATTCAGAAAAGGGTGGCTCGCTTCACACTTGTGGCTCCGTCAACCAAGCTCAGCATGCTATGAGATTGGTAAGTTATTTTAAAAATATTTGTACTATTTTAGTTTAGTTAGGGCCCTCACTAAAATCCGTCGCTAATATTTAGACACGTGTCCTTCAGAATTAGCGACGGATTGGGTCTCACTAATTTCCCTCGCTAATTAGCGGCGGAATTTCCCTCTCTAAAATCCCTCGCTAAATTTCCGTTGCAAAAAAAAATTAGGCCCTTTTTAGCGACAGAATTTTTCCTTTGCTAATTCCCTCGCTAATACACTTTAGCGACAGATTTTTGAGGTTTAGCGACGGAAATTTCCGTCGCTTATCCTGCTTTTTTTGTAGTGCTCCATAACCATTCAGAGGAGCTCTTGATTCCTCATCTCCGATCCTGTCTTGGGCGAGGTCCCTACTGCTTCCGGTGCCGCTTCACGACCGCCTCCAAAACCGAAACTGGGAAGAAGCCAGTCAAGTTGTGTTTGTTTTCTCTAATGTTATTGTTTCTTTTATGCTTTCTGTGTGTTTGGTTAAATGGCCAGGAATGCTTAGGCTGGTCTATCAGGCTGTGCTAGTTTTTTGCAAATGTTTTAGGCTCTTTGAGATCCCTGGTTGTATCCAATGTTTTCAATGTAATGGCCCATGAACTATTGATTGTTGCGAAGTGTAGGGCTGGCTCCGGGATTTTTATCAACGTCTGCTTCTCTGGCGGGCAAGCGTCGACCAAACGTGCAATTGAACCAGGTCATCTTGAAACCTTTGATAATCGATCCGAGCTTGCAGTTGTCAGCAATATGATCTGTAACTGGATTGATTCAAAGAGTGTGGTTTCTCTCAATTATTTGGTCGCAAACCATGGGTGGAAGTTGTTGGCTTGGTTGTTAGGAAGAGATAGTTGGATTGGTGTAGTTTTAATCTAGCCCAAACTTCATCTATGTAATATTGCCATTGACTTGGTTACTAGGTATCTTAGGATCATCTCTAAAACGTGGACGGGGAATGCCCCAACACTTGCTGTTCAATTCGGTTGTAATGTTTCTGGTTTCACCTAATGAATGAAGAGTTTTACCTTAAAAAAAAGGTGCCATGTGGGCACATAATGTGCCACATAGGCATTGTTAATGGACGGTTGGATGGAATGACTAACTTGTCCCATTTGACTAACTTATCCCTACAAAATTGTTAGGGATCAATTTGTCACGTAAAGAAATTGTCAGAGATTAAAATAGTTCTCTAATTTTGTGACGCCAAAATTAATGACAGATTCTAATTTTCTATCACTAGTTTTGGTTATTAAATTAGCTTTTTTTAGTAGTGGATATATCTTTTCTCACTCTCCCTTCAATCAAACAAAAGAGGGAGAAGAACTCTCTCCTCTTTTTTCCTCTTTCTCTCATACTAAACAACATATGTAGGCTTTGTTTGGCCCGTCCCATCCACTAGCGGATAGCGGTTGAGACTAGCGGGTGACAAGTGTTTGGTAAACACTAGAGATTAGCGTTTTTCGGGTAGCGTTTAGCGTTTTTTGAAACGTTACTTCAAGTAGCGTTTTGGCATTTTTTCCCCTTATTATTTTTCTTAAATTACTTCTCTTTCCCAATTAAACATTTTGTTATCATTGAATAACTTAATCTTTAATTAAATATCATTTTATGTCATTTTACATTTATCATCAGCTATTTTAACCGTTAGTTTTACCAAACACATAATTTGCTATCAACTACCTTATCCGTTATCCGCTCATTTGCTATCCGCTACTTTTTAGCAAAGAGAGCCTTAATCTACTATATTTCTCATTTATTTATTTCTTCTCTCTTTCACCTCTTTCTCTCTCTCTCTCTCTCTCCTATTTCCCTCTTGAAGCAATGAATTGAATTGGATGTATTTTTTTCTTTGTCAAGAATTGGATGTATCTTTTTGTTGGCTATATAAATATATATATATATATATATATTGTTTCCCATTTGATGGGATTTGTGATTCTACATAATATTGTTTGAATTTCTGTCTTCAACTATGCATATAAGGCAATAATTCTAATCATTCTAGTTTGTGTATCAGAATGTACATCAACAATAATATCTTGTTCATTGTTTTCCAATTCTTGACTTGTATCCTCAAGATCTTGTCGCTTACACTTTTGGTTACAATTTCTGGTAGCAGACCCAGCATAAATTGCACCCATGCAGAGTGACAAATATATAGGAAGACTCAAAGCTCCATCCCTTGCTCCATAACATTCTTCTCCCCATGACATGACCCTCAAAAGTTCCATCAACTACCCTCCAATGACCAACCTTTAGGTTGACTATTTGTTTGTATGCTCAAAAGACAAGAATTTTCATGGAAATTGGAACAAAGTTATAAAAAAAAAAGTAAAGTAAGAAAATGGCATTCCAATTGGATAAAATTGTGTGTTTGAATGAGTGTGTGTCTAACTCTAACTCATTTAGAATAAATTGATTTGATTAAAATTGACTTTAAGTTAAATGTCTTTCATCAAAAACAAATATGATGTAAACTTATTGGCATTTGTTTGGTGGGTACATGTTGAACAAGTGGTAGTGTAAAAGCTATTATTTAGATTCAAAATCAATTTTAGGTGGCAACAACCATCCACGTCATTTTGTTAAAATCAAATTTTCTCATGGAATGATACCAAACACACTCATCTACAACCACATTAACAAAATCATACTGAGTTTGTCCCCTCGAGGTAGCTTACATGGTATTAGCTGCGGGGCATTATTGTGTGGTGTGCGGGTTCAATCCGCTGTCTACCTGGTCCCCGTCCCCTAGTGTGTGTGAGTTTGGCCATAATTGGGCCTCCTTTGAACAAAAAAAAATCATAGTGAGTTTTCACATCCTGAGACATGTTAATACAGAAGCTACAAATACTAGGTTTTAACAAGATCCCTTATGTACTTGATTGAATTGGAGTACTCATTATATTCTCTTCAAAAAAAATTATTTGCTTAAATAAAAAATTGGTTCAAAACGCGGAACTAAACAGGCTTAAAAGGGATCCCCTTATGGATATGGAACCAACTCATGATGCCTTAAAAGGGAAAAAATAACGGTAAGAGAAAACTAGAAAAAGCCTGTGTTTTTCTTTATTTTTATCCTTTTCTACTAAAGAATTTAGAGGAATGATGAGGAATCCACTGTCCACAATTCTGCGAGTCTCAGCAATATAGATAATGTATCGGCAGAGTGTGTTTTACTGTATTAATTTGCAGACACTGAATGGAAAGAGGATAAGAGCAAACAATCTTTCAGAGCAGAGAGTATCAGTGTTCCACTCCTCCTTCAATAATTTACAACATACACCGAACTAAGCGTGCTAATCTGGCAACCCCTGCAAGTATCAAGTACTGTATCAAATACTAGTCAAATACTAGAATATAAATAAGAAGCATAAGTAAATTATGAAGTTTTGAATCTAAAAACAATACTAGTAGTATAAAATAGGGGTGGCATTAATTTCAGTGTATTTGTGGACCAAATGTAGAAGGACACGTACGGAGCACAAACCGAGAAAACAGCAGTGGCTGGCTCTCTAATGCGATCTTTGATTTGTCGTTGCTTGGACATATCATCATGGGCATAGCAGCTTCTCTGTTCATGGGGTCCATTGTTTTCATATTTCTATTTTAGTTTAATGTTATTTTATCAAAGTTTTTCGGTTAAAAATAGTCAAAAATTATATTACAATACTAATTAACTAAGTTTTTTAAACTATTAATCAATCTATTTTTTCACAGTTTTTAGTCAATTACATAAAAAACTGTAAAAAAAAAGTTGGTTAAAGACTTAAAAAAACTTGATTAATTAATATTATAACGTGATTTTTAATTATTTTTGGCTCGAAAACATCGACCGAATAACATTTTTCTTTAGTTTAATATTTTCAATAGCTTCCATAACTCAACACCAAAAGAATATCATAATTTTTTTTAATCAACTAATCATCAACAAACTATATAAAAAATAAAGGGTCGGTGAAATTACCAAATTACCCATTTAACTTTTTACTTTTTTGATGATATCTTTAGAAATTTATAATTATTCTATTACATTTTTTGTGGGTCTCACTTTCTCCCATCAATTTTTAAGTTTTTTTTATCTCACATTTAAAACCAACTTTTTTACTTCCCTCTCACTCTTATCTTTCTCAATTCTCTCTCTCTCTCTCTCTCTCTCTCTCTCTCTCTCTCTCTCTCTCTCTCTCTCTCTCTCTCTCTCTCTCTTCAAATTTCATTTTTTTGATGTATCTATTTAATTAAAATACTAATCATCAACTATCTATTTTTCAACTATCAAGTATATATTGGCGGTCAAAAAAAACTATCAAATATATATTTAATCAACTCAACCACTATGAAAAATACAAAACTACTTTTGTCAAAAAAAAAATATCAAACTACTCATGTCTAAAATATATATCTAAGAATATAAATAACTAATCAAATTACCAAATTGCACACTTAATTTTTTGTTTTTTTAGGGCAAATTTGGAAACCCGTATTTATTTTATCTCATTTTTTATTTTTGTGGGTCCCACTTTCTGTCATCATTTCTTAAATTTTTTTATCTCACATTTAAAGTTCACTTTTATCTCTCTCTCACTCTTATCTTTCTCAATTTTCACTCTATCTCTCCCATTTTTATTCTCTCACTCTCACCCCTTTCTCTCTCTTCGTATTTCATTTTTTTAATCTATCTACTATCTATTTAATCAAAACACTAATCCACAACTATCTATTTATAAAAATTATTTTATCTTTTTTTTAGTTTTAACGGGTAAACATTACATATTGTTGATACAATTTCATTATTTTGATTTCTTACGGGGAAATGTAACATGTTGTCGATATAATCATTTTTATATTTGTTTTCATTAATGTCTTTATTTCTTATAAATAGACATTTCTCTTGAGTCGTGAAAGTACTAGATATTGTTGAAAAAAATTATTTTTTAGTTTCAACGGGTAAACATTTCATGTTGTTGCTATAATTTCATTACTATTAATTTTTTATGATGGAACATTACACATTGTTAAAATAATTATTTTATATTTTGTATCTGAGATACAACGGAAAAATATTACATGTTATTAATATAATTTTACTACTGATAAAATGTATTTGGTGACGATCAAAAATGTCAAAAGAAAAAATATTCTAAAGTTGTGAAACTCTATTTCTTAATAACTTGAAAGATTTAATGTAATTGAATTATGTCTAAGTCTATTTATACAAAGAATATGATGTTACACGTGCGTATGCATGGGTATACTTCTAGTTCTATATAAAAACAAGTTAAGACGAGTAGGATAACTTGTCAAAAAAAAGACGAGTAGGATAACAAGGCTCACCAGAATTAGTAACAAGGCCTAAAGAACACTTAAAAAGTATTTATATAGTACTCCCCACTAACAATGTCCTGATATTCACAGTCGAATTTGAATATGTATTTTTATGGAACTAGACACGACGCCCGTGGTACGCACGGTGAGCAGACTAAAAGTGTTCAATCCAAACAAGCATACATGGAATGAATTTAATACGTGGAGACAATAAATATGACGGTTCATATTGCACGAGTTTATCGTTTGGTGAGACGTTTCAAAATTTAAGGAGTGCTAAAATAATTGAAAAACATAATAGTTGCGACACATAGTTAGACGCGTGTAATATTGAGCGTTAGCCGAGCACTTTATATAAAGATTACAAGATGATGCTAGAAAAAGTGAAAGCCGTTTATGTTCCTGGTGAAAAAGAAAAGAGTCGCTTTCCTTCCCCATCTCTATTTGATACAGCTAGAGTTTTAACACAAACGCCTTGACCAGTACATAAGTCGAAGGGGGATTATTTAGTAATAAATGAGGTTAACAAAAATTGTAATAGGAAATATATAAGGTGTAGAGGATGAAAAAACATGGTCATGCGATTGATAAATATATGTGAACCTAATAAAGTAGTACTGAATCTCAATCAAATTACGCTTTCAACATCGTCGTCGTCGTCGGGGTGGTGCACCATCAATACTAATCTCTTGTTAGGATTCCTCCTCCATGAAATGAACCCAGTTGTTGCCATCGAGTTGTCTGTGTGGTTCTTCATGTAGTACGGCAATATCTTCTTGGATTCGCACTTCTCTGATTTTTGATTTCGCGACTTTCGATTTTCCCCCTCTCATCATTTCGTTCTCTTCTTCTTTCTCTCTGAAATATATTTCTTCTTCTTTGCTTTTGGTTTTCAGTTTCAGGGATTCTTTCCCAGTTTCGTTTTCGCTTTCTTATTCTTTCTATCATTTGTGATAAAAAAATTTCAATTTTTTGGCTCTCTTGTTTCTGCTTTTTTTGTCTCCTCTTCCGTCTCTCTTTTTTGTGTTTCTCTTCTCTCTTAGTAATATGGCTCTCGGGTGTTTGTTTTGTGGTATTTAGCCGGATACTTTCTATTACTCATTGTGTATAAGGGTGTATGTACTTTGTTAAAGTAGTCTACAAAGTAGACTTTTGGTATTTAGCTGGATACTTTCTATTAACCATTGTGTCTAATGGTGTATATATGTACTTTGTTAAAGTAGTCAACAAAGTAGACTTTTGGTATTTAGCTGGATACTTTTTATTAACCATTGTGTCTAAGGGTGTATGTACTTTGTTAAAGTAGTCTACAAAGTAGACTTTTGCACGCTCTATGAATATAGACTTCTCAGCTACTCTGTTAGTGTAGCAAACTATTGGGGACCATCGTGGGGTTGTTTGTGACTTACTCCCTCCGTTTCAATTTATATGTACTATTTGTCATTTTTCTTTGTCTCAAATTATCTATCACTTTAGAATACCAATGCAACATTTATTATTTTTTTCCAACAATACCCTAATTTTTATTTGTATTTCCAAAGTTTCCATTAGTCTCTCCTCATAATATTTTTGGGGTATTTTAATCCTACCATATTTTTTGAGCATAAAAAGTAGTATATCTAATCATTTTCTTAAGACCCGCACATAATCTTAAACGACGGTTAAATTGAGACGGAGGGAGTAAATGTTTGGTGCGAATGGGCCATCATGTATTAGTACAAACTAAAGGTGCAAAAATAACACTGTTAATTTCCTTCAAGACTCCCCCCTTATATTCCACAATGGGGTGTAGTTAAATGCCATATTCTCACTGGTAAAGGGAAAAAGATAAATTATCTCATTTTGCAATTTATTTGGCAGAAAAGGTAGTCAGAGAACAATACCTGAAAACAGGATATTTCTTTCCACTTGTTCCTGCATTATACTTAAAATTTCCATAATAAGAACCAAGGTTGGAGAACTTCAGGTGGCTAAAAATATCATATGTAGTACGAAAATAAACCTGCAAATGAGAAGCTTCTATGGTAGCCTACAATATAAAGCACATCAGGTACCACTGTAGTCTATAGACACACCCCCACAGCAAACAAACGCAATTGGTGATAGAGGGAAAATGTAAAAATAGCTGAGATTAAACATAATAATAAGGAGAGCATATAAAGCAGACTGTTAACCAAGCTTGTCTGTGAAATAAAGATTCTCAATTCATAGTATTAGAGAGTTACAAACTTAAAATAGAAAAGAAATATTTTACAGTGGAATTATAATTATGTACATTAAATCCTAAAACTACTTTAAAAATAATTCTTCGACACCTCTTTGTCTTTGTGCACCTCTTATTTGCTTCAAAATTATTATATGTACTCTTTATTCATGCCTTTAGAAGCCTTTCTCTTTGTGCAACTTCAACCAACATTGCCTTCGGTCTACCTATAATAATTAGTCACCATAAATCAAGTAATGGAAATCATATCCAAAGAAAGTCGCTCACCAATCTAAGAGTATCAACTTACCAACTCTTTCAGTAGCAAGTGTTAGCAATATCTCCTGGATATCCAACTCTAATCATAAGCAAAACTAATAAAACAAATCACATAAAAACATTAGGAAGACATACCAACAAATTAACCTCTTAATTTCCATATATAACTTGATTTTTTCAGATTCTATCACCTCTTGAAGAGAATGGGATCCGAAAAACTGGAACTTGTATAGAAACCACAACTAAGGTGATAGACGTGAGATACCTTGCATGATCTGAGCAGTGGAATAACGCGATGAGAGAAGAACCAACCAGGAAATAAGAGAGAATTAAACCCAGGAAATGAGAAATGAGGGGAGACACGATTTCAAGGCGAAGCGGCGCTCGGCAAGGTGGCAAAATAGCGCGGCGACGGAAGCAGCAACATAGAGGTGGTGGCAGCCGTGACATCGGAGAAAATGCATCAGTATTCAGTATCTTTCAAATGACCCACAAAAAATGTTCATAAATCACTATTTTTGACAGCTCAAATGAACTCACACGGCTTCGATTCATACCTTTGTTGAAGCGATTTATGACGAAACCCACAGAAATGTAGTGCGTGGCTTACACACGTCGAAGAAGCAGTTGGTCGTGTGTGTGTTCCCTTGCAGCAGTAGATTGTTGTGACATTTTGGGGTTTGGAGGTGGTGATTCAACGGTGTGCTCACCGGAGTGAAATCGGTGATTTTTCTCCTTTTCCCATGTTTCTTCTAATGTTACGCTTCTTTGGTGCATGGAGAGGATGAAGGGAGAGGAGGAAAGGAGGGGGTTGGAGAGAGAGAGGAGAGGATGCAGGAAGACGAGAAAAGGACTACCAGAGGGATGAAGGGAAAAAAGAAGAGGAAGAGGAGGCGTGGAGCTTTGGCTTTAGCTAGATGCAAAACTACACTTGACATTGGCTTTAATTTCAGATGTGCCATCGAGTGGGGACCCACAAAGTTATTGAATAACACGTCATAGTACTGAATTAGTAAGTGTTTCATATTCTGAGAGCCAATAGTTTTACAACTTGCTATTTTGGGCGGTAACCAAGCAGAAAGTAGACCCTGAATTATATTTAGGGGATATGAGATGAATCCTTGCTCACTAAATCAACTTTCGTTGCCGGTGTATATCAAAATTCTATAGGCTGATTTTCTAGTTATCGACATCAAACGTTTGTATATTTGCATTTTTCACTTTTTATAATAAATAATATCATCCCTCTAAAAAGTAAATAAATAACATCAATTAAAACTCTAGTGAACTCTATAGGCTCATTCGTTCTCTAAAGGATTGGGGTCCCAAGCCGTTTCGCTTTATTAATGGGTGGTTAGAACATGGTGAATTTTGCCCTTTTGTGAACTCTTGTTGGGATGGTTGCGGCATTCATGGCAATAAAGCTTTTGTTTTGAAGGAAAAATTCAAATTTCTCAAAGCTAAATTGAGGGATTGGAACAAGGAGGTGTATGGTGTTATTGATTTGAACATTGGGAAGGAGGTTCAGGACATTAATATGTTAGATGATATGTTGATTGACTCTTTCGATACCGAAGTGCTCCTGCGGAGGAAAGAAGCCACTGCTAAGTTTTGGAAAGATATTAGAATGAGGGAAAGCTTATTATATCAAAATTCTAAATCTCGGTGGATTAGAGAGGGCGATGCCAATTCAAAGTATTTTCATTCTCTCATGAATAGTCGAAGGAGGAGAGGTAAATTTCTCCTTATGGATGCGAATGGTGCTTTAATTGATGATGCGAGGGAGGTAAAAGACATGGTTAGAAGGCACTTTGAGAAGTGCTTTGAAGAGACTCAACAGGCTCGGCCCAATCTTGATGGGGTTGTTTTTAAACAAATTTCTAGTGGTGATAATGACCTTTTGGTGAAGCCTTTCTCGGAGGAGGAGATTAAGGAGGAGGTTTGGAACTGTGACGGTGATAAGAGTCCGGGACCAGATGGGTTTAACTTGAAGTTTATTAAAGAGTGTTGGGATTTGGTTCGGGAGGATATAGTAGCTTTTTTCCATGAATTTCATATGAATGCGTCTTTGCCAAAAGCTATCACGGCCTCCTTTATTGTTCTTATTCCCAAAAATGATCATCCTCAAAGTTTGGGGAATATAGGCCTATTTGTTTGATCGGTTGTATTTATAAAATTCTTGCCAAGGTGCTTGCTAGTAGGTTGAAGAGAGTTCTTCCCAATGTTATTTCTAGTTGCCAATCGGCGTTTTTGGGGGGTCGTCACATTCTAGATGGTGTTTTGGTGGTGAATGAGGTTGTTGATCTAGCTAAGAGAAGGAAGGAAGATTGTTTGTTATTTAAACTTTAAAGTTGATTTTGAGAAGGCCTATGACTCTATTTCTTGGAATCTCCTAATCTACATGATGGAGAGGATGGGATTTGGCTCGGCGTGGATTAGGTGGGTGAAGGCTAGTGTGCGTTCTAGTTCCATGCCCGTGTTGGTTAATGATAGCCCAACTAATGACGTTCAAGTTGGTAGAGGCCTTCGTCAAAGTGATCTTCTTTCTCCTTTTCTTTTCTTGATTGTAGCAGAGGGTTTGACGGTTATGATGTCAAAGGCGGTGGAGGTGGGGTCGTTTGTTGAATATAAGGTTGATGATAAACATCGCTTTTCTATGCTTCAATTTGCCGAAGACACCATTATGTTGGGGAAGGCAACATGGGGGAATTTGTGGTGTATCAAATCTTCTTAGAAGCTTTGAAATGGTGTCGGGGTTGAAGGTTAACTTTCATAAAAGTAAACTTATTGGTATCAATGTGTCAGATGATTTCTTAGAATCGGCTTCAACTTTTCTTCACTGTCGAACGAAATCTATTTCATTCAAATTTTTGGGAATTCCCGTGGGTGCAAATCCAAGACGGAGTTCAACTTGGAAGCCGGTTATTGATGAGATTCGGAGATTGGCTTTGTGGCAAGGGCGTTTCTTGTCTATTGGAGGTCGGGTAACTCTTATAAACTCCGTTTTAAATAGCATACCCCTCTATTATTTGTCTTTTTATAAAGCGTCGAAGGTGGTGATAAAGACTCTTATTAAGCTTCAAAGAGATTTCTTGTGGGGGATCAATGAGGATTCGGGGGGCATGTATTGAGTGGCTTGGGAGAAGATTTGTAGATCTAAGGAGGAGGGAGGGTTAGGTGTGAAGGATATTGAAATGTTTAATATTGCTCTCTTGGCCAAATGGAAGTGGAGGTTGATGTCGGATGAAGGTGCGCCTTGGAGGGGTATTCTTTCGTATAGATATGGTGATTTGGGGTCTATTTTTTTCAATGGTTCAACATCGGTGCATATAAGGGAAGATTCTTTGTGGTGGCGCGATCTTAGGTGTGTGGGGGAGGAGAGGTTCTCAGTGGGTTGGTTCGAATCAAATATAAGACGGAGATTGGGGGATGGCAGCAGAGTGGATTTTTGGCATCATCATTGGCTTGGGCAATTTCTGTTGAAGATTGAGTTTGGCAACATTTTCAACAATTGTAATAATAAAAATGTGAGACTGGCGGATCTAGGAGTTTGACGTGATGATCATTGGCAGTGGAATTTTTCTTTTTACGCAGGTGCTGGATCCGCATTCTGTGATGAAGTTGATGAGTTGTTGACGATTCTGCGTGATGTTCATATGGCCCGTGGAGTTGCTGACCGATGGTGTTGGTTTATTGATCCGCTAAAATCCTTCACGGTTCGGTCTTGTTACCAATTTCTTTTGCAAGCCAATCAACTTTCAGCCGTGGACAGCAGCATGCCAGTTTCGACTCTGCAGAAATCTGACTTGATAGCGTTATGGATGACTCGTATTCCAGCCAAGATCTTGTTGTTTGGTTGGCGTATATTCAACAATTCTATACCTGTTCGGTCCCGGTTACTTAGACGACATGTTATTCACTTGGAGGAGGATGCGGTCTGCGTTTTGTGTAGGTCTCACATTGAGGATTCTCATCACTTGTTTTTAGCTTGCGATTTTTCTTTGAGGGTGTGGGGCGAGATTGGTCGTTGGCTGAATGTTCAAGTGCCTTGCCCATCTACTTTAATTGATCATTTTCTACGCTTTGGCGACCTTTGTACTGGTAAGAAAGCGAAGAGGATCAAACATCTTATTTGGTTGACAATTTGTTGGTGTCTTTGGCTATCTCGTAACAGTGTTTGTTTTAGAGGGGTAGAGCAAATGTAGACTCGATAGTGTCCCAGGTGAAGTTCTTATCTTGGGGCTGGTTCATTTACGGGGTGGGAAGGAATTCTTGTTGTATTCCATCACTATGGTGGAATAATGCACTTTCATGTATAAACAACCTGTGATCTCATCCTTGTATTTGTGGTTTTGAACACCCCTAGTGCTCCTATTAATGCAACATTGCTTATCGGAAAAAAAACATCAATTAAAACTTTTATTCTCTTGTAGTCTGTATCTTCTTTTATTTTATAGGAAAATCTTCTTTTTTGGTAACACGTATTTTCTAAACTTTATATCAAATTAATACTTTTTTTTCTTTTAACTAGTAGTTTGTTTATATGAAATTTTATTTTTTCTTTATTATTTGACTTTTTATTAGGAAATTTTTTTTACCAACATTATATATAATAAGTTTATATGTAAGGCATTTCATATCGGTTAAAAACGACATTTCATATTGGTTCATGAATTTATCTATTTAATAGATAAATCCGTTTTTGTTATTTTTTAATAACGGAATTATCTATAGTGGGGCTAAATCCGTTATGAATTTTTTCCTTAAATGAATTTATCTGATTACAAGATAAATCTGTTTTTGATTTTTTTTTCAGAAAACGGATTTATCTTTAAAATAGAAAAAAACTGTTAGTTGTAACTCTGAGGGGCATTTTGGGAATATCATATTTTCTGGGGGTATAGGGGGAAACTGTGGGGTACCAAAAAAAACCCAAGATACAATGAATACCAAGCCCAAACATTTGCAGGTCTGTCCTAGGATGCAAGCCTTGATGGGTAAGGACTAATTAAAGACCAAGTGGACCCAAATATTAACTCTAAGAACCCAAAAATGTAAGAGTGTTAATAAAGACACCCCCAATTTTGAAGGGCTACCCCCCAATAAAGACATTTTCAAAAATACACCTAAAATTTATCTTTTTTTGTTGACAAAACCTAAAATTTATCTTGTATTCAGCCATATTTCAAAAAGAAGTTAATTACGTTATGTAATCTTTTGTTTCGATAACGTGAATAAGTAATTACGCTATGTGATTTAAGTGTGCAATTATTTATTTATCTTCAGAGAGATATGGATGTTAGAGGGTTTGTTTCTGTAATTCAGGGGTTTTTAGAATGAATATAATGAAAGGGCTTCCCCCAATAAAGAAAATTTCAAAAATACACCTAAAATTTATCTTGTATTCAGCCATATTTCAAAAATAAGTTAATTACGTTATGTAATTTAAGTGTACAATTATTTATTTATATTAAGAGAGATATGAATGTTAGAGAGTTTGTTTCTATTATTCAAGGGTTTTTAGAATGAATAGCATGAGAGTTTGCCTGACTCTAAGTGGTTGGACGACAAAGTTTGTAACATTTTTCCTTCTACGGTTAGAATAGAAAATAATAAACCATATTTCCTAACCATGACCGTTGGTATAAGAGAAAAATATCATCTAGTTAATGAGGCAATGATTTCATATAGATATTTTGGGGATGTTGCAGTCTCACCTAACGATGATGATAGATATGACGAATACTCTATTCATTATGATAGTTTATTGTACTATTTGGATGGCTATAACATGTGTTTATTTTTGGGTTACTAACTTAAGAATAATTTTTTTGAACGCCTTAAAAAAATTAAAATAATAAATCTGTAAACTCTAAATTAGCTATTTTCAGTATACGGTTTTTAAAAATGTATATCATGAATACCTAATTTACAGTACATATTTTTATGAAACAGAGTACCATAAAAAGGTATTTTATGGCACACAACTAGTTTTTGAAACTGAATATCGTAAATTATCTATTTACGGCGCCTTGTTGTTACACACACACACACACACACCATAATCATCTAATTTACGACAGATACGAAAAGTTAAGAAAATTAATTAAATTTTCAAGTGTAATGAGAGAAAGAGAGATGAGAACGCTTAACGAACCCATTAAGGATATCATTTTATCATCCATCCTTTTAAATACTTTTGAGGAAGCAAATAGATGACGCTTTGAGTTGTGTTGCGCTTTCTTTGAAAAAATAGGAATAACCTTCATAATAATTTGTATTAGGGAGAATTTCATCATTCTCTTCCTTATAATTTTAGGGTTACATGTATTAGCGAGACACTCTCATTTTTTTGGGCTTTGAAATGAGACGTTCTCGTCAAAGCTACAAGTTTATGAGCAAATTTTTTAAAGATTTCAATTTATCAAGATTCAAACACAAATCTCTGGATTTATACTCAACTTGCGTTATATGTGTACTCCTAATATCAAAGAAGTATGGTAGCTTGAGAATGTGCATTAGTATTAGAGCAGTCAACAAAATCACCATTTAGAATCAATTTCTGGTACCCGGACTTGAGCGATGATATGTTAAATCAATTATATGGTGTTAATATCTCTTCTAAGATTGATCTTTGGAGATGGTACCATCAAATCAAAATTTGGCCGAGAGACAAATGGAAGACGACTTTCAAAACGAGAGACAACTTGTACAAATGAACAATTATCACTATTACAATTTAGGCTTTTCGCATCGGTTAAAAATCACTTTTCGCATCGGTTCCGCGTCCGTTACAGATTTAGGCGTTGTTAAAAGTAAGCACCATTTTTCATTCTCCTTATATTATATGCTGCTGCTCAATAATTTCATCATCACCTCTTTCTTTCCTAGTACTACTACTTGTTTTTCTCAACTTCCCACCTATCTTGGGTTAATAACCAAAAACACTTTCTTCTCTAATTTTAGTTTTTTCCCTATTTCTCTTATCACACAAGACAACTGACTCGTTTCATTTTTCAATCTTTTTTCTCCTTTCTTATTATAGCAATACTCATATATTATATATTTATAAAACATGCACTACCCTCTTTTATTTATGTTACCTTTAATGAAGCTTATTTAAAATCTATTTCAGGGATGTTGTGGAGGATTACATTTTAGTGATGTTATATGCTTGGACATTGAAAAAATGGAATGGAGCAAGGTTGTTACAACTGGTTAAAAACCAGGTGCAAGAGACAGTCACAGTGCTATTGTTGTAGGACACAAAATGATAGTTTTTGGTGGTACAAATGGGTTCAAGAAAGTGAATGACATTCTAAGTTAATGGTGATTATATATATGACAAAACTAACTTAATGGTGCCTGCTTCTAAGTTCTAATTAGAGCCCACATCAGCTGTTGCGTAAACAAATAAAAAGGAATTAAAATTACAATTAATATTACTTACAGTCTTCTCAGCAACAACTTGTGCTCTTTCAGATGTATAATTACCATTTCTCCTTTGTCTGGCTCTCTTCCACAGTTCATGGCGTTCGGGTGATGATGGGGGCTCGACAACTAGTGAAAAATCAGATTGAGATGCTTCTTGAATTTGTTTCTCCTTTTCTTCCAATATCTTTTCACGAAGAAGACCATAACCCCCACGAGACAATGTGTGCGGGTAGAGATTCTTTGACTGAACCTCTTGTGCTTGTTTTCTTTTCTCCTGGTAACAATAACATACCAATAAGAAAGGCAATAATGTTGGACACAATAATGAAATTAAACTAATCAATTCATTCAAGACAATATGCATCATTTCAATTCATTCAAGACACACATTTAGTTTAGAGAATATGTATCATTTCAACTTACTTTAAAGTTGGTTGTCAGTCGAGACTGAACAAACTTATTCCACGTCTCATCATCAATGAATGCATACTTCTCACAAGGAGATTCGTCCTTTCGTTTTCCAAATACATATTCGCTAGTGAGACGTGTTTTAAATCCCTTCCAAAGCTCACCCGCATGTTCCAATACTTTCTTCTTTATAAATTCAGTATTTTGAACGACATCAAAGGTCTCCTACATGATAGTGTCCCATATTAATAATATGATTAAACACAATAGATAATATTATAGAGCGTAATAGTGAAATACCAAGATAGTTTCCCATATCTTATTCTTAACATCGCCATCAACATCGGCCCACTCCATATCCAATATACTAGCCTTGCTTCGAGCTTGGATGCCCAAGAAACTTATGAATCTCTTTGCATTTGGCCCTTTAGCATTGGCAGTCAATTCATCAAACTCAATCACGGGCTTTTGATCACCAACACGGTCACGAGTTAGATCCTTTAGCTTTGTGGCACGTCTACCCTTTCTTTTGGTTGGAAGGATGTTTGATGGATCACCCATGGGTCTGTTTAAACAAAAACAATAAAGTATGAATAATAAAGAAATAGCATCATACATACAAGAATGTTAACAATTAAATAAATAAATAAATAAAATCCTGCTCATAGGTAGTATTGTAAGGTTTATTGGTTCATTGCCGAATCAACAATCAATCGTAAATAATTACTTTGTCTATTCCCATATTCCTTCATGATGATCATTACGAGTTGCATGAACGTCATCCACTTCACTTTCATCAATGAAAATAGGCAGACGTGATAAGAAAGAAGGAGTTTCAGAAATATGAAGAGTTGAATCTTGGTTTTGATCACTACCATGGAGAACCACAGACCATCTTTGGCTAGAAGGATCATTAACATAAAATACTTGTTTTGCATGGGATGCCATGATAAAAGGCTCTTCCTTATGAGCTACCTTGTTGAGGTCCACCAATGTATATCCTAGTTCATCAATTTGTACACCACTATTACTATCAACCCACTTACATTTAAAAATAGGCACAGTAAATTTAGTGTAGTCGACTTCCCAAATATCTTCAATGACTCCAAAATAAGATATGGATGCCATAACTGGGCTTTTATCTTTTGAACTAGAAAAGTGCATCGATTCAGCCACAACCATAACCCCACTGTTTTGCATGGTACTCTTATCATCTTGGGACTTTGTATAGAATGAAAACTTGTTGATATCATATCCACCCCAACATATGACATCAAAGCTAGGCCCAAGTGCTAGCCATTCTAATGTTTCAGAAACACTATCATCATTAACAATTTGTTGTTTAAACCAGTTTAGGAAAGTCTTGTTATGCTCAGTCAACAACCATTTTTCACTCATTCGAGGATACTTCTCCTTGACAATGATTTTATGAGTAGATAAGTAAGGTTGAACCTCAGCAGTGTTATTCAATATATACATATGTGCTTGAAGAACTTCTGCCCGACTCATGCTCTTTATAGACAAGCCCCGTGTACCCTTTCCTGCACATCTTCCCTCATGACGAGACCTAGGAATCCCTATAGGTTCCGTCTTTGACAAGTAATCTGAACAAAACTCGATAGCTTCTTCTGCAACATACCTCTGAATAATAGATGCCTCAGGACGATATTGGTTCTTCACATACCCTTTCAATATTTTCATGTAACGCTCAACCGGGTACATCCACCTTAAATAAACGGGCCCACACAATCTAATCTCCCTCACTAGATGAACAATTAGGTGGACCATGATGTCAAAAAATGAAGGAGGAAAATACATCTCCAATTGGCACAAAATAATGGAAGCCTCATTCTCCAAGCCATCCAACTTTTGGGGGTCAATGGTTTTGCTACAGATAGTATTGAAGAATATGCACAACCTAGTTATGGCATGTCGAACCTTTTTAGGCAAAATGTCACGAATAGCCACTGGTAGTAGTTGTTGCATCAAGACATGACAATCATGAGACTTTAGGCCAACTAATTTGAGATCTTTCATCGAGACAAGTCTCTTGATATTTGAGGAGTAACCTTGTGGTACTTTGACACCTCGTAAACACTCACAAAAACTTCTTTTCTCTTTTTTGGACAATGTATAACATGCTGGGGGGAGATATGTGCCTTTACCTTTTTGCTGCGGAGCTAACTGCTCTCTTATACCCATCACAACCAAATCTAATCGAGCATTCACACCATCCTTTGTCTTTCCCTGAATATTGAGAAGCGTTCCAATAATTATACTATCACATACATTTTTCTCCACGTGCATGACGTCAATACAATGTCTAACATCAAGTTTGGACCAGTATGGAAGATCAAAGAACACTGACCTCTTCTTCCATTTATTTTTCTCATTAGATTGTTTTTGCTTTTTTCCAAATATAACCTTGATGTCCTTAATTCGTTGATAAACTTCTTCTCCAGTTAAGGCTTTCGGAGCAATTTCATTCTCTTGACATCCATTAAAAGCTTTTTTCAACCTACGATACGGATGATTACGTCTGAGAAATCTACGATGTCCAAGGTAAACAGTTTTCCTTCCATGTTGCAGTTGATCATAGTGTGTGTTTTCTTCACAGATAGGGCATGCTGTATGCCCCTTAACACTATACCCAGACAAGTTCCCGTATGCGGGAAAGTCATTGATTGTACAAAATAACATGGCACGCATCTTGAAATGTTCATTTCTATATCCGTCAAACACATCAACGCCTTCCTCCCATAGCATTCTCAAATCTTCAATCAAGGGACTTAGGTAAACATCTATGTCATTCCCAGGCTGTTTTGGGCCCGAAATCATCATAGATAACATCATGTATTTGTGCTTCATGCACAACCAAGGGGATAGATTGTAAATTATCAAGAGAACGGGCCATGAACTATGGTTACTACTTAAGTTACCGTACGGATTCATTCCATCCGTAGCAAGTCCAAGTCTAAGGTTTCTTGGTTCATTGCCGAATTCTGGAAACAAACGATTAATTTTCTTCCATTGCAAAGAGTCAGCTGGATGGCGAAGCTATCCATCACTAATGCGTTCATCTGAATGCCACGTAATATTCTTTGAGTCATTAGCATTAGCAAACAATCGCTTGAATCTTGGAATTATTGGAAGATACCATAACACTTTTGCTGGAGAACCCTTCGTGCTCACATCACAACTAGAATCATCACCCTGCACTTTGTAGCGTGATGCCCCACAAGTAGGACACGCATGTTTATCTTTAAACTCTTTCCTATACAATATGCAATCTTTAGGACATGCGTGTATTTTTTCATACTCCATACCCATAGGACATAATATCTTCTTTGCCTCATAGTTACGGTCTGGCAATGTGTTACCTTCTGGAAGCATGTTTTTCAGCAACTCAAGCAATTCTGTGAAACTTTTATTAGTCCACCCGTTTCTGGCCTTTAGGTTGACCAATTTTAACACAGCTGACAATCGTGTGAACTTGGTGCACCCCGGATACAACGACTCTACATTGTCGTTGCACAAAGTATCATACATACATGTTTGCTTAAAAGATTCTGGTCCAAGATCTCGAATCATATCTTCAATTCTGTCGTTCATATCTACATTAACCTCCTCTCTTTGGGAAGTGCTTGGTATTCCTGAGGATTCACCATGCCATATCCACCTTGTATAACTCTTGCTAAAGCCATCACAACGAAGATGATTACGTATGTCCTTAACAACTAGTTTGTCATTATTCAAACAATTAACACAAGGACAATAAAACTTACAATTAAGACAAGGACAAATAAACTTTCCATTACTTTTTGGACAAGTTTTTTTAGCAAATTCTAGAAACTCTTCCACGCCCTTCTCATACTCATCACTTAGGCGGCTAGTATTGATCCAACTACGATCCATAATTACTTGCGCGGCTAGTATTGATCCAACAATTAAACTCTACAACCGTATTGCACCTCCACCTCCCACTACCAATATCCTTTGTCGGTTTGAGATAAGCTAAAAAATATACGTGAGTGAAACTTTTAGTGAGTTATAAAAGTACTAAAATGAAAACTCTAAAATGCACAGCGAATTATATAAAAGCAAAAAACTAATTTGCTAATGGAAATCATAATTTGGGCAACAAAAGACTTCAAGAATTAGGGTAAGTCAAAGGCATAGTCCACAATTAGGGTACGAATGGAGAACGATACATACATCAGCGTCTAGAGGGTTTCAACTATTTCAATCTTTCACATTCAATTTCACTCAAAGAATGAAGAAAAATAGCATACGTATGATAAGTGTGCTGCTATTTCTTTTACTATGCTACAAGGCTTGAAACTCATACACAGAATCATGCTACAAGGCTTGGACCTACCAATTGTTTGGACCTTATCTCAATTACCATATGACAAATGTAGCTGAAATATTGGAGGTGAAAGCCAACATCCCTATTTGAACTTTAAAAAGATAAATAAACACGTTGGGAAGATGGGTGTATTGATATATAGTTTATTTTTTGAATGAATCTTTTGCCACTTATGTATTTAGTAGTATATTTTTAATAAAAGGATTCCCATAACATCAAACAATATAATCCAATTTTTAACGTTCCTTAAAAAAACAGACCAGAATTTATAACAATTGATTATCAGCATGCTACCCTGGATTTGAAGAAATTATGAAGTAATAGAAATCAGGGGAGGAGAAAAGTGATGAAAAGCCATAGCCACAAACTTAAAGAATGAGCAAAAAAATTCAAGTAATCATAATTGAAGTTAAGCTATGTATAAAAGAGCTTATTGCATTATCAAACTAACTAACCTTACCTAACCTTTATTTGACACAAACAAACAGGGAGGTTTATAAGGAAGAAATGGCAATCATCATATCTACGTAGCCTTGAATTTCCTAGATGACAGCACAATGAAGATAAATTGTTTTACTGAAAAAAGAAGCAGTTCACATGTTTCTCGTTCACACAGTTGAACAAAGTCTTGCAAAATGTTGAATTCATTCGTTATGTGTACATTTTATGTAATGTGATGTAGATAAGTTAACAATTAAATATGCTCTAAGTAAAGCGCTGGACGGAGTAACTGGCGTCTTCACCTCCTAGACTATGGGTAGGCATTTGTGATGTGGGCGTGGCTGATAATCCAGGGAATATAGTATAATGCTGCAGAGTTTTGTCTTCTTCAGAGGTTTTATTGGGAATACATATTAATCCATACATGATTTCCTTTCACTGCCGTAAATCAAGATTTGGTTCGTCCATTGTCACATAGACTCACATCTCAATTGGAGTTTGGCAATGGCACGTTTGGTGAAGAATGGAGTTGGCGCATCACAGTCTGCAATACCTCCATCAGCATATCTACCCCCCATTTAAGATGAATAAAGTATCAGAAGTTTACATTTTATGTTATGTTTTACAAGTTCTCCATGGATTTGCCAAATAGACAATAATATGACTTTCTGTTGTTCCCAGTACCAGAAATATAACTATGCTTAATCGTGCAGTATGTTAGCAATTTGTGATTATATGTAACTATAACCCCTTCTAGAAGAAAAATAAAAGTTAAATGACCTTCTTTGATTACTGTTATCTGTTTTATATTCTACGGGGGTAAAATCTATTTCATTCTGACAAGTTGGTAGAAAAATATTTCAAGAGCAGATGCTGGTTTCCATTTGGTCCTTCCGTAGAAGAGAACCGACTACATAATGCAGATGTGCAGGCAGATAATTTTGTACAAAGCATCCTAATCCTAAGCAATTTAAATTATGTGAGTTTTTGGCATGCTACTATGAACAAGCATGTGAAGTTGATCCTGATTATTCCTGGACATCTAAGTCTAACAAGCAATGTCATCACACCACCGCTTATCAGGACTGTCTAAATTAGCAGTATGTCATATTACATAGTTTGTATGTATATAACAGTAGGTAACTGAAACACTCATCTAGCAAGTTTTAGGAAGTTTACTTGGAGCCAGTCTAATCAGAGCCACACACGCAAGCACATAAACAAAGGAGGTTCTATAAGCATAGTAAAAAAACAACACAAGCCTTGTAGCATGATAACTAAAAAGAAAATAAAAACAATATAAACCAGTTTATTTTAAAAGTTCAAGAAATCACCACCGAACAGAATCATATAGATTGAAACTCATACACAGAATCATGCATTTCAAAGAAAAAATGGAAGCAACATAACAATATATACATGGCATAAGCAAAACAACAGATTACACCCAAAAATTTAAAGAACAAATCAAAGAAAAAGAGATTGAAATAGTGTGACTTACAACTATAACGGCGAATGAACGAGAAGTGTGGAGCGTAGAACCGGTTCGGACCTAAAGAACAAATCAAAGAAAAAGAGATTGAAATAGTGTGACTTACAACTATAACGGCGAATGAACGAGAAGTGTGGAGCGAGAAGTGTGACTTACAACTATAGTGAGAGTGAGTGGGTTTCGCGAGAGTGGTTTTTGGTTTCAGAGTGAGAGTGCTTCACGAAGAGAGAAGGACGGCGTGAATGGGAGCGATGGAATCTTGTGCGTGAACGGTGTGAACTTTGTGCGTGAACGGCGTGAATGCGTGAACGGCGGACGGCGGACGGTCTTGGTTGCAGAGTGAGCGTGTTTCGCGAGGAGGATTTTGGTTGCAGAGTTAGTGTGTAACGAAGAGGGGTTTTTGGTTGAAGAGGGTGAGTGTACGCTTCGCGAAGGGTTTTAGGAAATGGATTTTTCACATCGGGTGCAACAATAGAACTGATATTAAAAGTGTAATCATGACTTTCTACATCGGTTCCTATATCAACCGATGCGAATAATGTTCACAAAATTTCTAAATTGCCAGCGCCTTTTTATCCACATCGGTTAGTTACTGAACCGATGCGAAAAATGTTTAAATAATTTCAAAAATGCCACCGCCTTGGTATCCACATCAGTTAGTATTTGAACCGATGCGAATTCATGATGTAAAATCCATTTTTTCTACTAGTGTATGCCTTATGGGTTATCAAATTCCCCAAGGACACATATGTGTCTAAGGAATCAAGCACACCTGCCCTTTATTGGTGAGTTTGTTGTTATGTATGTGATGATATCTTGATCTATATATACCAAAACTAAAGAAGTGCGTTTATGGCATACTCAACAAGTGCTCCAGACTCTTCATGGGCAAGAACTCTAGGCCAAAGTGAAGAAGTGCTCATTATTGATTGACTAGGCATCTATTCTTAGATATTTAATAACTATAGAAGAATTCGAGTTGACACAAGCTACATAGAAGTTTGGGAAATGACATGAGAAACAATAAATCGAATAGCCTCCAAAAAGTGGAGCAAAGTACTATGTGAATACTGAAAGCTATCATTTGAGTGCACCTTTAAGAATGCTGAAAATTGTCATTCGAATAGGTCTCTTAAAAATGACTTTCAAAGGACCAACAATACAACTACTAACAATTGCTACTTGAATAGGATTTTAATAAATAGTTTCTAAGGAATTAAAATGGCTATTCGAATACAAATATTTTTTCACGCAATTTATCTTTCTTCTTGCGCTTTTATTTGTGTTATTCGTAGTTTGAATCAAACACTTAATCACTTAACTCATTACTCTTTAAGATAGTTGGAGAACTCATAACTAAGAAACAAAAACGTTTCCCTCAGCGTAATCATCGTTTGAAGAAAATGAAATCACTCTCGAGAGTTATTAGTCGAATCCTTAGCTAACTTTCAATCGGCAACATGTCATGGGTGACTTTAATCCCACAACTATAAAGGAAGAGAGGCGGTAGTTAAATCTTGTCAAAATAAGAGAGGTAGTAACTAAGTACTATTGCTCCTAAACGACATTCCGTTCGGGTGTGGATTGTCGTTTTGTTAGTTAAGAATTCGGTATTGTCGTTCTGAATCTGAATCCGTTGTGATGATGTTGCATGCATCAGAGAACTAATGCACACTCGAAGACTGAAGAGGACATCTTCAATGAACTGAAATGAACTTCGTAATTGCAAAGAATCCCGTTAATCTTCTCAACTCTCATTCATCGTGTGCACTCAATCGTTTCCGTGTCCCTTCACTTCTTCTTCACAGTTCCGGTACAAAATGGACACGTGGCTCCAAAACCCTCGGGATTTCCTTTTTTCCCCTTAGAGCTTCGTGTGCTTCTACCTCAACTATCTATGGAGGTTGGGACGATCTTGGCAGCTCAGAAGTTTCCGGTGAGTTCGATGCGTTACGTAATTTTCTTGTTTCTATTGGAATCGATGATAGGAAGAATGTTTTCGTTTTCCTTTTGGGCCTCGTTTGTGCGATGGCGATTTCTAGGGTTAAGGTTTCTTCTGTCCTTGTTCTCCCCGCTTCTGCTTTGGTTTTCGCTGTTGGTTTCACCTTAGGGTTTTTTCGAAATGGAACGTTGTCGTTTGGTGATGTGAGGGCGAGTGGAAGTAAGAAGAGGGAAAAGGAGGAGAGTTTGAATGAGAAATTGAGGAGTTTAGTTGAATTCTTTGATGAGCTTGATCTGGTGGCTAATAATTTGAAAAGTGATGTACAAAGTGCTATCGGGAATAAAAAGATTAAATTGGATGATTTTCATGGTTATGTTGAAGTCACTGATAAGATAAAATTGTCAGCTTCAAATGCTAAGAATATTGTTAAGATTTTGATCGATAATGAGGAAAAGTCTAGTGGTAGTGGCGTTTTGGTTGAGAACCATAAGACTACTAGAAGAAAGAAACAAGTAGGAGAAACTGGGTACCAGATGCTGCAATCTATTGGCAGTTTGTTTGGGGAAAATCTGCGTAGCTCGAATAGCATCAAAGTCAAAGAAAATGTGGAGAGACCAGTGGATCAAACTCGAGGAAACGGTACCGTGCCTCCAGTTGAAGATAAGACATTAGATTTGGTGGATGATCGTAAAGTTAATGGCAACTTGGATTCTTCTCAAGTCTCATCTGCTAACTCTGTTTTGGATGTGGATAGAAATGGAAGAATAAGAACTAATCCCAGAAGAGAAAATTTTGGATTAGGGGACAATGACAAAAGCTCTAACAAATTTCCTCATAAAAAAGAGTATAGTTACCAGAACAAAGGGTTGAGTTTTACAAATAACCGCAGCTTCTCTTTGAAGATGGATTCCAGCAGCATAACAGACATGTGGGAATCCAAGGACAATCTGCTTGAGTCTGAAAGCTTTAAAGTCAGGATGAAACACATAGAAAGTGAGTCTTCCTTTGTGCACGAGCAGTTGCTCAATCAAGACCGCGAAACTTTGAGATCTTCTCTTGATAGGAGGGAAAGTGGGTATGATAGGTCAGAGTATAAAGAAGATAGGGCGAATTTTAATAACCATCACCATCTTTCTGATGACTTGTCTACACGCGAGAATGAACTCAATCCCTCTTCGTCTACAAAAATGTCAGATGATATGATGTTTGATAGGTATCTTGCTGAAGCAACAGACCTTTTAAAAGAAGCTAAAGAGTTTATTAAGGGCAGGTATGATGAAGAACAAGCTGAAATCATGTTATACAGGTCTGCAAACTTACTCTCCAAAGCCGTGGACTTGAAGCCTATGAGTTTGTTGGCTGTAGGACAGCTAGGAAACACTTATCTTCTTCATGGAGAATTGAAGTTGAAGACTAGTCGCGAGCTGAGAACTCTTCTTTCGGGAAACATCCAATCACCATCAGGAAAACGTAGTAGAATATTGAAGGAACTGCGAAGTAAAATTACCAGTAAAGAAGATGTTGCACAATTTCTTATTGATGTATGTGAAGAGTGTGAACAGCTACTAGTGGAGGCAGGCAGAAAGTATAGACTGGCATTATCAATTGATTCAAATGATGTGAGAGCTCTATATAATTGGGGCCTTGCTCTATCTTTCCGTGGTCAATTGATAGCAGATATCGGTCCGGTACGCATTCTTTTGACATTATTAAATTACCTGTTTCAGTTCTTCAATCAACTTGTTAGTAGTTAGTTGTTAGGGTGTTGTAGTCCCCCAGTGAGTAGATTACATGATAGGATACTGCTTTCTTTCATTTTTGTGTAGCCACACTGACCTGTGTACAATTCAATGAATTGCTAAATTGATTCTAGAAATTGGTTACTAATTTGTTCAATTTGATATAAAAACATATGCGACTTTGATTTTTGCACGACACAAATCTTCTTCCAGTTAACCTTGCTGACTTTTGTTGTACATTCTGTTTCTATATCAATGATTATCTTCAAATATCACAGGGCGCAGCTTTTGAGGCCGAAAGAGTATTCTTGGCGGCAATTGACAAGTTTGATGCCATGCTGGTGAAAGGCAATGCTTATGCACCGGATGGTATTATACTGTTGTGTCTTATTCATGAATTTGTCCTTCAAAGTTTTCACATACCTGTGCACCTAGAGAGTGTTATGCTGACCGAATCTCTGTCATGTTTATAGACTTCTATGGGCTGGTAGAATTTAAGGTCATAACGCACATACCTGGCTCAAAAGTATAAAAGATGTCTTGGTATGGAAAATACTGCATTAAGAATAGGATTTTAACTCTACGTAAGATACACATGCATTGTAGCTTAGCCACGCACACAATCTTCACACTATTTATCTATGTTTGATGGCATCTTACTGTTGGAGAGCTTTTGCATAGAAAATACCATCTCCTGCATTAACTTCAACTGTAACCTGGTGAGTTGCAGCTTTGTTCAGATGGGGAATGGCATTGCATCAGAGATCTCGCCTACGGCCGAGAAGTAGTAAAGAGAAGGTGAAGTTACTGCAGCAAGCTAAAAGGCTATATGAAGATGCCCTTGATATGGACTCCAATAACATGCAAGTGAAAGACGCCTTATCCTCGTGTGTCTCTGAGCTCCGTTATCGACAATTTTAGCCAATTCATGGAAAGAGTTATCCAGATGAACCAGTTTGCTCTCATTTGCCGGGTTGCACTATGTTATATCTGCCCTGGATCCAGCACGAGCAGCTTCCAGCAGGTATATTTGCATAGTTAGCCTTAAAGGTATTGAGTTCTGACTTGTGATTCCTATTTTTGTCTTCATTCTTCATAGAATTAGACAAGGACAGCGCGTATAACTACAGTAATAATAATGATTACCAACGAATATTGATCCGGTTGGTAACGATATGACATATATCTGTCAAGGAGGTGAGTTCAAATTCTCCTACTGATGTGAGGATTTCATTTGTGGATGAGATGAGATGTAAGTATTCCTGTAATTGAACCTCGCCTATACTTTATACATAAAAAAGTAATAATAAAGATTGCGTGAAACCATTCTTCCTTTATATTTTTCAATTCTTAAATACCTGTCATTGCGAATATCATGAATTTTCGTTATATTGATTAAGGGTCTAATTGTTTTAGATTTTTTTTTGGGCACAATACTGCTGCTACACTAAAAATGAAAAGCAATACAAGGCAGTTTTTCTTGAACAGTATGTTAAGACAAATGTGTTAAGGCAAAACTTCAACGGATAGGTCCTTCAACAACTTATGGAACTAAAACTCATGACAGATGGATTTTACAATCTATCTCAAAGCTGAACCAAGAAATGAAGGCAACCGACACAGCGTCAGTAAAAAGAGGATGTCAATGTAAATCTACAACTCGTCCTTGACATCATCATCCTCATTTGCCACATCATCTTCAGGCTTTGAAGTGGATGTTTCTTCTTTTGCTTCACTTTCAGCCTCAACTTCTTCGGTCTAATCTTCCTCTTCAACCGTTGCATCTGGACTAATGTCTAAACTAGACTTCACTGAATCATAAATTCGGGAAGCAAAGTCCTTGGGATCATTCAGCAAGAAGCTACTTTCGTAGAGTGCAGTCTGGTACATCAGCTGTGCTAAGTTCTTCACACTCTCATCCTCAGGGTTCTTGACTTTGGAGTTCCTTGATTATAGGGTGTCTAGGATTGATCTCAAGAACCCTTTTGCCGCGCATGTATGCTTGCTTGCTAGCATCTGACAAAGTTTGAGACTGTGTGATTCTCTCCATGTTTGCACTCCAACCAAAATTTGATGTCACCACTACACAAGGAATGTTATCCAAACGGTTGGATATCTTCACATCGTCAACGTTCTCACTGGCAAGGGATTTTTTCCACCACTTGGTAAGATCCTTGAAGGATTCCTTTAGTTCCTTGTCTTTTGAATTCTTTCCAAGTTTCAGACCCTCCTTGGACACATTTTGGAACTTCTTATCCTCATAATCCATCAGGTATTGCATCAAGTATTCATCAACTGGATCTGTGAAGTAAATAACCTCAAAAAATTTCTTCTTTAGCCGCTCAAGGAATGGAGATTTTTCCAGTTGTTCTTTGCTGGTTCCAGTTATGTAAAAGATATCCTTCTGTCCAGCTTTCATTCTAGATATATACTGATCAGGAGATGTCAATTTACCCTCAGACTTGGTGGGTCTCAAATCTGAGTAGTTTTGCCAATCGATTTCTGTTGGTGGCATCCTCAATGATACCAAGTTTAACAGATTTTCCAAACTCATTCCAGAACTTAGCATATTGTCCTCTCTTCTCATCACTGTCAGGGGACGTCTCTTCTTTCTTTTCTTTGTCAGTGGACTCATCGGGATCTTCTTTCTTTTCTTTCCTAATAAGATTTTGATAAAATTGATGTTAAAAGAATTGTTTTTAAAAAGATGTTTTTTAAAAAATAATTTGTTTGGTAATGATATGCTTAAAATGTGTTTAAAAGAATTGATTTTGTTTTGACGATGAATGGTCTGTTTGTTGATTTGGGTTTCTTTTTTTGGTTACAAAAGAGAAAAAACAAAAGAAGCTAAGGCCTAACAACAGCAAGCCTAGAGCATCAGCATTAAGCAGCTGTAGCAAATCAGCAGGTGATCTAAGGGACATCCTGGAGCATCCTGGAAATTAACATTCTCAGAAAGGTAGCTCAGTTGGTGATCTAAGGGACATAAAGGAGTTGCAAGAAGAAGGTCCAAAGTTCAAATCCTGAAAACTAACATTCTCTCACCCCACTAACATTTGCTTATCGAAAAAAAACTATCCACCAAAAAAATGTACTCAAAACAACTAGAAACCAATGTTCCAGTGGAAGCACTGATTTAAGGTTTATTGGTTCAATTGGATATCAACCGGATCGGACATTGAACCGGTATACTCATATTATTGCCACCAGCTCATTAATAATTATACTTGCTCCAAGCCTCCAACCTTATTTTTTGCATATACTCAGCAGAGGTCGAAAACAATTTGAGAGAGCTGTCACAACATGATCCTGGTTTAGGTTTTACTATATCTATGAATGTAATGTAAGTTCACCATTGTTGAAAATTGAAATCGACTGGGAGTGGTGGGTTTTCCAGTGAATTTGAGCGAGCAGAGAAATTCAGGACATGTGAAATTGTGAGGACTGAGAATATCTACAGCTTATACCTTCATCAATGGTTTCCCATCCTTCACAAAATATCGACTTTGCAGTGATTGTTTTAATATATTATTCTTTTGGTAGAAGTTGGAAGTTTTGGATTTTTAATAGATTATAATCGCTAGATTTGCATGGTTTGTTACGTACTAGGGAAATCGTATTAGCTGTGTACACTGTACAGTGCGCTTTTGTAGAAATTTTCTAAATTTCTAAAATAAAAAAACAATGGAAACATTTTTACGGCCCACATCGAAAGGCACTGCAAGAGGAAAAGCAAGTTGTAGCTCTTTATAAATAGAACTTGAGCGGTGACGTTATTTCCAAGTCGCTGAGCTAGCTCCATTGCATTGGCTTGTTGGCTTGTAAAATAAAAGTTAATTTTATAAATTTTAATCTCTTCTTTTAAATCCCGGTTCGATTTTCAGTTTTTTTAGGCTAAATTAAAAAGCCTACAAATGTGGACACAAATGGAATTTACACATTGTAATAAAACCATACAACATTCCCTCATGGGCCGACACAGAACAGTGTATACGTTGAAAATAAGTAGTTCACACCAACACTTTTCCCTTTTTCAAATATAACCCCTGTTTCACTAAAGCTTGATGTGAATACAAAATATTAACACGTTAAAAGGTGAATATCTATCTGGTTCCAATGTAAACACAACTCTTTGCAACTCATTTCAAGATATGGTACTTCATCATCAATTCCTATGACACTGAACAACAATTTTGTTGACAAAGTGGGAAGTGATTAATATACTTCATCATCAAATCTTGCTGTCCTCCACGTAGAAAATTCAAAGTGCAAGTGCAATCTCAAATCCAAATAACAACTTTGAACTCACTACAGCCGGTTCCCAAATGATTTCAAAAGCTGAAACTTTTCTCTCTAATGCTTCTTCACTAAATGGTTTCCCCTCTCTTCTTATTTCAAAAACTTCTTGGCTTCTCCATCTTCTTCCAACTTCATTTGATCTTGGCTAACATGTTATCTCTGCTTTTCTCTCTTATAACAGAAACCTGAAACAAAATTGCTACAAGTTGGTTAAAGTTCATTCGGTCTTCATATTTGTGGTTAGTTGTAGTTCTAAATACTTCAATCTCATTATGCTACTTCAATTTCATTGTTTTAGTTCAATCTCATTATGCTACTTCAATCTCATTATGCTACTTCAATCTTATTCATCTTATTATGCTTTTGTTATAATATCTCATTATGTTTCCTTTGCATTTCTTTTTTACACTCTCTTCAAGGTTTGAGGTTTTCAGATTCAGACCACTTGGTAAGGGAAAAGGTTTCAGCTTTTCAAACATTACACTCTACCTTCATATTCTTCAAAGGTAAGAAGCTTTTTCTTTTTTATTGACTATCAAGTAACAAGCTTCTAACAAAAAATATAAATTATTTGATTTGATGCATAACAATCTCCTCAAAGATAAATAGTACTTAATACCATTAATACTATAAATATAAATTGTTTAAATAGAAATTGTATTTGGTTTTCAGGATGAATTTTGACTATCAGAAGTACTCTATCAAATTAAATATGAGTGGTTGGGTAGTATTCAAAATAATGTAGTTGGACATTAAAAATTGTGTAAACAATCCTAAGGTCGTTGAGGGTTAAGCCATTAGAGTTGGGTGAAATTGTTTAGATATAAACAGTAGATAGACAGACATTATCCAATGTTATAGAAATTGTTTAGATATAAACAGTAGATATAAACAATCCTAAGGTGTTTAGATATAAATAGATAGATATTATCCAATGTTATAGACATTGTTTGCATGGTTATTGTTTTTCAACAGTTTTACTAACTTATTTATAAGAGTTTCAGAAATTCACCCATCAATGTTTTTCAACATGTTATTTGCACTATAAACATAAATAGGATCCTTAGCATTAGAAGATGTATAAAGGTTTGTGGCAGCACCTAACTTAGTTTCAACGTTTTTTATTTTAGTGTAGCACAAAACAACCAAAGGAACAGGGGATGGTAAACATTAGGTGTAGAGCTTTCCAGAAAAGATAGAAGGCCATTTTTATTCAATTTTTAAAAGATCTCATTTTTTGTAAAACAAAAATACAAATACATCAATAAAGAACAACAAGATCAGGAATCAAGAGTTTTAGATCAGAGCTCAAAACATAGGAACCCAATAGAAAGGGGATTTGAATGTAGAAGATGAATCTGCTAAACAGTTGCATGAAGGAGAGATAAAAATGGTAAGAACTTACATTGCTGGGCTACTTGTAGATGTGAATAACAACCACCAGGTTAACGGCCAACTCCCCAGTATTCATGTCTACACAACAGTCAACAAACAACATATGAATTTAGCCTCCTCTCAACATATGAACTCTTACCCAAACTCTATTGATCTAAATGTACCTCTTGTCTCTCCTGAGGACTCAAACAACAATCATCAGAGACTCAGATGGGAAGGTGGGAGATCCCAAGAGACAATATGAACCTGCCAGCAAAGAAAGTGTTACCTTTGTGTAATAATGAATGGAGGGAACATCAAAAAGAGACTACTTGATGCGAGTACGCTGTGGAATAATTAATCTTCAAAAAACACTTTACCTTCATCTTCTATTCTCAGCTAACTATTCTTTTGCATTGATTTCAAGGTCCAGCTGCGATTAGCTGCAAAAAAAAAAGGATGAATCCTTCATGTCTAAATGCTTTTCTCTAACAACAACAACAACAAAATGCAGAAATCATAAAAATTGTCTTGGACAAGATGCAACCAAAATAGGTATAGTCAGACTATTTAATAGTTTGGTTAGTTTTTGCATGAACTCGATCATTCATTTTACAGTTCCTACAAGTAGTCACACATTACTTTGCATTTCAACAAACTTCAAACTTATTGAAGGGTAAACAAAAAATACATCAAGAAATTAATTTTGATACTGTAAGTATAATTTTTGCTCTACAAAATCTTTTACTTTTCGTTGTTGTAATTGTCAATGTCTTTACTGATGGGACTTCTTGATGTTCTCCAAATTTTAAATATCTCAGCAATCTTTGTCTAAAACTCGTCACATTATAATAAATATTTCAAATAATAGAACAATCTAACTATCTTTAGTAGTAACATAAACACTTACTTACAAAAAACACCTTTTCCTTTCAGCAAACTCTGCTATGACTGATCATGATCTCCTGAAGTTGGTGGATCAATTACTCCAGGAACAAAAATTTTTGTTCACAACATAGGTGATGATCTGATGAGTCCAGGAATAAGGACAAATTAAAGACAACCCAGTAATCCTCAACAAAAATGAAAAAAAAAATCGAAAAAGGAGAGAGTTGTACCCCGCCACTAAGATCTTTAACTTAGGAATGTTTTATTTTGGAGTAACATTATAAGTTGGATCAGAATATCTAACTATATCTGTTATAAGCAATTATTTTTTATTTACTTTATATGTTTGCTATCTATAAACTTTGGTTGGGTTTATTTTATAACAAAGTGTCTTCTACCCAAATACACATGATACATATAACACTGATTGAGTACATTTTCATCATTGATTGAGAATTTCAATGTATTTTTGCAGTATCAAATTTCTAAACCATTTATAATTTTTAATATACTAATCTGAACACATACAAATTAGTTGTTCTTTCTTTAAACACCTATGGATGAATACCAAATTTAAACCTACGGATATTACATATATGTTCTACAATAAATTTGAAACCTTTCATACTTATCTGAAAAATTAATAAAGGAATAGTTATACAAATAATTAAATTAACACTATTCATTTAGATAGCAAACATATAGTGTTAGGACTAATCATTTTTTGAAATTAACACTATATGATCGAAATTATAGGACTAATCATTTTCTTCCAAAATGCTTTAAATAATATTTTTCCAATAAATTAATATTATGGATTTCCAGAAATAGCATGACAAAAAAATAAATTAGACTTTTCATGAATACCTTCAACAAAAAATAATAGAGTTGGTATCTTCCTTAAGTGTGAGAAATAAGAGTGGTAAGAAAAGGAGCAGTAGCGAGTGAAGAGTTTACCTTCTATTGTGCGTATCTGGTGTTCTTCAAAGTTGTGGAGCAATCACCATCTTAAACAAGTTTTGAGTACATGCAACAGAAATCAAAAGTGTTAAACAGAAGGTTTAACACGTTAAGAAGAAACAAAGGAAAATCAAAGGGTAACTGTAACAATACCTGTGTGTGTCTTCGTTTCTGTGTTTCGTTCATCATCTCAACATTTTCAACACATGCAAAAACAGTAATAGCAAAGAACAACCCAGTTTCTACAATCTAGGGTTTCTACGCTAATAAAATAGAAAATAGAAGAGATTGTTGATTCGTTTACCTTCACGTTGGTGATTCGTAGCATCCATCGAAGGAAACTTCTTGATTGTTGCAAATCAAACAAGAAACAACAAATATCAGTGTTGTTTCATCAAGAAAATTAAGAAAGAACGAAGAAAGAAGAAAGAACGAGAGAGAGAGAGAGAGAGAGAGAGAGAGAGTACCTGAGGCTTCAAACGGCGAATTAGGGTTCCATTTTTGGTTTTATAAGTTGGATCCCGGTTCGGGTAGGTTAACCCCCGAGTTTTACCGTTTGAAGCGGGTCGTGGGTGCCGCATGTACCCGGTTGGTGATTTGGGTGTTTGGTTATTGGATCAGGTGTGGTTTTTGTCTAATGGGTTGAGCTCATTGGGCTTGGTAATTGCTAACTGCTAACTGCACCTCTCCTATCTCTGATTTGAAACTCCTACAATATACACATAAGCGCACATATCATTTATAGGTCTATTTAATACTATCAAGTGAGGTCTAATGAATTTTTGAGTCAAGTCTACGAAAACATAGACACATTCAAGATGAAGTGGGGCTTGGGTAGACTCTTGAGCTATGAAGCTCCGATACTCCAAAATAGGCCACGTACTCGTATCGGATACGTATCCGATACCGATACTTGTTGGATACGTCCAGATACGTATCCTGGGAGTATCCTTAAATTTATATTTATTTTTAAATGAACAAAGACCAGATACTTATCGGATACGTATCCTGGGAGTATCCTGGAATTTATATTTATATTTATTTGATATTTTTGTATTACTATTTGTCTTTGAATTAGAATAGTCCTACTTTGAATTCTAATGCAATGTTTTTTATTTTAATTTATTTTAGGTATTATAGTAGTGTGTGGCTTATTTTAGGAAGAATATATTTTAAAATGGGTGGGGGAAATACATTTAACTATGCTTACTTATTTTGATCACAAGCTCTGAAGCCCGGATACTCCATTTTTGCCCAAGTATCGGTATCGGATACGTATCTGATACCGATACGTGTCCGATACGGCCGGATACGTATCCGGAGAGTATCCGCTAATTTAATTTAATTTTTTTAATAAAAAAAGGCAGGATACAGGAAGGATACGGCTGGGATACGACTGCCATACACTGGATACGCGCGGGATACGCCAAGTGGTATAGGATACCTCATTTCATTCTTATTCAATCTAATGAAGAGAAAAACCCTAAAATTTGGAGAGGGGAAGAAGAAATTGTAGAGAGAATAGGGAAGAAGAGCTTTGGAGAAGAAGAGCCTTTGGAGAGGGGGAGAGAGAGAGAGAAGTTATTTTATTCTTTAAAAAAATGAATACTCTACTAGATAAGTCATTTTCTGCAGTTAATAGTCGCTTTCAAGTGTGGTTTTGTATATGTAATGTGACATTGAAAAAAACTGTATGTATGAAGCTAGCTACTATAGGTATGATGCTAGCTACTATAGTTTTTTTTGTTTGACAAACTAGCTATTATAGCTAATTAGCTATGATGTGCCTATTATGCAGCATGCCTCACACACTGCCCATATCTTATATAGGCCTTAAAAGGCACGTACACCCTTGAGAATGAGAAAAAGTAGAGTAAAATAGTACTACTAATTATTATTATTATTATTATTATTATTATTATTATTATTATTATTGTTGTTGTTGTTGTTGTTGTTGTTGTTGTTTTTTATTTATTTGTGTTTCTATTTTTTTTCTATTTTTTTTATGTATTTATATATTTAAATTTTAAATTAATTTTTATTAAAGTATCCTAGCCGTATCGTATTTTGATTTTCAAAATTTTCCCGTATCTCCGTATCCGTATCGTGTCGTATCCCGTATCTGGGCTTCATAGATCACTAGTATCTTTTTTGTAAATCTCATGTGACTGAGTCTCTACAGATTTTTCATCTGTCATCTTGTAGTTGAGATAGCGGCTAACAGCATATTTTTTAGCACCAGCTTCTTCAGTATCATATTTCTTTTTCAGAGCATTCCAGACATCCCTGGCGGACTTGCAAGTACTGTAATAATCATAAAGATCATCAGCAAGTCTGTTATGAATAAAATTCTTACAGAGATAGTCATGCTCCTTCCATAGGAGTATTTCTTTTGCCGTTTTAGCATGTTCATCCTGTTCAGCTGTTTCATCTGTCACTGGAATATCATCAGTCAAGACATTGGCAACCTTTTTCACAATTAAGAAGAAAAACATCTTTTATTGTCACCGTTTGAAGTGAGCTCCCTCAAACCGGAATGGTTTGTTGAACTCAGAGGCAGCGGAACCGGCACCAGTAATTTCTTCGGTTGTCATGGCTGAATTAGAAATGTCTTAAAAATGTTAATTCGTGTAGGTTCCCAGAAAAGAGATGTGGGTCACAATGGACACTCTTAAGTACCAAGTCTTTCCTAGCCAGAACTTTCCCCAAACAACACTGTTTTCAAAAATCAAGCCGAAGAGATTACTGGGTGCAAGCACACTATCAACCACGACATCCCCAGGATAAAACAGTCCAGTCGAAACTGCTACGAAAGTTCACTGCACCGTGAAAATTCACTCTAAAATATACACCCTTAATATGGTTATGAAAACCACTCTTTAGAAAATAAGCTTGGAAATGCTTCAAGCTTTCTAGAGAAAAAGAAAGAAATTTTGGAAATGCTTAAAGAGCCAATTGCTCTATCAAGAAAAAATCCGTTGGAATTAAAGACAAAAAAACCGTTGCAAAAACCATTGGACGGCAGCGGCGTGCGTGCGGTAGTTACTTTTTGTGAGTCATCTCCCATCCATAAAATTGGGTACCCCTTGGGGCCCAACCCAATGGATGAGATTCCCACTTATAAACACTCTCATAGTGTCTATTCCATCCAATGTAGAACTTTTTCGATTCACACAATTCATGAACGTTCCAACACACATGAATGTGTAAGTTTAGGCTATCAAAACACCCGTGTCGGAATCAAAAATTACCACTAAAGAAGTTCCATTAGTGAGAAGATATATGGGCCTCATAAATTATAAGAAGTCATGAAGAACTATTAGTCGAAAGCAAACAATTATTCACAACAATATCAAACAATTCACACAGGTCAGAGTTCACACAAACATAATAGACATAAGCGCACGACACAAAGGATAGATTGAGCTATGATACCACTTAATGTTACACTCTTAACCCCATTTTCGCAATCATTGTTCATAGGATGCAAGATGAAATGGACGATGTCACTAATACCATTACAATAAAAAATTATCCTTAGGGTCCGTTTGATTGGCAAATAGGTAAGTACCGGACATAACAATACTAGACAACTTTTTTGTCACGTGCATTATTTGGTGAACAATAGACAGCACAAGCAAAAAAAATATAAAATTTTCTATAATTCTCTTTATGATGTTTATAACGATTTTATATAAGATATATTTTAATATAATTAGAAAATTAGAAACAAAATGTGTGAGAGATAATATAGAAGAGAGAGAGAGAGAGAGTAGAAACTATTTTAAGAAAAACATCTTTTATTGCCACCGTTTGAAGTGAGCTCCCTCAAATCGGAATGGTTTGTTGAACTCAGGCAGCGGAACCGGCACCAGTAATTTCTTCGGTTGTCATGGCTGAATTAGAAATGTCTTAAAAATGTTAATTCGTGTAGGTTCCCAAGAAAGAGAGGTGGGTCACAATGGACACTCTTAAGTACCAAGTCTTTCCTAGCCAGAACTTTCCCCAAACAACATTGTTTTCAAAAATCAAGCCGAAGAGATTATTGGGATGAGTCGCGGACTAGGTCGCTCTCTTTAAGACGTTTTGTGGCACTGCTCCAAGGTGCAAGCACACTATCAACCACGACATCCCCAGGATAAAACAGCCCAGTCGAAACTGCTACGAAAGTTCACTGCACCGTGAAAATTCGCTCTAAAATATACACCCTTAATATGGTTATGAAAACCACTCTTTAGAAAATAAGCTTGGAAATGCTTCAACCTTTCTAGAAGTTTTGGAAATGCTTAAAGAGCCAATGGCTCTATCAAGAAAAAATCCGTTGGAATTAAAGACAAAAAAACCGTTGCAAAAACCATTGGACGCAGCAGCGTGCGCGCGGTAGTTACTTTTTGTGAGTCATCTCCCATCCACAAAATTGGGTACCCCTTGGGGCCTAACCCAATGGATGAGATTCCCACTTATAAACACTCTCATAATGTCTATTCCATCCAATCTAAAACTTTTTCAATTCACACAATTCATGAACGTTCCAACACACATGAATGTGTAAGTTTAGGCTATCAAAACACCCATGTCGGAATCAAAAATTACCACTAAAGAAGTTCCATTAGTGAGAAGATATATGGGTCTCATAAATTATAAGAAGTCATGAAGAACTATTAGTCGAAAGCAAACAATTATTCACAACAATATCAAACAATTCACACAGGTCAGAGTTCACACAAACATAATAGACACAAGCGCACGACATAAAGGATAGATTGAGCTATGATACCACTTGTTCTGTACCTAGCAGTAATTTAGTAGGCTGCTGATGGTAGGTCTCTTGCTGTCCTGGCAGTAGGTCAGTGAGCGCCCGGGGGGGGGGGTACCTGCAAAGCCACTCTGACGCTCAAGTCAGTATAAGAATAAGCTAGTGAATTTGCAAGGGAATAGTGCGTACCGTATAAATGGCTATGCGAGCCGGTATTTATAGGAAATCGATGCTCGTTGTGGATCGTCGGATCAGTGGAGGCGATCTGAACCCTCCAAGCGTACTGGGCTTGTATGTTGCGGATATGGGCCGAATCGATTGGGCTGATCCATATCTAGTTGCTAAACGCACCCCCTGGTTTTGCTAATGGACCTCTTGGACCTGTCCAGAATAGTTGCCCCCCAAGCCGAGATTATTCCGGAGGATGGTCTTGGCTTGAAGAATTTTCGTTGGTCTACCGGATGCGCGAAGTCGTGCGGAACACTGCCTTTGTCACATTTTGTGAAGTTGTGTGGGCCGACGTCCTGACTATTTTTTATAAATAGGCGGGCCTTTGTCTTGTGGTCCACACTTTGAAATTTTGTGGGGGAGCAGGGATCAAACTGTCTTGGAGCGCCTACTTAAAGAGGAGAAGGGAGGTAGGGTTTGCTTGCTTCAACATCTCTTCTTGTCGGTAAGTGTTGATTTCTACTTTCTTTTGCGTTGTTGACGGAGCCCTCATGGGCGCCTAAGGCGCTTTGCCATGGTGTCATGGAGGCCGCCTCTTGGAGCAGGATCTGGCGCCCTCATGGGCGCCCTGACTGGTTGATCCGGTTGCTGCCTCTTGGCGCAGGATCTGGCGCCCTCATGGGAGCCGTGGGCGCCTTGTTGCGCTGGTCGGGTTGCTGCCTCTTGGTGTAGGATCTGGCACCCTCATGGGCGACGTAGGCGTCTGGTTGTGCTGCGCAGGAAGTTTCGCAAAAAAGGGGATCCAGCGCCCTCTTGGGCGCCCTGGGGTGCTGCTTGCGCCAGCTCTGAGATAGGGGATCCGGAGCCCTATTGGGCACCCTGGGCGCTGCCAGCGCCAGTTTTTTTCGAAAGAAGGGATCCGGCACCCTCGTGGGCGCCTTGGGTGTTGCCAGCGCCAATTTTCAAAGAGAGGATCCGGCGCCCTCGCGGGCGCCTTGGGTGTTGCCAGCGCCAGTTTTTGAAAGGAAGGATTCAGCGCCCTCGTGGGTGCCCTTGGTGTTGCCAGCGCCAGTTTTTGGAAGAACGGGATCCGGCGCCCTCGTGGGCGCCCTGGGTGTTGCCAGTGCCAGTTTTTGGAAGAAAGGGATCCGGCGCCCTCGTGGGCGCCCTGGGTGTTGCCAGCGCCAGTTTTTGGAAGAAAGGGATCCGGCGCCCTCGTGGGCGCCCTCCTTCTAGCGTCAGGCCTTTGTTGTCTTGGCGCCCTGCCAGGCGCCCTCATAGGTGCTGCCTGTTTGGACCTTATCTTTCGCGCTTTGTTTTATTTTGTTTGTTGGTCCTGTCTCTTAGCCTGTTTTTCTTTTCTAGGGCTTGCTTGGTACCAAGGGACATTGCTTCTTCTGTTCTCACTAGAGTTTGTCCACCATTTTCGCGACCTTCGCCGCTTCTCAGTTACTAAGGTAACCTGGGTTGACCCTTTGCTTTTATTTCTAGCTTTCTTGTTTTCGAGCATGTCTGGTTTTGTGGAAGTCTACATCCTCAGGAGAGGGGGTTGTTTACAAGTTCTTGTTGTTTGTCTCGTGACTACTTGTTCTGCCCCTTGTCCTGCAGATTGAGAGATGGCAAGGACGAAGGAGACAGCCCGGGTGAACCGGGGGTACCCTGGTCCCGTCCCTACTGCGAGGCAGGCTGTGGAGGGAGAGGCGTCGGCGGTAGATGACGGTATGTTGCCCTCGGAGGGCGCGGGCGTCCCTGGTTTTATCGTTACCTCTTCTGATGATGACTCGCCCTTTGAGCACGAAGTGGAGGAGATTGGTGGTTTAAATTATGACTGGGTTGCTCGTACTGTTCGCTCCACCCGAGAGGCGGTCGATCCCAATGATAGAGTGTGCAGGGTACCTGATTGCCGGAAATTCATGATGTTTCACAGCGTGATTGATAACCATCCTTTATGATGGTTATTACTTGCCTTTTTAAGCCTGAATTCTAGTAAGTTAATAAACTTGTTGTGTTAATTAGTGTGTAAATAAGTGTTTTGGTCAGAAATATTGGTGTAGGAAAGACTTGGTTTGATTTGGGCATTTTGATGTCCTTAGTGCATTTAATTGTATTTGGTGTCAGTGCTGCAGCAATAGGTGCGAGCGCAACAGGGGATTTGCGAAAGATGAGAGAGAAAGCTCAAGGAGAATGCGGAAAACACGGAAGTTAAGGCAAGGACAGGTGTCAGAGCTGTATGGCACGGAAAGATATTTCCTATTGAGGAATTCCCATGATTGCCCTCGATCCTAGGACGCATTTCCTTAAAGGGCCCTCATTCTAGGGTTGCGTGCAAGGGGACACTATATAAGGACATTCCTCCTTCTTCATTTGGATGCTCTGCCGTCACGAGGAAGTATAGAGATAGCTCCTCACAGCGTGCTTAGCTCACCATTGTTACCCACAAGCTTCATTGCTGAGACCATTGCGACAGCATCACTTGGAGTTACATTTCTCTTGGAGGATTTCACTAGAAGAGCTGGATCAGATCTCCATTGCTACCACTGGAGCTCCTTTCTGTTTCAGCTCAATAGTATCATTTCTTCCTTTGGAATTTGTAATATGACTTCTACTCTTTTGTTTAAGTTGTTTTCCATGTTTTGTAAGCTCAATATGAGCTAACTTCTCATAGTTGAGATGCTGGATCTGAAGTAACTAGAATTTTTATGCTATTTATGAAGTATATTTAATGTTGTGCATTTTACCTTGTGCGTAATAATATTTCCATTTTAGAGTAGGATTGGCCGTCTATTCTAAATAGCATTTATAAATTCAGAGATGGTTTGTAAATTAATCTCACAAGGTAATATGGGTAGTGGGCATTAACGAGAGATCTTGATGCTCCTTGCTTAACCCTAGAGATAGGAAGGTAAAACCCATAAGGTGATTACTGCCGGTGTCCAAGCAGCCTAGGAGGTACTTCTTTAGGGTTTAGAGATAAACTCTTGCAAGGAAAAGCTAGTGTAAAGTATTTGAGAGAATAACGTCTTATTGCTGCAGCACCTAATGCTGCAGCTTTGAATATACCCTTAATAGCATATTAATGAAGTTACTGAAGTGAATGCATCTCAGCTTGTTCTCATCACTGAATCTTAATTACCATCTCCATCTATTTTCACTGTTTATGTTACCCAAAATTTGTGTGTCATTTACTTTATTCACTAATTTGTTAGCAAAGTTAAACTCTTGTATTTAACTAAATTCCTCGTGGGAACGATCTCATTTACCCTTTATTACTTGTTAAGACAGTGTATACTTGCACTAAGTTTTCACACAACAGTGATCTATAAGGTGCGGGTTTCTCCCCTCTTCACGCCGTTTCAACTGGAGGTCTTAAATCACTTCCAGATAGCTCCTTCTCAGCTCCACCCTAACTCATGGTGCTTCGTGAAGTGCTTCGAACTGGTGATGAGAGCCCTACAAAGGAAGTGCAACTTGAGGGTCTTCTTGACTATTTTCGAGGTGCAGCGTCGTCGAGAGTCTTCCGGTGGCATCACTCGTTACGAGTTCGTACACTTGAAATGTCGGGCCAACTGTGCTTTCTTTCAGGTGTATTCGGACTATCAGCATGACTGGAAATTTAAGTATTTTTACCTCGTCCCCTCTAGTCCGAAGGCTGTTGATAGCATGTGCTTTTTTTGATGAGCAAGGGTGTTTCATCCGAGATAAGTTTCATTTCGGGTGGTGCAATGCTGATGCTGATCGCACCTCTCAGTCTTATCGCGTCCTCTCGTCTGAGTTATATGTTTCCCAGCTGAGGACTTTGAATATGCTTAGGATGATCGTCAGCCGCTTGTCCACTACGCCTCAAAAGATTTTATGTGGCGAACTATCCAAGGCCTCAACGATTCCCGAGGATGTTGATCTCTTAGGTCGCTTATTTGGTTTGGTTTGCCTTTAGTTTCCCCATTTAACACTTTGCTTTTGTTGCTGATTTGTTTCATTGTTGTTTTGCAGATAAGATGGCTGCTCCACTCTCTTTTGATGAATTGGCCTCTTGGGCTGGGAGGAAGAAACCTCTAGGTTTCGATGCTGATGAGGCTAGTAGTCCGGTTCCTGCAGTGTCAGCTCCTGTCCGTCCCTCCATGGGGCCTCGTCTGAGCCTAGGGGCGCCAAGTCGGGCTGCCAAAGATCTCTTTGGGGCGCCAATTGGTTCCACCAACCTGGGGGGGCCAAAGCCATTCCAAGCGCAAGAAAAGTCGTGTTCAGCACTCTCCTCCTGCTGATGGTTCTTTCCCTGCCAGGCGCTCCTCCCCTGAGGACACAAAGGAGGGTGAAATTAGCTTTACTGCGCAGGAGCGTGACCACCTCTGGGAGCACCCTTTCGAACTTGCCATGCGTATGGTTAAGGCTGGGGAGAGTTTGTACGCAAAGTGGGGAGCTGAGAGGGAAAGCGGACCTCATTCAGGCGATTCTCTTGATCTATTTCTTTAAGTTTTTGACATATCTGTAATTTGGCTTCTTGATCCATGTTGTGTTGTTTTATTCTTTATGTAGGTTTGAGCGAGGAGAGAGATCAGCTTGCGTTGGATAAGAATCGACTCCAAGAAGATCTTCGCGAAGCTTTGGAATCCGTTCGCCGGGCCAAAGAGGCTGCTCGTCACTACCAGGCAGACCGGGCGGAGGTCACTGCTGAGAGGGATGAGTACAAGAGGAGGGTGGAGGAGCTTCAATCTGAACTGGAAGGTATGAAGAAACTGAAGGAGGAGGCCGATGCCAAAGTGCAGGTGGTGGCCGGGCAGGCTATAGACTTTTCTTATGCTGCCTACGATGAGGCGATCGGTCATGTTCAGTGTTTGTATCCGCAAGCCATTCTCGAGTCGAGCGTCCTTCAATTGGATCATGATGTTCGAGACGAGAAGATCGTTAAGTACCACTCCAACGGGGTCGACTTCGATGTCGTTGCCCCCTGATTATCTCTTAGTTGCTTTGACTGTGTAATTTTTCTTTGACTCGTCGAATCTCGCTATGTGTTTTGTTTACTGGATGTATTACACTTTACCCCAATAGGGTTGACCTCGATGTCATTGTTCGCTAATATCTATGTTATCTTTTGAAACGTCTATCTTTCATCGTTATATGGCTTGAGTTAGTTGAATCGTCAAAATCAGCTAGTTGATATTTTCACAAATCCATTGCAAAAGAAAACCTGGTTCTCCACTTATTCAAATGAGGTTTCAATTAAATGTTTTTCAAAGTGATTTTTTAAAGAAATGTGAATTTAAGTGAAATTTTGACTTGTGAATTTCTGCAGTTAAAATGCTATGTTTTTCCTGAAATCTACTTTACAATCAACTGCTAGCACTGGTATTTTTCGAAAAATACATGCTCACAATCGTTGTTTACCTAAAATAATTTTTCTCCCATATTCTGGCTGCCATCACCAACTTTCAAACTAAGCAGCATGAAATGTATAAAACAACTACTTCATAGATTTTTGAGACTCATAACTAGCTTTTACCTGTGTTTGATAAAATATTCTCTTCATGGTCTCATAAATGTTTTTTTCTTCAAGTTTTGATGATCCCTTATAAAACTGCAATGGTTCTTTTACCTTGTCAAATAGCCGTGACATTCGGTTCGCAAACTCTATCTTACGTTGACCCTCTTTGATCATGACAAAAAGGGGGAGAGAAATATAGGGTTGCATATGAGCATATAGAACTTGCATATTATGCATCTAGGCAATAAGTCAGGGGGAGCATCATGATAGGGGGAGCATCATATATATATTATCTGTTTGAACTAACCTCCCACCTTGAGATGAGTTAATGTTTTGTCATCATCAAAAAGGGGGAGAATGTGGATACCTTGTATTGCAGGTAAACTAATATTGCAGGATAAGTTTTGATGATGAATTGGTTAAGAGGTTTTGATGATGAAAAAGACAAAAGCTAAAATTGATAATAGGAAAAAGGCAAAGTCAAAGTTGATGAGAAAGACCAAAGCTAAAGTTGATGAAAGTGACAAAATATCCAAAGTCACAATCCAAGACAATCAAGCTCAAGAATTGAAGTTTCAAGATATAAGGGTAGTCCTTATAAATAAGGGTAGTCCTTAGGGTTTGAGTGTGTCTTAGGAAAAAGTGTAAGCTCTTTCGAAGGTCAGCTCATCTCTCAAAGTCCCATGATTTTCAAAATGCATGCATGCACACGTAAACACAAGAAGCATTTTTGAAAAGCATAAAATCGATTTTCTCTATTTTATTCTATATATAAAAATCGATTTTCAGGTCAATACAAAAGCTAAAGAATCGATTCATACTAGTTTCACTAAGTATGCAAATCGATTCCTAAGTATTTCTAAAAAGGAAGAATCGACTCATACTATTTTATACTAAGCATAAAAATCGATTTTCAAGTGTCTTTAAAAGGAAAGAATCGATTCATATTATTTTTACCAAAGTGCATAATCGATTCACAAGTATTTTTCAAAAAGGAAAGAATCGATTCACACTATTTTTCACTTAGCAAAAGAATCGATTCCTACATGTCTCAGGCAAGCCAAGAATCGATTCATACAAATTACATTGAGTATAAGAATCGATTCCTAGCCTTCCTGGATCTCAAGAATCGATTGTTACTCTTTCTCAAGTAAAGCAAAATCGATTCTCACTTAAAAGAAGTCATACATAAGAATCGATTCCTAGATCCAATGTTTTCAACAAAGAATCGATTCCTACATTATTTTCAACGTAAACTTGATTTTCTCATAGCCTATAAATAGAGGCCTCATAGCCTCCATTTCTTACCAACCCATTTCACGATTCAGAATCACATTTGAGAAAAACTCTTCATATTTTATTTTTGCTCTTCTCGTACCGCTGGTCCGTCAGAGCTGATCTTTCGCTAAGAGTTAGTCGGGGTTGTGTTCTTCAAGTTGTATTATCTGCCTACACTAGAGGTATTTCTGTCTTTACATTTGTTATTATTTAATTGTTGTGATTTGTACTAGGGAGTGGGGTATCTCTCTAGGGCAGCTGCATATACTAGGAAGTGGGGTATCTTTCTAGGGCAGTTGATTGTAACAGGGGTGGGGTATCTCTTGTTATTGTGTTGTTAGATTTGAGGGCTCTCCATAGGTGGGGTATCCTAGGAGGAGAGTGCCTGAGTCTGTAAAGGTTTTCCAAGGCACCTGTAAGCCTTGTTGTTTTGGTTAGTGGAAAATCTCACAAGGGTGTGAGGACTGGACGTAGGTCACTAGGAGGTGACCGAACCAGGATAAATCTCTGCGTGCTTTACTGCTTTCCTGCTTTACTGTTATACCGCTTTACTGCTTTATATTCTAATTCTTTCGCTTCCACTTAACCTGCGCGAAAATTGATCTAAGTCATTGAAAAGGGGAAAAACGTTTTCGAAAGATCTGAAAAGTTTTAAATCTCAATTCACCCCCCTATTGAGACTGAAGCCACTTGGTAACAAGTGGTATCAGAGCTAGACTCTTGTATAAAGGGCCTAGCAGCTTCAAGAGAAATGGCTTCAGGTTGGTCTACGCAAGAGGGTGCTTCTCTTTTCCGTCCTCCGGGATTCAATGGAGAAGACTATGCATATTGGAAAGAAAGAATGAGAATTTTTATTGAAGGGGTAGACTTAGATGTTTGGGATGCTGTGGAAAAAGGACCTTTCGTCCCCACACACATAGTAGATGGTATTCTTACAATAAAAAATAGAAATGAATGGTCTGATGATGAGAAAAGAAAAGTGCAACTTAATTTTCGTGCTAAAAATATTATTACTTCTGCTTTGAGTGCTGATGAATTTTTTCGAGTTTCAAACTGTAAAACTGCCCAAGAAATGTGGGATAATCTCCAAGTTACTCATGAGGGTACAAGTGAAGTGAAAAGGGCAAGAACAAATACTCTTACCAGAGAGTACGAATTGTTTAGAATGAATACAGGTGAAACAATACAAGAAATACAGAAAAGGTTTACTCACATAGTGAATCAGTTAAGCTTGTTGGGAAAGTCATTTCCTACAGAGGATCTAATCAACAAAGTTCTGAGATGTCTGAATAGAGAATGGCAACCCAAGGTTACTGCTATAGCTGAATCAAGAAATTTGGCTACTATGACTCTTGCTACTCTATTTGGTAAACTCCAAGAGCATGAACTAGAGCTCACCCGTCTGGCTGAGCACGAAAATAATGATAAGAAAAAGAACAGCTTGGCACTGAAAGCATCTAGTTCAAGTCAACTGTGTGAGAGCGAAGATTCAGAAAATGAGGATGATGAAAATGAGGAAAGCATGGCTCTCATGGTTCGAGGGTTCAAACGGTTTTTGAAACAGAAAAATCACTCTAAAAGGAACTTCAACACCAAAAGGAAAGAAAGCTCATCCGGTCCTCTTATTTGCTATGAATGTGGGAAACCCGGGCATATGAAGATGGAATGCCCTAATCTACAAAAAAAGGGATCCAAATTCGAAAAGAAGACATTCAAAGAAAACGAAAGAAGGAAAACCTACGTAGCGTGGGACGACAATGACACAAGCAGTTCAGATGGTTCAGAAAGCGAAAAAGCTCATGTTGCTCTTATGGCCAACCACGAAAGTGAAGGTGAATCCGAAAGTGAGGTAAGCTCTAACTCTGATTCTTTACAAGATGCATATGATGAACTATATGAAGCCTTTACTGAATTACATGATAAATCTTCAAAATTAGCTAAAGCTCTAAGCAAATCTAAGAAAGTTATCACTCATCTTGAAAATGATATCACTACTTTAACTAAAGAAAAATTAGAGCTTAGAAAAGAAAATGATGATCTTGTTTACTTCAAGGAAAATTATGTATGTGATAAGTGTATAGAACATGAAAAGAAAATCAATGAGCTTGAATGTACAATAGGCAAAATGTCCAAATTAGAACATGTACATCCTAAGGTTCCAAGAAATAATTTTGAGAAAAGACATATGCATCATAGACCAAAGTTTTCCACTAGACCTTATATTAGATGTTATTATTGTGGTAAACCTGGACATACAGCTTCTGTTTGCAGGGCAAGAGGTAAACAAAATATGAAAAAGGTGTGGGTTCCCAAAGGAACCATACCAAACACTAACCCACAAGGACCCAAAGAGATTTGGGTACCGAGAACCTTGTTTTAGATCTTTGCAGGTATGCTTCAAGGTATGGGGGCAGATTGATACCTTGACAGCAAAGACTCGAAGCGCATGACTGGAGACGCAATAAAGTTCTTAACACTCACCCCCGGAAAAATCCGTCATGTGACTTGTGATAAATAGAGGAAGAATCACCGGTAAAGGTCAGATTGGTTAAAATTTTTATTCACCTCTATTTTGAAAATGTGCTTAAAAATAGTTTATTAAGTCAAATATGTGACTAGTGAAACAGAGACTAATTTCATGCATAATTAAGAACAATATCTATAAGGCATGATTAGAATAACAGGAATCAACAAAAGTATTCTGGTCAACCCTCTAGGACTGATCATATAGAAATTATACATCACCTTCTTAGAGGTTATGGTTAGAAAGGCAATAGTGTGATTGAGTTAGTTGAATCGTCAAAATCAGCTAGTTGATATTTTCACAAATCCATTGCAAAAGAAAACCTGGTTCTCCACTTATTCAAATGAGGTTTCAATTAAATGTTTTTCAAAGTGATTTTTTAAAGAAATGTGAATTTAAGTGAAATTTTGACTTGTGAATTTCTGCAGTTAAAATGCTATGTTTTTCCTGAAATCTACTTTACAATCAACTGCTAGCACTGGTATTTTTCGAAAAATACATGCTCACAATCGTTGTTTACCTAAAATAATTTTTCTCCCATATTCTGGCTGCCATCACCAACTTTCAAACTAAGCAGCATGAAATGTATAAAACAACTACTTCATAGATTTTTGAGACTCATAACTAGCTTTTACCTGTGTTTGATAAAATATTCTCTTCATGGTCTCATAAATGTTTTTTTCTTCAAGTTTTGATGATCCCTTATAAAACTGCAATGGTTCTTTTACCTTGTCAAATAGCCGTGACATTCGGTTCGCAAACTCTATCTTACGTTGACCCTCTTTGATCATGACAAAAAGGGAGAGAGAAATATAGGGTTGCATATGAGCATATAGAACTTGCATATTATGCATCTAGGCAATAAGTCAGGGGGAGCATCATGATAGGGGGAGCATCATATATATATTATCTGTTTGAACTAACCTCCCACCTTGAGATGAGTTAATGTTTTGTCATCATCAAAAAGGGGGAGAATGTGGATACCTTGTATTGCAGGTAAACTAATATTGCAGGATAAGTTTTGATGATGAATTGGTTAAGAGGTTTTGATGATGAAAAAGACAAAAGCTAAAATTGATAATAGGAAAAAGGCAAAGTCAAAGTTGATGAGAAAGACCAAAGCTAAAGTTGATGAAAGTGACAAAATATCCAAAGTCACAATCCAAGACAATCAAGCTCAAGAATTGAAGTTTCAAGATATAAGGGTAGTCCTTATAAATAAGGGTAGTCCTTAGGGTTTGAGTGTGTCTTAGGAAAAAGTGTAAGCTCTTTCGAAGGTCAGCTCATCTCTCAAAGTCCCATGATTTTCAAAATGCATGCATGCACACGTAAACACAAGAAGCATTTTTGAAAAGCATAAAATCGATTTTCTCTATTTTATTCTATATATAAAAATCGATTTTCAGGTCAATACAAAAGCTAAAGAATCGATTCATACTAGTTTCACTAAGTATGCAAATCGATTCCTAAGTATTTCTAAAAAGGAAGAATCGACTCATACTATTTTATACTAAGCATAAAAATCGATTTTCAAGTGTCTTTAAAAGGAAAGAATCGATTCATATTATTTTTACCAAAGTGCATAATCGATTCACAAGTATTTTTCAAAAAGGAAAGAATCGATTCACACTATTTTTCACTTAGCAAAAGAATCGATTCCTACATGTCTCAGGCAAGCCAAGAATCGATTCATACAAATTACATTGAGTATAAGAATCGATTCCTAGCCTTCCTGGATCTCAAGAATCGATTGTTACTCTTTCTCAAGTAAAGCAAAATCGATTCTCACTTAAAAGAAGTCATACATAAGAATCGATTCCTAGATCCAATGTTTTCAACAAAGAATCGATTCCTACATTATTTTCAACGTAAACTTGATTTTCTCATAGCCTATAAATAGAGGCCTCATAGCCTCCATTTCTTACCAACCCATTTCACGATTCAGAATCACATTTGAGAAAAACTCTTCATATTTTATTTTTGCTCTTCTCGTACCGCTGGTCCGTCAGAGCTGATCTTTCGCTAAGAGTTAGTCGGGGTTGTGTTCTTCAAGTTGTATTATCTGCCTACACTAGAGGTATTTCTGTCTTTACATTTGTTATTATTTAATTGTTGTGATTTGTACTAGGGAGTGGGGTATCTCTCTAGGGTAGCTGCATATACTAGGAAGTGGGGTATCTTTCTAGGGCAGTTGATTGTAACAGGGGTGGGGTATCTCTTGTTATTGTGTTGTTAGATTTGAGGGCTCTCCATAGGTGGGGTATCCTAGGAGGAGAGTGCCTGAGTCTGTAAAGGTTTTCCAAGGCACCTGTAAGCCTTGTTGTTTTGGTTAGTGGAAAATCTCACAAGGGTGTGAGGACTGGACGTAGGTCACTAGGAGGTGACCGAACCAGGATAAATCTCTGCGTGCTTTACTGCTTTCCTGCTTTACTGTTATACCGCTTTACTGCTTTATATTCTAATTCCTTCGCTTCCACTTAACCTGCGCGAAAATTGATCTAAGTCATTGAAAAGGGGAAAAACGTTTTCGAAAGATCTGAAAAGTTTTAAATCTCAATTCACCCCCCCCCCTCTTGAGACTGAAGCCACTTGGTAACACCGCTCTCATAGGCGCTGGCCTGTTCTTCACTTGGCGCCCTGCAAGGCGCCCTCATGGGCGCTGGTCTGTTACTTGGCGCCCTGCCAGGCGCCTTCATGGGTGCTGACCTGCTCTTCATCTGGCGCCCTGCCAGGCGCCCTCATGGGCGCTGGCCTGTTCTTAACTTGACGCCCTGTCATGCGCCCTCATGGGCGCTGGTCTGCTCTTCATCTGGCGCCCTGCCAGGCGCCCTCATGGGCACCGACCTGTTCTTAACTTGGCGCCCTGCCAGGCGCCCTCATGGGCGCTGGTTTGTTACTTGGCGCCTTGCCAGGCGCCCTCATGGGCGCTGGCCTGCTCTTCATCTGGCACCCTGCCAGGCGCCCTCATGGGCGCTGGCCTGTTCTTAACTTGGCGCCTTGTCAGGCGCCCTCATGGGCGCTGGTCTGTTACTTGGCGCCCTACTAGGCGCCCTCATGGGCGCTGGCTCGTCACTTCACCTGGCGCCCTGCCAGGCGCCCTCATGGGTGCTGGCTTGTCACTTGCGCCCTACCAGGCGCCCTCATGGGCGCTGGCCTGCTCTTCATCTGGCGCCCTGCCAGGTGCCCTCATGGGCGCTGGCCTGTTCTTAACTTGGCGCCCTGCCAGGCGCCCTCATGGGCGCTGGCTTGTCACTTGGCGCACTACCAGGCGCCCTCGTGGGCGCTGGCCTGCTCTTCATTTGGCGCCCTGCCAGGCGCCCTCATGGGCGCTGGCCTGCTCTTCATCTGGCGCCCTGCCAGGCGCCCTCATGGCGCTGGCCTGTCACTTCACCTGACGCCCGTTCAGGCGCTGGTCTGTTACTTGGCGCCCTGCCAGGCGCCCTCATGGGCGCTGGCCTGCTCTTCATCTGGCGCCCTGCCAGGCGCCCTCATGGCGCTGGCCTGTCTCTTCACCTGGCGCCCTGCCAGGCGCCCTCATGGGCGCTGGCTTGTCACTTGGAGCCTTGCCAGGCGCCCTCATGGGCGCTGGCCTGTCCTTCACATGGCGCCCTGTCAGGCGCCCTCATGGGCGCTGGCCTATTACTTGACGCCCTGCCAGGCGCCCTCATGGGCGCTGGCCTGCTCTTCATCTGGCGCCCTGCCAGGCGCCCTCATGGGCGCTGGCCTGTTCTTAACTTGGCGCCCTGCGAGGCGCCCTCATGGGCGCTGGCCTGTTACTTGGCGCCCTGCCAGGCGCCCTCATGGGCGCTGGCCTGTCACTTCACCTGGCGCCCTGCCAGGCACCCTCATCGGCGCTGACTTGTCACTTGGCGCCCTGCCAGGCGTTTTCATGGGCGCTGGCCTGTTACTTGGCGCCCTGCCAGGCGCCCTCATGGGCGCCGGTTTGTTACTTGGTGCCCTGCCAGGCGCCATCAGAGGCCGCGACATGTTTTAAGTCGCTTCTCACCTCGTGGGACTCTGGGGGAAGTTTATCAGACTCGGCTGAATTTAACCTGCCCATCAGAGGTTGCGACACGTTTTAAGTCGCTTCTCACCTCGTGGGACTCTGGGGGAAGTGTATCAGACTCGGCTGAATTTAACTCGCCCATCAGAGGTTGTGACACGTTTAAAGTCACTTCGCACCTCGTGGGACTCTGGGGGTAGTTTATCAGACCCGGCTGAATTTAACTCGCCCATCAGAGGTTGCGACACGTTTAAAGTCGCTTCTTGCCTCGAGGCGGAGTTTTATTTTGGGGTGCCAGCTATTTTCACATGGCGCCTGGCCATGGGCGCTAGCTGCTTTCTATCTCGTAGGTGATAGCAAATGTTGCCGACATGATAATTTTGAATCGTAAAGAGTAAACATTTTATTCATTCATTTGTGCGTGTTATCAATCCACGCCACTACATTATTATGAAAGCAAGGCTCATACAACCAATCTCTTTAGCTTAAGAGCGTTCTAGGTATTATGATCAACAGCTGTATGGTGGCGGGTACCTCAGGTGGTATCCCCGTCCCATCTGCTTCAGATCAAGGATACAGGTCCCCCTTCTCACTTGGGTGGATAATGAGTTTCTCTTTGACCTCTTCGAGGAGGTCAGAACACTCATCGCATGGCTTGCACCTCTTCACACGCTCTTTTGGCTCCCCCGTAGGGGTGGAATCTTCCTCCAACTCTTGCTCGTCTGACTCGCTTCTAGTATCCCAATCTGTCAGATACACTTCAGCTTTTTGAAGATCATTCTTTGAGACTTTGACACCAGCAGGCTCCCTTTCATCCTTCATGCTCATATAAAAACATCTACGAGCTGCACCTAGATCCGCTTGGAGGGTTACCATCTTATTTTCCAGGCTGTAGAACTTCATTTTAAGGTGTACCGTTGATGTTACAGCCTCCAGCTTGCCCAGTGTGGGTCTCCCAATGATGCATTGGTAGACTGACTTGCAGGGAAGGACTAGGAAGGCTGTCTTCACAGTTCTGAACAAAGGCGGTTTGCCATCAGGGTCACCATAGGTGAGCATCAACTCCAGGTGGCCCAGCGGTTTGGTTTTTGAACCGTTGAAACCTGTTAGATCCCCTCCTTGGTATGGAGTCAAGTCGTTGGGGGATATGTTCAATACTGACAGCAAGTCCTCAAAGATGATGTCCACAGTGCTTCCCTGGTCGACCAGGATTCTTCTTACCTCCATGTTGACCATGATGGCAGAGATGAGTAACGGGACATGCTTATTCGGCTTTCCATCAAGCATATCCTTATCCTCAAAGGATAAGGGCGGTCTGGTTGGTTCCTTCATAGGGGCTGAGGTTGATGCCACACATAAGATTTCCTTCCACTTCCTCTTCATCGACTTGTTTGAGCCCCACTCGTCAAGGGGGTTGCTCCCGTGAATCACCATGGCCACTGACCTTCCTTTGGACTTACGGGTGTCTTCATTCTCGGAAGATTCGCTTTCCTCTCCATTGACCCCCTCCCTGACTGGTGCCTTCCCCTTCCTAGGGGATCTAGATCTTCTTCCGGGGGATCAGGCTTTTTTACGTGGGCCATTTGGTTCTTCTTCTCTCCTCACGTACTGCTGGAGTTTACCTTTCTGGATCATTTCCTCAATGTCGTCTCTGAGGGCACGATGGCCATTGGTATCGTGGCCTCCGCTTCGGTGATAGCGGCACCATTTCTTCGAGGGGATCTGGCCATCTTTCAGCACTAAAGGCTCCGGTCTCTTGACGTTTCTGAACTCGGCGTTAGCGCATTCCGCCAGGATCTTGGACCGAGTTTTGATGAGGGGGGTATGTTCGGTGAATTTGCTGGGTCGTGCCTCGTGATGCCCGCCTCCTGTTACTTTTCGCTGGCGGACTTCGCGGGCGTCTTCCCTGTCGCCCCCGACCTTGGCTGCCTCTCGGTAAGCCATGTCATCCTCTTCGTAATCCATGTACTTCTGAGACCTTCGAAGGAACTCTCTTAAGTTTCTAGGTTTGTTGATACCTACGTCCATCTGGAAAAGACTCCCCTTTCTCAATCCGTCTTTCATCCAAAGCAGCCCCTGCCTGTCTTCCAAGTTTCGGACACATGAGGCCTCCTTGTTGAAACGCTCAATGTACTCTTTGAGTGTCTCATCGTCATGCTGCCTGACGGCCCTTAACACTTCTTCAGACTTAGGTTTCAACCGGGAGGCTGTGAATCGAGCTGTGAACATTCTCGCCAACTCCCCCCATGAGGAGATGGAGTTCGACCTCAGCTCTTGAAACCACTCTAGTGCAGAATTCTCGAGAGTGAGGGGGAAGATTTTGCAGTGGACAGGCTCCCTGGCGCCTCTATAGCGCATCATCAATGAGAAGTGTGCCAGATGGCGGTCCGGATCTTCGGTTCCGTCATACATCTTAAGGGCTGGCAGCTTCTCCAAGGCCCTTGGGATCCGACATTCATCCACCCTTCGAGTGAACGGTCCTTCTTCTAAAAACCTTCTTGAGTTCCGGGGGGAGGCGTCCTCATAGTTCAACTCGTGATACCTGCCTCGGTCGGGAGATCTCCTCGAGGGCGATCCCCTATGGTGCCTCCGATGGGCATTGACCCGGTTCCTTGGTCTCTCACGAGAGTCGGGGGACGTGCGTGAGGAGGTCCTGGAATGGGAGTCGTAAGGTTGGTAGACATCATCTGGAGGGGACAGAGGAGTCCTCGGAGGTGAGTCCGACCCTTGGAGCCCGCGCCGCCGAGGGGGAGACCGGTGCACATGCCTTCGCCTCGGGGGAGAACGATGGACGAGGTGCCTTCGAGGGGGAGACTGGTGGCGCCTTGAAGCCACTGTTATCAGAGGAGGCTGCTCGGGTAGGGAAGCTACACGCCTTTCTAACTGTCTTAGGCGAGCTTCCTGTTGCAGCATTGCTTGAGTGCGGCTGGCGAGGAGATCCAAAAGTTGGCCTACATTTGATGGTTGGGCCTGCTGACTAGTGCCCTCGTCAGGTAGGCTGGCCATGTTGCCCTCATAAGGCAGGCTGGGGACGTTGCCCTCGTTAGGCAAGCTGGTGACGTTGCCCTCATTAGGCAAGCTGGCGACGTGACCCTCGGGGGTCTCCTCTGGTCGGGGTGCAGGTATGGCTACGTTCTGAACCCGGGGTCTGCCCCTAAGAGCCATGGAATAGCAAGAGAGAATTTCAAGTAGTGATGATGTGAAATATTGATATCTCCCACTGTGGTCGCCAATGTTTTGTACCTAGCAGTAATTTGGTAGGCTGCTGTTGGAAGGTCTCTTGCTGTCCTGGCAGTAGGTCAGTGAGCGCCCGGGGGGGGTACCTGCAAAGCCACTCCGACGCTCAAGTCAGTATAAGAATAAGCTAGTGAATTTGCAAGGGAATAGTGCGTACCGTATAAATGGCTATGCGAGCCGAGATTTATAGGAAATCGATGCTCGTTGTGGATCGTCGGATCAGTGGAGGCGATCTGAACCCTCCAAGCGTACTGGGCTTGTATGTTGCGGATATGGGTCGAATCGGTTGGGCTGATCCATATCTAGTTGCTAAACGCACCCCCTGGTTTTGCTAATGGACCTCTTGGTCCAGTCGAGAACACCACTTAATGTTACACTCTTAACCCCATTTTCGAAATCATTGTTCATAGGATGCAAGATGAAATGGACGATGTCACTAATACCATTACAATAAAAAATTATCCTTAGGGTCCGTTTGATTGGCAAATAGGTAAGTACCGGACATAACAATACTAGACAACTTTTTTGTCACGTGCACTATTTGGTGAACAATGGACAGCACAAGCAAAAAAAATATAAAATTTTCTATAATTCTCTTTATGATGTTTATAACGATTTTATATAAGATATATTATAATATAATTAGAAAATTAGAAACAAAATGTGTGAGAGATAATATAGAAGAGAGAGAGAGAGAGAGAGAGAGAGAGAGAGAGAGAGAGAGAGAGAGAGAGAGAGAGTAGAAACTATTTTAAGAATTAGTTTTTCCCCCAATGGTAATACTTATAGGATACTCATAGAAGCACTCTCACTTGTTAAGGATTAGTTTTTCCCTCCAATGGTAATACTTATAGGATACTCTCCCTAACCTCGAAATATATGTACTTAACAAGTGAGATGATCATATAAGACCATCCCCAATGGTAGGACTTAAAATAGTTTTTACCAATTAGGGAGAGTATTCTATTTTTACCAATTAGGGAGAGTATTCTATAAGTATTACCACTGGGGAAAAAACTAACCCTTAACAAGTGAGAGTGCTTCTATGAGTATCCTATAAGTATTACCACTGGAGAAAAAACTAGTCCTTAAAATAGTTTCTACTCTCTCTCTCTCTGGGGACCCCATTGTTAAAACTAATTTTTATCTCTTGTTTTCTCTCTCGTTGCGGGTCTCACATCACACATTCTTATCTCTCTCTCTCTCCCTCCCTCCCTCCCTCCCTCCCTCCCTCCCTCCCTCCCTCCCTCCCTCCCTCCCCAGGTAGTTGGAGTCGTTAGAAAGCAATACCATTTTTATGTTTTAAGCTTTGACCATAGCATTTTTTTACTCATGACCATAGCATTTTCAAAAGTTTAAAAGTAAATTCATTTTCACTGGCGATAATAACATAACCGTTGGAAGCATGCTTCAAAAATTTTCATGTAGCCGTTCAAAGGAGAGTATAATTTCGTGATAGACAGACTCATCGCCAACTTCAAGTGAATCCAGTGGAGCATATCTATATCTATACCTATAATATTTGACAATGCATCTTCATTAATGCATTGCCAAATGTCATATTCTGGTTAAACACACATTAATTACATTAGTAAGGCCCCACTTATTATTAACAATATATACTATTTTTGCTAATAAAGTATTATATAAATGAATTAAAGACATTTTCTCGATTCATATGCAGTCTATCTATATTCTATATCTATAACATTTGACAATTCATCTTCATTAATGCAATGCCAAATGTCATCTTTTGGTTAAACACACATTAATTACATTAGTAAGGCCCCACTTATTATTAACAATATATGCTATTTTTGCTAATAAAGTATTATATAAATGAATTAAAGACATTTTCTCGATTCATATGCAATCTATCTATCTATATCTATAACATTTGACAATGCATCTTCATTAATGCATTGCCAAATGTCATCTTCTGGTTAAACACACATTAATTACATAAGTAAGGCCCCACTTATTATTAACAATATATACTATTTTTGCTAATAAAGTATTATATAAATGAATTAAAGACATTTTCTCGATTCATATGCAATATTGTAGGAATTTAAATAAAATCTGCATACGAACATGGCATGAATTTTCATGCTACTTAACCAATTCAAATTTGTTTCAATTTGGCACATTTGGCTCTATTTTATGAAATTTGATTTTGGAATTTCATGAACTATTCCCACCAAATATGACTAGCAAACATACTATATAAAGGGTGGAAGGGTTGGTGTAAAAACCATTCAACATTTGGTTATTATTTGTTGGCAAGTTTTTATTGTTTTTCATTGATTGATAGTGTATAATGGAAGATAGTGCTCAAATGGTTGAGGAATTCCCGTTGTTAAACAGGAATGTCAACATTGCTGAACTAATCCATTCTAGAACACATGTATAAAATTAAAAAATTCTTCATTTTCCCTTTCTATTTCGTTTTTCAGAATTTTTATTCAAATACTTGGCAATGACTTTTATATTCATTTTCCAGATTTCCTTTGGTTTTCAACCACTCAAATTTTGTCTGAAGTTTTTTCCTTATGTTTTAACAGGATTCTCATCATATAGTTATGGCTTATGTTTCTGAAATAATTTAGGCTGATTGGTGAGACAAAAGTTTTCAATTTGTATGTCTGTTATATATTTCGTTGCTGGGCTTTTAACTTTTTATCAATGATTTTCTATAAGTTGGGAATTCAAGTTAGAGTGGCTGATCACTGTTGTTTTCATTCTGAAAGAGGCTTCCTCTACAAGCAATTAAAATTTAAAAATATTATCAATCACATTAATGGAGCAATTAAAAACGGACACAATTATGGAAATTAAAATTTCTTGTTAATGCAAAATTTGAATTTTGAAATATGGAAGCATAATTTTGTCCAGTTATGATACTTAATTGATAATAAATATGGACACATAATTTTCTCTATCTAAAACCTTTGGAGTTTTAGCTTAGTTTATTTCTCCCAATGAAATACCTATAACTATATGGTTGCGTTCGTCCATCTCTCCCATGGCACCGTTGTCGAGTTTGCATCATCATTGCCAATACGAATGCCTCAATTGTCGTTCGATTTTGAGCTCTCTAATTCCAATCTTCACATGCTCAAGTAAATTTCCTTCTCCACTTAGATTTTAATAAAAAAACATTATTTTACCATCTCTTTTCCTTAGAACTTGCATATATTGAAGACAATACAAATTTGACGATTAGAGCCTTTGAAGTTGCTATCATAGATAAAAAAGTCAGATGTTCCTGTTATATGAACGCTTTTGTTTATCTCTCGCTTAATCATTACTTATTAGTTATTGGCTAGTATTTACATTTGAAAGCCCATTCTTCTATACACTACTTGCAAACTCTGTTTTTTTCGTTATATATAGGTCATCATTATGTAACTGAACTGTTATTTTGTTTTATCTTTCAATGGGTGATGGACCATATTGTAGTTTGTCAAACAAGAATGAAAGCACTAGGAACAAAATTTTTGTTCAAGGCCCTTTTGATCCCTTTCAAGTCAAGTAATTCCTCATGTTTGATTTCATTATTTCAAATTATTCTGTTTATATTAATTTGTTTTTTGAAGGGGTGAATATGTGTTATTTAACTATTTGAGGTTATATTTATTTCTATCACATTTTTAGAAATTTTATGATTTTAATTGGGTTGTCAAGGAGTAGCAGGAATTATTATAATTTTTCAAGTATTTTAGTTATAAAATGTGCAATGTTTCAAATTAAAATTGTATTATTCGGCCAATGTTCGTTTTTTGCCGGATTTCTTGATTTTGTTTAGCCAACTGTAGTGTGAATATTAGTTAACACTTTAACAATACTAATATCAGATACTAATCAAATAGTAATTAAAGTATTGCTCATTCTGTCCTTAGTTGCCTTGGCAATTTCAGCGGCATGTGGATGTCGGCTTCCTGGTTCGAACCCGTGTGTGAGTAGTGGTAGTGTGTGTGTGTGTGTGCTGTTTATTTGTCATTTCATCTAAATAAACAAAAAAAAGTTTTGCTCATTCCACAATTACAAAAGCAATATATAAAATGGACGGATACATGAAATAATGAAAATTCAATATTACGTCAAATGTGATTTAAATATGTCGGTTTTAAATTGAAAAAATAAAATAAATACAAGATCAAATTAGCATAAGCACACAATCGTCTGAGTGAACTCCTGTTACTTTTTAATATCCATATCAATTAATCAATGTGTTCACAAAGTTTCATAAGGAGCTGATATAACCGAAAAAAATTCACCCATAAATTAAAAAGAAAATTTTTCTAAACAAAATTATAATAAGAGAAAATTACATTCATCTCCACTAAACCATGATTAAACTGATCCTTATAATAAAATATTTTTCTTTCGACTGATCCTTTTGGTACATTCTACAAAATTAAGATTGTTTGACTATTTTTTTTTTATTTTAATGAGGTCCTATTTAAATTCATTATATTTACAAAATTGAAGTCTTTTTTATATAATTTATTAAAAAACATTTTTTGTAAACTTTTTATCTGAGTTTTTGATACATTTCTTATAAAATTTCTCATAATAATTCTTTTGTTATATTTTTTAAGTACACATCGTATTATGATCATTTTTTTATATTAAATGAAATACCAAATATTGAATAAATATCATATATATATATATATATATGTATTTATATTATTTACTAATTTTTATACACACATTTATATCCCTAACACACGAATAAATATAGAGATATCAGCGGGACGGGATGGGGACAATGAATATTTTCTCACTTCATGTCTCCCCTCCCCGCAGGACGCTATTGTTCATAAAAAAACATAATAAATAATAACTAAATGCAACATATTTGAGAAAATGTATAAAAAAGAAAAAAAAAATCATAAAGTTTAAAGTTATGGTAATAGAGATTATGTAATAATTTTGGTTTCTTAGTAATATTAATTTGATAAAATAATATTATATATATTGGTTAGAGTTTTATAATAGTTTTATTGGAAATTGAGACCCCATGGGGTAGGGTATAAATCCTCTCCCCTTCCTGCCATACCTACACGAGAATTTAGTCCTCTGTCCCCAAACCCCATTGGGAATAATATCCATCTTTAGGTCTTTAAAACTGGACAGTTCCCATGAGGATTTCTGCTTATAAGGAGAAATTGACACATCTAAGTATAATTACACCACACATACATAAACTGACAAACAAAATGTATATTTTTTTCAACAATTTTCAATAGGATAAGTATACCTGTACATGGCACGGGTCAAACACTCTGGTTTGGGAACTTTTCGGGTATGATAATTAGCAACATTAATTATTGCTTTAGTTATGTAATTTTCTCTATTTGCTCTAGTGGAGCATATTTGGGAACGTTCCGAGTATGTGAGTCGGAGAGATTAAGTGCTTATTGATAACTAACAATAAAAAATTATAAATAAAATAACAAAAGAAAGCAAACAAGCAGCATGGCAAAAGAGAGAGTATCAAAATCTCAAAAAAAAAAAAGAGAGAGTATCACATGGGGAGGAGAGCGCTCCAACTCCAAGGAGAACGGCGCCAACTCTATAATCAACAATCTAGTACTACAACTTGTTTTCATTTCCCCAAATTACCCCTCTCATCATGTTCATAAAATAACAAAAGAAATAACTCCTCTTATCCACGTCAGCACACACGCCTCCTCCTTGTTTGTCTGTTCTCTCAGACAGACAGTACATTATAATAATATTATTATATTATAATTATAATTCCATGATTTTGTCAAAAGAAATTATAATTCCATGATACTTTACCAAAAAATAAAACTACTACTAGCACACCACACCATCGATTCTCCCCCTTATATTTACCGTAATTTCCTGTCTTCTCATTTTTCTTTCTCTCTCCTCTCTTTCTCTCTCTAGCTGGAGGAGAAGCGGCGGCACCTCCGTCTGCTCTGCGACCCAAAATCTTAGGCAAGAGCTGAATGAATCGCATCAACCAACTCCGATCTTCTGTAATCCCAAAGATTCTCTTTCCATATCGCTTTTATTTTCGGTAACTATTTTCAAATCCCTAATTTCTCTCACCTATTTTATTGCTCCTCCCGTCTCCTTCTCCCCAAGCCCCAATATTTTTAGAATTTCTTCACCTAGATATCGATTGATTTACTTCGATGGGCCAGGTAGGTTCTGATTTTTCGTGTTTTAAAGGACGAATCTGAAGCTTTTTCTTTTGCTTCAGACCGGCTTTTGTTTACTTTTTGCTTTAGACCTAATTTTGCTGTTTTGAGTTTCTTCTTTATGTTTTTGTCAAGCACAGCTAACATGGAAGTGGAAGGTTTTGTGATTTGCTGTTTATCGTGTTGTTAAACTGTTTTATGAGTTGGATTGTTCTGCTTCTGGAGCTCTTGATGTTGAATTAAAATTAGAGCTCGGAAATTAATTGTATCTTGGATACTTAAAACGTCTTATATGTGCGATTAAGCTCATTTCATGATTTACTTTGTTTTGGATGGATTTCTGAGATGTATATATCCCTTTAATTTAACAATTTGAAACTGGTTCTGTGTTATTAGTTACATCAACACAAATAGTCAATTGTCTTTTTGGATGAAGTCGGCTATGTATCATAGAGCTGAAATTTGCAATTCATGTTGAGTTGATTCTGTGTTTCACTTTAGCTTAGTTTCCCAGTTCCCACACATTGTAGAACATATTTGAATTGACAGGGACAGCCTTCAGTAGCTTGATGGTTTCATTTTTATGAAGTTGACATGCTTTCTACACTTGAGATAACTATCCAAAATATTTATTATTCCCTATTACAATCATCTGCACATACTGTTTCTTCTTCTGAGAGAAGGGATGGAGTCCAGCTTATATTTAGCTGGCAAATGATTGGATAAATGTTTGGAATTTAGACTTGGATTTCATTTATTGAATGAAGTCCCTAAATGGGTTGTCCAATATATGGTGAATACAAATGTTGACTAATCTAAATTGTGGAGAGGATAAAATACACAATTTCCACAGCATGGTAAATTTCCAGATTGCACAGTGGATGATACTGGATAATGGAGAAATATGCAACGCTGAATTATATAAACCTAAGGAATAAGTTACCTTTAATAATTACTCCTGCGGTCAAGTCTCAACCTTGTTAGGAAATGCTATTTCGTGTTGTTATAACTTTGATTACAATAATTCAAAGAATATGGTCAGCTACGAAACCATTCATTAGCTTTCAAAGAGTAGCTTAAGCTGTTGGGAGTGTTTGATTCTTGGTGGATGCATCCGATCGTAGCATTTAGTGCATATACTCTGAAGGTCTTGTGTGGTTAACTAGATATATTTTTCAGGAACTAAGCCCTCATAGAGTTATCTTAATGACAACTGTTCCTACTTAAATAATTTATATCAAGTTTTCAAAATGAAATTTGTTTGATTTTTATTCATGTCGAATGACTGTCACTAATGTGGAATTTTGTCAAATCTTCATGATATCTGAAACGATTATGCATGACATGGTCAAGCCTAAATGTCTTTTAAGTTCTGTTGTTTTGCACTTGGAATCTTATCACATATCTATTTTTGCACTGATGTTTTGTGTTTGACATCAGTTTTAATAAAACTTTCATTGTGTCAGGCTGTGTTTTGCTCAATTCATTGATGTTGATGCTATCTGTATGCAGCTTCTAGTTCACTCGATTCTTCCCCAGGGTGGTGGAGAAACTTCACTGTTAAAAACTTAAAATGCCAAAAGAGAGAAAAGATAGGTCTTTGTCACATGATAGCAGCAGAGCATCGCCTTATCCAAGCAGCTCTAGTCGCGTCAGAAGATCTTCTTCGAAAACTCCTTTAGAGACAGATGAAAATATTAAAGAATGGGAAGAAGCTAGGTGTCCAGTCTGCATGGAGCATCCTCACAATGCAGTTCTCCTCATATGTTCATCTCATGAGAAGGGATGCCGCCCTTACATGTGTAACACTAGCTATCGACACTCAAACTGTCTGGATCAGTTCTGCAAGTCATTTACAGAAACCTCACCAGCCATTCCACCAGTAGAAACTCAAATTTCAAGTGCTGACTCACCTCAAGTCCAAAGCACTGAAGCAAATATTGTTGATATACAAGAAGAAAGTAGTGAGGGATTTGTTACAATGCAATCCTTGTCCTGTGAAGATGAGACAAAATCAAAACTAGTATGCCCTCTATGTAGAGGACAAATAAAAGAGTGGAAAGTAGTGGAGGGGGCTCGTCATTTCATGAATGAAAAGTCAAGAAGCTGTTCTTGTGAAAGTTGCAACTTCACTGGTACATATACAGATCTCAGAAAGCATGCAAGGGTTGAACACCCTCTTGAGCGCCCATCTGCTGTAGATCCAGAGCGTCAGCGTACCTGGAGGAGGTTGGAGCGGCAGAGAGATCTCGGCGACCTGCTTAGCACGCTTCAAAATTCCTTTGGAGGGGAAAGTAGGGTTGATGATGTTATCCCTCCCATAGATGATGGTGGTTTGCTAGCTGTATTTTTCCTCATCCTTCAACCTTCATCTATGTCTAGGGGTACCACAGGAACCAGACTCCAAATGAGAATTAGGAGACCTTCCAGACTCTGGGGGGAAAACTATGAAGCAGAATCTGGATCTGCTACTAGAGATGATGCAAATGAGTCTTCAGATGAAGGCTCTGAAAATAGAAGGCGCCGTGTTCGAAGACGCATGACACCTGATAATAATCAGCCATAATTTGGAAAACCAGATGTGTCAATTTGAATTGTTGTTGATGTTCCCAAGTGGGTGTTCTCTCTAATTCCCCCATTTTGCTGCTGCTAGTTTCAGAAGGTGGAGATTTGAATTATATGTTTGTCATTAATATTACTTCTGTATTTTGCAGGTAACAGGTGGAACAGACAAGAGAAAGAGGGGATCTTCGAATCTCTGCTTTATCAAGTGTGGAATAGTTGCTGGTTGTCAAAGAATGAGAAGGATGTTATCCATTTAGCATCCCATAATCTGTTTATTTATACACTTTTTACTCTTCCTGCATCTTTGGTGCAACTTCTAGAGAATTCTGAACAATTGAGCTTGAAATAAAATTCATCGCCGTTGTGTCTTTACCTTTCTTCTATGCAAGGAAAAAATTGAAAATAAAACTACAATGTCAGGTGAAAATGAAATGTAGATCCTCCTGGCTATAGCTGAATTTAACCTTGAGAAAATTGATTTTGTATTAGAATTTATAAGGATTTTTTAAATTATTTGTAAACTTAAAATATTTTTTTGAATAATTGTTAAAATGTACATTTTCATATAAAAACATTTTCCCCCCTTTGAACAAGCACAAACAAATAGACCCTTTTTTTTTATTACAAACTCTTGAATATCAAGAACAAGAAAGGTATTGTGGAAAATCTTCATTGATTGTTGAAAATGAATTGATTACAAAAGTGAAGTTAGAGAGGGGCTTATATAGTCATAAAAAGATTATTTTGATCTTAACTTAGATCTAGCAAACTCTAACCCTAAATTTTAGATAAGATAAAATATCTTATTTTCAATTATTCTAATAATATCTAATAGTCTCTTGCAAGCTAGAAACAACACTTCTAGTTTGATATGAACAATACAAAATACATCAAAACAAAAGAAATTTACGATACGAGATGTCAGAAATACATCAGCAAAAATAAAAGGTATAAGGCAAAATACTATAACCAATTGGAGGAAGCGACAATGCTATAACCACTCTCGATGGAAGCAAGAGGAAAAATGAATCAAGATACTGAGAGAAAGAGAAAATCGCAAAGAGAAGAGAGAAAATCAACCTGATCAAGATTCTGAGAAAAAGAATCCAATCCAGGTCTAGAGGAGAATCGAAGAAACAATTCAAAGCAACGATCTGAAGGAGAATCAAAATCAGGAAAGATTTTAGATCAAAATCATGATCACAAGGTAAAAGGTTGAAATCAAAAATGATTATGGCGTTTCTGAACAGGGAGAGAAAATTGTGATTTTCAGAGAGGAGAAAAATAAGTATAATGGAAAATGAAAAGGTGGCACTGCCAGGTGGCATATGACGCCGGCAGTGATGGTAAAGCACATAGACGATGTCAGAAGATCAGAACCCACTCTAATACCATGTTGAATTTCAAGAAAGAAAAAGTGGAAAATCTTTATTGATCATTGAAAATGAATTGATTACAAAAGTGAAGCTAGAGAGACTTATATAACCATAAAAAGATTACTTTGATCTTAACTTATATCTAAGAAACTCTAACAAACTAACCCTAAAATTTAGATAAGATAAAATATCTTATTTTCAATTATTCTAATTCTAATAATATCTAATACAAACAAATAGACCTTTTAGTTAAAAAGATATTTTAATAAAAAAAAGATATTTAATAATAATATCTAATAATCTCTTATTTGAAGATTTTTGAACACAGTTTTTTTTTAGATAAGCAGATTTTTGAACACCGTATATAGAAGAAAACAGACAGTTGTAAGGTAATTAATTACACGTACATCACTTTTGCACTTATCAAAAAAAACACGCACATCACTTTTGCTATTTTGATTCTTTTGAAGGTTTATAATTGATTGTTTGAAAGATAATTACAATAGTACATAATTATGGAATGATGAGGGAAGCGATTCTCCCAGTCCCAGACCATAAAAATTGATGTCTGTAGTTTTTCCAATTCATTGTGGAAATATCTCACTCTCACGAGCTTTTAGATTTTTGAATGAACAATAAATTGAGAAAACAAAAGTGTATCCATTTTTTCTCTAAAAAGATCGTATCTATTATTAGATTACAAATTTTTGGTACACTACAAATGAAATTAAGGGTGAATTTTTTTATAGGCTTACTTTATTTGATATTACTCGGATGACACGGTAGATGTCACTTTCAGCTTAACTAATGTCTTAGTTCGAATCCAGTCTTGAACATATAGCCGTGTTAGATCTTTTGAGGGAGAGTTTTACCGTCCATTGTGGTCATACCCGACTCGATGGATTAGTCTCTATAGTTACACACAGATATACACGGTTTATGAAAAAAAAAAAACACTAATGAGTGTAATGTTTTAAGCTGAATGAATGTCTTTTGGTGGCAAACTAAAATAAGATTAAAGCTTTAGGGTTTGTTTGGTTCGACGGTGCAGAGTGAGGTTAATTTTCATAGAGTTACTTCAGTAGTAAATAAGCACGGGAGTCAAATCTAACTGAGAAGCGTAACCGAAATTCAACCTCGCCGCAACCGCAACAAAACTCGAGAGAGAGAGAGAGACAGAGAGAGAGAGCAAACCAAACCTGTGTTTTGACTCAAAAAAAAGTCTGTATCTCATCAAACTCCAACGTTCCTGTCCGCAACACTGTGTGACACGAACATGGATACGAGCTAGATCTGCGTGTCTCTCCTTTGATAATTTCTTTCCTCTTTTGGTAATTTCATTTTTAAGGTAAAAAAATGGGAGTGGAGAACGCCTCTAGCTCCAATTCATCCTCACTGTATGATGAAGACGACAACAGCAACAACAAAAGTAACAACAACCTCGTAGTCTTGAATGTTTACGATCTTACCCCTATCAACAATTACATGTATTGGTTTGGATTTGGGATCTTTCACTCCGGCATTGAAGGTTCATTCCTTCCACCATCTTTTCTCTAAACATATTTAACTTGTTTTTATGCGTGTTTGTTGATATCATCTTTCTAGAGTATTTTATATTGCTTTACTTTAGGATTTAGGAAGGCTACTAATTCAAAATTTGACATATGCTCATGCTGCAACATTTGAATAGATTATTGAATAGGTTATTGAATAGTTGGTTGGTGCTTGATTCCAAAATAGAAGCTGAATAAGAACACAACAACGTTAGTTTGTAACTGACTAGATTTATATATCTAAGAGCAAGCAGCATAAATTATTTCTCCAAGTGTCAGACTCCTTGATCTTTTGTTTGACATCTATATTTTGCAATCTCCTTGATTTAGGACTTTATGTTAGGACTTAGGACCCCATAAATAAAAAAGATGTATGGGAGGGGATTATGTGGGTGTGAGGTAGGGAATCATAGCTTAGAGAGGGAATGGAAAGGATTCTGTTTTAAGTTTGTAACCAATTGCTGACTTGGCAATTGGGAGGGAAAATGTGGGTGAGTTTGTTGAGTAGTAAAAAGGTGGGAGTGAGGGATTATGGGAGATTAGGCTGGAGTTGGGATTAGAAATTGGGAGACCCTAGACTTCTCGATTTGCCTAGAACTGATACTTTCATCTCCATTTCTGCTATTATCTCTGTAATTCTACATCTAGGGTTGTTATCACTTGATTCAACCCCTAAATTCCATTAATACACAGTTTTATTGTTCTATTTGAGTGATGACAAATTCAGGTACCTATCACTTTCACAGGCCTACCTCCAAGAACTCCAAAATGCATCGTACTATGTTTGAAAAGATTTTTCTACTATATAATAAAATATAATGCAAAACATAGGTTTGTTGGTTTGAGCAATGCACCACAGTAAAAGCTACATAGGCTCCCCATTATCATCAAAATCATTATAACATAAGTATGCTGACATGCATGGATCTTAATTTGTAACATTGGCACCTTGTTATAATCAAAGATGTTATAACATATTTGACACATGAGACTATAGGAGCTCTTCAAAAACCAACCTGAAGGAGATGTTATCTGTCGTGTGTGTGAGTGAGAGGTAGTGTGTCCAAATGAAAATGAAAATGAAATGAAGATTATTAGATTTAGACATATAAAATTCTTAAATTTTATCCATTTGATTTACTAATATTGAGGGATTTTGAGTTCTTCTGAATACGCATGCTACTCTTTCTTTTATTCCCAGGTAGCTCAGTTGGCGAGCTAAGGGATACCTAAGAAAGAGGTCTAGTGTTCAAACCATGGAAACTAACATCCCCCCCACCCCTCTAACAATTAACAACTAACATTGCCTATGAAAAAAGTCGTTCTAACATATTTGATACATAGGACTATGTGAGTTCTTCAAAAACCAACCTGAAGATGTTATTTGTAGCGTGTGTGAGTGAAAAGTAATGTGTCCAAATGAAAATAAAGATATATAAAATTACTAGGTATTGTCCATTTGAGTTAGTAATATTGAGGGATTTTGAGTTTTTCTGAATACTCATGCTATTTGTTGTATTATTATTTTTGCCAAAATTGTTCTGAAGATGCTACCACTCTAGAAAAGTAGCCATACTTTTATTATTTATGCTACTGGTTTCTGTTGTTATTGTTATTCAAATCCTTGCTGCTATGCTATTGCTAATCTGGGGAACCTTTTTATCTGTTTCTTTTATTCTCAAATAGTGTATGGTAATGAATATGGATTTGGGGCACATGACTTCCCAGCTAGTGGAGTTTTTGAATTGGAGCCAAAGAAGTGCCCTGGATTCATATACAGATGTTCCATCACGTTGGGCCAAATCAATATGAGCCCTTCAGAGTTCCGGACGTTTATCGAAAACATGGCTTCCGAGTATCATGGTGATACCTATCACCTTATATCTAAGAACTGCAACCATTTTACCGATGATCTCTCATATAGATTGACAGGAAAACGAATCCCAGGTTGGGTCAATCGGCTTGCTAAGCTAGGTGAGAACTGAGAATACAATAGGGAAATTTCTTATCAGCTTATTTTTCACACCCTTGTATGTTGTATCTGCATTCTCCATATTTATCTTCTGAATTCTTATAATGGACAACATGGTAGCTGCTTTCATTTTTTAATGAACATAATCCTAAGTTCAGCTTTTTTGTCAAAATTTCAGGTGCTATGTGCAGTTGTCTACTTCCTGAAAGTCTTCAAGTTACAAGTGTTAAACAGCTACCTGAATATCATGATTGCTCTGGTGTGTGTATTTTCTTTTTCCTTGTTTTTTCCGCATTGAACAAGATGCATGCTAGTTTTCCATCTTTTTAATATATGTAAATTTCTGTGCTGCTTCTGTGTGACTGTTTGCAGAAGATGAATTCATCGATTCTCTCTCGCCTGCCAGTGCCACACTCAATGGGCCAACAGAAATAGATGATGAGCAAGAAAAGCGCCTTCTGTCTTCGTCATCTGGAGTTGACGATATTACTTTTGTCAGAGAGACTCAAGTAAAGACAACGTGATCGTGAATTGGTCAAGGTGAGAAAACCCGTGAAAAAATGCAGGCAGTCTTGGTTGAATACCATTTGTTTTGCATTGAATCTCTTTTCCCAAAAATTTATCATTCTTTCATGGTCTTCTGCATTGTATTTGGTTCATTTTAGTACTGTGTTTTTTTTTTAATTTGTAAAGGTTTTGTATTTCTATGTAAAAATTGTAAATGACATTCCATGTCTGAAAATTGTAAGTTATGAAACATTTTGGGTTGATAAGCCAGTTTGTTGGAGAGATTTGTGTGAGAAAAAAAAGATGTTCAAGTTCAAGTACAAGAATGAAGGTGCTTTGGCAGAAGTTCTAATATGGGAGCTGACATGAGGAACTCGAAGACAGATTGTTTACCTTAATATGATTTTCTGGTGAAACATGGTGGCGACACGGGAATTGGTATGTCAAGATTCGATGTAATCATAATTTATTTCTTGTGGATATCATTAAATTCGAGATATCTTGTATTTAGGGAATTATCGTACTAAAATTAAGTGTAATTTGCGATCTTTTTTGTGTGTGTATACGGAGTGGCAAGTGCCACTTGAAACTCACACACTCGAACCTGAGACATGATACCCAGCTTAAGAATTTTGATATTTGCCATTTGAGCTAGGTCTTACGAATGCAATCTCTCTGGCATGTAAATCGTACGTTCAGTGCTATTAAGACTGGACTGGTCATAGAATCAAATAATGTACCAATTCAAGTTTCAAAAGTTAGACTGGGATCGGATCAAAAATGTATTAAATAATTTGTTAAATAGTTTAATATAATATATCAAACAAGAATAAACAATAAATGACATAATATGTATTATTCTACAGAAAAAAATGAAACTTCAATTGAAATTTTTAAGTCAACAAATAATAGGCAAAATAGCATATTAAATCCAAGCAAATATTCTATAATAGGGTTAAATTCTATAAATTGGGACCTCCTTTCGACACAAACATGAGGACTAAAACTGTTGACAACAAACTTGTGAGGGACAGAAATGCCAATTAAAATTCAATAGGGACTAAAACTTAAAGTGTCAATTTTATAGAGATTAAAAACATATTTAAACTATAATATTATAATATTCAATAATCATAAATATTACTACGATGTTTATTTTGTAACTTTTTAAATTATTTCATTTAATTCACCAATTTAATTATATAAAAATGATAAAAAAATATGTCATGTACAAAAATCAACACCATTTACCATTCTTTTTAGAAAAAAAAAAGTTGGAATCGTAGGCATATTATATGTCTAAGCAAATAAGCTTACCTTATTTATTAGAAAGGACTTTTCATTTCATTTCAGCTTGCTGACTAGGGTTGGCAGCTAAATTCTTCACGACCCCATAACATAAGTGAAAGTTGTTTCGTTTAGTACGAGATCGCTTCACACCTCGCGGTGCTTACACCTCTCGCCTATCGAAGTGTATTATAAAGAATCTTGTTTTAAGGGTTCTACTGATGAATATCTTATGACTACTACTTGTTTAGAATAGAAATTCTGTACTGAAAAATGCACCATTGAATTTATTAATAATATAATTGTTTTTCAGTTAAAAAATTTCACAAGTCATCGTTAAAAAACACTCGTTAACGTTAACGTTTACCTAATTTTAGTGTCCTATTAATAGAGAATTCTTTTACAATATAATCAAATTGTACATCAAGTCATTTTGAAGTTTGACCAATTACAAGTCTGCATATTATATTGCATTGTCGTGGCTAAAGAAAATTAAAAACACTGTACTTTTTGAATTTAAAAAGACTTATAGTGACATAATTTGGAAATCTTCAAACATAATTAGTAAAACAATTTATTAATAATAAATGGGGATGTAGCTCAAATGGTAGAGCGCTCGCTTTGCATGCGAGAGGTACAGGGTTCGATCCCCTGCATCTCCAACAATTTTTTATCCAAAAAAACAATTTGTTAACTACATACCAAAACGTTGATTTTTTAAGGAATTCTTGACAACGTTGGCAAGAGTTTTTAGTCAGATGGATCCAAAATAATGGATCAGATTATTAGCATTGATGAAATCATGGCCTTTGATTTTTCCTTAAAAAAAATTATTACAAAATGGAGAGAGAAGAAAGACACACCCAAATCCCAAAATAAGAATGTCCAAAGTGGCTGGCAAATGGCAAGGATCTAGAATCTAGAACTTATGGTGTCGGTGATTAGTTGCATTCAGCAAATTTAGAACCTCCAATTTAGATTTTATGTCTATTCTTAAAATTAAAATGTAGACTTTCCAATCAAAATTGAATGGTTCAGATCTATAAAATATACAACAACTGCGCCAAGATAGCAGCAACTGCACAGATCCAAATTCCAAATAGCAATATCTGAAAAAACAAGATTCATAAAAAGCAGGCAGTAATGAAAAATAGATCAACTATATGTACATAATTTCCTCATTGAAAATTAAAGAACTAGTAAATGCCAATTTATACAATTGAAGAAACTAAGAATGATCATGATAACCAAAAATAGGAAGAGAAGCTGAAGAGCCTAACTCAAACAGAATAAACTGATTTAGATTGCTATCTACCAGAGAAAACACTAGTTCCTAATGAATAAGCAGATGTAAAATCGACATGGCTAGACACAGAAGTCAACAACCTTGCTAGATTATTATGATCATCAGGATCTTCATCAACAGCTAATAAATCAACAAGAATCATTCTAGTACCTGGTGGTTCCTCAACCCTCACACGCCCTTCAAGCATATCAACAACTTCAACCATACTAGGTCTTAACCTTGGTTTCTCTTGTATACACCACAAAGCAATATTAACCAATTTACTCACTTCACTCTCATCAACACCACCATTATCCAATACCCTTTGATCCACAATTTCCATCAATTTCCCTTCCCTCAATTTCTCATTAACAATTTTAGGAAAAAACTGCCATTTTGTTTTTGACTTATCCTTAGGATCTTGTACCTTAGACACATTTCTTTTCCCTCCAATCATTTCCAATAAAACCATACCATAACTGTATATATCAGTTTTTTCAGAAACTCCACGTTCTAATAACCATTCAGGTGCTAAATACCCTCTTGTTCCTCTTATTGTTGTCATAACTTGACTCTCATCTTTTCCTACTAATTTTGAAAGACCAAAATCAGCAACCACACCTTTATAATTCTCATCTAATAATATATTCTCTGGTTTAACATCAAGATGTAAAATCCTTGATCTACAATCATGATGAAGATAACTTAACCCTTTTGCAACATCAATAGCAACCTTGTACCTTAAATTCCAAGGTAAACAACCACCACGGCGTGGTCTATTTTCCTTAAAAGGAAATATCCAACAATCTAATGAACCATTTGGAATAAATTCATAAACAAGATATCTAGGTGATGTTGGAGCGTTACAATAACCAAAAAGTCTTACTAAATTCACGTGTTGTACACTAGCAATAGCTGCAACTTCTGATCTGAATTCTCTTTCTCCTCTTTCTTCACCATGAATTCTTTTCACAGCAACTGAAGTTCCATCATTTAGAATTCCTTTGTAAACTGAAGCTGATGAACCTCTACCTAAAAGTGCTTGAAATCCATCGGTTGCTTCATCGAGTTCTTTGAATCGAAACTTTGTTGGAACACCTGCAACTTTTCTTAGGAAACTGTATTCTATTCGAAGCTCTCTCCCTTCTGATTTTAACTGTGATTCTAATACTCTTCTTCTTCGGTTGTAACGGTTTCTGATTAGTAGACATGAAAAGACGGCGAGAATCACTGCGATGGAAGCACCACATATGAGGAAGAAAGCACTTGAGAGGTTTAAGGAAACACGAGCGACGATTATTACGATGATAAGCGCAATCACTGATACAACAGCGATTATGTTTACTTTCTTGTCCTCCATTAAAATTTCATTTTTTTGTGTGTATTTCTAAGGTGAAAATGGGAGCAGAAGGAGAATAGAGAAAGGCCTTTTCTCTTTATTTATGCTTCTTCCAGCTGCTTAGTTAGTTAGTTAGTGATTGTATAGAAAGAAACAAATGTGTAACTTGCTTCTAAATATTTAATTTAATTAATTTTAATTATTGGAACCATTTTTCATGTTTAAAATTAAATAAAACACACAGCGAAGGAAGCGGAGGTCTTCTTGGGTAGGTTTAGTATATTTAATAGAAACAACGAAGAAATTTAAGTGAAGTGGCCACAATACAGTCTTTGGTTGAGGGAAACAACCAAAGAAAGCATGTCCTTTTATTTTTCAGACCAATTCTTCGATCAACGTGGATTTCTATTTGGTCAACAATTGAGTTCTAGAAGTAGAAAACTGGATTATTACTTATATCTTCTAGTCAACAATTGAGTTCCACTCCACTCGGTAATGATAAAGGGGAAGAAGGGAAGCCTTAATTCCTCGAAGCTGAGCAGTTAATTAATTACGTACCTCATTATTAAACAGTCGCGTATCCAAAAAAATTTATAGGTGGCAAGAAAATAACTTATTTATAGTATTTCTCCAGAGAAAAATATTAAATTTTTTTAGAAAATACACCATGACATAAGTGAAGAAAAACCTCTAAAAGAAATATCCAAGTTTCTACCGACTACACTAATTATCTAGGCATTTTCATATTTTAAAAATGTTGTATGATATTTTTACTGTCAATACTAGAAAAAAAACCATCTCTCTTAATATATGTAACCAAAGAATTATTTAATTATTATCTCTCATGATTACACAATTCATTCTTCATAAAATTCAATACTTAAAAACATCTTTCGACCGTTGTAATTGCTAGAAGCAAGACCTACTTTTACTTGGGCTTATGTGCTAATGTGAGTTGAGTAATTAGATACTAACGGGGGCAAAGTCATTTTTTAATGGGGGTAAATAAAAAATTATGATGTGTTTATATATTAATTTTTTTTGTTGGTGGGGGCAAATGCCCCCATAGGCCATACACCGTATCCGCCACTATTAGCAAGGTACCCTCCGTCTGTCTCATATTTTTTCACCTTTGACTTATAAAAAAAAAGAAAAATACTCTATCATGTTTAGTTTTAAAATAATATTTCATTTAAATTAGGGTTAGATATGTTTTTAGTCCCTATAAAATTTGAGTTTTTTTAGTTTTAGTCCCTCAAAAAAATTCAGCAACTTTTGGTCCTTATAAAATTTGGGATTTTTGCTTTTAGCCCCTCCTGACTTTTCATAGCGCTTCAAGACTTTTAAATTATTGCTTTACAATATCAATGAAATATAACAAAATTGTGTTTGGGGTCTTCTAAGTTTATTTAAAATTTTACATTCGTGTTTTAAGTTTTTTCCTTATTCCAGTCATTTATATTTCAAATAGGTCCCCTCATAGTTCAAATTTGTCCTTCATGTTTTCGTTTATCTTTAAAATTTATCCTTTATGTTTTTGTTTTAAATGAGTCCTTATAAACGGAACATATAGAAGTCCAATTGGAAACACAAACAGAAATACCAAAACTATAAATAAACTTAAATTTCCATAAGGACAAAATTTCCTATCATATAGACTGAAGTTTGGAAGAGGAAGTAGAAAGCCATACTTTTTTGACTCTCTCTTTTGACACTCTCGTTCTATGATTGGTTGAAATTCAAGTTTCACCACTTTAGAAATTAGACCCATTAATTTAGTGGGACACGATCAATCATAAAATGAGTGTTTGTAAGAGAGTGTGTTGCTAACACTCCTCTAAGATCAATAAACCCCTCATAAAATAACCATGGAGAGGACTTACCTTTTGACAAGAACCACCTATAGGACACGATTTTAATGCGATCTACCAAAAGAGCCAAATCAGGCACCTTCCAGACGAAAATATCCCCCTTTTCTATTAGGTGTTGTATCACACAACATTTTTGTAAACCTTTCCTAACAAGTAACAATTGAATTGAGAAGTCTCACAACAATATATTTACTGTTAATGTTGGAAATTGCATAACGACGGCTCTCCTTTGCATGTGGCGGCTGACAGCTTCAAGTCTTCACGCTGGAAGATGTCTCTACAAAGACACTCTAATGCCTAAGTCAGTTAAGGGCTTTAGAGAAAATAAGAGGAGAACAATATGAGTTTTTGGTCATATTAGATCTTAGTAAACCTGGGGATGAGGACCCCTATTTATAGTAGTGTTGTTAGGTGCAATGATGCAAATCCTAGCTGTGGTGATCTCTGCTAATTCCAGGGTCATTACCAAGTCTCGCGACAATTATGACTGTTGCATTAAGGCACTTTTTTAGAAGGGAGATCAGATTTAGGATTCGCCATTGATCTCTACGTTAGACTTAGGAGCCCGATTCCGAGAGGGCCTACTAAGGGTAGTACTCAGAATCCGATTCCCACACTTAGTATATTTCTATTTCGTATTTCATGTAGACACGGGTGGCAACCTATCCAAGAGAGCTTGAATCCATCACTATTTGGACGATGGTCGGTTTGCTCTTCAGCTAGGTGCTCTATAGGGGACTCAAGGCTGAGCTCGATGGCGCCAGTTGTAGCCATAATAGAATCTCCCCTAGACTTCTAGTTCATTTGGGAGTGGAAGTCTAAAGAAACTGTCTGAGCCAGTCGTTACCGAAGTCGGATCGTTGTGTGTCTCAAAGAAGATTCGTTGCAGAACTCATTTAATGCGGGGGTGTCTCGACGTGATGTGCCAAATTGTGTGCGACAACTCACATCAAATCGAGCACAAATTTCAGAGTTCAAACGAGACGACCTTTGCATTTCTAAGCCATCTGGTGTGTCAATCCGGTGTTCAGATATGGGTTGTTAGATTGCATCATCGTGCGATGTGCTCTTTGGCCTTCAATGACTCGGATCTGGCAGAGGCTTTGTGAATGCTCTATAAAAAGGGGTGAACCCTCTTCTATCTTCCTCTTTACGATTTCATTGAGTCATTTTGTCAAGTTTCTGCAAAATCCTAGAGTTCTTGCTCTTAAGCTCTCAAGTTTCAAGTTTTTTTGCTTTTTTCGGGTTAGTTGTCTCTTATTTATTTAGTTTCATTTCTGCAAATGGAACCCAAACTCGTTCCCCTCGCTATTGTTATGACATCAGAGTCCATGGTGGTGTTGTCCTTTTCCTCTTCGTATTTCTCTGCTTTGATGCATTCCACTTGCCCTCAACTTGTAGATACTGAGGGTTTGGCTGAAGAGGAAGTTTCCTCTGCTATTGTCGATGGAGACGGACCAGAAGATCAGAACTCGGCTGAGGAGGGAAGGATTCAGAGTGCTGAGCCCGGTGAGGTTCCCATAGCTTTCCCGGGGGAGGCCATTTTGTCTCTCCATAAGCCGGAGATTGATTTGGTTGTTGATCGTACCCCTTCTGATTATTCTTGGGTGCATCCCGACGTTGACGTGGAGTCTTGTTACCATACAGTGGAGGATGTCTGAGCCCTTAGAATATTGGTTCCTCATATCTGTAGAGATGCTCATTATGAGCACAAGGTATGGGTCGACTTTTGCCAGCCAGAGTATAGAGTTTTTTGCACTAGAGTCTTCCCCTATCTAGCTGACTATGCCTACCTTTATGACTTCATGTTCAGTAACATCGGGATCTAGTTAGCCTTCACCATTTTCGAGCGAGAGGTCCTCGAGTGGCTCAATATCTCCCCTTCTCAACTTCATCCCAACAGCAGGGCCTTTATCCAAGCTTTTGAGCTCATTTGTATGTATTTCGGAGTCAAGGGTACACTCTCATTTTTTTTTGTTTCTTTTAGTTGAAGAAGTGGTACTCACTTAGCAAAATTTCTGGTTGAAGTATCTTGTCATTGCACATTTTCCAATTCAAAGAGGGTACAATTGAAGTTGTTCAGTCCAATCCCTTAATTTTTAGCAAATCAAATGCACCATTTAAGTTAATGAGCCTATTTAAAAATTCTCATATAATTGAGGGACATACGAAATAACTAAATCTCAATAACATTATGTTGTTCACAATAAAATTAAAGCCAATTACAGAAAAAATATCTAAAATATAAGGAAGGAATTAAAATAAAAAAACAAAATTACACAATAAAATACAACAAAATAATATATACCGAAACACAAGTTGCCTATCTAAAAAACGTAGGCGTACGGGGTTCGAACCCTGCTCCCTGCTCCCTCTAACAACTAACACACTAATTACTAATCATTTTGCCTATCTAAAAAAAATAAAAAAAAATATACTGAAACACAATTAAAAAAATAGCCTGATGGTCGAGCCCGTGTGTCAGCTAGTAAATACATAAATTAAATAAATTAACAAGTATGCTTAGAAACTAATAACTCACATAATGCGTAATTCAAATAGCAAAATCAGAACCTGTAAAATTAACAAAGTAGCATAAGAATTAATCCAACTATTCTAAGTTAAGTCATCAAGATACAAGAACATCAATAGCAGCAAGACTTGCTCAAGTAGATAATAATTGTAAATTTGAAACAAGTCAACATAACCTCCAACTCCAAGAAGCCAATAGACTAAGGCCCCGTTTGGATTGGCTTATTTAGGCTTATCTACTGGCATAAACATTTGTGAAACTATTTGGGAAGGCTTATGAAAACAGCTTATGACATGTTCATAAGCTGTTTTTAGCTAATTTCCATAAGCTCTTCGAGATAGCTTATGAAAATAGCTTATGGCTTATAGAAAATTTGTTTTAAAATTAATTTACTATTTATTATATAAACAACTTATGCATAAGTAGATAATAATTGTAAATTTGAAACAAGTCAACATAACCTCCAACTCCAAGAAGCCAATAGACTAAGGCCCCGTTTGGATCGGCTTATTTAGGCTTATCTACTGGCATAAACATTTGTGAAACTATTTGGGAGGGCTTATGAAAACAGCTTATGACATGTTCATAAGCTGTTTTTAGCTAATTTCCATAAGCTCTTCGAGATAGCTTATGAAAATAGCTTATGGCTTATAGAAAATTTGTTTTAAAATTAATTTACTATTTATTATATAAACAACTTATGCATAAGCACTTATACGATAAGCGCTTATGCCATAAGCGCTTAATTAAGTTGTTTATCCAATCAGGCCCTAACACCAACTAACTAAATCTTCTCTGATTGTTGTCAATCAGAAATACAACACAAAAATTTCTTGCATAGGTAGCTCAGTTGGCGAGCTAAGGGATTCCGAATGAGTGCACCAAATGAGTGCAAGAAGGAGGTCCCGGGTTCAACTCCCGGAAACTAACATTCCCCCACCCCCACTAACATTGCTTATAAAAAAAAATTCTTGCATAATAATTATAATAAAATCATAAACTCAGATGTAAGGTAGTGATGAAACACATATTAGAATCATCAACAATACGAAAATAATGCAAAACCTATGTGAATTTTTTTAACTAATGTGTAAAACATAGGTTCAAGGTTCCTGAATTAGAGGTCAGGAACTACCTCCAGAAATTAACGGAAAAATTAGACTTGTATTAAAATGATTCTCTGCTCATCAAGTGCCAAATTGGTCACCATATATAGCAGCTAATCCAATTCTTACAATAAGAGAAATGATACTCAGAATCTAGTGAAATCTTAAACTAGCCCAATGGTTGGCTTACAGCTTATAAAAGGAATAAAAACTAAGAAATTATTCTTTCAGCAAATCTAACAAACTATCCTTCTAGAACTTCTAGTGAACATGCTCCTCCGTCCCAATTTGAGCCTTCCTTCATCTAGTTCGTTTGTGGGCTTGTGTACATTAGGGTCCATGTAGCTATCATTCCCCAACCCTTTCAACAACACCTTGTCTAAATTCCAAAAGCATGAGTATAAACAAAAAACGTGATTATAAGCTCCATAAAGAATCAACTAAATGTTAAAATAGAAATACCTAAACATAATAAATAAATTACTACAATACATAAACACAAATCCAAACTTGTTTTGAAAGAGACCAATAAATAAAAGCTAGTTAATAGTCACCGCTAACACAAGCTATACTGAATCTCTCAGTTCATCTTCATTCAACATCTAATGTGTTATTGCAGCAACATTATGACCAACCATCACAAAAAAAAATGAATAATTAACTTTGTCAAAAAAGAAACCACTTAATATATTATTTCTAACACAAATGAATTTTGTTAGTTTTAATAATAGAATCACAATCTATCTTTAAACATTCACTTATCTAATTCAATAGTAAAAAAGTAACTCATAAAATTTATATTGTTAATATTTTCTTTATTAAATTTAAGAGGCCTAGGTATCCAAATGGGTCTTGCAGTTAGTGCATGTTAATGAACCATATTACTTTTTTTTTTACAAGAATGAACCATATTAGTAGTACCTGTTAATCCTCGTTTATATTTAAAATTCGCTCGGGTATCAGATTTGATGTTGCTATAACCCATCGGTACCCAAATGGGTCCCTAAGATGGTACAGTGCATTATTTCCCTCTCCCTCAGTAGGTAAATGAACTGCATCATGAAGCATAGCTCTAGCCAGGAGACCAGTCAAATTGTCTGTGTAAATAAATACACAGCATCTCTTCGCTACGATTTTCCTAACCAATTAAAATAAGAAACTCAAAAGCATTTAGAAAAATAAGTAAATAAAACTCACTCTACTGGCTGGGGAAATGTGTCCTGGCGAAATGTGGCCAATATCTCGATAATGATATGACGTTCAAGCGGACCAAGCTGTAAAAAGACTCTCATATTAATCTGAGGACCTTGAGGGCCACCTATTAAGTCAAATTTCTCGTGGAGGATAGCAGCTCCATAAGATGTGTTATAAAACTCAGTTGCTTCAGGCACATCTTCGCGGTCTATATAGAGAAAATAGTGAGCTTGACAAGCTAGTGGCAATACAGGTTGAGGGATCAAGTTTCTTGAGGCAATATTCCAAAAATATCCAAAAGGATCCTTTATAAGATACATCACAGATTCACCTCTCACTTGGGTACTTATATGGTGTGCATCGTGAGCAATATAGCTCGGTTGAATAAGCCAACCGCGTCGTCTGTGTAAATGCACATAATTGCATGGCTTTGATTTTCTCTAACAAACAATAAAGTGAGAAGAAATTCAAATTAAATCAAATTGAAAATAAAAAACGTTAATAAAAATAAGTAAATGAGACTCACTCACGGTCTTTGGTTTTGGAGAGTGTCTGCTATTTCCATTATGTTATGCCTTCCAGTAGCACCAAGTTGTAAATAACTTTTCACAATCGGTCTTTGAGGGGTAACTGCTTGTTCCTCATGTAAGAAAGCTGCTCCAAATCCCTGGATATACCACTGAGAGGCTTGAGGGGTATTATTGTGGACTACCGAAATCAGACAGTGAGAGGAAAAAGGCTCTGCTGCTTGTGCCATTGCTAGTTTTTTTAGTTACTAGTATTGAAAAAGATGAAGAATACGTTGTGAGTAGGGGTGTCACCGGTGAAATAAAGATGAAGTTAGATCAGTATGCAGAAAGAAATAAACTTAAGAGAGTGAGAGAGTTGAGATGGGAAGAGATATAAATAGGAGATAATAATAATATACTAATACTAATAACATAAAAAATAAAATACTACTCGGTTACAGAATATAAGCAAAAACTAGTCAACAAAAGTTGATGTATCTAGTCCAAATTTTGAACCAAATACATCAAGTTCTGTTGACCAGTTTGTGCTTATATTCTGTAACGGAGGGAGTATGCAACATATAAACTACTGTTCAAATCTGTCTGACCAAATAACGTGTATGACATCAATGTGCGAACGACGTTTTGAAAATTTACAACCGGACTCGACTAGCACAAACCAATTAAACTCGATTTTTATCACTTTCTTTCTGATCCGAAATTTGAATCAATGTTTCAGATGGGTCATCAATGTGTCTAGGGAAAGATCGAATATAAAAGAGTAAATGAGGAATCTGTTTCCTTTCCTTTGTGTTGTACATTTACTAGTATATCTATATATCTATTTCGATGAAAATAGTGTTTGTATTATGGCATGAGTGAAGTCCTAAAGCAACTTAAGTGCAGTAGGGTGCAGGAAAGCTCAGACTTAGCTCTAGAAATATTCACTTTTTGTGTTGGTTGTAATCAAGCTCAACCTTTGCCATAAAACTCATGAATTTATCTTTACTCTATTGTATAAAGCATCAACAAACAACATATTCATTGCATTGTCTAATAAGTTATAAAAGAATGGGTAAGTGAAAGAAAAAGTCAAGATTTTAGGAAACAGATTCTTTTATAATTGAAAAAATCATAATGAAGACAAAGCATGTTTTGCCTGCATATCACAAGTCATGACCACTTGTTTTGCCTTTCTAAACCCCAGACACAATCTACCATGTTATTTAAATTCAATATTACATTCACCTGAATCTTTGACATAAGAAATTAAAAAAAAAAAAAAAAAGATACATGTCAAAATCTATATCTAACTAGGTAGAAAAGATTTATAAAAATAAAAAATTTTGAACCTTGTTGAGCTTTATTAGATTTGTGTTGCTTTCTTCTTGATGTCTATGAGTCGATCCTCTCCTATGTGAGCCTCTTTGATGCTTCTTTATTTCTTATTGAACAAGCAAGTGCAAAGAATGAGAATCAAAAACTGAAACAAAATATAGAAACAAGTCACCCACACAACTCAAATTAAAATTAAGAAACAGAACATGATAAATATAATAATTCTAATCAATGAGCACATTAACGCTGGAATATGATAAATATTATAATTCTAATCATATAATTCATATTGAATGGGATAAACACCCAAAGTTTCCTGCAACAAAATTAGATTAAATACTACTTAAAAGTCACAACAAGGGTAAACATAAACTTAAACAAAGGTCCTATTTGAAGGCTAAAAACAAGAAGAAATTATGCTGCATTTCCAGAATAATAAGACTACACCGCTAGCATAGAGTATGCTGATATCTAAAAAATATATCATTTATCCGATGTACGAAAAACTGCAGTTAGAATATCAACTGGATTTAAATCTTATAGAAAGCAAATGACATCTCTGAGAGATTCATTTAGAAGTAATTCAGATCAAGATTAAAGACGAACCAAAGTCTAGAATGAAACTTCTCTCAAAATCTTTCCTCTTTTTGCCACATAATCCAGCATTCCAGTTGATATTACATCTACAGCCAGAGAACAATATCCAATACTAGAGATGAAAAGATCACAAACTTACAACAATGAGTTTTCCAGCATTTTCTGGCCTCTTAGCGATCTTAATTGCAGCTGCAGCTGCAGCACCTGATGATATCCCCACCTGCAATGCATGTTCATGGTAAAAATAGAATATCATTAAATTCTCTTTTACTTCCTTTCCTTATAACACACCAAACGGAAAGGAAACTCAAATGATGCTACTGAAAAAATGATAACTTACCAGCAAACCTTCTTTCAATGCAAGAAGTTTCAATAGCTTCTTAATCTACAAAAGCAGAAAAAAGTGAAAGTTGTCATTTTTCTACGGACAATAGGGTGTACAATTGAAAAAGGTTATACAAATACTTGAAAAATATTTAACAAGTAAAACATGCTTCTTCATGTTAAAAAATTCATTATTTCCAAAGATGAATAGTAAACTAATTAAAAAGGAAAAAAGATAATGCAATAGACTGCATACTCATATAGAAACAGAATACACCACACATACACACACCCTTCACGTTTGAATATAAACGCTCTTTCAGAACTGAACAACAGCCTCTTGGAAGCATAGTTGGCCTGCCTAAAATTCATCTTTCCCGCTTTTCAACCTGACTAATAATTGTGTTTTAACTGTTCCAATGCTTCTGTAATGGCTTGCAAAATATAGAAAGCAGAATAATCGCTTGCAAAATATAGAAACAACCAATATATTTTCGGATTCAAATCATGATGATAGACATTTGCTGCGTTGTATAGATAATGATTAATCAATGCTTCAAAACTCAAATTCAGAATCTTGTTTTGTATTGTAGCTATGAGATAAGGGGAGAAGAGAGAAGAGAAAGAACTCGCAGTATTTTGGGTGAAACCAAGATGAATCAACAGAGAGGTCAAGTTTCTGCATGAACCCTAGGTAAAGAATGAGGAGTATCTTAATCAACCGAACCCTAGGTATTGCAAGAAGAGAATGAGGAAGAAGAATCAGAAGTACCTTGATCAACGGAAGAGCGACTTGCGTGGAGGAGGGTTCTGGGAATGCGTGAAGGAGAGCAATTCGCGGGTGAGAAGGAGCTGTTTGCACTTGCAGCTGCGTTTCGAGAGAGAGAGAGAGAGAGAGAGAGAGAGGGGGGTGGGGAGAAGAAGTTTCGTGCAGGTTCAGGGTGTGAGGGTTTTGCAAGCGATTTGAGACTTGAGAGGTTTGCCGTTTGTGGGTGTGAGCGGCAACAATTTCGTGGGCGACGTGAAATAAGGGTTTGGAGACGTGTCTTCGCTAAAAAATAAAAATTTAACAAATACCTATCATAGCGCTTTGTTTAACAAACGCTATGTAAAGTTAGAGCAATTAAAGAGCCCCCCAAGTCAACCGCTGTACCTGTGTTTAGGCAAAATATTAGGCATATTTAATAGCGCTTCTTTTAGCAAGCGCCATATAAAGATAGCTATATAATAGTACCCTTATTAACCGGTGCTATGACTTACGTGTCGTTTTTCTTAGCGCTTCTTCAAACAAGAGCTATAAAAGGACCGCTATTAAATTATATTAAAATTTGCATCTTCCTTAATTGCCCTTCACTAAATTTTTATACTCTAAAGTTGCTCTTTACTATATTTACATCTTTCCTTAAGTTTCATTGCAATTTAAATTATATTCTCTAATTATAATTTTAGTTTAGATGTTTTACACTTGCTCATTTAGTATTTTGATTGTCTATTTTATCAAATTTTAAGTTTTTAATGTTATTTTTAAACCGAGATCCATTTTGGTAATTTCACACCTAAAATCAATTCTAATTCAATCTATCCAAACAACAATGATGACAAAAATTACTTTTTTAGTAAAGGTATCCAAACAAAAATTACGTCACTTCAACTCACTTTTAACTAAAATCAATTCTACCGGAATCAACTCTAATCACCACAAAACCAAACACACACGAAGTAGTATTTACATAGAGGCCACAATTAGAAAGAAATAATTCATATTGCATTGGAAACCACATCTCTCTTCATCCCCTCTATCTCTCTTGCTTTTGATTTTAACTCTCTTATTTTAACTCTCTCTCATCCCCACAAAAGACTTTCACCTACACTTGCTTTTGATCAACACATAAAAAACTTCCTAGCTTTTGCTAAACCACAAAAGACTTCATTGCTTTTGCTCAACCACAAAAGACTTACAACACCACTTGCTTTTGATCAACACACAAAAGACAAGTGCTCTCTTACACAGCTACACCAAGTTGTTTCCACCCTCTTAGAAACTCTCTACTAGTTTCCTAAGAGTCGCCTTATCAAGTAGAATCACCACCAACCCTCACCTCTCTCTAGGTAGTTTGATGAGATGTTTACAAGATAGTGTTTACAATAAGGGGTTTGTGTTTTGGGATGTTTAAGAGCTTGAAGATAAATTACACAAAGTGTATACAATGATGCTTATCAAGCTAACACACACTCAACAAAAAAATCCCAGAAATTTAACTTTAGAAGCTCTGAGTGTGGGATGAGAAAATTGGATTACTTTGAGAAGCTTGAACGTTGAGAAGGTTCCAGCTCAATCTCATGCTTGTAAATTTCGAAAGCCAACCATTAAATAGTCCCAAATGCTGTATATAGTCGTTAGAAGGTTGAAGAGAGCCGTTTGAAAGAGGTCCTGGGCTTGTAGAGAGGTCGTGATGAAAGTTACTTTAGTTAACAGCTTTTGAAGCTTCTCAAGCTGCACTTTGTGCTTTATCTGACTTTCTGAACCTTCTCAAGCTGACATTGTACTCATCTCTGTACATGCTGACTTGCTATGACTTGACATTGTACTTTTGGCCAGGTTGTTCCAGCTTACACGAACCTTCTCAAGCTTCATGGTTATGAACAAACACCTTTTGTGCATCCTAGGAATAATCAAGCATTCCCTCTTTTGATATTTAAAACATTCCCTCTTTTGTGCATCCAATTCCTTAGGCCCTAGAGAAGCCTCCAACCTTCAACATGTATGATGGGACGGGGGACCCTGATAGCCACCTGGCATACTTCTCTCTCATGATGTGCTACCGGGGGGCAAGGGAACCCGTCCACTACAAGATCTTCCCCCTCACTCTTGAGAAGTCAGCACTAGCTTGGTTCCAGGAGTTGAAGTCAAACTCGGTCTCATCCTGGGGACAGCTAGCTATGATGTTCACAACTCTTTTTGCCGCTTCCCGCTTAAAGCCCGAGTCTGAAGAGGTACTCAGGGCGATCAGGCAGAGAAAGAAAGAAACACTTAGAGAATATCTGGAAAGGTTCAACAAAGAAGTTGTGAATGTTAGGAACGTTGAAGATAAGAGGAGGCTCTTTTGGATGAAGGACGGTCTCCGAAAAGGAAGCTTATTCCAAAGAGAAATTGGGATCAACAAGCCCTGTGACTTGACCGATTTCCTTCAAAGATCCCAGAAGCACATGGACTATGAAGAGGACGAGCTGGCCTACAGGGCCATTGAAGAACCCTGGCTGGAGCAAGCCCAAACTGAGGGAACGCCTCGTGAGTCCCGACCCCGACAAGGCCGTTTCTCAAAGTACACCTTGTTGAACACATCTCAGGCGGAGATCCTTGCCGAATGCGCTGACGCGGAGTTTCGGGACATCAAACAATCCGAACCTCTTGTGTAAAGGAAAGACCGAACCTCTAAGAAGTACTGTCGTTATCACAGAAGTTATGGACACGGCACCAACAAGTGCAACACTCTAAGAGAAGACATTGAAGAGCTGATTCGCAAAGGGAAGCTCGCCCAGTACGTGAAGGAAGAAGAAGACGAGACTCCTGATTCTGAATAGGGAGCCAATCACAAGGACCTGGACCTAGAGTTAGGCCTAGTTAAGAAATTTCGTTGTATGGACACAAGGGCAGAATGTAAAAGCTCAATATGAATGATTATTTGAAATTCATTTTGCAATATAGTCTTTTTGCTCTAAGTTCATTGGCATTGACACTAGATCATGAGAAAATTCCTTAAGAGTAAGAAATAAAAAGGGTCCAACTCCATAGTAAAACATAGAGCGAGGCGAGCTTGAGGGGTTGGGTCTAAAGGGTGAGGTCTTTACTAAGCTTAGGAGACAGCTAGGGGTTATTACTTTCTAAAATTACCTAAGGTAGTAACTTTGAAAGCTAATATCTGGGGGCTTGTCCCAGATCTCTATTTTTCTATGGCCTAACAGGGGGTTGTCCTGATATAGTATCTGTCTCTACTTAGCTTAAATCCTTATTATGCTTAAGGAAGGGTTTTTAGTTTATGTTTTTTTAGTGTTTTGGCTTAAGGAAGGGTATTGAGTTTTCTAAGCAAAACTCCAAAAAACCCTAAAATGGATATTTAACAAATTTAGCCGTTAGAATATTGAAAGGTCCAAATTGTCCTTACACTATTATGAAAACAGATTGCTAACTACCTAATTTAGTTTGTTATGTGTAACAAACTAAGTTTGTTGGCTACAACAAACTTTTCTAACAGCTAGAAATTCCCACCAAAAGCTATAAATACATGCCTGTACATACAGTGAATACAGTTTTTCAGAATAATAGTTTTACATTTTGTTTTACAAAAGTCTTCAAGTCTCCTTCGTCTTCTACCTTTGTTCTTGCATTTTCTGCGTTCTGTGAGAGAGTTGGTGAGCCTTGCATTGGTAAAGCGTACCTCGCATACACCAGGAACACAAACAGTGAGTGTTTGAGTTCAAATTTCAAACAGATAAGAAGAAATCAAAAGACTAAATAAGAGAAGGAGAGGTTATACCTTTTTTCGTGATTATGACCTTGCAATCTTCACAGGTGGTGAAGATCCTTGCACAATTAGTGAGTGAGGAGCTCATGCAACAGCAAACAAACACGAATATTAGGGTTTGTGGTTGAGAAGTAAGAAAGATCTGAAATAAAGAAAGAAAACACTAGAGAAAGCAGTCTATTACCTTCGTGTGGTGTTCGCTGCGAAGCTAAGTATCAAGAACTCTATAAAATTACACAAAGCAAAGTTAGGGTTTCTGGAGCTTCAAATTGGAGGTTCAAACCAAGGGGGTTTTTTTTCATTACCTTCGTACGAAGCTTCGTACTGAAAGATTGAAGTGAAATCACCCTTCAATCCCTTGATTTTTCTGGGTTTAGGTGAAACCCTAGCAGAGGAGTGTAGAGAGAAGACGGAGAAGAAGAGAAGAGAGAGAAGAAAAAGAAAAAATGAAGAGAAAACCGGTTACCTGGCCTTTTATACAATTGGATCGGGTTGGACCCGAATTGTCTAGCAAGGATCCGCGTGCAGTAACAGTAACCGGGTTTGGGTGCTGCAGTGGATTTTTTGTACTCGTGTGGCATTGAGTGTTTTTTTGTTGGGCCTGCCTTGTTGATTCCGTCTAGTTGCACCTCCTTGATTGTTTGTGCACCACCTACAGTAAATCAACATTGAATGGTTAAAAAATACAACAATATTTAGGATACCTCGAGATGACAAAATTGTGTGAAATGGAGGTTTAGGTGCATATATTTAGAGAAATTTTATAAAGCCGGATTTTTGGGTTATTTAGTGAAAAAACGTGCGTTAAGCTGAATTTTCAGAAGATAAAGAGTTGTAATATTTGGTTTTTTCAAATAGAGCGAGATGAATTTTATAAATAGGAGGATGCAAATATCTATTGACTTGATAAATAATATTTAGGTGATTTACCTTTATTTAAGAGAGATGTAGAATGTAAGATATTTATTTTAGTTTAAGTGCATTAAATCTAAAATATTGATATTTAGTAATTATATTAGATTAGCTATTGGATTTTTATATGGCTTAGGATCTGGGTTTTAGTTTTGAGGACATAGTTATTTAATTAATTTTAAGATAATTCTTGAGGATGCATGTAAATTATGGTTGTTGTTATGTGTTGATAGTTTTGTGAGACACATGAGTCTTTTTTTATGAATATTATTGAGACGAGTCACTTAGCCTGTGAGAGGTGAGGATAGTGTTTGGGTAGTATTTTGTTTGTGTCGTGCTTAGCCTGTGAGAGGGGACCCTGTCTTGAGTTTGAGTCACCTAGCCCATGAGAGGTGAGGACGATGTTCGGGTATTATCTTGTCCGTGTCCAGGGGCGGTTCTTTTCAAGGGCTGGGCAGGGCCATGGCCCGCCCTGGAAAAAAATAATAATTTATATACTGGAAATTACAAATATACCCTTAATGTTTCTGAAATTTCCAAACCAAACCAAACGTATTTGATAAGTTTCTTTTCTGCTTCGCTCCTCTTTCTTTCCCGCTCACGCACGCAACAAACGAACGGCAAACGACGACGACAACACACCATCGCACCCTCACTCTCGCCGTTGTTGTCTGTTGAATCGCCGCCGATCGTCGCCGCTAAGCCGTTCATTGACGGCGCTGCTGCCGTTCCTCTCCAAAGCCAGTCTCGCACCATTGCCGCCAGTTCTGCTTCGTTCTGCAGTCTGTGTGTAAGTTTCACTGTGTAATCCATTTTTCAGCTCTGTTCATTTGATCGCCGGTTTGCTCTGTCCATTTTTGATTATTGGCTTACTGTTTTAGTTTTTGTTTATTGGCTTGCTGCTATTTTATCATTTTTGCTATTTGCTCCGTTCATTGTTTACCGTTTTTGATTCAATCTTGTAACTTGTTCCCTTTATCTATTACATGACAATGTTTAACTTTGGCTCCTATGGATAATTATAAAGCTTTTAATATTGATACTATTTGCACTTTGGTTGAAAAGTATTATCCCATGGATTTCAATGAGCAAGAGAAGAATAGTTTGCCTTTTCAACTTCGGCAATTTGTCGTTCATGCCCGCCAAGAATCAAGTTTGAAGAATTTGTCAACTATTCAAGAATTATGCTCGTGTTTGGTTGAAACTAATGAGAAGGAAAATTACTTCTTGCTTGATAGACTGCTCCGCCTTATCATGACTCTTCCGGTTTCTATAGCCACAACTGAGAGGTCTTTTTCAGCAATGAAAATTATCAAGATTAGGTTGAGAAACAAGATGGAAGGTGGGTTTCTAGCTGATGGCATGACAGTTTACACAGTTTAATTTTTTGATGATCAACTTAGTGCTTAATATTATTTGCATTTTTAATTTATATATTATAATACTTTATTTTAGCGGCCCTCCCTAGCTTTTTTTCAAGATCCGCCACTGTCCGTGTCGTGCTTAGCCTGTGAGAGGCGACATTGTTTTTGAGTCTGAGTTACCTAGCCTATGAGAGGCGGCCCTGTTTTCGAGTCTGAGTTACCCAGCTGTGAGAGGCGGCCTGATGTCTTTCAGTTTGGGTTACCTAGCCTGTGAGTGGTGAGAATGGTACTCAAATGATTTTATCTAGCCTGTGAGTGGCGACCCAATGTATTTCAGTTGGAGTTACACCTAGTCTGTGAGAGGCAAGAATGGTACTCAAGTGATATTTCTTAGCCCGTGAGAGGCGACCCATGTCTTTTAGTTTGAGTTATACCTAGTCTGTGAGAGGCGAGAACGGTACTCAAGCGATCTTTCTTACCCCGTGAGAGGCGACCCAGTGTCTTACAGTTTGAGTTACCTAGCCTGTGAGTGGTGAGAATGGTACTCATGTTATCCAGTGTCACTAAGTCTGAGTTAATGATATGGTATCACATGCCTAGGGTAGAGTTGAAGGATTTCTTAGATTGACATACATTTTTTTTGGTGACGAGTACATTGATAAAATTAAATGATTATTTTGACTGTATGTTTGTGTGTGGTTTCTATCCACCGTTGTTGTTATTTCTTTAACATGATGTAAGACGTACTCACCCCCTGTTTTCTATGTTTTTTTTTCTTATATGATTTGTGTCCAGGCTATCCTTAGGACGAGATTGATGATTAGTGATGGGGTGTTGTACATGAGGATGAAGTGGAGATATATTCTCTAATATATGTTATCGTCTTGTTGGACTATTGTTAAGTTCAATTAGGAAGTAAGGCTCTGATATTGTGACATCGGGGTCGGGATTAATATTTAAATCTTGAACTTATTTGTTATTTTTTTATTACCACGTACTATTTTATTTGAGGATGATTGTAAGGCTATTAAGAAGCCAATATATTTTATTTATATTAAACTATGATTTAAAGTTGGGATGTGTGTTGATGACATATGATGATACCCTTTTTCAAAACAAAGAACCGTTATGATTTTCTTTTTCTTTATTTCAGTTAATTTAGATACTATTATTTCTTACTAAATTACTTGTTTTTTTTTGTACAATTCTTTTATAAAAATTATTTCGGGGTTTAGGGTGTCACACTTCCTCTCTCTCTCTCTCTCTCTCAAAAACCACAAGTTGTGGTCGGCCCTCCTCTCTCTCAACAAACACAAGTTGTGATCGGCCCTATGACTCAAAAATCTCAAGTGGTGATCGGCCTCCTCTTTCTCAAAAATCACAAGTTGTGATCGACCTCCTCTCTGTTTCAAAAAACCTCAGTTGTGATCGACCCTATATATCATTGAAAAATCGCAGGTGGTGATCGTCCTCCTCTTTCTGAAAAATCACAAGTTGTGATCGATCTCCTCTCTCTCAAAAAACCTCAGTTGTGATCGGCCCTCTCACTAAAAAATCACCAAGTTATGCTCTACCATCACCCTCTCAGCACCTCAAGTTGTGCTAGGCCCTCACCCTCTCAGCGCCTCACTTCCTGCTCGACCCTCTCCCTCTTAATACCTCACCATCGTGCTCGGCCCTCTCCCATTCAATGAGACCCGACCACGTTTTCAAACATTACAACCAATGCCTCACGTTTTCTCTCTCTCTCTCTCTCTCTCTCTCTCAACAAAGAGGCCTGATCACACCCAGAAGTCTCCTCAAAATAAAATAGGAAAGAAAGAAAGGTACCTCAAGATTTCCAAGTCGATCCTGGATGATCACGAAGGAGAAGAACGTGACCTGGCAGAGGAATTGTGGTCTCCCCTCACTCTTTTTCTCTCTATGAAAACTTCTTTTTACCACTTGTGTTGGGTAAAAGAGAAGAGGGACCACCTCCTATTTATACAAGGTGAAAAATGATTAAAAATTACTTACCATCAATCACCTCGATCAAGAAGACCATCAGCAAAAATTATCAAGAGATGGGCAGGTTAATTACTGCGACCAACCATCAAACTTAACAAGCCCGACAATGGCACGAGCCATGAAGGTGACCTAGCCTACGAGGGCACCCTTAACGATAACATCAAGCCAAGACAATTCCCTAGGATAATCTTGACTTGGGGGCAACTGTTCTGGACTGAATCATGAGACCCACTCCAGCAATTGGACATGACTAAGCCCAATAAAGTTTGGCCCATATCCATGATAAATCAGTCCATTTATGGCTATTATGCCTCAATGGCTCAGATTCACCTGACCAATCCGACGGCTCAAAGCTGACACAAATCCCTATAAATACTGACATGCATTGTCATTGATAGGTACATTCTCATTCCTAGTTATACTACTCTATTGTCCTCAATACTGACTTGAGCGTCGGAGTGGCTTCGCAGGTACCCCACCCGGGAACGTTCTGACACTACTCATCACAAACAGACCCAGTCACAAACAGGCCTGGTCACAAATAGGACCGGTCACAAACAGTACTCAGTGATCCTACTCATCCAAGCTTGATCATTCTGCTACCTCCTGGTGCCATCAGAGATTCAATCGAACAAAGCAACTACCTTACTGACTATCTACCCGGTCCTATCCGTGATAAAGTAGAGGTACTGAACAATATTCTTTAATGACAGTGGTGGAAACATTAGAACAGAACACGTATATTAAGATAACAACAGATTCATTGAGTGACCAAATTTAAAAATTCAAAGTGGTTCAACTGTATATGCTATTACAGACATCTTTAATGTTTCAAAATATTAATCACTATGTAAGAATACTTGGTTCATAAGACAGTGTTGAATATATATATATATCCACCAAAAAGAATTTGCCATCTATAAGGGTAAACCCTTCTGGATAATTCTTAAGATCAAATTCTCCCTCCTGAGAAAGTTTCATAAAAAAGCCTCAAGTCCCATTGTGAATAATATTTAAAAATAAAAACACTATAATGATACAGTTGTAAAACATTAAAAATTGTAAAATAAGTGAGTTTTAAACCTCAATCATTTTTGTTTCTAACTTCCAACAGTTGAGTTTTCTATTAGCTGTGTGGAACCAATATCGATCTCAAAAGATGAAAATTCATCCATCCTTCTTATGAAAAACTTTAATTCATACTTTATACCTGTAGCAAAACTCGTTAGCATAAATATCATTAAGATAATCGCAAAGGTAGTGGGTATATATATTCAGTAGTATGGCAAGTATATAATCAACAACGAATAAGAAGATATATATAGTATTATAATGAGCTGTTTAGTGTAACTTTCCTGGTCCCCAATTCACACTAGTAGTGCTTAACCAAAATAAAACAACACCACCAACTCCATTCAAACCAAAGCCACGATCTCACAGAATTTGACCGCACAAACCAACTTCAACTTCATGGAATCAGGGGGATAACTTCAACTCAAACTACACAGAGCTACTTTTACTTTAACAAAATTTTGTAATTTAAAGACTAACAATCAACCAACAGATTCTAATTTAAATACTAAGCATCTTTAAACTACTAAATCGACCAGTTGTTTAAAAAAAACACTACTAAATCGACCACACTCAACTATTTATTGCTCATAACATTTCACCAACAACTTAGATCTATTCTAAACATAAAACCATAACAAATGTGATCATTACTGCATTGAGTATGACTCTAATTGGTAAAAAGTAGCGGATAGCGGATAAGTTAGTGGATAGTGGATGAGCGAATAGCAGATGAGCTAGCGAATAGCGGATAAAAAATTATATGTTTCGTAAAATTAGCAGTAAGACTAATAAATATAAAATGACATTAAAAATAAGAATTTAAATTTGTTTAGTTTAATTTATTTAAAGAGGATAGAGAAGGAATTTAAGAAAAATAATGAGGCTAAAAATGACAAAAAAGTGAGACGCTATACGCTACAAGTACTGTTTCAAAAAAGAAAATAAAAAAATGAGATGAAAAAAAAATTAGAGACTAAAATTGAAAAGGATAGATAACACTTTGATAGAACCTAAGCTCTAATTACCACATGATATGATTCCTGAAGCCGTCAACGTGTAGTTAAGGAGTCATGAAGATGGGAGTGATGAAGACACCACAATTGGGATGGAAGTACGATCGATAAGTCGCGAAGACACCACAACTGACTATGGAGGTTTCAGTTGATAAGTCTGAGTCGTTCTTATAGAGGTGTTTCTCAACGATGCAAAGTTTAAAGATATGTGTGATGCGATGGTGACCATATCATTCACGCTTGGGGAATATGAAGAATAAGTACCACTACAAAAAACGGAACAGATTGCGGGGGTTTTTAAGTCGCTTAGCGGGGGTTTTAAACCCCCGCAACGTAATCTGCGGGAGTTTTAAAAAACGCCGGAGTTTCAAGTGCCGCAATCGTTTTGCGGGGGTTTTTAGAAAACGCTGGTATCATGTCTTTTAGCGGGGGTTTTACTGCGGGGGTTTTTAACCCCCACAATTAGTGGAGGTTTTTTTGAGGGGGTTATAAACCTCCTGAGATCTTGAGTGATTTTACAAGAGTTTTTTTCTTGCAATTTGATATTTTTTTTTCTTATCTCATTACCACATTTTTATTACCAGCAACTATCCATACATCTTCGGGAATACTTATTAAGCTTAATCAAAAAGACCAAAAATTTCATTAAGAATATAACTGTGATAACATACATGTAATGTCAAATTTCTAACAATTATAATAAAAATAAACATTTGTAGCTCAAATATCTAATGTCATACAACTCAATTTATAGTAGCTTAAAAAAAATCTAATGCTAAAAGATCCTAAAAAATATATCAAATTTGGCTAGCACTAGATGATCCTCTTGCAGATTCTTCATGTTCGTTGTCGTGAAGAACTTCCAATATTTGTGTTTTGTCACAACCTCAACTCAAAAGGCACAATGGGAAATTGGTTGAGTGAGTTAACCTATCCACAGCTGCTCTTATTGAATCTATTACAGGATCCTGCATATAAAACCAAATAATTATGACAGAATATGACCAAGCTTTATGCTGCCAGCTATTAAGGCTTGCATGGCAATATTAAGAGAAAACATGACAAATAAAATTCAGTGTATGAAACAGAATAAATGCAAAATAAACCTGAAGGTGAAGAGTAGGCTGATCATAAATTGATAAGTAGCTTCCTTGACGGTCCTCCTGAAACTCGTGAAGGTTGCGAGATATGGCTCCTACAACAGCTCCAAGTCCCTGCAAGATTAGCATATGTTAGTCGGCGTTCATTTGTATGACAAAAATAAAAGCAAAGTAGTTTATTTATGATCTATGTTATTCTATTAAGGTCCATATGAAGATTTATGTATAAACTAAACATGTTATCACATGCTTGAACACTTGTTGCAGCTGAGAGTAAGGATGATTTGAACGAGTTTTAACATAGTAATCAGTAAATCTATAGCCAAAGCATTTGTCAAACTTCTTCAAGATCTTCCGCAAACCAACAACATTGATCTCTACAAAATAGAGTAGCTTTAATAGATCTCATCCCACTGTTCTATATGCTTCTCGCAGTTCAGATATTTTTCCTTTTTCAGGCTCCTGCTGAATAGCATCCTGTTGCTCTCCCAGATTTGCTATCCTACTTGCCAAAATCCCTTGTTGTTCTAATAGGAAAAGAACAATCTTCTCAATCTGTATTGTAACAAGAGAGTGAAACTAATATAATCACAACTGAAGAATGCCATACATTATATAACCAATATCCTTTGCTCACAGACATTCACTTATAGATAACTAGAAGGTAAATTGAGCAATTATTAAATACTTAAAAAAGTTAAATGTAACTAAAAAGGTCAGAATTTTATATAGTATGTGACTCTGACTCATAATCATCCAATCAACACTGAGAACAAACCTGATTATCTAGCATTCTTGAGAAATCCTTGAGTACATTTCGTCAATCTTGTGTTCCGAGTTCAATTTGCTGAGCATAGTTCTTTACTCGTCTCTTCATTAGTTTGTAGTTATGTAATATCTGAATCAAAAGTCAAAACTTATGAGTTATGAGCTTGCCTAAAAATGAATCCAAACTACTCCAAACATGGCACTAATATTTGACTTGCCACCCACAACTCAAAATCAGAAAACATACCCTTGCCATTCCTGAAGTTGTCTTTCTTTCAACTTCTTCCCAAAGGTAACCATCTCTATCTAGTCTCTGCAATAGTCAAGATTTCATTTTTAACCAAAAGTAAATCAAAACAGCACTAACAAGATGAGCATTTACAAATAATAATAATTTCCTTTCATCCAATCTTCTTTCTCTACTGCACAACACACGGCTGTTTTTGTCTTCCGAACATTGCTATGACTGACTATTCAAAAGCAAGGTTCTCTTCTCATATAGCTAGAGTTCTTCTACAGCTTTCCATACTTTTCAAACAAAAACCCTAAAGAAAGGAAATAGGAGACAACAAAGTAGAAAGAATCGAAGATTGTGGTGCTTACCCTAAAAATCAGTTCACCTCAAATGGAAGAGAAGATCTTCGTGCTTGTAGTGAGAGACAGAATCGAAGATTGAAGAACTGTGCAACTGGAGCGCGAGATCGGAGAATCGTGGAAGGTTTTTTTTGACTCAAATGAAAGGGGTTTCAGTGTTAAAGGATTGGGGAAACATGATGAAGAAGAACGAAAAATGGAATGGAAGAGAGCAAGGAATCGATGTGTGGATTTTGATTTCTCTGCTGCGAATGTTAGGTTTGAGAGAGATTGAAGAACCTTTTGCTGTTTTGTTGTATTTTGGAGAATGGGGAAACAGGAAACAAGAATGGGGAAACAGGAAACAAGCACACAAAATGGAAGGGATTCATGTTGTAGTCTTGGATCTGAAGTGGAAGCGAGAGAGACGAAGTGAGGAGATGGAGGCGAGAGAGGCGGAGTGAGGAGATGGATGGAGGCGAGAGAGGCGGAGTGAGGAGATGAGACTCAGAAGAGAGAAATGAATTTTTATCAAATGAATTTTTGGGAATTGGGTTTGACTGAAGCGGGAGTGTGAAAGTGAAGAGGGAAATGTTTTTTTTTTGTTTTTTTTACAATTAGCGGGGGTTTTTCTTGACAATCAGTGGGGGTTTTAAAACTCCGTAAATTGAAACGAAATTTTTAACTAGATGGACGAGAAGTTCCTTTTTTAATGTTAAACTGAGGGGGTTTTTAAAACCTCCGCAAAAAAACCCCGCTATTTGATCAGTTTTTTGTAGTGTACTTTTTTGATGTGGCGCCATCTAAAAAATGTCACATGTTGCTTGGACTTCCATGGAAACATCAATGTAAAGAAAGCATGATCGTTGCATCAATACATATTCATTTTTATTTGAAGAATTAGATGAAGATCAAATCTTGAAAAAAGAAAGTGAGACAAAAGTAATAGTCAAGAGGTTGGTCTATAGGGAAAATCAAGATACTAGAGAAGTGGAAAGAAAAGAAATAGGGGGAAATGAATATGTGGAGAAGGAAGTAGAAGAGAAGAGAAATATTGAGAGAAAAGAAGAGGAACATAATAAGGATCATGTTCATTTAAGCGGGGGATATCATAGGGAATTTCAAAAAGAAATGAGAGAGAACAAATAGATTTTTTTCAATAACACATTAACTTATTTTACGAAGATACTAAAAAAAATGCACATGATTCTTATGTTTTATAGGCTGATCATTTTAATTAAAATTAAAGTATTCATAAAAGCCATGATACGTAAAGAATTTCTCATGTTTCCATTAGGAAGTTATTTGTAAAACATAAATGCTATTCATTTGTTTTCATTTGAATTAAGATGGTATTTAATTATATGATATTTGAATTTTAGGGTTTCACCGAGTCAATTGGGACTAGTGCCCTATAATTTGTATTCCATTTTGATGAAACTAGCTGTATACCTGTGCTTACGCACGAGTCGTAATGTGTTGCTTGATATGAATGATTTTGAAATTAAATTTGCATACTAAAAGTAAAAATTTACATAAAATGTTTATCCATCTCAAGTCAAACAAAGATCAAAATGATTTAAAATTCTGTTATGTACAAATTATAGAAATGAAATTAAAATGACCACTTGTTATATTTACACGTCATGACCCAAAAACAAAACTGTCATTGATAAATAGTAAACTTTTTAAAAATAGAAGCAAGGGCAGTTTGGTAATTTTAACAACACACTCTTTTCTTAAATAGATAGTAGATAGATAGATTTAGAAATGAAATTAAACTGATCACTTATTATGTTTACCAGCTATGACCTAAAAACAAAACAATCATTGATAAATAGTAATCTTTTTAAAAATAGAAGTAAGGGCAGTTTGGTAATTTAAGCAACCCTCTATTTTCTTAAATAGATTATGTTTACCCGCCATGACCTAAAACCAAAACAATCATTGATAAATAGTAATCTTTTTAAAAATAGAAGTAAGGGCAGTTTGGTAATTTAAGCAACCCACTATCTATCTAATATCTCTAATATCTATTTATACAAACAAACCTCTTACCAATTTGGATCTCTTATTAACAAGACACATATCTAATTTAAGGGTAAAAATGTCATTACCCTCTATTTCTTTCTTTTTCTTCTTACACTCTCTTTCTTCCTTTTTTTTCTCTCTTTCTTCTTACACTCTCTTTCCTCCTTTTCACTTTTCTCATACACCATCTTTCTTCCTTTTTTCTTTTTACTTTACTTTTATTTTTCTCATATTTAAAACAAAAATTTCTTATTGATAACTACTATCTAACTTTTACTATCAAATCTTAAAAAAAACTTTTACTATCTACCATAATCTACTAATCAACAAAAATAATCAATTGAAACTACGAGATAACTACACTGATATATAAAAAACACGGTATTAATATTTTCCATTGATAATTATAGTTTTTGTATACTACTATAAAACTACTATCTAAAAAAACAAGAAGGCTTAATGACTATTGAAACTGATTAATATTTAAAACACACGTGACCAATATTTGTCACTATTACCTAAAAAGGGACAAATAATTGTCACTGATATATAATAAAATACGGGATAAATATTTCTTATTGATAATCTACTATCTATCTTTTACTATCTACCATAATCTACTAATCAACTCAAATAATCAATTGAAACTATGAGATAACTGCACTGATACATAAAAAACACGGGATAACTGTACTGATATATAAAAAAAAATACGGGGATAACTGCAATGATATATGTAAAAACACGGGATAGCTGCATTGATATATAAAAAATATGGGATAACAACACTGATATATAAAAAACACGGGATAAATGCACAAATTGTTTTTAAATAATAGTTTTACATTTTTAGATTTTAATATTTATCTATTTTTTATTTGAAAGTCCTTTTTTATCTACTTTAAATTTGTCTTTATTTTCACGGGGTAATATTCAGACTATTTAAATACTGTCCAATAAGTTCATTCATAAAAAGAACATGACAGCACCCGTGCGTATGTATGGGTATCCTACTAGTTTTCTTAAATAGATAGTAGGAGAGTTGTTGGAAACATTGAAGTTGTGCTAGGAAATGAGAGTTATGTTGAACCAAGGACAAACACTCTTTGTTTTGTATGATAACAAATTACAATCTGTCTACTAATGGTTCAAGTTGAATAAAGTACAGGACATGAATCAAAGAGCAGGAAATATTAAAGTGGAGCAGCTTGGAGAAGAAGCCACCTTAGAAATCAAGACCTAATTGTTTATCCACTTTCATTAGGACACAGTGTAAGGTCCTATCACTTAAGGTCTATGACATTTAGTAGCTGAGAGATGATTTTTCAAAACATGCATGTTGCATCAAAACAAGCTTTGAAAAATATTTTATAAAATTGCCTGCTTGCATAGGGTGGCACCTAAACCTAAAAACAATTTTGTGGAAAGCTTGAAATCGATTCCTATCATTTTCTAAAGCATGAAATCGATTTCCTAATCTATTATAAAGCTTGAAATCGATTTCCTAATCTATTGTTGAAGCAAAGAATCGATTTCCTAATCCATTGTTAAGCATGAAATAGATTTCATAATCTATTGAGAAGCACATAATCGATTTGCTCCTATACTTAAGCCTAAGCAAATAATCGATTATGAGCTTCATTCAACTAAAGCATGAAATCGATTTCCATTATTTTCTAAAGGAATCAATTCTAACATTTTAGAAAATCCTCCAACGGTCATATTTTTGTAAATCCTATAAATAGGAAGCTGGGCTTCACTCTCAAAACACACTACACGATTTACATATCTCAGATCTGAAAAATAGAAGAAAAAGAACTTTCATTGTCATATCATTTTCAAAGTTCTTCTAGATCCAAATCACTCATCTCTCTCAGCTATTATATTGTTATACTGCTTAAGTGATCGGATCATAGTTTCTCTATTGTAATCGTCTATTGTTTGGTTATTGCGAAATCCCGGGAAGTGTTATTGGGTCATTCAATCGGGGAGATTGAAGTGGTTGCGAAATCCTGGGAAGTATTCTTGGGTCGTTCAATCGGGGAGATTGAAGTGGTTGCGAAATCCTGGGAAGTATTCTCGGGTCGTTCAATCGGGGAGATTGAAGTGGTTGCGAAATCCTGGGAAGTGTTATTGGGTCGTTCAATCGGGGAGATTGAAGTGGTTGCGAAATCCTGGGAAGTATTCTTGGGTCGTTCAATCGGGGAGATTGAAGTGGTTGCGAAATCCTTAGCAGGGAGCTCGGGTTCTCAATTTGGGATAATTGAGATTAGCTATAGGGAAGTTGCTTGCTTGTAAACATTGAAGAGGTTCTTCTCATATAGTGGTTGTTATCAAGTCCAAAGGTTGCAAAGCCGGAGGCCGAGGACGTAGGACTTTTATCCCGAACCTCGTAAAAATTACGGTGTACCTCTTTCCCTACTCTTTTACTTTATTTGTCGTTTATATACGTCTATTGTTATATTACGCTGCATGCAAATATCTGCTTAGTGTTAAAACCAATCATAGCATAGTTAGCATAATATATCACCGTATCTAGATCCGTCATACCTATAGCGTGCTTAGGATAGTGCATATAGTTTAAATTCTATTTTCCGCATTTAATTTAAACTGGCATTGTCTGAAAATTGAAACAATTTCATTCTTAGCATATAACCTTATTCACCTCCCTCTAAGGTTATCATATAGTCCAACAATTGGTATCAGTAGCTAGAAATTGCATATAGAGCTTAACATCTCGCAATTTTGTTATATTTATTTATTTTTGATCATGGGTTCATTTATGAAAGAGGGGGTGTCCTTCTATAGGCCACCCCTGTTTGATGGGACTAACTATGACTATTGGAGTAGTCGAATGAAATGTCATGTGCAGGCTATAGATTCACTTTATGGAGGATCATTGTTGATGGACCACTTATTCCTATGAAAAACAAAATTACAAAACCTAGTGGTGTTGTTGACGGAGATACTTCTAAATCTCAAGCCACTGGTAAAGCAGAGGAAGTACCTATTGAAGATATCTATGCCATTGACTTGAGTGACCTGAGAAAGTCTGAATTAGATAAAATATCCTTAAATGCAAAGGCAATGAACATTCTTCACTTATCTCTATGTGAAGAAGAGTATGGAAGGGTAAAAGGTTGTCAGACAACTAAAGAAATTTGGGACTGTTTGGAAGCAACACATGTCGGCACGAGTCAGGTGAAAGACACAAAAATAAGAATTCTCACTTCCGAGTATGAAGCTTTCAAAATGAAGGAAGGTGAATCCGTTGCAGCCATGCACCAAAGATTGAATCTGATAGTAAACAACTTGAGAGCACTTGGGAAGAAGTATTCAACAAAAGATCTAAATGGGAAGATTCTTGCATCATTGACTAGTGAGTTCTTTCCTAAAACTTGTGCAATCACTGAAGCCAAAGATATTGGAACTTTGCCTCAAGAAGACTTGATTGGGTCACTTCTTGCATTTGAGGTGGTGTTGGCCGCTAAGAAGGTTCAAGACAAAGAAGTGGTCAATGAAAAGAAGTCTCTTGCCCTTGCTGCTAAAACTCCTAAGGTAGCAAGGAAAGAGGTTGAGTCTGATGAAGAATCCGATGATGAAGACATGGCTAAAATGTTTGAAGAATTCATGAGATTCAACAAGCTTGGGAAGGGTGACTATTCAAAGAAATCTGGTTACAACAAAGAAGACAGTTATGAGAAAAGAGATGATCAACCAAAATGTTTTGAATGCAACAAACAAGGTCATCTCAAAATGAATTGTCCAAAGCTAAAATCCAAGTACCAACAAAAGAAAGTCATGAAGGCTACATGGGACAACACAGATACTGAAGGTGATACAGATGAAGAAGAGGAGGTTGCAAATGTTATTTGTTTTACGGCAAAAAACACCCTTGAGGCTACATGGGACAATCTTCACACTGACAGTGAAACAGATGAAGTAGAGAAGATTGCCAATGTTGATCTTCTTATGGCAAACGACACCCCTAAGGTAATCCTTGATAACCATAGTCTTTCTAATTCATTTGAGCATGATGATTTATCTGATGATGTGTATAGTAGTCAAGACTTGAGTGAGGCTTTTGAAGATCTTTATAATGAACATGAAACTCTTTTTATAAAATATAAGGATTTGAAAAAGAGTAACAAAAGTATGCTCACTCAAATTGAGACTCTTGAAAATGAGGTAGCTAAGTTGAAGAATGAGCTACATAAAACTAAACCTTTCAACCTTGAGCTTCTTGAGCTTAAACAAAATTTTGAAAAAGTCAAGGTTGAAAATGAATTTTTGAAAGAATCTTTGAAAAAATTTGAGGTAGGTGAAAAGACCTTAACCAAGATACTTCACTCCCAACATGAATATGTTGATAGGAGATGTATTGGGTATGAAGGTAATTCCACCTCCTCTGTTTAGAAAAAGAAAATAACTTTTGTAGCTGCTACTTCAAGTTATACACCTACCGTTTTCTCTTGCACTTATTGTCAAAATGGGAACCACAGCTCTCATAGATGCCCTATTCGTAGATTGTGTGAGCTTGGTACCCTTATACCTTGTTATACCCCAATTTTGTCCGAGCTCCTGTTAATAGCGTTTTAATTTACTAGGTCGCATTTTTTTTGCAAGTCTCGAGTCTTGTTAACGCGTGTCGGTGTCATGCGAGTGTTGTTAAGATGCCATTTGTGTAATTGGGCCAACAGTTGGGTTATTGGGCCTACACATATACAAATTGGGCTTATCATTTTGAGTTGGGCCCACGAACGTGGTTCCTAGTTAATTTTTAGTGTTTATCAGTTAGCGGGCCTATTTGTTCTATTTGAGCCTCGTTCTAGCGCATTTGTCTAGTTGGGCCCGATTTCGCTTTTGTATTTGGCTCAACTTCTTTTATTATTTTTATTTTGTCTATTTAATTTGTTTTGAGTCCAAAAATGTCAAAAAAAATCAAATTTTATTTCATTTACAATTTAGGAGTGTTTAGAGTCCAAACTGTCCCAAAAATGCAAAAAAACAATAGTCAAAAATACAAAAAATACAAAAAAACGAAAATAAAAAGGGAGCAGCATCAGCAAATCTCTGGGGCTGTTCTTGCTCTCCAAGACTGCTCAGCAAGCCCACATTATCAGACCTGCAAAAGCCCAGTCAAACCAGTCAAAAACCAATTAAATGCCAACCCTAGTTTTTCAGTATAAATAAACAGTCAATCCTAGGTCTAAAGGGGGGGAATTGGAAAAAAGATACAGAGAAGAGATACGCAGATACACACCCAGAAAACACAGACAAAAGATTCAGGAAATAACCTAAGGGATTAGTGGTTCAGACAGAACCCTAATCACCAAAATTGTTCCAAAAAATTTCAGAAGAGCAATAAGGGTTTAATTGGAGGCAGTAGCAGAGCAGTAACAAATAAGCTAGAAGGAGACCTATGAGGTTGGTTCCTATACTAATCTGAAACATGGAAAAATATGTGCTTGCTGTTGGTGCTTATATTTACATGCTCAAGAGTTTTCTTTTTTTTTTTTATGACTTAAACGTGGATGATGACATATCATATGTTAATAAGAGATGCTAGAAACTGATTGTAACTTTCAGAAGGTTTTTTAGTCTTCATTACTTTTCCAAAGACAATAAGAAATATATATTAGAAGCTAGTTTAGATCCAAAATAGGGACTCAGTGTGGAAAATCTAAGACTAGGAGGTGAGGTGAACTAAAATAAACAATAAACAGAAGCATATCATGAACCTTTCAGCCACCGCTTACAGTGTCTGTCTCCGGCCACCACCAAACGCCACCGCACCTCTGTCATCGTTGGCCACCATCACCCCTCACGGCCATCCACCCCAAAATGGCTACCATCCACGGCCAACCACCCAGCAACCACCCAAAACCGTCACTGTTTCACCACCCTCCACAACCACCAAACTCCCCTTCTCACGCACCCTCACCACCAAAAACGGCCACCACTGCGTCACCAACCAAACCCCAGAGCCGTCCCTCTTCTCCTCCGCGCGCGAAACCGAGCCACCCATCACCACCATCGTAAACCACCGCAAAACCACCCAAACAACCACCACCGGAACGCCATCCACCCCAAATTCCCTCACTGTTCCCTCCCTTCCACCACGAACGTCGTTCACGGCCACGACCAAAAACAACACCCCTTCGCCCATTTCGGCCATTAGCGACAGTGAGAGGGAGAAGAAAACGATTTGGTGAGGAGAGGAGGAGAGAGGCGGACACAGAGCAGTGAGAGAGGAAGCAAAACGAAATTAGGGGGAAGAGGAAGGAGAGACACGGCCGCAGCAAGGAGAGAGAGGGAAGAAAAATTAGGTTTTGACATTTTTGGGGAAGATGGGCGCCGTGGAAGTGAAGAGGAATTAGGGTTTCCATTTTTAGACTTAGGCTTTTATAGTATGACACAGGGGCATTTTCGTCTTTTCACGTTTTTTTTAATTTTTCAGATTCCTATTAACACCCCCCATTTTACTCAGTTCGCCCCCTCCTTTTGAAGCCCACGACTTTGTTTTTTTCTGAAGCGCAGCCCAGCTTACAAAAACAAGCTGGGCTTACTGTTTACACTCCATTTTTAATAATACAGCCCTCCTGCCACTTGCACCCCCCATTTTACTACTGCACCTCCCCGTTTCTTTTTTCTTAAATTTTGTTTCTTTCCCCTAAATAAAATTTTTTTTCACAAAAACTTTTTTCCCAAATAACAGATTTTCTTTTCCCTAAATAAGAATCAATCCAATTGCGAAAACTCATTAAATCAAAAACTTTGTTAGTCGTCTTGCGAAGCCTTTGCTTGCATGATTATTAACAATGGAGTGCTAGTGATGGCCACCCATAGCCTTTGTTAGTTTGGTCATCATGAAAGCTTTCATTTTTTCAAAAAGAGATTTTTTTGCACTTAAGTGAGTTTTAGTAATGATCACCCATAACCTTTGTTAGTTTGATCATTATGAGCACCCTCCACTCTTCAAAACCTAAGCAAAAAGACTTTCATTTTCGAGGCTCGTTAGAACTACGTCGCTTTGATTCCCATTTGGGATACGTAGGAGCGAGTCACATTCTCGTCAAGCGCAACTATAAAAAGTTTAGCATTTGCATAACGAAAAGAAAAGAGTTATTTTCATAACAAAAAAAAGAATCATTTTTGCAAACCAAGATCATTTTCAGAACGTAGACCTTTTCCTTTCTAAAAACATTTTCAACCCATCGTCGCTAGTGGCTAATCAGAACCTTTGTTCGTCTAGCCATTGGTGGCGATGTCTTTTTCCCAAAAGAACAACGAGCGATGATCACTCATAACCTTTGTTAGTTTGATCATTCGTGCCAATCAATCTCTTTCGAAAACCCCTTTCAAAAGAACAAATAAAAACGAGTTGATACTAATAGTCAATCGGAACCTTTGTTCGTCTGACTGGCGGTAGTGACTCTCATTTTCAAGAGTACTTAGCGGTGATTACCCATAACCTTGGTTAGTTTAATCATTCACCAAATGCTCGTCCCATTTCGAAAACTCACTAAAAAGATAAAAGACAAAACCCTTTTCAAGACAAAACCCTTTTCAGGACAAAGAAGAACTACGTAGCTTTGAGTTCTCCATCGCACCAGGAGATACGTAGGAGCGGGCCTTGTCCCGTCAAGCGTTTTTTTTCTTTTTCTAAAAACCCATTTTTCCCCCCTTTTTCATAATAAATAAAGATTTTCATAAAGAGTTTTTTTCAATAAGAAGTAGAGAGGCAAAATTAAGTATTTTCAAGTCAACACACTAAAACCACACATTTAATTAAAGGTTCCCTCTCAGTAGAGAGGACGTGTGGGGTGCTAACACCTTCTCCGCGCGTAACCGACCCCCGAACCCTATTCTCTAGTTTCGCAAGACCAATCGCTTTCCAAAAAAGGTTTTCCTAATATTTTCCTTAATAAATATTGGTGGCGGCTTCATTGTCTTAGGAAAAGTTGTGAACGAGGAAGGCTCTCCCTCGGGGACTTTTTCGGGCGCAACAGCTGGCGACTCCACTGGGGACTAAAAAAAAAACATTTTTTTTCAAAAGTGGGTCAAGCCTAATTAATTAAGTGTGTGGTTTGTGTGATTGATTTGAACATCTTGCTTTGCCTCTATTCTTCTTCTTTTTCATAAGCATGTTGTATCCATATGCATTCTTCTTCTATGTCGCTTTTGTTTAAAATAATAGATAGTTACTTCTTCGCTTAAGTGCTTAGTTCCCTCATGCATATTTCCCTTCTCTTGTCATGTCCCCTTCTTCTCAGCTCCCTTTCTGAGGTAAGTAATGTGTTTGTTGTTGGCACCCTAGATTAGTTGAATTTGATTGGTATTAAACCCTAGGATAAACAACATGCTATTTGTCTGGACTGCTCTGGATTTTCATTTGCAGGTGGGGAAGGGTAGTTATTCCTAGGTGTTGTGCCCTCGACACACACTTCACATCCTATACTTGTGAGCATTGAGTGGGGGCCTAAAACCCAAGGTCTGAACAAAAACCTAGGAGAGTGGGAACGATTAGTGACTGCCATTCGTAGACCTTTGTCTGTATGGCTCTCATGAAAGTTCCGCCCAAGGGTGCGCTTTATCATGATGCCTCACATTCGGTAGCATTCTACGATTGTGGGTGCCATCATGAGAGAGACTTTAGCTCTTGGTTGCCATTGTAAGGAAGTAATTAGAACCTACATGGGAGGATTACCCCTTTCGTCGACTTTAGACCCTAGGATTCCCACCCTTTGTAAGACACGGGGGCACGCCTTTGTTTGTTGCATTAGTTTAGGCATTCCTTTTTCTTAAACTCCATTTCAAAAATCGTAGAAAATAATATCCTTATTTTCTTACCCTCTTTTTATGTAAATGACACATCATTTCGCATCCACATCATTTCGCATCCACATCATTTCGCACCATTGCATTTGCATCTAACAAAAGTTTGAAAAAAAAAAAAATTCATCTTGCATTCCCTTTCATTACATAAAGATAAGACAAAAAACAATTATCATCTGCATAGCATAAGCATTTCATTTATAATCATGCAAAAAATCCTCGTCGAGTTCATCCAAGACGAGGCGTTCATGCATAAGCATTATTTCAAAAAGCAAGGTAGAACTACGTAAGCTTTGATTCCTCATTACAATGGGGATACGTAGGAGCGGGTCATACTCCGTCAAGCACATTTTTCTAAAAACCTTTTTTCCAATAAATCATTTGCATCTCCAAATAATTTTCAAAATCATGTTCCAAAACTAAATAAAAAATAAAAAAAATCATCATTTAGAAAAAAAAGCATCACTCCTGCATCTTTCATCATTCAAAAGAAAAAGGGGGCATTGGTATTTCGTACCTTGTCTCGCCTCTAAAAAATAAAAAAATCAAAATCGAAAATCATTTTGAAAAAAAAGGGGCATCATTCTTGCATCATTCGCATTGGCATTCCATATTTTGTCTTGCATTAAAAATAACAAAATTATTTAGAATAAGCCACACTCTTCGAGTGGTCATTCTCCACGCATTTGCATCATACTTGCATATCATAATTTGTTCATTCATTCATTGCATAAAATAAGAGTTGTGATGAGAAGCGAGGCGTTCTTGCGAAACAATCATCCTTTTTGAAAAAGTTTATCCTTACTTGGTTGCAAACTCAAGGTGTTCCAAGACACTCAGTTTTTCAAATCAATAGCTCATTTGCATTTCTTTCAAAAGCACTGCATCCCATCCATTCTATGACAAAAGACTGAAATAGTGTATCAAAGAAAAAACAATTTTTTTTAACTGATGTTAACTCTCTGTGAAGCATTCTTCTAATGAGCGTGCAGGCTATGAGTACATTCTCTTGTTTGAGTCCGTTGGTTTTCCTCCCTTACTACAGTTTCCCGTCCAAGTCTAGTCCCGCCCCGTCCACCCATAAAGTGCATATTCTCCCCATCAGTGCGTATTTGACTTTTGGTTCAAGTCCTCCATGCTGGGGCAAGTCTGTGATCATTAATTCCCCTTGATTAATATCATATTCCTTCAGTGCAAGTCTCTCAAATAATAATAATAATAATAATAATAATAATAATAATAATAATAATAATAATATAATAAACAAGAAAACAAGCTCGCTAGGTTGAAAACCCGCAAAGGGCGGCCTAGGCAAAAAGGAGCGCCCGGTGGACTGAAAACTCGCAAAGAGCGGTCCAGGAAAAAATTAGGGCACAAAAAAGGAAAAAAGAGCAAACACATGAAGATAGATAAATTATTGTTCTAAAGTTAAGTCTTATAGAGATAAGCAATCGGGATTTGAAATAAAGTTTGGCCATCTCCTCAAAAAACCCCAAAATCCCAGAAAGTCCCTTTCCTACCCACCTTGAGCCAAGAAAAACCAAAATCCAAAAATCACCCTAGACAAGGATCACCCCAAATAAAAAAATAAACAGTGTATCACTTTTTATCAGCTCACCCGAGTCGAAGAAGGAAAAGAATCATAAAACAAAAAAAAAGGGAAAAAGAGAAAATAAAAAAAAAAGGGGATTCAAAAATGAAAATCCCAAAACAAAAGAAAATACAAAAGAAATGTAAGTGGTGAGCTGGTACATGTTACCACAAAATACAAGAGATCCTTGTCTAAATAAACCTTCAAACACTTCATCATTCCAACACCTGATTCCATAAACCTTCAAACACTTCCTTTGGCCTCAACATCAAACCCCTTAGTCATTCTACCATGAGACACGAATTCGCTTTAACAGAGCCCAAACAAGCCCAATAACCATCTTCCTCATAGACCATTAACCGTCAATCAACGCCGAACAAAACTCATCCTCCCATTAGCCTCAAACACTTCATTAAGCCTAACCCTCCTTCCTCCACAAAACACCACAATCCCGAAAAGTCCATTCCGATCAATGACCGGTTGCTTTTGTTCACTCAAATTCTAATCTTAGGACGAACAAGCTTATCTATGTACAATGTGTTTGCTCAAAAGAAAAACAAACGATCAGAAAAAAGAAAGCTGATCAAGAAAGAATAAACCCTCAGAAAAAAGAGAACTGAGGAAACAAAAACGAACAGTCAGAAAAAAGAAAGCTGACAAAATAAAAAAGAGGGACTTGCACTCCAAAACACATTCAAGATGCATTAAAACAAGGTTTAGTGATCACCAGGTAAGGATTCTTTCGCACCAAAAGTCAAGACATCAGTAGAGAACCAAAGATTTGCACTGAGAATACCACTCAGACCCAAAAGTTGGGGCATTCTCTCCACCACCCACACACCCTAGTCTTGGGAAAGTCTGTTCAATGCCCATCCCATGTCACTTCAGTTGTCAATGTCATTCCAAAGTGGGGCAAGTGCATTCCCATTCCTTCACCTCATTCATTCCCATAAAAACCTCACCGGGGCAATCTCTCAACTCACTATCCTAAACAAGACCTTGTCATTCTGATTGGGACAGCTTTGTCCTTGTTATGACTGGGGCAACATCAAATTCTGTGGGTTGAAACAAAACCCCTTTCATTCCAGCTTTCATCCCAAGAGCCGAAGCGTTCCCAATTCATCATCTTCTACACCCCTAGTTGTTGTCACCACTAGACAGGGGCAAGTTATTCACTCGTCAGAGACCTGAATTGGGGCAATCTTGTATCTCTTGGTCCCTCACAAGCTTCGGCAATAGCCATGTCGGTCATTCCTTCACTTGCCATAAAAGTCCATGCCCTAAACCAATTCCAAGTTAACTGACTCATTCATTCATATTTGCACTCCTATGCATGCTTACTAGATAATGCTTCAAAAAGAGAGAACACAAGTTGTTTACGTGATATCTAAAATTCAGTCATCATGGAAAGAAAGAGAAAACAAGTGAGGTTGTTTGTAAATAAAAACCTTGAGTACACCGGAGTTTGAATTAAATTCAATTTTTCAACAGAATGGGCAATAGTCATCTCAATTCCTTGCATTCAAAGTCTCGCATCTCATCATCACAAAAGTGTTTACCTCATGCATTTAGGCATTTCAATCTATTCATTATAGCATGTGCATCAAAGCATTACATTTGCATCTTCACATTTCGTAGCAAAAAGAAAACAAAGAAAAGAAACCACAAAAGCACACGAAAGCATTCCATGTCATTCACCATTCCACAAGATACTAATCATTGCATGCACATTGCATCATCAAAATTCTTCAGACCATTAGATCGATACAGACATATGTTGACCCATAAACCAGACCCTTTGTGTCCATAATTCAAAGCTACTCCCTTGATCCCAAGCGATCCTCATTTCATGTCTTCTCATTCATTGCTTTTTCATTAGCACCCCCAGCGTTGACTCTCACTTGCAAATTCCAAACAAACAACAAAAAGAACAAAAAACATCAGAGCATTGCATCATATTAATGTTTGCATTTCATAGAAGAAGCAAAAAAGAAACAAACAGAAGTTAGAACAGGAGCATTCCATTCATAAAATCATCAATCACCGCATACACTTGCATTCAAACATCAAAGCAATACCGTTGCGTCACATCAATACTTGCATCTCATAGAAGAAAAGAAAGCTAAAACATCCCATGTCATTCATCATTTCATAGCAATATTTAGAAAAAAGGCAAGGAAAAGTTTTCCATTGCATGTCATCTGCCATTTCATCAAAACACAAGAGCATTACATATCATCAAACACCAAAATTTTTCATTCGCATACCTGCACTTCATAAAAAGAGCAAAACAGAAAAGAGAAATTCAGATGTTTGCATTACATTCATCATAAGAAAAAGAAAATGGCAATCATGGCATCTGCATTGCATGCATTGGTTCATTTTTCAGCTGCAGACAAGTGAGAGAGGATAAACACCGCAGTGTTAATGCTCGCCTTCAGATTCCAGAAAATGCTCCCCAAGTTGGGAGTTCAAAAAAAAGAAAAGAAAAAGAAAAGAGAGAAACAGAAGAGAAAAGAAAGAAAGAAAAGAAAAGAGAGCGCTCAGGCGTGCATTGCGGATTGGAGCCCAGAAAGATCATCGCTCCCTTCTGCCCAGGTCTCACATCGTGTACGAGCACGCGATGGACCGCAGCCCCATGTGAGGTTCAACGGAATAGTTGTATCAAGCCTAAGATACAGTGGACGCCGTGCATTGATCAGTATATCAGTTCCGGAGCTGATAACGATCCCCCCGGTCGCTCGAAAAGGCCAACAGGAAGCGTGCTCCTCAAAGCCACGTGCAAACTCGGATTCAACAAAGAGTTCGTTTAAGGATTACAGGTTTTAGGCAGCCTGGGCAATTTACCGCTTTTTGCACGCCAAGTGCCCATTTACCGCTTTCTGCACGCCAAGTGCCCATTTTACTTTTCTGTTTGCACGCCAAGTGCCCATTTACTTTTCGGTTTGCACGCCAAGTGCCCATTTACTTTTCGGTTTGCACGCCAAGTGCCCATTTACTTTTCTGTCTGCACGCCAAGTGCCCATTTTACCTTTCTGTTTGCACGCCAAGTGCCCATTTTATCGTTTCTGTTTACACGCCAAGTGCCCATTTTATCGTTTCTGTTTACACGCCAAGTGCCCATTTTACCTTTCAGTCTGCACGTCAGTGTTCATTTACTGTTTTCGCAGCAACACGAAAGTGTCTATCTTTCCAAAAAACAAAAAAAAAGGGGGAAATTCGGGTTTCTCCAAATGGACAAAATTGGTATAATTTCTGAATTCTTTATTTCTATTTTACCTTCGAAATATGTCTCGCGCAATTCATATTTCTTGGTAAAATCCAAATAAAGAGGGGCAGCTGTTATACCCCAATTTTGTCCGAGCTCCTGTTAATAGCGTTTTAATTTACTAGGTCGCATTTTTTTTGCAAGTCTCGAGTCTTGTTAACGCGTGTCGGTGTCATGCGAGTGTTGTTAAGATGCCATTTGTGTAATTGGGCCAACAGTTGGGTTATTGGGCCTACACATATACAAATTGGGCTTATCATTTTGAGTTGGGCCCACGAACGTGGTTCCTAGTTAATTTTTAGTGTTTATCAGTTAGCGGGCCTATTTGTTCTATTTGAGCCTCGTTCTAGCGCATTTGTCTAGTTGGGCCCGATTTCGCTTTTGTATTTGGCTCAACTTCTTTTATTATTTTTATTTTGTCTATTTAATTTGTTTTGAGTCCAAAAATGTCAAAAAAAATCAAATTTTATTTCATTTACAATTTAGGAGTGTTTAGAGTCCAAACTGTCCCAAAAATGCAAAAAAACAATAGTCAAAAATACAAAAAATACAAAAAAACGAAAATAAAAAGGGAGCAGCATCAGCAAATCTCTGGGGTTGTTCTTGCTCTCCAAGACTCCTCAGTAAGCCCACATTATCAGACCTGCAAAAGCCCAGTCAAACCAGTCAAAAACCAATTAAATGCCAACCCTAGTTTTTCAGTATAAATAAACAGTCAATCCTAGGTCTAAAGGGGGGGGGGGGGAATTGGAAAAAAGATACAGAGAAGAGATACGCAGATACACACCCAGAAAACACAGACAAAAGATTCAGGAAATAACCTAAGGGATTAGTGGTTCAGACAGAACCCTAATCACCAAAATTGTTCCAAAAAATTTCAGAAGAGCAATAAGGGTTTAATTGGAGGCAGTAGCAGAGCAGTAACAAATAAGCTAGAAGGAGACCTATCAGGTTGGTTCCTATACTAATCTGAAACATGGAAAAATATGTGCTTGCTGTTGGTGCTTATATTTACATTCTCAAGAGTTTTCTTTTTTTTTTATGACTTAAACGTGGATGATGACATATCATATGTTAATAAGAGATGCTAGAAACTGATTGTAACTTTCAGAAGGTTTTTTAGTCTTCATTACTTTTCCAAAGACAATAAGAAATATATATTAGAAGCTAGTTTAGATCCAAAATAGGGACTCAGTGTGGAAAATCTAAGACTAGGAGGTGAGGTGAACTAAAATAAACAATAAACAGAAGCATATCATGAACCTTTCAGCCACCGCTTACAGTGTCTGTCTCCGGCCACCACCGCCGCCGTGAGCTCCGGCCACCACCAAACGCCACCGCACCTCTGTCATCGTTGGCCACCATCACCCCTCACGGCCATCCACCCCAAAATGGCTACCATCCACGGCCAACCACCCAGCAACCACCCAAAACCGTCACTGTTTCACCACCCTCCACAACCACCAAACTCCCCTTCTCACGCACCCTCACCACCAAAAACGGCCACAACCGCGTCACCAACCAAACCCCAGAGCCGTCCCTCTTCTCCTCCGCGCGCGAAACCGAGCCACCCATCACCACCATCGTAAACCACCGCAAAACCACCCAAACAACCACCACCGGAACGCCATCCACCCCAAATTCCCTCACTGTTCCCTCCCTTCCACCGCGAACGTCGTTCACGGCCACGACCAAAAACAACACCCCTTCGCCCATTTCGGCCATTAGCGACAGTGAGAGGGAGAAGAAAACGATTTGGTGAGGAGAGGAGGAGAGAGGCGGACACAGAGCAGTGAGAGAGGAAGCAAAACGAAATTAGGGGGAAGAGGAAGGAGAGACACGGCCGCAGCAAGGAGAGAGAGGGAAGAAAAATTAGGTTTTGACATTTTTGGGGAAGATGGGCGCCGTGGAAGTGAAGAGGAATTAGGGTTTCCATTTTTAGACTTAGGCTTTTATAGTATGACACAGGGGCATTTTCGTCTTTTCACGTTTTTTTTAATTTTTCAGATTCCTATTAACACCCCCCATTTTACTCAGTTCGCCCCCTCCTTTTGAAGCCCACGACTTTGTTTTTTTCTGAAGCGCAGCCCAGCTTACAAAAACAAGCTGGGCTTACTGTTTACACTCCATTTTTAATAATACAGCCCTCCTGCCACTTGCACCCCCCATTTTACTACTGCACCTCCCCGTTTCTTTTTTCTTAAATTTTGTTTCTTTCCCCTAAATAAATTTTTTTTTCACAAAAACTTTTTTCCCAAATAACAGATTTTCTTTTCCCTAAATAAGAATCAATCCAATTGCGAAAACTCATTAAATCAAAAACTTTGTTAGTGGTCTTGCGAAGCCTTTGCTTGCATGATTATTAACAATGGAGTGCTAGTGATGGCCACCCATAGCCTTTGTTAGTTTGGTCATCATGAAAGCTTTCATTTTTTCAAAAAGAGATTTTTTTGCACTTAAGTGAGTTTTAGTAATGATCACCCATAACCTTTGTTAGTTTGATCATTATGAGCACCCTCCACTCTTCAAAACCTAAGCAAAAAGACTTTCATTTTCGAGGCTCGTTAGAACTACGTCGCTTTGATTCCCATTTGGGATACGTAGGAGCGAGTCACATTCTCGTCAAGCGCAACTATAAAAAGTTTAGCATTTGCATAACGAAAAGAAAAGAGTTATTTTCATAACAAAAAAAAGAATCATTTTTGCAAACCAAGATCATTTTCAGAACGTAGACCTTTTCCTTTCTAAAAACATTTTCAACCCATCGTCGCTAGTGGCTAATCAGAACCTTTGTTCGTCTAGCCATTGGTGGCGATGTCTTTTTCCCAAAAGAACCACGAGCGATGATCACTCATAACCTTTGTTAGTTTGATCATTCGTGCCAATCAATCTCTTTCGAAAACCCCTTTCAAAAGAACAAATAAAAACGAGTTGATACTAATAGTCAATCAGAACCTTTGTTCGTCTGACTGGCGGTAGTGACTCTCATTTTCAAGAGTACTTAGCGGTGATTACCCATAACCTTGGTTAGTTTAATCATTCACCAAATGCTCGTCCCATTTCGAAAACTCACTAAAAAGATAAAAGACAAAACCCTTTTCAGGACAAAGAACTACGTAGCTTTGAGTTCTCCATCGCACCGGGAGATACGTAGGAGCGGGCCTTGTCCCGTCAAGCGTTTTTTTTTTCTAAAAACCCATTTTCCCCCCTTTTTCATAATAAATAAAGATTTTCATAAAGAGTTTTTTTCAATAAGAAGTAGAGAGGCAAAATTAAGTATTTTCAAGTCAACACACTAAAACCACACATTTAATTAAAGGTTCCCTCTCAGTAGAGAGGACGTGTGGGGTGCTAACACCTTCTCCGCGCGTAACCGACCCCCGAACCCTATTCTCTAGTTTCGCAAGACCAATCGCTTTCCAAAAAAGGTTTTCCTAATATTTTCCTTAATAAATATTGGTGGCGGCTTCATTGTCTTAGGAAAAGTTGTGAACGAGGAAGGCTCTCCCTCGGGGACTTTTTCGGGCGCAACATACCTGCTTGTAAGAAACCAAGGTGGATTGTGAAAACAAACCCCTTGATGACTAACCCACAAGGACCCAAAGAGAATTGGGTACCAAAAGTTTCAACATGATTTTAGTGCAGGTATGCTTCAAGGTATGGGGGTCTGATTGGTACCTTGATAGCAGAGACTCGAAGCTCATGACTGAAGACGCAAAAAGGCTCTTAATACTCACCCTCAGAAACAGCAGTCATGTGACTTGTGATAAGATCAATAGAGGAAGAATCCTCGGTGAAGGTTAGCTTTGTAAATATATATCTACATCTATTGAAAATGTATTATAGAGTAGAAATTAAATATAACTCGTCAAGTATTAGACACATATTTGAAATAGAAATTTTTGTGTGCATCAAAGTTTTTTTTTAAAAGTGTTATCTATGTGTCTTTCTTCCTACCTAAAATAAAACTCTATTGTGCTGGATCTTTGATGCAATTTTTTTAAAGTTAAATATGGTACCTAGTTGAACCAAGTATGAAATATTATCTCATGGGTATCCTATTTTCTTTAATATCTTATTTTCTTAAAAACTGTGATAGTCCACTTTCTTTTGGGTAATAGCTTTGCATTCTAAAATTAATCAGGGGGATCATCAAGTAAGGGGGAGCATAGCATTACACTGTTCTTTGATATATCATATGCTATGTGCTACTGTTTCGTGATTATGTATCTATGTGTTCACCCCCCCTCCTTTTTGATGAAAACAAAGGGGGGGAAATATTTGCTGCTACCCTACTGCTGTGCTGTTTAATTTGTTATGCTAATGCTTAGGGGGAGCTTGTGCCATATTTTATTATTATCGCCCCCCTATGCATAATGTAATTTGTTATCATCAAAAAGGGGGAGTTTGTTGAACCAAGGACAAACACTCTTTGTTTTGTATGATAACAAATTACAATCTGTCTACTAATGGTTCAAGTTGAATAAAGTACAGGACATGAATCAAAGAGCATGAAATATTAAAGTGGATCAGCTTGGAGAAGAAACAACCTTAGAAGTCAAGACCTAATTGTTTATCCGCTTTCATTAGGACACAGTGTAAGGTCCTATCACTTAAGGTCTATGACATTTAGTAGCTGAGAGATGATTTTTCAAAACATGCATGTTGCATCAAAACAAGCTTTGAAAAATATTTTATAAAATTGCATGCTTGCATAGGGTGGCACCTAAACCTAAAAACAATTTTGTGGAAAGCTTGAAATCGATTCCTATCATTTTCTAAAGCATGAAATCGATTTCCTATTCTATTATAAAGCTTGAAATCGATTTCCTACTCTATTGTTGAAGCAAAGAATCGATTTCCTAATCCATTGTTAAGCATGAAATAGATTTCATAATCTATTGAGAAGCACATAATCGTTTTGCTCCTATACTTAAGCTTAAGCAAAGAATCGATTATGAGCTTCATTCAACTAAAGCATGAAATCGATTTCCATTATTTTCTAAAGGCCAATAATCGATTACTCACTTCATTTAACTAAGCATGAAATCGATTCCTTTGATTTCCATAGAGCAAAGAATCGATTTCAAGCTTCCTTTCAAAAAGCAAAGTATCGATTCTAACATTTTACAAAATCCTCCAACGGTCATATTTCTGCAAATCCTATAAATAGGAAGCTGGGCTTCACTTTCAAAACACACCACATGATTTACATATCTCAGATCTGAAAAATAGAAGAAAAAGAACTTTCATTGTCATATCATTTTCAAAATTCTTCTAGATCCAAATCACTCATCTCTCTCAGCTATTATATTGTTATACTGCTTAAGTGATTGGATCATAGTTTCTCTATTGTAATCATCTATTGTTTGGTTATTGCGAAATCCTGGGAAGTATTCTTGGGTCGTTCAATCGGGGAGATTGAAGTGGTTGCGAAATCCTGGGAAGTATTCTTGGGTCGTTCAATCCGGGAGATTGAAGTGGTTGCAAAATCCTGGGAAGTATTCTTGGGTCGTTCAATCGGGGAGGTTGAAGTGGTTGCGAAATCCTGGGAAGTGTTCTTGGGTCGTTCAATCGGGGAGATTGAAGTGGTTGCGAAATCCTGGGAAGTATTCTTGGGTCGTTCAATCGGGGAGATTGAAGTGGTTGAGAAATCCTTAGCGGGGAGCTCGGGTTCTCAATTTGGGATAATTGAGATTAGCTATAGGGAAGTTGCTTGCTTGTAAACATTGAGGAGGTTCTTCTCATATAGTGGTTGTTATCAAGTCCAAAGGTTGCAAAGCCGGAGGCCGAGGACGTAGGGCTTTTATCCCGAACCTCGTAAAAATTACGGTGTACCTTTTTCCCTACTCTTTTACTTTATTTGTCGTTTATATACGTCTATTGTTATATTACGCTGCATGCAAATATCTGCTTAGTGTTAAAACCAATCATAGCATAGTTAGCATAATATATCACCGTATCTAGATCTGTCATACCTATATCGTGCTTAGGATAGTGCATATAGTTTAAATTCTATTTTCCGCATTTAATTTAAACTGGCATTGTCTGAAAATTGAAACGATTTCATTGTTAGCATATAACCTTATTCACCCCCCTCTAAGGTTATCATATAGTCCAACAAGTTCCACAATCTATTTCTTATATACTCTTCTGCCTATGACAATCATACCACGAAAACGCCTTCACAACGCGTACACCTCATAAGAGATGAGACAATTTGAACTGTCTTCATCCATGCCCTCCTCATCGACACCTTCCAAACTCAGCTTCCTCCAATAGATGTCAACAATCTCCAATGGGATAGTAGCACCTCCTATGTGAAACTAACCAAGCTCACATGTACACGGTAAACCCTGTGTACATCTATGCATGCACCCACCTAATTTTTTGTCAACGCCCACATACTTTTTGGGTCAACAAAACTAATCCGCAATGTGTTGCAGCGCATTTTGTGAGACCAAACCGGCGTAGCATATTATAGAATGGAATGACCCTACAATCTTGTCAGTTTGTAACCTCAACATGCCGTTTATTGCTTACCAACACTTGCACAAGTCTCCTCCGCTATAGCCCAAGGTCTTCTTCAACGTCCAATGGGCAGACTAACCCTAGTATGAAACCAAAAAATAAACACCATAAGCATTTAAACTTAAAACAAACCAAAAGATGTTCTATAAAAGTTAATTACAAATTAAATGACATGCCTATTTGTGGGGTATTTCCAAAGTATTTCATCCTATTAACCCATGCAAAAACAAACTTCTCCTTATGAGGAGTCAACCATGTGTCCTTCACGTATTCCACAAACACAAGAAAATCCACACATATTGCTCAAATACTTGCAACCGCTGATGACACTCAACCTCTTCAGATGAGTCAACAATGTTGCACACCAATGGCCCATTACAGACTCTTGTCTATCCTTCTTCACATACTGCATACACCCGGCACCTATGTTCTTTCTTATGTGAAACTGGCAAAGCGTATTCAGAGCAGGCGGATATACGACATCAATGACATTCATTAGTGTGCAAGATCTCTGCCCGTCAAGAATACTTGAGGAAGTAGGCTGTTGTCACGAACAAATCTCACAGCGTTTGTAATTAGGGGTGGGAATAGGCCAGACCGTCCGACAGGGGCCTACGACCCAGCCTATGTCAGACCCAGGTCAAGCCAGATTTTTTTTTTAAGATAGACCAGGCTAAGGCTTTTTAAAAAAACCTATTTAGCTAAAAAGGCCTGGCCACAGGCCATCGAAAAAGTTTTTTAGGCTACTAGGCCGGCCTATGGTGAAATAGGCTTTTAAACAGACTTTCAGGCCTTACTAGGCTTTCAAAAAGGTCAGGTCAACTTATGATTGTGAAGTTCACATCTAACCTCCACTCTCCAATCCCCAACATCATTCAAAGTTGTAGCTCTCACCTTGAACGGACAATTACGCCTCTTTGAAAAAGTCGCAATACAACACCTAGTCCCTACTCCATCGTATTTTCAATTTTTTCGCAACCAAAAATTACTTTATTTTTCTCCCTCTTTTACCGGTTGTTCTATCTAATCTGATGATAATCACTACTACTCCATTCACTTTCCCAACCTCTGTAGCCCAATGTACTATATCCTCATGTGTAGAAAAAGAAATCTAGAGAATAAACAATTTTTAATTTATTATAACAAATACGATTTTCAAAACTCATAAAAATATTAAATTAAACTTACCTCTGTTGTGATGAATCCGTCTGATCTGTCTACACAAGAGAATCATCTGATTACCGGTATTCATATATGTTTCATTCAAATAAAAATAATGATTAGTATTATTAAATTAATTAAATTAACAACGATAAAATTAAATAATCAATTAATATTCCAAAAATTCTTTTTCATGAAAATCCGAAATATATATTTATATTCCGGTAAAAGGTTTCTAAAAAAACTGGAATATAAATATATATTCCGAAAAAAATATTTATATAAAAATCCAAAATATTTATTTATTTTTTGGAAAACATTTTTTAGATAAATAAATGTTTTTACAAAAAAATATTGCGGAAAAAGTTTTTCCTGTAATTCCGGGAATAATTATGTGCCGGAAAAAAGGTATTCCAGAATTTACCTAAAAAATTAATCTTGGAGAAATGGTAAATTTTGCTCAGATTAAAATGGGATAAAAGTAAAATTGGGGGATATTATGTCTAAGTGGTGGGGGTTCAGAAAGCAACAAACTTTCATTTTCTATACCCCTGTTAGTAATAAAACTACGTTTTTTGGAAAAAAAATGCAATAAGACTATGTTTTGATTGAATAAAAAATTTAGAAAACTACGTTAACGAATCAATCTTAAAGAGTTGACCTAGTGTAGCATGACTTGATTTGTATTTGACATGTTGTGAGTTCAAATTTCTAGTACTCCCCATGAGGTGAAGAAAATGCAATTCCTTTCATAAGTGATTTCAAAGATTCATCATCCCCTCACCTTAAAGTTTAATTTATTTTAAGAAAAAGACAAAATATCTAATTTTAAGTGATAAAAGAAAAAAAATACATGTTCCGTTTTCCTTTGCATGATATGATATATACTATCATACTATGGCACATGATCTTGGTGGAATAATAATAATGACGACGACGACGATGAAGTAAAACAAAGTTGGAAGGAAAGGGTAGGTACGCATCCTCCATGCATATTGCACTTGACTTGGAACTGAAAATTAGCTCAATTGCCTAACACAATTAATTAGTGCGAAATTCCAAATTTTAAAATGAAATTACTCTACTGCTATATTATGATTTTCTCTGCATTGATCCTTACCATAAGTGCATGCACATGCATTGCCTTTAATTACTCTACAAGCTAGCTGCTTTTAGGCCAAGCTACAACCCTATAGTTTGTCTTGTTGACTTCTAAAATAAATTCCATCTTGATTTTCAACCTTGGTTAAATTGTAACCACAGCTAAGCAGCAAGTGCATGCATCCTCAAAACAAAACCTTATTTTCAGCTCCAAAAGCAAAAGGTCGCGGTACTCAAACGTCTCAATTTGAAATCAATTAGTCTTTCAGCAATCTTATAAAAAAAGTGTATAAAACAACATTTCAATTTAGTTTATATATATATATATATATATATATATATATATATATATATATATATATATATATATATATGCATGCATTACTTTGCTATCTATATATCTCGATCATTGCTCTTAACAAATAATGCATAGGTCTTCATCAAGTATTTTAAGAGCATCATCATCATCAGACGAGCTCTCTGTTGAAATTTCTTCTTCCTCGTCTCTTCAAATGGCATCTTCAAATGGCTATTTGCCAGTGCATCGTTCTGCTTCTGATGCTAGCAAGAAGGAAATCCATCTTCATGGTAAGTCAACAGGACAAAATGCCATTCATCTCATACCTCTTGTGCTTATCCTTTGTGGTTTTGTTCTTTGGATTTTCTCTCATCCCTCGAATGTAACCCAAAGGGGAAAGTAAAGAGAGATTTCTATTTCTTGTTTTTTATGCTTTCTATTTTAGCAACAATATATTTCTTCTTTTATGGATATATATAATCCTCACTATGTCTTCGAGATATATTGTTTTCTCGCAAAATTTTCAGTTTTTGCATGTTAACATTCTTGTGGTTATTTGATCTATATGATTATGCAGAAATCCAAAATTTATCCTATTTACTTATTTAGCAGTCTATTTATAATTTTGTTAATAGAAAATTACTCTCTTATTTCACTTTACCACAAAACTTTTTTGTTAATGTAATGAAACTATATATGGAAGAAAAAATATAGGGAATATAGAAGAAATAAAAAATGAGTTAATAACCTATTTGGCCCCAAAATTTCAAGAAAGTTCCCTGACATTTTCAATATTCCCATTTATTCACTCATTTTGCAAACGTTAATCAAGTTTTTTTTTAACAAAAAGCACTCAATGCATTTTATTAATAATCAAACTGGAAATACACGTGGGAATATAATCAAAGTCTTGAGGACTAGCTGAAAATAAGGCCACCCCTTCAAGAGAATGAGTAACCTTATTAGCATTCCTCCTAGCAAACTCAACATGAGAGTTGAAATTAAAAAAAGAAAAGAGCTCCTTACAAACCGAAACTAAAGAGCCAAATTCCGAGATAGCTATCCGGTTCGAATTGAAGGCATCATCAACACACTTGGCATCTAATTCGAAAATCACGTCCTTGAAGCCCAGATCACAGGCCCAACGAATAGCAAGATACAAACCTATTGTTTCCCCTAAAAGCATGTCCATGAAAGGAGAGAACCAATGCGTCCTAGCACAGATAAACTGACTATTAGCATCCTGTAAACACATATCAATGCCTACCTTGTTCTCAGCCGCAGAAAAAGATGCATCGACGTTGCACTTCACCCACTACAAGAATTTCGCCCATTTCCGGGGGGCTATTTCCGATGGAATAAATCCGCCAATATATTACCGGCGGAATTTTGGCGTTACTGGTGGAATTGATCCCCCAGTAAATTACTGGCGGATTTCTCAATTTTTTCCGGCGGATTTTAATTTGACTGTAACTTACCGGCGGAATATATAGAAGTTACCGGCGGAAATTTTTGCAAAACAAATTTAAAAACAATCCGCCGGTAATTACATCTTCCGGCGGATAATTTCGTAATTTAAAAAATAATATTTAAAAAAATCCGCCAGTAAGAGGAATTTCCGACGAAAAATATTTAAAATTAGAAATTCAAAAATCCGCCGGTAAATTCAAAAATCCACCGGTAAATTCAAAAATCCGCTGTATGAGAAGTTGTGTGCGCACCGTTTACTGGAATCCGCCGGTAAGCCATAAATTCCGCCGGTAATCGACATTTCCGGCGGAATTGCAAAATGAGCCGTTGCGACCTTCCTCTATATATACGAACCCACTCTTCACTCACTCTTCACTCTCTTCTCCGAAATCTCTCACTCTTCTCTTCTCAAATCTCACAATCCACTCCATTTGAAATCTGTTCTGTTCTACCTGCGAGATTATTGTTAAGTTTGATTTAAGGTATGTTTTTTAACTGATATTTGATTGTTTTAGTTAATATTTAGTTTTTAAATATAGTTGTTTAATATTTTTTTGTTATTATTTGTTTTGCAATTGATTGGAGTTTGGAGTTTGCTTGAAAGTTTTGTTCAAGAGTCCGGAAAGCTTCAAGTCAGAGATTTCTCTTCACTACCGGTTAGTTAACAAAATTATTTTTTATAAAATGTTATTTGATGTTATTAACTTAAATTTTTTGCAAAAATAAAATAAATTTAAGGCTTAAATATATGTTAAGCCCCTGCAAATATGACCAAAATCCATTTAAGCCCCTGCAATTTTTTTTTTTAAAATGACCCTTGCAAATATTAAGCGTTTGCGGTTAAGCCCCTCGGCCACCTTTTCATCAAAAAAAGCTGACGTGGCTAATAGTGATGACGTCATCATGACAACATCAATGACGTCACTGCCACGTGTCTTCATCCCATTGGACCATTGTGCCACGTGGCACTGAATGCCACGTCATCACCCATAAAATAAAATAAAAACATTGCCTTATATGGGACTTGAACCCTTGGCCATTTAGCCACAAACAACCACAACAACCACTGCACCAACTGTTAACTTTGTATTGAGCGAACAAAGCAATATATACTACATAAAAACGAATTTATTTTTTTAAAAAAATCAAAACCCAATTCATCGTCATCATTCCTCATCATCAAACAATTCTGCAGATTTTTCCATCCAGAAACTCCATTCATCATCATCCTCAACAACAGTAATAAACCCAGATCAATTTTGAAACCCATAAACCCATTTCGAAACCCATAAACCCATTTTCGTTTTCCATTTCGAAACCCATAAACCCAGATCAATTCATCATCATCCTCAACAACAATAATAGACCCATTTTCGAAACCCATAAACCCATTTCGTTTTCCAGATCAATTTCGTATAGCTATGGATCGAATAAATTGTTGAAATCGAAGGGTTGAAATCGTACAGTTACGATCCAGATCTGTTTCGAGTTCAAACGAAATCGATAAATGATCCAGAAAATGAAGACTATGGAAACTCAAAACGAATTTGCGAAATGAAGAGAACCCAGAACTGTTTCGCTAATAACAAAGATGATGACGAAGCTCGATGAAGAAGAGAAATGAAGAGAACTCAGAACTCAGATTCACTTTAAAATGAAGAGAAATGAAGCTTTGATGATGATGATGATGATGATGATGATGATGATGATGAAGAAGAGAGTTTTGTTCTTCTGTTCTTCGAGTTACAGTTTTTTTTAAAAAAATCTATGTTGTGAAATAATATAAATATAACAGAATTGGTATGATATCACAAGTGAAACATTGGTTCAGTGGTTATTTTGATGCCATTATTAAAACTGATTTTGAGTGTAACAACACAGCCACGTGGCAGCCATCTACTGGTTGCTGACGTGGCAATGATGACATGAGGTGATGACGTGGCATTCAGTGCCACGTGGCACAATGGTCCAATGCGATGAAGACACGTGGCGGTGACGTCATTGATGATGTCATCCTGACGTCATCACTGTTAGCCACGTCAGTATTTTTTTATGCTTTTTTTGATGGAAAATTGACCGAGGGGCTTAACCGCAAACGCTTAATATTTGCAAGGGTCATTTTTAAAAAAAAAAATTGCAAGGGCTTAAATGGATTTTGGCCATTTTTGCAGGGGCTTAACATATATTTAAGCCTAAATTTAACTTATTGTGCAATAATTAGATTGTGTTTACACTATTTGTATAATAATAATTATCTGAAATTTTTGAGTTTTTAAAATACGAATTATTAGTTATTATTTAGTAAAATTAAATACGATATATTATATATATATATATATATATATATATATATATATATATATATATATATATATAATAAGTAAACCCAAGTAAAATTATTATTACCTATAAAATGTTATCATTATTATTAAAAAATATGTACCATTTACTAAAAAATCAAAATATTAATATATATTCAAAAATAATAGTTAATAGTTTATTTAATTTACTTTGTATATTTGGTCAAACATAAAAATACCAATACCAATGTGTATTGTTCTAATACACATGTATGATATATGCTGTATTGTGTATATTATAAGGAACATACACAAAAAAATGAATCGTAGTTGGATGTATGATCGAATGTATCCTGGATGAGCTGGGTTGAAGCGACGTTTTGTACAAGGAGTCGAAGAGTTTGTTCTTTTTTCTAAGCGTCAAAAAGAATTTGAGCGACAAGGTGGAATTAGATGTCATTGCTCAAAATGTATGTTTCGATCTATAAAAAAGGAAGGTGATATTCGACTTGATTTGTACAATAATGGATTTAAGCCAAATTATTGGATATGGACCGGTCATGGTGAGGTAGCAGCTGGAGTTCCTGCGGTTGATAATGTTCCTGTCCAAGTAGAAGGTCCCATGTCAAGTCCAGTCGTAGCTTCCACATCAAGTAGTAATCCAACGACTATGGAATATCAGCCGTTTGATGTTGTTCAGGGGATGATATCTGATGCTGTCAGTGTAAATTTGGATTTCGAAGAACCACAATATGATGCTGAAGAAGTTCCAAACGTGGAAGCTCGGAGGTTTTATATGTTTTTGAGTGAGACAAATAAACCATTATTTGAAGGATCTACAGACTCTAAGTTATCAATGTGTGTTCGGTTGTTGAGTCTTAATTAAGTCTCAATTTAACGTTGTGGAATTGTGCATGGAATACATGACTAAAATAATGTTGGATGCAACCCCCGTTAGAGGACTTTTGCCGCAGAGTTATTATGATGCTAAAAGATTGGTATCGAAACATGGTTTAAATTCCATAAGAATTGATTGTTGTGTGTCTGGTTGTATGATCTATTATAACAATGAGTTTGGCATAAATGATGGAGAGTTGCTGGAATGCAAGTTTTGTCAAGAGCCATGATATCGTGTCAGTAGGAAAGGGACAAGCAGAGGCAAACCAATTCCAAGGAAAGCAATGTTCTATCTGCCGATTATACCAAGACTGAAGAGGATGTTCACTTCAATTGAAACTCCTGGTAAAATGACGTTGCACTATGAAAATAGAAATAATTCTGGTGAATTACGTCATCCATATGATGGTGAAGCTTGGAAGCATTTTGATCGTGTTCATCCAGATTTTGCCAATGATCCATGCAATGTTCGGCTTGGTTTATGCTCTGATGGTTTCACATCATATATTCAAGCGTCAGCAACACTGTATTCTTGTTGGCCAGTTATTGTTACCCCATACAACCTTCCTCCTGAAATGTGTATGTCTAAACCCTACATGTTTTTAAATGCTATAATACCAGGGCCAACTAATCCAACAGCTGGTATTGACATATACTTGCAACCTTTGATTGATGACCTAAAAAGGTTGTGGAATGGTGTTTTAACTTATGATGCAGCACGGAGACAAAACTTCACGATGATGGCGACTTTGATGTGGACCATTAATGACGTTCCTGCGTATGGAATGTTGTCTGGATGGGGGACACATGGTAAGATGGCGTGTCCGATTTGCATGGTTGACACAAAGGCTTTTACTCTTAAATATGGAGGAAAAATCTCATGGTTTGACTCGCACCGTTGGTTTTTACCTACTGAGCATCCTTTTAGAAAGTCAAAATATGCATTCATCAAGGGGAATGTTGAAACAGCTGAACCTCCTCGTAGGCTGACACCAGAAGAAGTTTGGAACAGTGTCAAGGATATCCCTCCTGTGGAAGTCGTTGCGGGTGTTGTTTCTCGTCCAGATGGTTATGGACTAGGGCATAATTGGACCAAAAAAAGTATTTTTTGGGAACTTTGTTATTGGAAAGATAATCTATTGAGACACAATCTCGATGTAATGCATATTGAAAAGAATTTCTTTGATAACATATTTAACACTATTATGAACGTGAAAGGTAAAACGAAAGACAATGAGAAGGCTAGGAAGGACGTGGATCATTACTGCGGGCGAAAGGATTTTTTGTTGGCTGAGCAAGCTAACGGTAGGACACTGAAACCCAAAGCCAATTATACTTTATCTACGGAGCAAGCGAAAGCAGTTTATCGGTGGATTTCTGAGTTGAAAATGCCAGACGGTTATTCTTCTAAATTAGCAAGATGTTCCGATGTAGATAGTGGGAAGTTACATGGGATGAAGAGCCATGATTGTCATGTATTCATGAAGTGCTTACTTCCTATTGCTTTTAGTTCGTTGCCAACACACATTTTGAATCCGCTCATTGAAATAAGTCAACACTTAAGAATTTGTGTTTTGCAACGCTAAAAACGGATGACCTTACAAAATTGGAACAAGACATCCCACTTATCTTATGCAAGTTGGAGAGAATATTTTCGCCTGGTTTCTTTGATTCTATGTGGCATCTTCCTGTTCATCTCGCATATGAAGCTAAACTTGGCGGACCTGTCCAATACAGATGGATGTATTCGTTTGAAAGGTCAGTTAATATATATATATATATATATATATATATATATATATATATATATATATCATTTGGATTAGATGATTATTAACATATCATTTTCTAGGTTCATGGGTGATTCAAAAAGATCAGTTAAAAATAAAGTTAGAGTTGAAGGATCGATATGTTCTTCTTACTTACACCGTGAAACAACTCATTTTTGTTCTTATTATTTCAAGAATGAATTTGCTCCTAGAAGTAGTCGAAATGAAATGGAAATTGAATGTCCAAGACATCATTTAGCTTTGTCTGTCTTTTGTCTACCTGGGCGTGTCCGTCTCGAAAGGAGTCAATTCATTGGCTAACAGAAGAAGAGTTAAATTCAGCCCATGTTTATGTCTTGATAAACTGTACTGAGGTCCAACCATTCATTGAGTATGTATTTCTCGACCTAGCTATCTCAATTAGTTAATAAATTAAAGTACACAGTTGTGTAACAATTAATAATTTCTTATTAGGGAGTTCTTGTCATCAGAGGCAGTAAGTGAAGAACAATCTTCTGCTCATATTCATGTGCATTTTCCAATGTGGTTTAGGCAACGTGTGTATTCCCTCCCGCCGACTCCTACCAACCAACACTTGAAGAACTTATCCGACGGTCCTCGAAGATGTGTTAAAGAATGGCACACAAATTTTGTCAATGGATACAAATTTCACACTAAGGAATGGACAGAGAGGGCAGAGAAACAGTCAATAGTGGAGTTTGCATGAAGGGTGTCACTGGGAGAGACGAAGATGATTTCTATGGTGTGGTTGAACACATATATGAACTTGCGTACCCTTATCTAGATTATAGTCAAAAGATAGTTGTTTTTTTATTGTAATTGGTTTGATCCGTCCGCTCGAGGAACAAAGTTTATTTTAAAGACAAATACAGTGGACATTAAAATGAACAGTAGATATCGACTGTATGATCCGTTCGTCATTGCAGAAAATGTGAGACAAGTCTATTATGTCTCCTATCCATCAACACGGACTGATCGACGTGGTTGGTGTGTCGCAATTAAGACAAAACCAAGAGGTCGCATTGAGACAAATGATGACACAGTGGAAGACGTGTCATATCAACTGGATAAAATGTCCAATGTAAATAAAGTGATTGAAGTTGAACTCATTACCCGTTTATGTGATGAGCCAAACACTGGTGATGAAGAAGTTGAACTCCTCCCAGTAAGTATTTATTAATTTATTAACGATATTTGTTTGATTTATTACAACTTTAAATATAAATTATTATCTAAAATTTATCTTTTGTTTATGTACAGGTTTATTCCTGAGAGGAATGTATCCAGCACGATCACAGACATCATCAAAACAAATTACACTAAACCCTAGCTGAATTGGACGAAGGTCAAAAAAGATAAGAATTCCAAGATGTGGAATGCATTTAGAGTAAGTTTTTTTACGAATTAATTAATTTTTTATTTTTTAATTTTGTTGAATTGATTAACTTGTTTTTACTAACAAGTTAATTAAATTTGTTTAAATAGGAAAAAATGGCATGGTACCCAGATGCGGCGAAGGAAGTTGAGAGAGCATTCAACACAAGAGCTTCTCACCGCTTTTCTGAAATGCTCCGGGACACCGTAATAAGAATAAGCAGCCGACGTGGATCGATGATTCTGATTGGCATGAGCTCCAACTGAAATGGAACGATGGGAATTATAAAAAAAATGTGAGAAAGCCAATAAGAACTGTGCTTCTGAGAGAGGGGGTTGCATAAACACGGGTGGTTCTATCAACGCAACTGAACATTACAGACGCTTGGTAAATTTATTTATATTATACATTCGTATTTATATTTTATTAAATAATAATATTAAATAATAACTATGTATATACAACATTTGGAACCTATGGCAACGTCTAAAATTGCAACGCCAAAAAAACCGTTGCCTTAGCCAACAATGGCAACGGTTTTTTAAACCCGTTGCTGATTCATTCTTTTAAATTTTTTTTAATGGCAACGGCTGAAAACCGTTGCCATAAGGTCTACGGCAACGGTTTTTTGTTTAACTTTTAGTCAACGGTTCAAAAACGTTGCCGTAGAGACAATTATCAAAAAATAAAAAAATTGGGCGCTCCAAAAATAAACTAAACAAAAAAAACGCAAACCCACCCTCACGTTTCTTCTCAGCAAGCTCACAGCCTCACGTTCAAGCGATCTCAACGATTACCCTTCACGTTCACAGCGATCTCAGCGATTACCCCTCACAAACCCTCACGTTCACAGAAACCCTCACGTTCGCAAGTCACAACCCTCACAAACCCTCACGTTCTCAGCGATTACCCTAAGTTCACACCAAGATCGTGAAAACCCTAACCAAGGCAGCATTCACGATTTCCCCAATCAAGGTTTCAGCGATTTTGGAAGTCAGATTTCTCCAAGCAAGAGTTCAGCGATTTTGGGTTTAGGGTTCATCGATTTCTCCAAGCAAGATGCAGCAAGGTTCCAGCGATTTCCCCCAAATCGTCTCTCTCTGGTTCGTCTCTCTCTCTCTCTCTCTCTCTCTCTCTCTCTCTCTCCAAGCAAAGCTGTTGTCATTGTTTTCTTGCGCTGCATAACTTTGATGCATAAATCTCTGATGTTGTTTTGTAGTTTTTAGGCATATTACCAGGTGTATTTATATGTTGTTCATAACAAATATGATTCATCTTCTGATTTTCTTTGACTTCTTTACTGGTTGAAGTTAGGGTTTCTAATTGATTTTTTGTTGTTCCTTTTTAAAATAATTATTTTGCTCCTTTCTGTATAGGAATTGTACCATGAATTAAATGCTTATGAACGTTTTGAACAAGATTATCAGCAAAATACTAAGGAGATGGAGTCCTTGAATCTTCCACTAAAAGGTTAGAAACATTATAATATAGTTTTCTGGCTTTTCCCCATGAATTAAATGCTTATGAAGTTGCGTTTTCAATCTGTCTTACATACTATCAGCAGGACACCAATCCGCAAAAATTAACTTATGATTAACAGCTATACACTCTTTATAAATGCAGGGGAGAGTATCACAATTTTTCAAAGTGAGCTAAAGCATCAAAAAAGGCTTGTGAGGAACTTGAAAAAGAAGTCTCTTTGGTCTAGAAGTTTAGAGGAGGTATATTATTATGAATGAATAATTTCTGGTTTTTCCTCTGCTGAATTCAGCATTTACCAGCATTTAGGTGCTTTCTCACTTTCAATAACTGAATGCCTGGGGCATGGTACTTCCCCAATTGTAAAAGAGCCATGGGATAGGGTTTAATCATTGTAAAAGCATTCATCGAGTTATTATTCATTGAATCATTCCCATTTGTAGGATGGTTTAGATATTGATAAAATCAATGATTACGAAAAATGTGCTGGATTCAAGGTGAAGCCATGACAAGGTGACGGGCTTTTATTTTACTCGTTGTTTCCAAATGGGAAAATTGATAAGGTAATCTTTTCATTTGTAGAACAATCATGTTGTTAGTTTGTTTATTTTACCATAGGTAGTGAGACTGTGATAGACAAAAGCAAATCTATCAAGGCTTTCTTGATGCAAATATTTGAGGAGAGAGAGAGAGAGATCCTAGTGCAGGCCTTCAGTCGTGTATCATTTCTTTCTATTTGTTCTCTTTTCCCATAGTTGTATAGATTTGTTCCTGGACTGATATGATATCCCACTCACATCACCAACAATGGTCTTTAGTCAGAGTTATTCAATAAAATTTCTGTCCTATTTGTGGTTTCATGTCACATGGTTTATGGCAAAGAGTAATAGTTATGTGAGCTTAGCTATTATTTTCCTTAAGAAATCACTTTATCTTGACATATCTGCCCCCCAGCCAAATAGCAAGGCATCTTTACATTTCATTTTTCTTTAGCCAGGCTTGGTTCTCACTCTGGGAAGTTCACAGTGACACAACTTTTATCCTATCATTGTTATATCTCTTCTAACTGGAAATTTGATTTAGGGAGGATTTGATTGGAGTTTATACCCTGGATTTTTTTTCAGGAAAAGAGGAGTGTCCGACCAACATTGGGAGATATGCTCAAATGATTTCATCTGCTTTTATGATTGGGCTGAATGCAGGTTGATTTATCGCATTGATGTCAATGTGAAAGTAAGTGCTTTGATTAGTTGACATCTAATTCTTCATTTTTCCCCCATTTTAACATCTACTTTATTTTTGTCAATTTTTATGTGTCAGAACCTCTACTGGGCTGATAGTGGTGACCTAGTAACAGTTGCTAGCGATACATCATTCTACATCCTGAAGCATAATGTGAGTATTCTCGTGAACTTAATTCTTTTCTTATAGTTTTTGGCTTGCTTTTGCAGAACGGATATTTTATAGATCTTTACTGACGAGCACTGAACATTTTGATTTCCATTGTTGCAGCGTGATGTTATTGCTTCGCATTTAGACAGTGGAAAACCTGTAGATGAAGAAGGTGTTGAAGATGCATTTGAGCTCCTTCATGAAATGAATGAACGTGTAAGGACAGGTATCTGGGTTGGTGATTGCTTTATCTACAACAATTCCTCTTGGAGACTTAATTACTGTGTTGGTGGAAATGTATTAGCTCTACCCGTGTCCCTTCTACGATTGAAAAAGAATTGCATTTTTTTTACTTAAATACAAGAATCATATATTGTGTTACAGTATAAGACAATGATTAAGTTATTTTCATCATGCAGAAATATGATTGATATGTATAGAAAATCCTTTTGGTAACAGAATTGTTCTTGATGAAATTATGTATATCTAGATAATATTCATACATGTGACATTCCCTCTACTTTTTGTTTTGTCCAAGAAAGTGTGACATTTCAACCTATTGGAAAATTGAAGTTAAGCATTTGTGGCTGACCAGAGAATCTTTTGATTGTCATAATTTTGTATGAATAATCATTACATTTATTCTTAACTTTGTACAGTTTTTTTACTCCTCCATCATTGATATTTGCTTGTCATGCTTATATAATATGAATACATTATCTAGTATGAATAACTATTACACATTGATTTGCCCATTACTTTGATCTAGAACTTTGTTCTGTTAGTGTTGGCCATGTGGTGTTTATTCAAACTTCAGAGTACAGTTTTTGGAATCCTAATTTATATACCTGATTTTATGGTAGTGTGGCTCAATTCCTAGAATCAAGAGGGATGATAGAGGATGCTCTTGAAGTGGCTACAGACCCTGACAACAGATTTGAACTAGCAATACAGCTTGGAAGATTAGAAGTTGCAATGGTATGTTCATGTAAAGTCTGTTGAGAGATATTGCGCGACTTGTAAAAGTTAACTTTGATATCTAATTTCTCCGTCTCGCCTTTGAGTTTGATTTGTATTTTGTATCATAAATAATATTAGCTCTCATTCCTTGCAGAGCATTGCAACATAAGTGCATAGCGAGTCTAAATGGAAGCAATTGGGAGAATTGGCTATGTCTACTGGAAGCAATTGGGAGAACTTTCCATATGATAAAATCTTCAAATTTAGTAATATGTCAAACACTTCACCTTGATTTATTTCCTAAATATCCATGTCCTAATGTAATAAGGTGAACTCCTTGATGATGTACAGCCGAACATGATCATGCACATGATGAATATAGGCCTTATTGAAGCTTTTGAGATGCAAAAGACTACAAAGGAATAAATTGGTTTTTTGTAATTTTTTTTGTAATTTTTTTTTCTTTTTTTACAATCTATGGCAACGGTTTTATATCTGGCAACGGTTTTGTATTTGGCAACGGTTTTTAGGTGTTGCCATAATTGGCAACGGTTTGTGCCAGTTGCCATTGTGTGAAAATAAAAACCGTTGCGTTTAAGTTATCAATGGCAACGGTTTTAGGTTTCCATTGTATTTGGTCACAAAAACCGTTGCCTTTAGCTTAGGCAACGCCCCGCAAAAACAACGGTTTCAAAACCGTTGCCGAAAGTAAAGGCAACGGTTTTTTGGCTTTACACAACGGTTTTCAGGCGTTGCCTTTGGGTTAAAATGTTGTAGTGTATATAGGAGGCTATCCTTGGTCGGCCACCTACTTTGCCTGAGTTATACCGCAGCAGATGCAGCCTCCCTTCCACAGCCCATATGGTCAGCCGTACTCTAGTTTCAACTCTCAGCCCCAGCAGCAGCCCCAGCAACCCCAACAACTCAGCACAGATCTAGATGTCAACATTGATTTTGAAATATGGTTCAATAATTCAGACACCAACAACAACCCGTCCGAGCACTACTATGACTAGGAGTTTTAGTCATTTTATTAGATATTTTAATTTCAATTCTTGGATATTTTAATTTATATTTTGTAATATATATTTTAATTACTACTTTCTTGTCTGGATGTTTATGCAAATTTTATCATTTAAAAAGCATTATTCAATTCTCGTTTAATTAATATTTATATTATAAAATTAATAATATTTATTTTGGAATTAAATAATAAATATTTTAATAAACGAGTAATAAATAATATATTTTTAAATAAACGAATTACATAATAAATATTAATAAATGAATAATAAATATTATTTCTTTAAATAAACGAATTAAAAAACAGTTTTTTTTTATTTAAAAAAAAACAACATTACCGGTGGATTCTATTAGGTTTCCGACGGATTTGAAAATTAAAATTTTTTTAAAAAAATGTTACCGGCGGATAAGTTAGCATTTTCGGCGGTTTTTTAAATAATTACCGGCGGTTCGTATTATGTTTACCGGTGGATTTTCCGTCGGTAATACCGGCGGAAAAGCCGCCGGTAACCGTTACCTACGGGTTAATTTCCGGCGGAGTTTCAGCGGATAAAATCTACCGGTAATGCCCACTTTTCGGCAGAATTTATCTGCCGGAAATCCCCAAAATTCTTGTAGTGACCCACCCAATAGGTGGTCTAACCCACAAATCAGCTAATAAAATGTTGACGAAGTTCAAAAAGCCTTGAGGCTTTACTCTAGTGAATCCCCAAAACCCAACTCACCTAAACTTTATATATTAAAAAAGAATGTTGACGAAGTTGGCGTGCCCCATTAATAGTCGGTGTGGCGTTCACATTGATAAAAGTTGGAGTCCACACTAAAAAAAGTTCATCCACATCAGCATGCTACTTATCATATTAATGTTGGAGACTAAATTAAAACGTGGGAACTAAGTTGATGATCTTTGTTTTAAGATGTGCTGAGTGGATAGTTTTTTCTTCATTTCTTCATCTTCTTCCTCTAATTCATGTGTCTCTTGTCTTTCAAAGCTACCTCTTTGCACCTTGACGAAGAAAATGAAAGATGGTTATCTTAAAATTTGAAGGACCAAATAGACTATTAATCCAATAAAAAATTACCCTAACGACATAACAAGCATTAGAATTGTACTCGATCTACTTAATAAATAAAATAGGCTAATATTTTCTTAAAAGTCTTTCTAGTAAAATTCGAATTTATTAACCTATTTAAAAATTTGAGAAGGAACATATGACTTATGTATATATATAGCTGAATTGAACCAGTAAAATTGAACCATTAAAAGGCAGCAAATGTCAGAGCAAAAAAAAATAAAAAACAGCAAAAACAGAAAAAGCTGCAAAAGCAGCGTAAAAGAAAAACAAAATAAGAAAAAAACTGAAAACAAATTCTGAATTTTTGTTTAAATTTAACTCACTTTTTTTGGTTTTTTTAAATAAATCACTACTTTTAAATCACTTTTTTTCCTAATTTTTTTTTTCAATTATTTTTCAAAAAATACATTTTTTTGATCAGTTTGTTACTAAAAAATTTTTTTTTTGTCATTACAAAAAATTACCAAATAACTATTTTATAATTACTAAAAAGGAGTAAAATGCCAATGGGAGTGCCAACGGGCAACGGGAGTGACAACTCGAGCGCCAACGGAAGTGCCAACTTTTTTTAAACTTTTTCCAACACAACTATTTTAAAAAAAATATTTATTTTTATCATTTACTCGAAGTACTAAAATTAATCAATTTAACCACTATTAATTGTCAGAAAAACCTATAACTTTAACAAAATTTCCAAAAAACTAAATTATTAAATTAATATTGTACTCAATAATTGAATAATCTAAATTTTTTTTATTTACTATAATCTCTCTACTAAAACTACTAAAATCAATCAATTTTTTCATAAAAAATAAAATCAATCAAATTAACCCCTACAAAAAATTACCAAATCACTATTTTATAACTACTAAAAAGGAGTAAAATGCCAACGGGAGTGACAACGAGAGCACCAACGGGAGTGGCAACGAGAGCGGGGGTGCCAACGAGGCTGCCAACATGAGTGCCAACTCGAGTGGCAACAAGAGCGCCAACGGGAGTGCCAACGGGAGCGCCAACGGGAGAGGTAACAATAGCGTCAACGAGAGTGCCAACGAAGGGCCAACGAGGATGCAAATCAGAGGGTCAACGGGGATGCATATTTTACCTCTAATGTCCAAATACATTATTATGGATCAATGTAATTCTGATTGTCAATCTCCTTTAATTTCTTCGACTCAATATAATTTTCATTTGTATGTTATATGACATAATACCTATCTCTTTTCACTTTGAATTTCAAATCATACATTTTGGACATTGCTCACAACTTATGATTATCTTCCAAATTACTATTATGACTTCATGGCAATACATCAATCATACAGTATCACCCGTGCGTATGCACGGGAAAAAAACTAGTGGTTATCTTAAAATTTGAAGGACCAAATAGACTATTAATCCAATAAAAAATTACCCTAACGACATAACAAGCATTAGAATTGTACTCGATCTACTTAATAAATAAAATAGGCTAATATTTTCTTAAAAGTCTTTCTAGTAAAATTCGAATTTATTAACCTATTTAAAAATTTAAACTTGAACTAAAGGGCTAAAAGCCCCTGATAACTTTTAAGCTTGATAACATACATTTAGGCTTATTTAGAATTTTACTAGCAGTATACCAGTGCATACGCACATGTGTATTCGTGTTATTTTTATTAATAGACTTAAACATAATTTAATTAATCCGAACATTACCCCTGTGAAAATCAAGACTAATGTAAAGTAGTTAAACAAAAAATTTCAAATTGTAATTGAGTTAGTCCGAACATTACCCCTTGAACATTTACCAACAATATGTAATATTTCCCGTAGAAATTAGAAAACAAAATTGTATTAAAGTTTCAAATTTTCCAAATTGTAATATTTCCCGTAGAGACTAAATAAAACTTATTGATAGGGAAAAATGGAATGTTAAAAATGAAGGAGACATGTAGATGAAATTAAAGTAGATATATTGTGAAAAATAGAAAAATGAGATAGAGTTAGAGGAAGAAAGAGGAGGAGAGAGTAAAAAAATGTGTGAGAAAGATTGAAAAAGTTTGAAAAAAATATATGAGAGAGAGTGATAACTAATATTTCATGTAGAGATTAGAAAACAAAATTGTAGTAAAGTTTCAAATTTTACAAATTGTAATATTTCCCCTATAGACTAAATAAAACTTATTGATAGAGAAAAATGGAATATTAAAGACGAATGAGACATGTAGATGAAATTAAAATAGATATATTGCGAAAAATAGAAAAATAAGATAGAGTTAGAGGAAGAAAGAGGAGAAGAGAGTGAAAAAGTTTGAAAAAAGTGTGAGAGAGAGAGTGAAAAAGTTTGAAAAAATATGTGAGAGACTGAAAAAATTTGAAAAGGTGAAAAAGTTTGAAAAAGTTAAAAAGTGAAATTACATAAATATCCTAAAATTGTTTAGTTGGGAAAATGGTAAGATTGATATTTTGATAGTAGGTTACTTGTATAGATAGATAGTAGATATATTACCCTATTAGTCTTATTTAAGGTTCTTTTTTTAGGGAAAATGGGTCTTGAATAATCTGAACTTCGGCAGTAAAACCTGACTCTAATTTGCTCTATCGTCGGAGATCGAATCCGGGTACTAGCCGAGTCCACCCCTTTAAATAGAGTGCATTAACCACTAAGGTTTTAATACAGTTTGTAAAAAAAAAAATTAAATACAGGGGAGGCCCAAAGGCCAACAACATCTTATTAAGCGCTTCTACGCATCCTGAAGCCCATCATATCTTGGCCCATTGAACCACTAGCTCATCTACCTATATTATAGGCTAAAGTGCTCTCGGGGTCCTTTATCTTTATTTAAAGTAACGAAATTTTAAACATAAAGGACTGATTTGAGACAAAAAAAAAGATAAATGACCAAATCGTTACTTTAAATAAAGATAAGGGCACTTTGGCCTATATTATATATCCTCAATTGGCTTGCTTTATCATCGGAAGAAATCTCGCAAATCTTACAATCTCGATCGTTTCGGGAAGCCGGCTTACCATACCACCCAACATTTGTTGGTTGTTGTTCTTGTCAAGAAAAACATTTGTTAGTTATGAATGTGATGGTGCCCGCATAGTGAAATCGAGGAGAATACGGTAGTAAAAACTTTAGTTATGATGGGATTATCAACATACTATATATATATATATATATATATATATATATATATATATATATATATATATAAAGAGTCAATAACCTTTGGCACAACTAGAGAGAAAAAGAGTCAATTTTTAGAGACCAACAACGCTAGCATAAATTGGGAAATTTTTGTGGATTTAAGAGATATTTTTGTGGATTTAAGAGGTGGGTAGTCGTACGTACTCTTAACTCTTCAATGGTACACTATATTTGGAAATTTGGGATTGACAAGAGTTGATTTTGAATAATTATTGATGTGATAAAATTTATTTTTGATAAAAATTTAACTATATTAAATTGGGAGTTTTACGAAATACACGTTCAAATCACGTTTTGTCAAAGACAGTTCAAATCATGAATTTCTTTATCTAATGCTTTGATTGAATGATTTATCTACTTTTGATTATGCAATAAGTGTTATTTAAACTATTAGTATTATTTGTTTGTTTTATAAGTTTTGGGATGATAGTTTTGAGATGATCATATATTCATTGCGTGAGTATGAGACGAGCTTCAAGCTCCCTACAGATGGACCACGCAATAGGATGAGCTTTGAGCTCTTTTGATTGAATGAATCTTGAACCATTATTTGATGAGTTGATGCTCTTTTAGACGAGATAATACTCACTTCGCCAAGGGAATATATACCCTTATAATAATGATATGACGTTGAATTGGTTTACTTATAATAATGTGTGTGATTGGATTGTTTTTACTATTATGGAGGGTAATATGTGTATACCTAGCTTTGTTGGTCCGTGTGGTTCTCCCCTCCCAACGTGTGAATAATTAATTAATTCGTATTAATGGTGTGATTTGTCTTTTTTTGGTAATAAAAGGTGTGATTTGTTTTTTTGGTAATAAAAGGTGTGATTTTCTTCATTATAAGAACCTTTTTAGATTATATAAGAATATATATATTTTTGGATAACAAAGAATAATCTTCGGTATTGTCTAATTCTTGCTTAAACTTTATATCATATCATAATAGACATAATAGATAATAGATTATAATGTTTGAATTCTCTTTTAAACAAAAAAACAATAATATTTTTCCATAAGAATAAAACAAACAATCTTTTAGACTTTGGTCAAACTATACTCACTCTAAAGTCTAAAGCTAAAAAACTCCTCATACATTCCCCTTATTATGGATGACGTTTGCCTTTCCTTACCCGTTATGAAGTTTCAAAATTATCTTCACATTTTTTATGAGTTATCTATCTCCAACCCATGAATGAATAAATTCAAATAAAGGACACTTTTGTAATTAAAATTTAAAGTTAAAAAAAGGGGAAAGAAAAAAAAATAAAAAAATAGGAGACGGATGGCACAAGGAAAGGAATGGAATGTTTATAAGGTGCAACAGTTAATTTCCACCCCAACAAGCTATTCTTGGGGCAGTTGGCAGCTTGGCAATGAAAATTCAGCTTCGGTATATTAAGCTTCCTTATTTATTTAATTAAAATCTTAAAAATAAAAATGAAATCCTCATTTAAATTTTAATAAATTTATAACTCACAATCAATCAAATGATAATTATTTGGCAAATAAAAACAAAATCGAAAATTTCTGCAACAACCGCAAAATCACAATAACAAGGAGAGAGTAAAAATCACAGAGACGAAAAGATCGTCTTCTCAATCGGAATAAGGTCACTCAATTTTCTTCTCTCCTTTTTTCTCTCAATTCTCCTGCTACCGTTTCATGTACTATTTCAGTTTCTCTATTTCTTCATTCCTCCGCTTAATTTAATCAATTATTAATTTTATCAATGTGCTTTTGATTTCAAAGTTCAGCTTGATTTATTCATGTCTCTTTTGCTCTTTGTCTTGTTGTTGAGAAAATTTGAGGAAAGGAAACAGAATCAGAATTTTGTTCTGCTCTTCTGTTATTATTACCTGATTTAGTATATTGTAAAAATTAAAATTTAGAGAGGAATAGAGTCTTTGAAATAACAAAAAGATAGAACCTTTAAAGCACAGTGGATCGGATTCAGCATTTTAATGTGAGGAAATCGGTTTAATGATATTTGTTCTGATGATGATGATGATGATGATTAGCACTTTTTTCATGACTGATTAGTTTTTATCTGTGTGTATATTTAAGTTTTTATTTTGAATTATGAATTATACTATTCGTTATTCGTAGCCTATTTTGAACATAAACTTGCAACGAGCTCCGTATTAGTACTTTTTCATGGTCTTAATAGTTAAGATCTAAATCAATTCAATGTAAGGGTTTTGGAATTATATTTTTGTTATAACCGTTACATGTTGTGAATTATAATGCTATCCGCTTTTCTTTAGGTTTTTTTTTCTCTGTTGTAGTGATTGATTGTTATCATCGTCCATTCCATGGTTTTTGATGTTAAAAAGTGCTTGGTGATTAGCTTTTAATATTTTTCCTTTTTTTTTTCTGAATAGCTGATAAGCTGATAGTTATTATCATTGTAAAAATTAGAAATTTTGTCCTGTTTGTTGTTTTGATTTTGTTATTGACTAGCAGGTGACTAATTGGGTTTAAATTGTGCAGGAATATACACGTGATTAACATGAGATTCAAGAAAGCGACTAAAGTGGAAGTATTAAGCAAAGCTGAGGTGCCTTCTGGCTCCTGGTTATGCGCAGAGATCATCTTTGGTAATGGCCACCACTACACTGTTAAATATGATGGATTTCAAGATGATGCTGGCGAGCCAATTGTGGAGCAGGTATCCAGGAAAGACATAAGGCCATGTCCGCCTGCACTTGAACTTGTGGAGAATTGGACTCCAGGTGATGTTGTGGAAGTCTTTCAGAATTTTTCTTGGAAGATGGCTACAGTTTTGAAGGTTTTGGGGAAAATGTGCATTTCGGTCCGGCTACTTGGATCTTCTTTGGAATTTCAAGTGAGCAAATTTGACATCCGTGTGAGACAGTCTTGGCAAGATGACAAGTGGATTGTGGTTGGAAAGGTACCTTTATTTTCACATTTGAATCCTTTTGTTTCTTTCATCTTCCATAGCGATTACCAAATAGTGTTGGCTGTTCAAATGTTGTTGCAGATCATATGTGTTAGTTTTTATTGAGCTTTTCAAATTCCATTTATTCAATGTATTCTGCTTGCTAAAACTTGCTAATTGAAAATAAAATTTTAAAAAATGGGAATTTGTTTAGGCTGTTTGTCATGTTATGCTTTCAGTATTATGTTTCCTAATTCATACTTCCAAGTTTTAGTCTGTTCTCCTCTTTAATTTTATTTTAATTAGCTTTCACAAGTTTTTCTCTGTATTATTGTTTCTGGATCTTCTATGCTGTGTTATGGCCGAATAGTTATTTATTCTTCTCCAATCTTCAGGGCTCTGCTAGCTGTGAGAATGGAAGACATTCTAGTGTGCAACTTCGGAAGACTGCTACAAAGACAAAACTGTCAGCTTCCAATTACTATCATCCTGAAAAGAAAGAGCTGACTATTCAGGAATCCCGCCTTGTTTCTTTTAAAACATTGAAACGAGGAAGACATTCAGAGATTGAGTCATATGCTGAACCTCCCCCAAAGTTTAGAGCAGTCGAGAATGAAAGTAGATGTTACAAAGTACGAGTTAAAAATCCATTCAAACCACTTAAACAGGTACAAGGTGTCAGTTTTTCAAGGGGTGTGCCAGCTGAAGAATGTTTACATGCTTCTGTAAACAAAAGAAAAACTGGGATTTATGATATGGATGCAGAAAGGAGGAAACAAAATGCTGCTGTTGGTTGTTCAGTTGGAGAGAACTTTGAATCAAATCGTGCCGAAAGTGTTACATCCTCTGTTGGTAGTTGTAGTATCACTAGCAGGGATTCCTATAAATTGCAATTTCCTGTATCTGCAGGTCCATTTGAAGATGTAGACAGTCCATGTAGCGATGCTGAATCTATGTACCCGAGGGAATATGTGGAAGGGAGTTGTTCCCCTCCCACACGAGAGGAATTGGCGGAAGAAATTCATAGGTTAGAGTTGAATGCCTATCGTTGTACAATTGAGGCATTGCATGCATCAGGACCTATAAGTTGGGAACAAGAAGAATTAATGACAAACCTCCGACTTTCACTCAACATATCAAACGATGAACACTTAATGGAGCTAAGAAACTTGATTACTTCTGAAAACAGTATTCTTTTTAGATGACAGGAATATTTTTCTCTTTCAGTTCATACCTTTTCCTCAGGGTTAGAGTTCCACAATAGTTTGTTGATAGCCTCATTCAACTGTAAGAAGAAAAATGAAATATTTCTGTCCTTCATTTATGTTTTAGGACTTAGTGATGTAGATGCTAAACTCGGTGAATAAATGATCATTTTGATCTCTTGTTAATCTGTTCATTTATCCTCTTAATTCCTGTTGGGCTTGTTCTGGTAGACATACTTCACAAGTGTCTTTCTGGAACCTTTATTAAATTCAAGATTTTGTAGACACTTGGCAGACATAATCTGACAACTGATATTTGATTTTTTTTTTGACACAATGATACTTGAAATTAAGTGGTATATTTAAATGTTGAATTATCATTGAGGCTCAGTGATTAGTATGCTTTATCGGACTTATGTTTGTTGTATTATTTCTTTATATTTCATGCTAAGTTGAGTTTAAAAGATTGCTTTCTATATTTTTGTCTATTACTCCATAATTTGGAGGTATAAAAAATGTCATTTAAAGATATTAGTAATGCTTCACCTGCATTTTCCAGGAATGAGTTTGAGGCATATTGTTGCTTCCAGATGTCTACAGATGATATTGGTGTTTTCCACCTTTTCTCTTGATCTAGACAAGGGATGACTTTTCCTATTATGGCTTTTCATAACCCAACTCTTCCATAGCATTGTGGAGTTCTGGCATTCTTCCATTTCGGGTCACCTGTGAGCCTCAGATTTCTGTTTTGTGGAAGGATTTATGTGAATGTATAATTTACGTCCTCAATCTTTCACCTCAGATTATTCAATTATGATATCTACTGGATGTTGATGCCTGTCTCACAATCAATGTGTTGCCAATGAAATAATAACTGCTATTTCGTATGCCTACACACACACACACACTCACTCACTGAATGTTTATATGTCGAAGCCTATTTATGGTTAAATTGTTATGAGTGGACAACTTTGGAATGCAAAATTTGATTGTAACTGGGACAGAAGAAACCTCACAATGGACATAATTATAATGAGTATCTGATGCATTGCTGAAGATCTGATGATCACACAAACAAATAATAACACCGATAAGTTGTCTCGATGTGTAAAGAAGTAGCAGTGTCCATTAAAAAATGACAAGTGAAAAACTCAGGATCAATTGCATGCTGTAAAGGGTTTAATTCCTGATGTAGATACCTTGGGATGGAAGGTTTTCACTTTCTTCGAAACTATTAGCAACTCCTCTTCATATCATTATTGTAGTGATATTAATGGGTCAGTTAGATTATCCCTTCTGCTATGGTTGCTTTGAATAAATCTGGTCCAATACTTGTGCATTTACATTTACTACTTTACAATTAATTTAAACATGTTTTTCCTTTTGTGGTTGTAAGCTTACACATGAAAGTTGTCATTGGTTTGTGGCTAGTGCATCACTGCTCTGCAAAGATCAACTAGCATAAATGGCTCTTAGAAGAACACTGCCACATGAAAGAAGGTATGGTTTATGCAGGAATAGCTTCTCTAGGGGCTAGGTGGTGGAAAATGTCATTTTAAGCATTTATTACCAAATTCTCATAAATATGCATATTTATCAGAATGTTGGTTCCAATGGAGAGAAGTTGGAACCATTATTGGAAAAAAATGTTACATATATTTTATAAAATATTTTGTTCCATTTGCATTGTTGCTTACCTTCTTCGTAATTGTCTAGATGTAGTTGACCATTTTTAAGGGGCACTCCCACAATGAATCACATACTTGATAGACAATTCACTTAAGTACTTTGAAATTTCAGTCGGGAAATAAAATTAAAAATTGTTTGGTTAACAGGTTTTTTTTTTCATGAAATGAGAATAGCTAAAAGGTTTTCATCCACAGAGTGACCCAGCTCAAGAGTGTGGGGTGTTTCACTTGGTTCATTTTTAACAGCACTACTATAAAAGTGAAGTTTGCACAAGGTCTATATAAGGAGAGCTCCACATGTGAAGAAGGAAACTAATCATGGATAGGCTGCAAACAGAGAAACATTGTAATCTGTTTTTGTACCCTTGAACGCTCTTGTCCTGTATTTTGGGCTTAGTCCTCCAACTTTGTGCACGAACAAAATGTAATTAACGGCCGCAGAACTAGGTTGTAATGTTTTCTTTCATTCATAATATTTTCTTAATTTGTGTGAAATAAGTATGACACTTATTGTGAGATAAATAAAGTTGTTGTAAATATATCTAATCAGGTTATAAAATATAAGTAGATAATTGAAAAGATTATAAGATAATTGTCATGAGATTGTGAAGTTCCTTCATGCATTCTTATGAAAGATGGTTAATGCATTCAGCATGTGCAAATTGATAAGCTAAAACATTTGACCCCTTATAATTAGGGGTGTCAAAATGGATGGATTGGATGGATTTGGATTTGGATTATAGTGGATGGATTGAAGACAATCCATTTATCCATTTATATCCACTAAAATTGTGCCAAAAAAATCCAATCCAATCCATCCGTTTACAAAAAATTCATCCAATCCATCCATTTGCAATATTTTTATGGATGGATATCCAATCCATCCACTAATATGTTTATAATATAAACAAATCTTTTGATAAAAAAATCTTTTAAGTCAAAAAAAAGTTTAATATTTTTTTTTTGTAGAAATTGAATTTATTATTATTTTTTGACAAAATTGAATTTTTTAGATTTATATATATATCTATATATATAACTATATGTATATAATATTGTTAATATATATATATATATATATATAATATAATATATAAATATGTATTTATATATGTGGTGGTGGTGGGGGTGGCCGGCGGCGGAGCTCCGGCGGCCGGCGCGGCGGAGCTCCGGTGGCCGGCGGTGGTTCCGGTGGCGGCGCTCCGGCGGCCGGCGGTGGTCCGGCGGCGGCGGACGGTGGCTGGAGGTGGCTCGCGGTGGCCCTCCGGTGGTTATATTATATATATATATATATATATATATATATATATATATATATATTATATATTATATTAATTTTTGAATGAGTTTTGGTAAAAAAAAATTATTTATAGAATGAATTTTTTTAAAAAAAGTTTCTGGAAAAAAAATATATTTTAAAAAATGTTTTTTGGTAAAAAAAGTATTTTTATAATTATGCAATAGATTTATTTAAAAAAATTAATTATCCAATGGATTTTAATTTTGTAGTTATTGTAATCCAATGGATTTAGAAAATATAATGGATGGATCACAACCATCCACAAAATCAAACGGATGGATTCAATCCAATCCATTAATATTTTTTTTTTTTGTAGTGGATGGATTGGATGGATTTTGCTATGGATGGACCGGATATCCGGTGGACAAATGGACTATTTTGACACCCCTGCTTATAATGTATAGACAAAACACATGTTTATTTTGTAAATTCAGTAGTCGTTTTGTGGAATTAGAAAAGAGTAAGTCCACTAACAAAGAAGTACAATGAGGTGCTTTAACTCAAATTGAACGAAATAAATGAAAAAAACTAGGGAAATCCTAATAACAAAACCGATTATTAATGCAATCAACTAAAAGGTAGCTAGCTCAGTTGGCGAGCTAAAAGACATAAATGTGTTGTAAAAAGGAGGTCCAGAGTTCCAAAGTTAGGTTCCACGGTAATTCCAGAATGTAAATTACATTCCGGAATTGCCTTTTCAAACATAAATTCATAGTGCAACTATAAAACATACTTCCTGGAGTTGGTTTTGCTGGAAAGTTAGGTACAAGTTGTAATTCTTCTATAACGCAATGGTGGAATAATACACTGTCTTGTATAAACTCTATATAGTTGTTTCTCTTGTATTGGGTTGGAGTGCCCCTAGAACTCCATTTTAATACAATTTTCTTATTGAGAAAAAAAATTGTGCAACTTGTAAAAAATAAATTTCGGAATTACGTTTTCAAACATAAATCTATAGTGCAACTTTTAAAAAATACATTCCGGAATTACCTTTCCAAACATAAATCTATAGTACAACTTTTAAAAAATACATTTCAAAATTAACTTTAAAATGGTAAATTCGGAAATCACCAAAAAAAATTGGTATCTGATATAAAATTGGTGTATTTTAGTAAAGGTAAAAGTGGTATTAAATGATAATGTGGGGGTATGGGGTTTAGGTGTGGGGTACAAAAAACATTAGCCTTTTTCTTTTCATGGGCCTATAAGTCCAGGTTTGTTTTCTAAATGGGATAGGCCGGCTTTAATTAGGCTCACGATTTTCATACCCCCCTTTGGCCCGTATACCCCCAAAATATCAAAACTTCTAATTTTACCCTTTAATTTTAACACATATACCCCCCCACATTTTCGTTCATTCCGGATTTATGTTTTTTGACATGAATTCTGAATGCATATTTGACTTCCGAATTTATATTTTTTTAGTTCCGGTATGTTATTTTTTTAGTTCCGGATTTATGTCAAAAACAATTCCGAAATTAAAAAAAATATACATTCCGGATTTATTTCTTTGACATTTTTCTTTGATAAGCAATGTTAGTAGGGGTGGGGGATGTTAGTTTCTGAGGTTTGAACCCGGGACCTCCTTCTTGCACTCTTTTGGTGCACTCCTTCGATATCCCTTAGCTCGCCAACTGAGCTACCTACTTGGGATTTATGTCTTTGACATAATTTCGGAAAGTATTTTTTTGGATTTCCGGATTTATGTTTTTGTACATGATTCCGAAAGTAGTGTGAATTTTGAAGGTTATTTTGGGAATAAATGAAAATTGGGGGATTTGGGGTCTAATGAGGGGGGGTATGAAAATTATGAGCCCTTTAATTAGTAGTCCAAATTAAAAATTGGCTTATCAGTCCAATTTTGTTTATTAAATGGATTAGTGGAGATCCAGTTCGATGAAAACCCACACCCATTTATAAAAAAATACTAAAAATACGAGAGTAGATTAAAAAGGGTTATCATTGATAGAAATTTGTTCCATACAAACAAAATGGTTATTGGATAATAAAATCTTAATCAAATAAGGAGTATCTTAGGAATTATGTAAAATAAGATAAAGTTAATTGAGAAAACATATGAGTATTTTATTGCTCAGTACTACCCTCGGTCTACTTTATAAAAGACAATGCAGTTTTGATTAGGTTTATTGAATAACCGACGCATCTAGTCTATAATATAGATCAGATACATTAATTATTCAATAAACTTAAAACTACATTATCTCTTATAAAGTGGACCAACAGTAGTATATTCGAGACAGGAAAAAATATTATTATATCTGAATTATCTAAATTTGTTTTAAAATGTCTCTAGGATATAGCACAGGTGGGATTGTCACCAATATCACCAACAATATTTAATTTGAAGCTGCCATTCCTCAGGCAATGCCATTTAAAGAGTATTTTACAGCTTGTAAACAGGTATAGGTATTGAATGCGAATTGAATTTTAGTAGGGGTGTCAAAATGGTCCATTTGTCCACCGGATATCCGGTCCATCCATAGCAAAATCCATCCAATCCATCCATTACAAAAAAAAATATTAATGGATTGGATTGAATCCATCCGTTTGATTTTGTGGATGGTTGTGATCCATCCATTATATTTTCTAAATCCATTGGATTACAATAACTAAAAAATCAAAATCCATTGGATAATTAATTTTTTTTAACAAATCCATTGCATAATTATAAAAATACCTTTTTTACCAAAAAAAAATTTTTAAAATAGATTTTTTTCCAGAAACTTTTTTTAAAAAAATTCATTCTAAAAAAAATTTTTTTTGACCAAAAAAGTCATTCAAAGATTAATATAATATATATATATATATATATATATATATATATATATAATATATATATATATAATATATAATATATAAATATAATATAATATAACCACCGGAGGGCCACCGCGAGCCACCTCCGACCACCGTCCGCCACCGCCGGAACCACCGCCGGCCGCCGGAGCGCCGCCGCCGGAGTTCCGCCGCCGGCCGGCGGAGCTCCGCCGCCGGCCGCCGTGCCGGCCTCCGGAGCTCCGCCGTCGGCCGCCGTGCCGGTCGCCGGAGCTCCGCCGCCGGCCGCCCCTACCACCACCACATATTAAAATATATATTTATATATTATATTATATATATTAACAATATTATATATACATATAGTTATATATATATATATATATATATATATATATATATATATTTATAAATCTAAAAAATTCAATTTTATCAAAAAATAATAATAAATTTAATTTCTGCAAAAAAAAAATGTTAATTTTTTTTTTTACTCAATATTTTTTTATCCAAAGATTTGTTTATATTTTAAATATATTAGTGGATGGATTGGATATCCATCCATAAAAAAATTGTAATTGGATGGATTGGATGAATTTTTTTGTAAACGGATGGATTGGATTGGTTTTTTTTGACACAATTTTAATGGATATAAATGGATAAATGGATTGTTTTCAATCCATCCATTATAATCCAAATCCAAATCCATCCGATCCATCCATTTTGACACCCCTAAATTTTAGATATTTTGGCTTAAAAAGAGAGAAAAGAAAAAAAAAATGAATGAATGAGTTACACATTTTTTATAAGAACCTTATAAGAAGAGTTAAACGGATAGGGAACCCTACAAATGAGTTAAGCATTAATGTGGCTCCACCAAATCCTCTACCATTGTCTCATTTGCTTCCTTCATGATTGTTATTCCCATGTGATGCTGCCTCTCTCTTACAAAGAGAGAAAGAGAATGAAGCCTACAAGTGTTAAGTAAGCAATTTAAAGTCACTATCAACTTCTATCTTTGCACATCACATGAACATGTATTAGTGAACAAGAAAGTTAATTGTGACAAATAATATGGGACAAGTCTTTTCAAAAATTGGCCCCTATCTCCTAATATACACCCCCATTTCAAACATTAGGGATGTTGAGGCGAGAAACTTGAGTATATATACCATCTTACCCTTGTCTCTTGTGTAGTTCACCGTAGCTCAGCTCAGGCTAATCTATTCCTACCCCTAACCGTGATTTCCTTATAATCCTAACACAGACTAAAATGTGTTGGCTCCCTCACCAATTACCAACACACCTTCTCCTTCAACTTCACCACATACTTTACCTACTGTTATTGATGCTCCTTTAGACAACACTTTACAACCCTCCACCTAAGTCCCACATTGACTAGAGATATGGTCTCAAAAAGAGTTTATAAGTGGGAGGCAACCCTCACCTTACAAGCCGGTTTTGTGGGGTTGAGTTAGGCCTTAACCACATTCTAATATGGTATCAAAACCTATCCTAAGATCCTTCGGGCCACCCACCATTATAATCCACGCACCAAGCCCAATAGTGCTGGGCGTGAGGGGGTGTATTGGGAAAAACCCAAGTCCCACATTGACTAGAGATATGGTCTCAAAAAGAGTTTATAAGTGGGAGGCAACTCTCACCTTACAAGCCGGTTTTGTGGGGTTGAGTTAGGCCTTAACCACATTCTAATACTATCCACATAAAATCCATGTTATCCACCACAATTTTGTATCTCAAACACAATTTGCAGTGATTTTTCACTTAGATCGTTTTATTTTTTATTTCCAAATTGATTTCGGGCTCTCAAAAATCTTCTCCAAATTGACACTTAGTTAATAAATAATAAATGAGGTGAATTAATAAAATAATTTCTCTCTCTCAATATCTCTTGTGACAATTGGGAACATAAATAGTGTGAGATGGTGAGTCTAAAAAACGTTAAGAGTGATTTTGGAAGGAAAAAAATACAAATTATGTGCAAATTTAATACTACTAATAAAATTAACTAACTTTCTTAAAGAGTGCAAGTTAGTTTAAAATGATCTCCTATATCACTACAAAAAAAGAAGCCATTAGCGACGGAAATTAGCGAGGGACTAATGGTCCCTCGCAAAAATTGGAATTAGCGACGGAATTAGCGAGGGAATAGGGGCTGTCGTATTTTTGAGAATTAGCGACGGAATTTTACACATTAGCGAGGGAATTTCCGTCGCTAATGGCAAAAGTAAAAAAATTTGCGAGGGAATGTCAGTTCCGTCGCTAATTTTTTTACTTTTCAGATGATGGGACTCAGTTGCAGGGGTTGGTAAGTGCACAGGAATTAGCGAGGGACAGTTCCCTCGCTAATTCCCTCGCTAAAGTCAACTTTTCAGATGATGGGACAGTTCCCTCGCTAATTCCCTCGCAATTTTTTTTTCTTTTTTTCCTTAAATCCGTTTACACTCATCTCTCTCACTCACTCACTCACTCTTCACCCTTCCTCTTCCCTTCCTCTTCACCCTTCCTCTTCACCCTTCCTCTTCCTCTACTCTCCACCACCACACAACCACCACCACCACCACCATCACCACCTCCTCTCACACTCTCCTCTCTCTTCACTCTTCCAACACCACCACCACCACATACTTCCTACCACTCTCACTCACTCTCTCTTACTCTTCACCACCACCACCCCACCACCACCACTCTCACTCCTCTCTCTTACTCTTCACGCCACCACCACCACCACACAACCACCACCACCACCACCATCATCACCACCTCCTCTCACACTCTCCTCTCTCTTCACTCTTCCAACACCACCACCACCACATACCTCCTACCACTCTCACTCACTCTCTCTTACTCTTCACCACCACCACCCCACCACCACCACTCTCACTCCTCTCTCTTACTCTTCACGCCACCACCACCACCACACAACCACCACCACCACCATCACCACCACCTCCTCTCACACTCTCCTCTCTCTTCACTCTTCCAACACCACCACCACCACATACCTCCTACCACTCTCACTCACTCTCTCTTACTCTTCACCACCACCACGCCACCACCACCACCACGTGTAATTTTTTTTTGAAAAACTGCAGTCATTAGCGAGGGAATTAGCGAGGGAATATCCCTCGCTAATTCCTGCGCATTTACCAACCCTGCAACTGAGTCCCATCACCTGAAAAGTTGTAGTCATTAGCGAGGGATTCAATTTCCCTCGCTAATCCCAGTAGCGAGGAGGGAATTAGCGAGGGAACCAGTCCGTCGCTAATTCCCTCGCAAATGACCATTAGCGACGGATTTTGGTCAATTTGCGAGGGAAATGTCCGTCGCTAATGACCAGTTTTTTTGTAGTGTATAGGACGAATGGAGTGGAGTATTCCGTAACGAAAATAGAGGAAGCTTAATTGATTTTAGGTTTAATTTTTTCACTTCTTCTGATTTCTCTTTTGTTATTCCAAATATCTCTGTGTTATAAAATAAATCAAAATAGACCAAGAACAAAAACAGGAAAATGAGAGACTGAGAGAATAATAGAACTATTGTATTGTACTCTTCAATGTGTATTCTACAATGTCATGAGTCCTATTTATAGGACTCAAGTCTTGTAACCTACAAGTGAATTAAGGCCTAACATAATGTGCCTTTAACGTATACAATGAAGAGCAATTACAAGGAATGGAGGTCTTTTACTACAAGGAATTACAAGAGCATTAGGGATGTAGAGAGACATCCAATTATTCACAAGAGATTGTGAATTATGTCAACATAGTTAGTTACATGTAATTAGGGATGACACTGAATATGATATCAAGAGGGCATTAGTTGACTTCGAAATAAATATATTGTGGATGCATGACGGTGTGTATCACAAATTAAGTGAGTAAGTTTATATTTTTGATGATATATATGTCAATGACAGTTTTCTAGCCAGCAACGATTTAGGCTTGTTGCGCTAAACCAAAAAATCTCTAACAAGAATTCAGAAATGAAATATCTTGGGGTCAGCTCTATTTCCTGAGGTATTGTGATACTTAGAGATGACTTTTGAGGCATCCTTGAGTTATCACAAAAGAGCTTATTGATAAAGCTGTCAATAAACTGGACATGAAATGAAGTAAATCAAACGATACCTTAATCACTAATTACGGGGAGACTTTAGCCTTAATCAATTCTGATCTGTACCTTACTCAAACCCGGGTTGTTCCGACTTGAATAGTTGGTAGTGCTCATGTGAAAGTCGTACTTCAGACCCCAAGTCGGGCATGTGGTACCTGCAATGATACTCTGACACCCAAGTCAGCGAAGGAAAGTCGAGGCAGAGTGAATGTATGTGTACCTGGTGCGGGGGATGAGCTGGTATTTACAGGCGCTGGGTGTGCCTAGGGCGCTTCCAGCGCATAGGTGAGATGGTGCGCCTTGCCTGCTGGATCCGAATATGTGTTCCCAGCCGTTGATAATTGCAGTGCACGAATCGCCAACGAGCGCTGCTCGCAGCGCACGGAATGCCAACGAGAAATGCCCCGCGCGAGCAATTGAGTCGTTATTGGGCCCAAATTCGGGCTCAGGCTCGGCCTAGTCCGGAACAATTTCCCAAAATAAAATCTAAAAATGCATAATTTTCTTATATATGATTTAATAGTGAGAAGAGAGTAATTCATGATCTTATTGTATGCTTTGGAAACGGAATACAAAGTACTCCCTCCATTCCACATTATATGACTTTCTAGCCAAAAAAAATTGTCTCATAATACATGACGTTTTCGAATACTAATAAAGCTTTAATTATGTTTTCTCTATTATACTCTCAAATTTGAATGCAGGTTTGTTTTTTAATTCATTTTTAAATCAATGAATAAAGGGTATATTAGGAAGAATAAAAATATTTTTTACAAATTCTAGACTAATAATTGCATTCCTTAGTTCCTGTGCGACAACCTTAAACGATATATAATATGAGACTCGGGGAGATGGATAATTTAACATATACTTAAGCATTCATGTATGAATTATTGAAAAAGATTCCCCAATGACTATTAAAGAGAACAAAAGTGCATATGCTCACATATTGGAGTTTTGACAGTTTAGAGACAAGGAACTCCGATTTTGGTTTTTCAGGATGCCAATATAATGGATATCCAATTATGAGACATGATTGGAAGTTTTTATGCCACTTTAATTTCCATATAGTAAAAGGTATTTAAATACCACTCAAATTACACTATGAAAATAAGTCACCCAAATCGTATTGTAAATTTGTAGACAATGAAGACATTTATAAAGTCTATATATTAATATAAGGGTTCTCATTGTTGAATGAAAAAAATTAGGATAAACAAATTTCTATAGAATATATTAGGATAAATCTATAGTGAGTGATCTATTAACTAAGAGGTTAATTGACACATAAGAGGGTTTCATAAGCATATTATTGCTCACATGGTAGTTGTCATTAAGAATACCTCAGTTCATTGGGATACTTTCATTATGTTCTGTACTTTGGTTTTAAGACTTTATGTCACTTGAGCTTTCTACAAAAATAATGATTGTTTTATGAGTATACTAAAGGTCAGAGTTGGACAAATTGGAGATATATAGGCATGTTTGTGATCACATTGCAACTTGCATGTAATTTTTATGCCACTTGCCCATATTGATCTATATATTGAGTGTAATGATGTGGTTGACCATTGTAATTTAGTCACACTGGTCTATTAGGTAAATGAATAGATGTTACTATTGGCCCATTAGGTAAATCCTACCAAATAGGATTATATGGCTTAAACAAATAGTTGTGTTAGTACTGGCCCATTAGGATTTTTTTTATACTTAGATGAAATGACAAATAAACACCACACACATTACCACCAGTCACACCTGAGTTCGAACCCGAAAGCCGACATCTCCATGTCATTGAAATTGTCGAGGCAACTAATAGTGAGAGACCGTCCATGGATTTAGGAAAATCCAACATAGTTAGTACGTTCCAACAATTTTTTTTCTTTCAAAAAGTTAGTTTTAAATTAAATATTAAATTTAAAGATCACTTTGAAATTTGGTTTATCCCATTTCCTGGTTTTTGGAGCAAATGTCTCACTCAATTGACATCTTTTATCCCATTATTTATTACTATTGCATATCAAAATGTCATTCTCTCTTGTTTTGGAGTAATGAATGGTCGGCAGATCTACCTAATCCAAGTAAACAAAAATGAATTTTGGTTTTTGAGATAAGCTTGTAGTAACTGGTAATTACAGGAAGGAGATCTCTCTGCAAAACTGACATTCTGAAATATTAATGATTCTAATAAGGCAAAATTTTGATAGAGAAATGTGGCAAAGTTAAGAGAATTTTTTGACAATCATGCTAATTAAAGAAGGTCCTTGCTATGACAAGCCGACAGTGTCTAATTAAACAAGGGTAGACATTAGCCAGCTCAATTTCATTGGCATTAGTACCTAATTAGGAGACATTAGTGATTAATTTAGTGCAATTTTTTCTTATTATTGCAAAAATACTGTGCTTGCGGGTCCCCATTGCATTTACTTGGGATTTTAAAAATATTCTCCAATAATCAAAATAGTTAAGAAAGTAAGGTTAGGTTTGCTAATTAAAATAACATGAGCTGTCCATTCAAAATCATAAAAAATTTGAGGGCCACCCATATATGAGGCGAAGACATGCATTGATTTAAGTTCAAATTTCGATTCATATAAAAGTAGTAGAAACATAAAGGTTTTTTCGAGCTTTTTTGGGTTCGAATCCAGACTAAGGTTCTGGGTTAAAATCCAGGCTTGGGCATGCAACAGTGTTAAATCTCTTAAAGGAGAGCTTTGCCGCCATTGTGGTCCTATCTGACTCGAATAAGAATTAGTCTCTGCAGTTGCGTGCAGACCACAAAGGATACCCAGTTTATTAAAAAAAGCTGAAGTCGTGCAGAGCTAAAATCTAATTGGAATGTAGATTTTGTCATTTAGTAAACTATAGGGGAACATTGCTTAGATGTTAACGCGGAAGAATGCTCAGACAAAGCACAAACGAACAGAAGCCTCCATTATTATAAAACCAATAAAACTATAAATAAAATTAGTTCTCGGATTACAAGGACTATAGTATAAAAATATTTGATGGGAAAATATTGATATAGTACTAGTACGTGAAACATTAGGTTCTTCGTTTTTATGTGATTGGTATGCTCAATGCATTAACTACGATACCCATCATCACAGCAACAGCGTACTTGAGTTATCAGCAGCTGCAATGCAGTAACTAGTCACATAAAAATACTACAGTAGTACTAGAACAATGATAGTTTCAATAAAAAAAAGACAATGATTATAGTTTTAATAGTTATAAAGGTGTTATGGTCTCGACTCGCGCCACCGAGCTCGGTGAAGAATTCCCCGTTGAATTCTCATTATCTGGTCTAGCCGACCACAATGTGATAGTAAGAGATCTGAGCTCTCCTCAAAGACTACATTCTATTCCAACATACAATATAGTACAAAAAATGCTAAGGTTCTCTTTGGTAAAAAGTAGTGAATAGCCGATAAACTATTGGATAACAGATGAGCTAGCGGATAGTAGAGAAGCTAGCGGATAGCAAATCATGTGTTTGATAAAATTAACGGTTAAGCCGACTAATAAATGCAAAATGACATAAAAAAATAAAGATTTAAAAGTGTTTATTTTACTTTACAAAGGATAATGAAGAAATTTAATAAAAGTAATGAGGATAAAAATGACAAAAAAAGGGAGACGCTATACGTTAGCATTTCAAAAAACGCTACTTGAATTAGCGTTTGAAAAAACACTAAACACTACAAAAAACACTAAACACTAGTGCTTAACAAATACATTAATTCATCATCCGCTAGTCAAATTCGCTATTTGCTAGCGAATGGGACTTGCTAAACAAAACTTAAACTTAGGGACCGATTATCAAGCACTACCCCGAGTAATATGACTTAGAATCGAGCTCTAGTCCTTTAGCATAGATCGACATAGCCCTTATCCCGACCACTCAAGGAGCAAAGATTGGATTCAAAAATCTGGTAACGTTCGCGTTTGCATGATTATAGAACATGCACTCCTAAATTAGCGAAGAGCACTCCACTCAAATCCAATCACACCACTCTACTATAAATAAGAATTCTCACCCCTCGTGTTTGGTAACGTCTTTCTAACCTAAAACTACACTTACTCTTTTTTCCCTAATTTTCCTTAAACTCTAAACTGACTTAGACATTAGAGTGTTTTTGAGGCGGCGTGGAGACTTAAAGTCATCAACCACCGAAGGAGGAGAGCGACCATTGTAAAATCCAACACTAACATACGGTGGCAGAATAGTATTATTAATTGTAAATTGAAATGACACACTTTTCAAGATTAACATAAAAGGAATAAATGACTCAAAATCCTACTAGGATACTATAGGGGTACAATTTTACAATCGAAAAACAAGGTAAAATACGGAATGGGGCCACATGGTGCATGGCATGCTTAGGGGTCCTTTTAATAAAAAGCTAAAAAGAAAACTCCAATTAGAAGACAAGAAGATCTCCCCTACCACATGCATCTTGGGTTTGGGGACCAGTAAAATCAAATAGAGATGTAATTTAGAGCACTCTCCTCCACTCTAGGGAAGGGGATATATATATATATATATATATATATATATATATATATATATATATATATATATATATATATATATATATATATGAGAAGATCCCAAAAAAGCAGTACACAAGAGTGTTACTCTCAATCTTATTTCTTACTAAATTACAACTCGAATGCTGCAAATCCCATAAAAGAGAATGAATAAACAATGTGCTGCATGCTGGATTTTGGTCCCCTTTGCTTCAAAAGAACATTTCATGTCTTGAAAGCACTATTCCTGCTTTAAATTCTTGAGGTTACACAAATCTTACTCATCGCCCTGGCCCTGCAAAACAGGAATATATAATAATACAAAGAAGCTACTAGGGAGGCACTCTTGATCATATTATTTTAAAAAGATTTAAATATACGTTTAGTCTCCACAAATATGTATTTGATCCAATTTATTCTCGGTGAAAATAAAATTTCGTGTTTCGTTTTTGCAAATATATGTTGTATCAACGATCTTTGATTCCTTTGATTCATTCTGGTTTTGAGCATGCCTAATGCTCTATTCAATATATCATTGTTTATCAGGAAAAAAATCGTCGAACCCTAGCTAGTTTACCTCGTCGCGCTTTGCCTCACCTTACTTTTCACAAACGCACTTAAGGTTCTTTTTCACCTTCATTTCCGTTTGTTTTTGTTACGAGTATTTTTATAGATTTAGATGCATACTTTATGTAATCTTTCTTTACTTTGTGTGAAATAAACAGGCATGACACTCATGTAGTCTACCACCACCGTTTAAATCTATAAAAATAATTTAGGTGTAAATTGTATCCTTTGATAAATGTTAGGCAAGAGATTATTAAACGACATGTCCGAAATTGTGTTGAATGCTTGGTCTTGGAAAACGGGGGTTGCACAGATCACAGAGGTGGAAACCGAATTAAAAATGTGATACTAAGAAGGAACTTAGAAACCCAACTACTATGGGGTTTGTAAATCTTACCTGTATACCACCATTAAATCTCATAATTCAAGAAAGTTTTTTCAAATTTCTACTAGTGTACTCATGCATTAAGAAAGGGATATAACGACATTGTCTTTCTTGGAAAATGAAGGACGGTAGATCGAGTTCAGTCCCAAACTACTTCCTCCGTTTTCATATATAAGCAAATTGCGGCTAGACACGGGTTTTAAGAAAAGTTAGAAAATGTAATAGTGTTCCTAAATTGCCCCTATTTATTCTTGCATTGATAAAAACAAAAGTAGTGTAATAAAAAGTTTTTTGCATTGGTAAATGTGAAAGTAGTGTAATCAATAGGGGTAAAGTTGAGATGTTAAGTGAAAAAAACTTTGACTTGCTTATATTTAGTAACAAGAAAAAGTGGGTATATTTGCTTATAAATGAAAACGGAGGGAGTAGTTACTAACTCGGTGCTACTCATTACTTTTCTTCTAGAACTCGGCAAAACACATCTATGGAGATTACACATTACAGAATCTAATAATTCTTCATCATGGAGCCTGAAATTATTACTATGATCAGAGTAAAATCTTAACCAATGCTTCCTCCATGGGGTCACCCAATGATACATATTATGGTAATAAGTAAAAGCATCAGCAATATTTACACCCAGGCCCAATGATCAACCAGACCACATTCAGAAAATCTAGCCCAATCAACCAACGGTTCAGATACATCTGCAAGATTTAACGACCCAAGATCGTCATAACAGACATCACACAATCTCTATAAATACCACATTCAATGCTCATAAAAGGGGTAACTAAAAACACACTAAACATTGATTCACTCAAATACTGACTTGAGCGTCGGAGTATTCTTGCAGGTACAACACTGTCATCTCAAGATCGAACATCGCCATCTCAAGATCGAACACCGCTGATCAATGACGACATCTACCAACTACTTCGGACTACTCATTAAGGTCGGAAGTATACGGTACAGAACATTGGCGACCACAGTGGGAGGATCTGTACTCAATTTCCTCTCTCATTACCTTGATCCACAAATGGCACCCAAACTCCGTTCAAAACCAGCCAGTCTTGTGGTCGGGCCCGGGGTAGGACTGGTTATACCCGAGTTCGAAACACAACAAACCCCCGAGGGCCATGTTCAAGACCTCACAGATTCCACTCAAGCTCGAGCACAATTCCCCAATCCGAACCTCGCCCGTTCCCGTACGAACTCATACAGTAATAGTTTACCACCTCCCCCTCCATCGCTTCCAGCTATGACCGATGCTGTTCAACAGCTCGTCCAGTTGCTAGCTCGACAGGAGGCCGTAAACCAACAAAGAAACTGCCGCTTCACCGACCTTGAGGACGAGGTAGCAAATCTCTGGGCGGGAGACGTTCCGGACCAGGAATCACCCGGACCGGGCTCCCCTGAAAAGAGAAACCAGTTTCGAAGGAGACATCGATCTCCACCCAGGAGAAGACACTATCATCGTTCCCCTCCTCGCCGTCATCGAGGGAATGGTTCCCGTTCTCCTCCGGCTCGACAATATGACGATCTTGATGACTATCATCGTTCTCCTCCTCGCCGTCATCGAGGGAATGGTTCCCGTTCTCCTCCGGCTTGACAATATGACGATCTTGATGACTATCATCGTTCTCCTCCTCGCCGACAACGAGGGAATGGTTCCCGTTCTCTTCCGGCTCGACAATTCGATGGTCTTAAAGAACTAGATAACTCCCCCCAACCTCGCTTATTTTTAGCCTCTTCATCTCCAGGACGACGTTTCAGAAGTCGAGGGGATAACCCTGAAAAGGCACAACCTCGACACCACGTTTATCCCGATCCCCATCACCAGCGTCAGCCACGACCTCAAGCGCTGTTAACCGAGCGAAAGGGCCCATTCACCACGACTATTGATAGCTACCGAGTTCCGAGGTACCTCGAAAAACCGCCTGGAGGTATGAAAATGTATGATGGAATCCAAACAGGCACCTCGATCAATTCGACACCACTATGCAATACCGGAACGTCCCCATGGAGATGAAATGTCGAATATTCCCATTAACTCTTGACAAAGTAGCATCGGAATGGTTTCGGACTTTGAAGACAAACTCCATATCCTCTTGGGACCAATTGGCAAAACTCTTTTCAGTTCACTTTGCCCATTCCAAAAGTAAACCCAAGAACAAAGCGATGTTAATGTCCGTGGTCCAAAAGGAGGACGAGCCTCTCAGAGAATACATAGAGAGATTCAATAACGAGGCTTTTCAAGTTCGAGAACTAGACGACACTTTCCGCATTTTCTTCATGGCGCATGGCCTACTCCCCGGAAGCCCTTTCAAAAAACATGTCAACACTTGGGAGCCTAATACTTTGCAAGATTTCCTCCAATTATCCCAATGTTTCATCAATGAAGAGGAAAGCGCCAAGCTCGGAAATCCGTCAACACAGGACGGACCATCAAAACCCCGCTACGGAAGAGATAACCAAGGAAACGAAAACCGAGGTAACAGGGATCCCCGATCTCAGAACCGTCACCAAGTATACACTGAACTAAACGTCTCCAACGCCCAATTATATGGGGAATGTTGGAATGTCGAGTTCAGAGACGTTAAGACCCCCAAACCTCTACCTCCCCGATCTGGACAACGATCCAGCAAATACTGCAGGTATCATAGAAGTAATGGTCATGACACGAACCACTGCAATGCTTTGAAAGACGACATTGAAAACTTGATCAAGCGAGGAAAATTGTCTGGTTATGTGAAAAAACTAGGGACAAATACCGGCGAAGTTAAAGACGAAAGGAACGACGACTCAAGAAGAATGGGTAAGCCAAAGACCGATTCCGACGATGAAAATTATGATACTCGAACATCGAAGGGCCACTTAGTGATGATGATGATCGCAGGAGGTTTCGAGCATGGGGAGTCCGGGAAAACAATGAAGCGAAAGTGGAAAGAATTGTTAAGTGTGGCCTTAACCTCAGCCACACCAACCACGACAACCCGACCTCCATTATCTTTTGGTGATGAAGATCTTATGGATGGGAAACCCAACAAGCATGTACCCCTCATAATCTCGGCAGTCATCGCCAATAAAGAAGTGAGAAGAATCTTGGTGGACCAAGGGAGCTCATCAGACATCATCTTTGTCGACCTCCTTGACAGAATGGGGATCGACAGAGAAGATCTCACTCCATACAGAGAAACGGCCCTATCCGGATTTAACGGGTTCTGGACAAAACCACTAGGTCATTTGGAATTGATGGTTTCCTATGGAGCAGAGCCAATGGTGAGAACCATCAAAACCAAGTTCCTTATCCTACCTTGCGAATCCATCTACAACGTTATCATTGGAAGACCGACTTTAGGCAGGCTCGGAGCAATAACGTCCACCACGCACTTAAAAATGAAATTTCACTCTCTCTGCAATAAAGTTATCACTTTAAACTTCGATCTGGAGTCTACTTCCAGATGCTTCTTCTTATGGACCAAGACCGAGCAAAAAGCTTTGGAGCAGGAAGTGGTTCCCCTTTCCGAAAACACTACTCCCAAGAGTAAAGCTCGACCTATCGAGGTTAACGCAAGATACGATCCTGAGAGTACGGATGATGAAGATGATGACGGGCTGGCCAAAGACGATCTCTTAAAGGCAAACTTCATTTTTGAAGTCAAATACACAACCTGGTTATCAAATCCGGTGCTGGTTAAAAAGAACAACGGAAAATGGCGCATGTGCGTCGACTACACCGATCTTAATAAAGCCTGCCCAAAAGACGCTTTCCCTGTCCCCAGCATAGACCGACTCGTAGACAACGCTTCAGGTTTTCGTTTGTTATCATCCATGGATGCATACTCCGGGTATAACCAGATTGCCATGTTCCCTCCTGACCAAGAAAAACTGCGTTCATGACCGACCAAGGTAACTTTGCCTACCGCATCATGCCTTTCGGTTTGAAAAACGCCGAAGCCACGTACCAAAGGATGATGAACAAAGTTTTCCGAAATCAAATTGGCAAAAGTGTTGAAGTTTACCTCGATGACATGATCGCCAAAAGCGAAGCCGATGACAAGCACGTCAACGACCTTAGAGAGATCTTCTCCGAAGTCCGGCAAAATAATATGAGACTGAATCCAGAAAAAATGCACCTTTGGAGTCCGAATTGGGAAATTTTTAGGCTTCTACTTAACAGAAAGGGGAATCGAAGCAAATCCCGACAAATGTCGATCCGTAACAGAAATGCGAACTCTGACAACCAAAAAGGAAGTCCAAAAACTTAACGGCATGATCGCCGCCTTATCTCGTTTCATATCAAATGTGGCGTTCAAGTCCCTTCCCCTGTTCAAACTACTTAAAAAAGAGGAAGAGGATTTCAACTGGACCACCGAGCAAGATGAGGCCTTAAACCAGCTCAAAAGGGTCCTCTCCGAACCTCCGATCTTAACTAGACCAAGCAAAGGTGAAACTTTATACTTATATCTAGCTATCTCGGAGGAAGCCTTAGGGGCCGTTCTTGTGCGGGAGTTAAAAACCGGACAGAGCCCAGTTTACTTTGCAAGCAAAGCTCTACAGGACCAGAGAGTCACTATCAGAAGGTCGAAAAAATTGCTCTAACTCTCATCATCGTAGCTCGACGTTTTCGACCGTACTTCGTCGTTCAGCAGGTGGTCGTGCGGACTAATTACCCCATCCGGCAAATCCTGCACAGGCCCGATCTCGCGGGTAGAATGATCAAGTGGGCGGTAGAACTATCAGAGTTCAGGATCAAGCACGAAGCCTGAACTACTATGAAAGCGCAAGTTCTGGCGGATTTCGTGGTAGAAATAACACCAGCAAACGTCAAAAACGATACCTGGATCCTTCATATAGATGGATCCTCCAACCAGAAGGGAAGTGGTGTTGGCATCATGTTAGAAAGCCCGAACGGCATCATCATCATCGAAGTTTCTCTGACTTTCAGTTTTTCAACCTCGAACAACCAAGCAGAATACGAGGCTTGCATCGCTGGTCTACGCTTGGCAGTCGACCTCCGAGTCCCCCGGGTAAAACTGTACACCGATTATCTGTTGGCAGTCTCCCAAATCGACAACCAATACGAGACTAAAGAGCCGATCTTACAGAAATACCTACTTCGAGTACGGGCATTACTAGCTCAAATTGAAACATCAAAAGTAAAACACGTGCTGAGGGCAGAGAACCAAAGAGCTGATATCCTTGCCAAGATCGCAAGCACGAAAGCTCCTGGAAATCATAGAATGTTTATCCAGGAAATCCTCCACAAACCCAGTGTATCCCCCGACCCTGAATTTGCCTCGACCATTTGCATAATTAAAGAAGCTCACAGTTGGATCGTCCCGATCTTAGAATACATCATTGCAGGAGTGGAACCCCCAAACGCAAACAACGCTAAACTCGTCAGGAGGAAGGCTTCTGCCTTTTCAGTCATTGATGGAGCGTTGTACAAAAGAAGCCTCTCCTCCCTGTTGTTGAAATGCATCGAGGGAGAAGAAGCAGCTTATGTCCTAGCAGAAATTCATGAGGGAATCTGCGGTCAACACCTCGGAGCCTGTTCTCTAGCTCGAAAGGCTCTTCGCGCCAGATATTACTGGCCAACCATGGCGGTTGATGCTAGTGCTTATGTAAAAAAATGCAATAAATGTCAAATTCACGCCAACATCCACATTGCTCCTCCAACCGATCTTACAACCCTGCCCTCCACTTGGCCATTTGCATGGTGGGGGATAGACCTCCTAGGGCCATTCTCGGCAGCTCCAGGGCAGATCAAATACTTAATCGTCGCAGTCGATTACTTCAGTAAATGGATAGAAGAAGAACCCCTGGCTACTATCACTGCAAGAAACTGCATAAATTTTTTTTAGGAAAAACATCATGAGCAAGTTCGCTATCCCCGAGGTAGTAATAACGGACAATGAAACTCAATGTACCGACAAGGGTTTCAGAAAGCTGATGTCCGACCTAAAAATCAAGCACCGCTTCACATCAGTTGAACACCCTCAAACCAACGGACAAGTAGAAGCGGCGAACAAAATAATACTAAACGGCCTAAAGCGACGTCTAGACGACGCAAAAGGAAACTGGGTGGAAGAGCTACCTTATGTCCTCTGGGGATATAGGACCACCCAAAAAAGCTCCACAGGAGAGGCACCGTTCCGGCTCTCTTACGGCAGCGAGGCGGTCATTCCCGTCGAGATTGGCGAACTCAGCTGGAGAACGGCAAACCCCAAAACTCAAAACGAAAATAACCAAGCCTTGAGAGAGGAGCTCGACCTCATCGATGAAATTCTGGGTCGAGCCTCACTCCGAGAAGCAATTGTCAAACAAGGGGTAACCATCAGGTACAATGCCAAAGTCGTTCCCAGAGATTTCGAGCTAGGCGATCTGGTTCTTTGAAGGGCTGATGTTGGTCTTAAAAATGCTTCCCAAGGAAAGCTCGCACCAAATTGGGAAGGACCCTACCGTATTATATCTAAAACCGGTAAATAAGCTTTCAACCTAGAGACCCTCCAAGGGAAAAAGATTCAAAGAACTTGGAATACAACGAAACTGAAGAGTTATTACATTTAATAAAAATTGCATCAATCTCTCCAAAAAGGACACCACTTAGAACTGCTCATATCATTGTAAATCGAGTTCCTCATTTAAATGATAAATCAATAAACTGTCCGACGTTCCACACTTTTCTGTTTTCGTCAAATCAATAACGCAAGGATCAAATTTACAGCTTCGGAAAAGACTCAGACCTCGATCCCCTCAGGTCCGATCTTGGGGTCTCCCTAAGCGACCAACCATGGTCGCAACCCTTTGTTACTAGTTAAATCCGAGCCGAGTCTTGGTAAACTGTTTCAAAGGGACCAGGTCTTCTAGGATCGAAATATCCTCAGAACGACCATTGGCCACAGCTGCCAATATCCCTTTAGGGCGAGTTAAGTCTGAGCCGAGTCCTGGTAAACTGCTCTATAGGCCAAACGTTTATAAACCACCTCGGGCCCCCCAGGTGCGAAACGATCTCTAAATGGCCATATATAGCTGCCAATACCCCTATAGGGCGAGTTAAGTCTGGGCCGAGTCCTGGTAAACCGCTCTATAGGCCAACGTTTATAAACCACCTCGGGCCCCCAGGTACGAAACGATCTCTAAAAAACGACGTATATGACTTGCAGAATTAAAAAAGCATTCATAAAGCTCGAAATGAGATCCAAAGTCAAGATCGATTAAAAATATTTTCGATTACAAAGCACCACGGATGGGCCGAACCCTCAAAATTCCAAATTACATAAAGAAATTCTAAGCCTATACAAAACTCGATCGGAAAAGCATACACCCAGAACTTCTGCAAAAAATGTTGGAAACCATTAAACGTCTGAAGTCGGAAAGACGACGATCTTCTCATCCGTCACTGGATCGACCTTGACAATACGCCTCTCCTCGACCTCGTGATCGGCATCAATAACCGTCGGGTCTAGCGGAAGAGAGGGATGAAGTAAAAGAACCTGCAGAAGGGCACCTTGAAAACCTTCTTTGTACATCTCAAGTGCCGCCTCAGTAGCCTCCTTTGCGTCCCTCTTACTTTGTTGGAGGGCGGCCTGAAGATCGGCAATACGAGCTTCTCGGTCGGTACTAGATTCCGCCCTCACCTCCGAGCTTTTCTTCAAACTATCCTCCAGCTCGATGATTCTTTCTTCCAAGACCCCTGCCTTTCTCTTTGCCTCGGCCTCAGACTCCTCTAGGACCTTGAGCTGATCTTCGAGCTGCTTCACACGAGCTTCGGCAGTCTCTGCACGATTCAGGGCAGTTACCTTCAACACTGTAAGGATCTTTGCGCCTTCCTTCAAAGCCCAAGCTCGGACTTGGCTTGAACCAGCTCATTGATCCTCGCAGACAATTCCTCCAAAAGTTTAAAACGTTTTGTCTTCTCGGTCTCCAGCAAGTCTACAGACGTATCAAGAAAGATATCAAAACAAAGAGGAAAATCATAAACAAGTCAACAAAACCGGCAAAATCAACAAAAAACCTACCTTCAGCTCGCTTCTCGTACTTCGTTTTTGCGATTTTATGAACCTCGGCAAGATTCAGGAAGATCTGGGCCGACGCTGCAATGGGATCCTCCCGCCACTGCTCGAAGTTTTGTTCTAAAAAATTCTCGTCCAGGGGAACAGCCTTTTATTTATGCTTAGACCTCTTCCCAGTCTTTGCTTTTTTGGCCGATCCAGATTCATCATTGACCCCAGCTGGCCCCCTTTTTACAGAGGTCCCAACATCGATCCTTTTCCCCTTCTCAGCCTCGGCGCGTGCCAGATCTTTCTAAGTAACGGTTGTAACCGATTCGGCAACGATGGCGACCTCTTCAGCCTCAACAGCAGGTCTAGGTTGAGAAGATATTTGCAACGGTACTCCTGCTTGCTCAACACCAGCCGATTGCATCGCCAGCTTCTTCAAAAATGCGAGCTTCTTAGGCGCCATCGTGTCTAAAAAAACAAGAAAAAGAAGAGTTATGTAACTTACAGAAAATTCAAATACACAAATATCCACTACAGAAAGACGACCTACCTAAAACCCTTTGCACCCGCGCCCGCTTCCCAGCCTGGACTAAACGATTCGTAGGGATACCCCGGTATTTATGCTTTGAGAACGGAACCCTTTGGGAAATAAAAATCAGAATCGCCTTCGTGAGACGATCTTCAGCGCTCAACCGATCCTCATCGACGGAGTAGGAATGCGAAGAACGATTAAAATGACCATGACTCCAACCAATAGGGAACTTGGTGGACACCAAGGTCCGACCATCAGCTTCGAACTTCCCTACACAGTCAATGGCCTTATCATTAACCGGTTCGACCCAATAAAAGAGCTGCTTCCAACTTCCCCTCAGTGAGTCCGCATACGCTTTGAAGATCTTCGCTCCTCGCCTCGAGCGAAAACTGACATGCTCGCGACCGGACTTGTCCTCCCCACTATTCTGATTAAGCTCGAACAAATAGAAGAAAAGTAGGGACGACGTCGGTCTCTCCAGGTGAAAACACATCAACTCAAAAGGCTCGGAGGAAAGCCCACGCATTTGGATGTAGCTGGGAGGGTGCTACGTCCAGCTCCGCCAGAACTGTCTGTTCAAGAGAAGTAAAAGGAGGCCGGATGTTCATATCATTTATCGTCACGTGGTACATAGTAAATTTAAGATCTCCTGCCCAGGAAGCCACGTGCTCTCCATCCTTCATACCTTAGACCCTCCAAATATTCCTCTTAGAACGCCCAGCAATTTTTTGACCTACCGACTCTAGGTTATGGCCCGAACGATACAACGATTCGATCTCCAAAACCTTGGCGGAAACCCAATCATAAGGGCGAACCTCTCGCACCGGCACGTCATGAGCCCCAGGACCGGTACTAGAATAACCATCGACTGAAACATCAGAAGCACGACTCATACTTGGCCGGTCCGTGCCATCGGCATCGTCCTGATCAGAATCGTCTTCAAGCACTGAGCTCGCCCCAAAGTCAGCATCAGAACTCTCCGATTCAATAGTATCCGAGCTCCCCCTGTCATTCCCCCGATCGAACCTCCTCATCAGAATCTGAAGAGAGAGTCACCACATCGATCCTCCGGTCTTCCTCCATAGCTCCCACAACATCTGAAACAGACTCAATAACATCGTTTACCGGAGAAAAACTTTCAACATCGATATTTTCCTCCGCTTGCTCGCTGGTAGGAGCAGAGGGCGGATGATCTTACTCGTCTGGAATACCAACCATTGACTGATTCTCTCGACTTTCAGGGACGTCACCACCGGAGGGCATGATCTTTACAAACTCGTTTCGATATTCGGTTATGTCCCTACGGATTTGTTTGGTCCTCGCCAGATCTAAAAAGCTGCAGAAATGGGGGACAAAGTGTCAGGACAAAAAATCGCAAATGGGTCCGCGAACAAGCCGGAACCCGACCCGACGACCCCCACTCTGAGCGAACAAATAAAAAACTAGGAGGGGTCCAAAACGCAAATGCAAAAGGATAACATTAAAAACTAACCTCGAAATAAAGCAGATGAGTAGATCGGATCTGAAAGAACTCTTTTTGTCGACCTAAAGACAAGCTACTATCACCCTGACCGCTTTGCTCGAAGAAAAGATCGACACCTCAAGACCAGAAGTTAGAGCAGAAGGAGTTAATCAAAGACCGGTAGTCAGAGCAGAAGAAGTGCAGCAACAAAACAAGGGCAAGTGACCCCCTATTTATAGTGGGCCAAATATCATGGATTGGGCCTGGAAGTCGAATCAATGCGTCCAATCAAAACCCAAAGGCCATGCACTAAAAACAAAACGTCACCATCATTAGCCGCCATCGTAATGCACGCCGTGTCAGAAACATTTAATGACTGACACTAAATCCAAGGTACTGATCCCACTGCTCAAAAGAAAGCTCGGTAAAGAAAGCTCGGTACATCTCGAGATCGATTAAGTAAATCAAGCTCGACAAAACCCATGACCAACATAAGCCACCCCTTTTTGAGTCCCTCAAAAAAGAAAACTTGGTGCGTCCTATGATCGACAAAAGTGACATCAGCTTATCAAGCCAAGATCGCCCCTCAGGCGACCAGGCTTGGGGGCCACTGTTATGGTAATAAGCAAAAGGCCTCAGCAATATTTACACCCCCTGTAAGGCCCAATGATCAACCAGCCCACATCCAGAAAATCTAACCCAATCAACCAACGGTTCAGATACCCCTGTAAGATCTAACGACCCAAGATCGTCATAACAGACATCACACAATCTCTATAAATACCACATTCAATGCTCATAAAAGGGGTAACTAAAAACACACTAAACATTGATTCACTCAAATACTAACTTGAGCGTCGGAGTATTCTTGCAGGCACAACACTGTCATCTCAAGATCGAACATCGTCATCTCAAGATCGAACACCGCTGATCAAGGACGACATCTACCAACTACTTCGGACTACTCATTAAGGTCGGAAGTACGGTACAGAACAATACACATCACAAATTTGTGGGTCTTGTTGTCTGTCACCGTTAGACTGGTTTACAACTTCGGTTTCCAAATTCCAATGTTTCTTCATCTCTAGACTTCTGGGCATGAAGTCCAAAAAATTGTCTTTCGTACTATTTATAAGAAAATTTTGATATTTTAATTTCATTAAATACTCTAACAAGTTCTTATTGTAAGAAAAATTTGCAATTTAAGATTTATTGGATAACTGATATATATATGACTATATTATAGACCAGATGCATCAGTTATTCAATAAACGTAAAATTACAACAACAAAAATTATAATAAGGACCACAGTAGTAACAGATGTATGTAGTTTAAAATGCAATTTTTTCTTATAAATAAGTAGGGAAGAATATTAATTAATATAATTGAAATCTAACTTTTTTCCAAAACTACATTTTATGTAAAAGTTAAATTTATTCTCCTAATTAACTACATCACATTTAAGTTGTTTTTATTTATAGAGTTAATTAAGCCAAGAGATTGCAATTAATTCACATGTTCATTTGTGACAGTCTGTCAGGGTGATATTTTTATTTTGTGAGGAATGGCAGGGGATGATTATCCATTAATTTTCTTCACATGTTATACATGATTAATTGGTCACTAAATAACGATGTATCTTGTTGGCAAAAATTATTGAAATAAAAGAGAAGGATTAAAGACTAAGAAGTGAAAATTAAGAGTAAACTTTGATTGGTCAAATAAAAACTAAATTGTGACTCCAAATGAAATTTTACCTATGATATATAGATAGAAAGTAGTAGAGACAAGCAATAAATAATAAGAAAACCAATGGTTACACTGCCAAAAAAAAATCAAAGGGCCAAAAATGCATTACAAAAATTCCAAATCTCTTAAAAAAAATCAAAAGAAAATATACACAACATACACAAGTCAAGCACCTATCTAGTGAATTGTTAGCCATCTTCTAATTTTTACTCCTAGAATAACTTGCATTACTACTAGCCACATTGCAATTGGCAAAAGACACTTGGCCAAGAACCAAACCAAACCTCACATGCTACTGCTAGAGTCAGTATATCTTCTGATGAGGAGGAAAAATATAAAACACATGAGATAAATGTCCGCGGACAAAAGAAAGGGCACCACCGTAAATTTACTCATCACACATCTCTCTCTCTCTCCTATACATATTTTTTAAATAATTTTAAGGAAAAACCATAATAACTGAGGGGTAATTTGGTCCCTAAACTCAAGCCACATATACACTCTACACAAACTTGGTGCAAACCTTGATTGAATTCACAAAATCCTATGAAGACTCTAGATCAGGATTATTATTATTATTATTATTATTATCATCGTTATTATCCACTGTTGACAGATTTTGGAAAGTGATTGGTGCACCATACTGAGGATAAAGTAGCATCAGGACCGTTGGTGCGTGTTGATAACTAGGGGCCAATCTGAAACTAAAACGCTGCAGTATAATTGCAAGGGCCAGTTTCGTTTGCAGTACTGCGAGATTTTGTCCTATGCATGTGCGCGCACCGAGACCAAACGGTATGAATGCTACGGGATGCTTCGCTGCACGGGCTACCCCTTCAGAGAAACGGCCAGGATTGAATTCATTCGCATCATTGCCCCATACTGCTAGATCATGATGAACGGCTAGGATTGGAATTAAAAGCTCTGTTCCACGAGGTATTTTGTAGTTCCCTAACTCCACATCTGTTTTTGACCGTCTGATTGTTGCGATTGTTGGCGGGTATAGTCTTAGAGATTCGTTCACAATCATGCTCAGCTGCACATTATCATAGCTCCAAAGATTAGATACTACTAAATTATTATTATAAATTCTTAGTGGAGTAGACAAAAAAAAATCTTTAGATTTGATGGTTTGCTTTTCTAAATGAAAAAAGTAAGAAATCTCTATAGAAAAAAAATAATTTTTTTTTACACATACTAACGACTAAATGCCGCATTTGCAAATATTATTATCAAAAGTGAAAAATCTAATTAAAAATTATATGTAATAACTAATAATTATTATTTTTAACAAAAAAAAAATTTCTTAATTAGTATTTTACTAATTAAAAAAATATTTTTTTTGCTTTTTCCTAAATGAACTAATATTCTCACTTTTTGAAATTTGATATGACAAAATCTTATGTTTTTTTTTTATGATGGATAGAAGAAATAGTAAAAAGACAGAATTGCCACTTGGGGAGGTGTAAATGAGCAGTGTATGGCTAGATGTTCCCTTCAGAAGGGGTAAGAGGAAGCAAAAGGTGGCAGCTTGGTGTTTATGTGTGAGGAGAGAAAGAGAAAGAGAAAGTGAAAGAGAAGGGGAAGGGGGTAAGAGACAAAACATGATTTTAGTTTGGGGTCCAAATATTAATCTGATGTAGCATAAAAGGGATGATGGGTGGGGGAGGGGGCTGTTTTGCTTACCGTCTTGAGCTTTACAACATGATCTTTGGTAGGGATGTCACGTGCTCCACACATCTTAAGGACCTCATCACGTGCTTGTACCTGCCAATGTGGGTGCATAGCTAGGAGAATGGTCGTCCACGTCAGCAAGTTGGATGTGGTCTGTTTGCCTGCAAAGAAAAAGCTCTTGCACTCTTCCACGATATCATCCACTGTCACATTGGTGCTATTGCTATTGTTGTTGGATGCCTGAATCATTAGTCCTAGCAAATCTTTTGGCCCTTTTTCAATTCTCGAATTCTCTTTCCTTCTTTCTATTAGCTTCACCAACGATTTCTTAATTTCCTTGTCCAGTTTCCAAGACTTTATATTCCTCCTTGTAGGAAAGAATCTAGATATGGAAGAATATATAATTAAGTTAATATACGTACCATAGCACAACATCATGCGAGAGCGAGCGAGAATGAGAGATTAATTAAACATAATTAAAGATAATTAAATATTAATTAATTACCTGTAACCGGGAATGAATACTTTTTGGAAGGCATCGGCAGCTAAGAGCATTTGTTGGGCTTGAAGACGGAAAATGGCTTTGCCATCTTCGTAGCTGCTTCCAAAAGCTGTCCTCGTAATAACATCCTCTGTTAGTGTTTGAAACCACTCCGAAACTTCGATTTCCACCTCATCACTCTTCTCAACAAGAAGCATTCTTGCCGACCATTTTTCCAACATCTCAACCACGCTTGTTGCCATCACCGGTATGAGCAACTAAATTAGACAAGATAGATATATAGATATATCATATTTATTATACCGTTGAATTTTTTTATTAAATTAAAATGAATAAATAAAATAGAGGGAGTTAATTACTCTGAGATTTTCCATGTGAAAAGTAGGAGAGATTATTTTTCGGTGGTGAGCCCATTTTTCACCTTTAAGGCTAAGGAGCCCATCGCCTTCTAACTGCTTCACAAGTGGGGGAGCTTCATTTTTCTCATAAAATTCTGACTTGGATGTGAAGATTTCCCGTATGAGGTCTGGATCAGACACTGTGACTCGAACCGTGGGTCCAAACCAAACTAGGAATGTTGCACCTTTAACACATAATAATAATAATAAACAGTAATTAATTATAATTAATTTATAAAGAGGGGGGTGAATTTAATGAGGTTGTTTGTTGTATGTTTAGTTACACAAAGTGGGAAGTAGGAAAATCCCTCAAGTAGTAAGTGGGAAGTTAGCAAAAAGAGAAAGGAGCAGGAAACATGACAGCCATTAAGTATCAGAGGAAGCAAAGCATGGATGATAGTGAATTGTAGACCCTACATTAATACAGAGATGGAAAACAGCAGGAGGTGGGAAGAAGAAGACAAGTCAATTTTAAAACGGTTACCAAACATATACAACTACATTGTCAAAATTCAATTCCTTCCATCATCCATCCATCATCCCATACAAAAAACAAAACAAAACAAAACAAATGAGGACATAGAAAAGAGAGCAAAAGTAGCAGATGACAACTCCCAATGCTTTGCTTGCCAACAAACTGCACTTACATTTCAGAAAATAAAAAATAAAATTATGACACTAGCTATAAGCTGGATATTCATTTTTATTTTTTTTAATTAATTTAAGAATATGGACAACATTTGTATTACTGACAACCTTACAGAGTAGTCAGTCAGTAACAAACAAAACAAATGTCTGATTACACATCAAAATGATAGCCTTGTTGGATTTTATTTATAGACTGGAAAAGTTGAGTTGAGAGATCAAAGAGGACACTGAGAAGAGTTTTATAAAAGTAAATACAAAAATAAATAGAGAGAGAGAGAGAGAGAGAGAGAGAGAGAGAGGGAAACCAGGTGGAGCTAAAGTCCAAACATGGAACTTCAACATCATGCATCAAAGAAAAAGAAAGCCTGAAAAAGTTTGAAAAAGAAGCACCCTAACTCAGGAACAAGAGTCCTTGAAGTTGAAGGCTTGAAAAGTATCAAATTAATTCTGAAGGAAGTAACACAAAACTGGCAAAAGAAACATCATAATCATCATCAGTCACCATGATCATCATGACACTGGATAACTCCAACTTTAATGATGATGATGCAAGGACAGTACTGGATAACGCCAGTGTTCTTTATTTCCAACAAGTGATGAAAATAGAATTATGAGAAAGCCTTTTCTAAAATAGAATGCATTAGTTCATTTTTCAAAGGGAGGAAGCAAAATAAGTAAGCCATATATATATATATAAATAAAAAATAATATGAAGGTGGAAGAAATGTATGTGTAAATTTTGAAGCAAGGAAAAAAGGAGAAGAATTAATAGTAATAGTAATAGTACTAGTACCGTAAATTTTCTTCCAGTGATGGTAGAAGGAAAGGACTCTGGGGAGAATGTTGTGAGAGAGAGGCATGGGTTGAGAAGAAGCTTTGAGCATCATCTCAACAAGTTCTTTAACGTTTCCAATGAAGAAACGATAAGGGGGACCTCTAATTCCTTGCTTAGAGAAATGGGCTTCAATTTTTCTAGGTCTCCACCAAAGTACTATTGTGAGCTTGAGAACAAACAAGAGAAGAATGAAAGAAAAAGAAAGAAGCTTAAGCCAAGACCAACACAAGAGTTCCTCCTCCATGGGTTTGAGTTGAGTTTTAACTTTAAACTCTTCAACTATTGTTGTTGATGTTGTTGTGTGTTAAGACTTAAGAGAACACAACACAACACTGAAAATCTTGCTTTTTTCCTTAGTGTGGTGCAGAGCAGCAGGCTTTGGGCTTGGTTCTTATCTGCTTTGGTTTATGTTGGTTGTTAGTGGCGTGGGGTTTTAATACTACAAAGCATAAGGACATAGAGAAGAGAGAGAAGGGAAGTTGAGTCGAGGTGGCGTTGGCGACAGATGGAGAGAGAGGGAGAGAGAGAGATTAAGCAAGGCCAACGGCGTAGGGGCCGCCACTGGAATTCTAAGGGTCAACGAATTGGAACTATATTTCTTTTAAAATAAAATACTTTCAAGACGATGTTACCCTTGGCTTTTCCTTACATACCCTTTTATGATTTTATCTATAAAGTTTTCTTTTCTTCATATTTATTTATTAGAATATATAGCTTGTTATAACAAGAATTTCCTTTTTCAAAAAAAATAATAATTCTTTATTATATTAATACAAAAAGAATTTCTTTACCAAATGAGGAATTTTGGCATTTAGTTTTTTTTGCTTTCTTCTTCTAGGTTTTCGTTTCATTGCTTTGTCACACTACGAAAAAAGAAATATATCAATTTAATTCATTTAAAAAGTATATACTAATTAGAAAAATACTTCAGAAAATGAATTCTTTTAGTAAAAACTATTTTAAAATGAATGTAGTTAATAAAAAATTAGTTATAAACTAATAGATAAAAAAACTTAAACACTACAAAAAAATTGCCCATTAGCGACGGAAATTAGCGACAGACTAATGGTCTCTCGCAAAAATTGGGATTAGCGACGGAATTTGCGAGGGAATAGGGGCTGTCGTATTTTTGAGAATTAGCGACGGCATTTTAGACATTAGCGAGGGAATTTCCGTCGCTAATGGCAAAAGTAAAAATATTTGCGAGGGAATGTCAGTTTCGTCGCTAATTTTTTTACTTTTCAGATGATGAGACTCAGTTGCAGGGGTTGGTAAGTGCACAGGAATTAGCGAGGGACAGTTCCCTCGCTAATTCCCTCGCTAAATTTAACTTTTCAGATGATGGAACAGTTCCCTCGCTAATTCCCTCGCAATATTTTTTTCTTTTTTTCCTTAAATCCGTTTACACTCTTCTTTCTCACTCACTCACTCACTCACTCTTCACCCTTCCTCTTCACCCTTCCTCTTACCTTCCTCTTCCTCTACTCTCCACCACCACACAACCACCACCACCACCACCATCATCACCACCTCCTCTCATACTCTACTCTCTCTTCACTCTTCCAACACCACCACCACCACCACATACCTCCTACCACTGTCACACACTCTCTCTCTCTTACTCTTCACCACCACCACCACTCTCACTCCTCTCCCTCTCTCTCTCTCTCTCTCTCTCTCTCTCTCTCTCTCTCTCCCTTACTCTTCTCCTTCTCTCTCTACTCTTAACCACCCACCACCACGCCACCACCACCACCACACCACCACCACGCCATCACCACCACCACCACCACCACCACCACACATCACCACAAAATTAATAATATAATATAATATTCATTAATTAATAATAAATATATAAAAAACAAGCCATTCAGCACCGGACACGTGTCTTTTTTTTTGAAAAACTGCAGTCATTAGCGAGGGAATTAGCGAGGGAAGTATCCCTCGCTAATTCCTGCGCATTTACCAACCCCTGCAACTGAGTCCCATCACCTGAAAAGTTGCAGTCATTAGCGAGGGATTCAAATTCCCTCGCTAATCCCAGTTGCGAGGAGGGAATTAGCGACGGAACCAGTCCGTCGCTAATTCCCTCGCAAATGACCATTAGCGACGGATTTAGGTCAATTTGCGAGGGAAATTTCCCTCGCTAATGACCAGTTTTTTTGTAGTGAAATATACGCTTGGTCCTGTAAACATACATTTGTTCTTGTTTAGGATTCAAACCTACGATCTTTGGAATGCAAACACTCACAAATACCATTAAGCCACAAATTGACTTACCAATAAAAGCCGGTTAATATATATTTATATCTTTACATCACATTGATATTAAATTAATGAAGAATGACTATATTTTTTAAATGCCTATATTTTTTTTTTGACAATATTAAATGTCATATTTAAATAACATATAGGTATACATATTTGCTCTAATTTAAATATCTATTTTTTTGTATAATATTTACAATATGATAACACATATGATTGAATAATAATACATACCATTATTTGGACAAAGGGTTGACTTGGTATGTTGACTTGTGGCACACATGTCATCGCTGACATAATCTCTGTTTGTCAATTATCATAATATCGCTATGTCATCCTTCGCCTGCCTAAGCTCTGTCACCTCATATGCGGTCTGTGAAGGAGGAGGTCGACTGGTAGAATCTTCTTTGGTGTCGACATGAACGACCCCAATCTGAATAAATGAGAAAAGGGCCCCGACCATACATGCGACCCTTATTCTTCCCGCCTTCCACATTTTGCCAATTGTGGGTCGCTAAAGCATACTGCCCAAGGGTAAGTGGATCAGCTGATTCAGGGTTCCAGCTCCCCTAAGTCGCCTTAGTTATCATCTGGTCAATATCCTTCTGTTTTGCATAACCACACAACATAGCATAATTAGTGCTCCATTCTAAGAAAACAACAATGTATAATACAAATCAAGTTGTATATTTACCCGAGTCTTCCTCGAGCGCTCATCTACAAAATATTTGGTACCCTTCCTCACAAGTGTACGCCCTGTGCCGATCATGAATAGAGAGGCAGCGCTCGTACTTCTTAGCCTGTAAAAATGAAACAAACATGTTCAACGATTGCTAACTAATCGCCCTAACTAAACTAAAATAAACACACGAATTTTTAAACAATTTACCAATCTGGCAGCATGCTGAGCCTCGTAACCTTTTCCTCTTCCTTTGGCTTCCAAGTTACTCTCGTTTGTATTAAGTAAAATCAAAAAATGTATTAGTAATTATATTAAACACAAACCAATAAATTAAAGTTAACAATATAGGTAATGACATTATTGATACTTACCTTAAATAAATCAAAAAATCTTTTCTTATCGTTGGCACCCACTTTTGACCACTTCGGTCAGAATTGCAAATATTTTTACTTAATCACGTGGGTGACTGCCTTCGAAGCGGTCTTCGAAAGAAGTAACCTGCATAATAAAAGATATATTAAATAATCAAACACATATATAAGTTGTAGCATAATTAAGTTAAATTTTTAAAAAACAAAATCAAAGAATACTTACGCTGTACCACATTGATAGATGACTGGGTGACCATCCAACATGACAACATCCTCATCATCATCATCCTCATTGGTCGATGTCTCCGAGTCTATTGGCTTGTCGTGAATCAGCTACAGATGATCGTCCCGGGGCGCAACATGTAACCTGAGTGTAGGCATAAATAACCCAGGTGTGCCCATAGGCAATCTAAGTGTGGGCATAAAACGGGGACCGGTGGGAGAAAAAATAGGGCACCAGTTGGAAATAGGGTGGTGGGGCAACTAGAGTGGAATGTGAAGTCTCTCCAAGTCCTCTAGCAGTGGTGGTGTACTAGGGCATCCCCACAAAGCCATCTGCCATAGTAACTGTCACCTAACGGTGTCGCCTCCTTTTGCGAGGTGTGTCGACAACTATGTTCTTCCCTTTATCACCTCTCGATGGTCTGGGGTGGTGGGTGAGAAGAATCTCCTGGATGCATATCTATGAAAAACAAAATATGATATATATTAATAAATTTACAGACAACAAGAACAAAAATATGATAAGTTGCTAATAAGACTATCTAAAAATAAAAATACAGATGTCAACAACTAATCTAATGAATCTTCGTGTTCATCTTCTAAAGAATCTTCGTCTTCACCCTCCTCATCTGATTACAGTTCATCCACTTCTAATACTGATTCAACTTCTTCAACTTGGAGTCGGTCATCACATAAGGTTTCAATTGGTTCAACTTCAGTTACCACATTTACGCCCGACATTTCATCTACTTGATAAGGAACCTCATTCGCTGCATCAATGGCTGCGACCCCGTGGTTTTGTCTTAATTGCAACACATCATCCTCCCCGAGCTGATGGATATAGAACATAATACACATGTCTCACATTTTCCGGCATGATAAACGGATCATAAGCTTTATACCTTCTATCCATTCGAATGTCCATGGTATTACATTTTGGATTCAGTTTCGTTTCTCTAACCGATGAATCAAACAAATTACAATAAAATAAAACTATTCTTTTTTGATAGTGTAAAGGGGTGTATTCAAGTTCATATATGTGTTGGATCACACCGTAAAAGTCATCTTCACCTCCTTCTGTGAGCCCTTTTACATATACCTCAATATTAATTGTTTGTTTTCCCCCACTCCAGGATTGGGTGTCAGTTTTGTAACCGGTAACGAGGTACGTGTGCCACTCATTAACAGAACGAAAAGAACCATCGTCTAAGTTCCTCAAGTGTAGGATTAGGAGAGTTTGTTCCGCTTCATAAATCTAAGTAATCACATATGGAAAAAATAAGGCATGTCTCATATCTACAAATCATGCTTTCCATCGACTCAAATTGTTCAGTAGATGGAACACTAATACCAGAACTTCTTGAAGTCCCACGTCAAAATTTAGAAGTTGTTCCCCATGGTCCACCCAAATCCAATAATTAGGGCTAAACTCGAAATGATACAAGTGATACTTGACTTCGCCGTATTCAAAATTAATGCATTAATATTTTAATTGAAATATATTTTTTTTACTAAATAGTAAATAGTTATAAGTGATAAATGGATGATGATTAATTGAATTTTTTGAGTTATTTCTAATGAACTGTAAATAGGTTAATGGATTATTTTCCTAAGTGTTATCCCATCCTCCCTTTTCCATCCTCAGTCTCACAAAGAGGAGGCCCTCACTTTCAAATAATCGCATATGATTGGAGTTCTTTTAATAATTACTAAGCAACATATGCAAATTGTCAGGTAAAACAGGAATTTAGGTAATGTACATGTCGCCTCGTCCAAAACAAATTATAAAATTTTATTTTACATTGAAAATTTTCCTTTGGACCCCCATAAAACAGGGGAAGAGAAAGTGATAAATGGGGATATATATGGAACCGCAGAGCACTAGATTATCACCAGTCCTAATCCTAATACATATTTAAGTGAGTAAATAGTTACATTTTTTAAATGTAATCATGGTAATACGTTTACCTTTGTGCTCTATGATTTGTCTTATATCTAATCGAAATGACTTATCAAGAAAGACTAATTTCAAATTATACATGAGAGTGAGATTTCCCAGCTAATCATCACAGGAATGTATGCACGTGAATCATGAATATATGAAAAACAACCCGTTGACTCAACTCAATAAGAATCCTCTAAAAACATAATATATTTTTTGTACATAATAGTTGAGGTAAATAGCATATGCTCAATCAGTAAGTGCTACCACAATTGGTAAAGTCAACGTCGTTAAGTTAAATATTTTTTTTAATTACTCGAGTTCGAATCTCAAATCTTTATATACATTTTTTGTAATTACTAAAGTTTGAATCTAGAATCTCCATTTTACATATGTGAATTTTAGGGTAGTATTTGTCACTCCATCAGCACACATATCGTTCAAATAAGAATGCAATTAAATTCTTAATTAAACCAAAAAGGGAAAAGAAGATAAACTATGAGATATATAGAATGTGGAAGATACTAGCCAATGCCATTGTTCTTAAATTGTTTCTTGTTGTCAAAAAAATGATTTTATGAGAATATATATGAGAGGAAGAGAAAGAGATAGGAGGGGAGCACAAAGGAGGTTGTCGTTTTGTAATGTTGCTCTTAAATTTGTGCACATGGGAACAACACTGTCTAGCATAGGGTATTAGGTGGGGAAATATGCTCTAGTTGACCCAACAGTGGGACACCCACGCAAAGGTGCCATTCCCTAATCTTGTCCTAATACACCCAAAACATATTGGGTCATGTTCCCCTCATGGGTCCTACAAATTTATAACAGAACTCAACGGCTTATTATCACTTCCATCTCACAAATCAAATCATGTTTCTAAGCCAGTTTGCACAAAATAGGAAACCTAGCCCTTCACACTCACCTCTATGTGATTTTCCTTCATTTGTTAGTTGATTTGATTTCATCATCACAAACAAGAAAGTTTCTTTTACTAGTGCATTATGAAGAAATCAAAACGGTTAAAAATGGATTAATTAAGTCGGTTGTATAGGCGACTTATAAATCTTCAATAGTTGAATATAGTGATTTTTTAAATCAAATTTATAACCAATGTAAAAATATATTTTTTAAATTAGTTATTCAATAACCGCTTTGAAAAGTGTTACTCCCGTGTTCCTTATTTTTAGTACTTTTAGCTTTTGTTCCAAAACGATGATTCTTTTAAAAAGTTAATGTATATTTGATCAAATTATTCCAATGGCAATACTCAACAAGATATCTTGATTTGGAACAAAACTCCTTCTATGCTCTGCTCAACCAAAGAATCCTACAACATACAGTTCACAAAAGATCATGTCTAAGGAAATAATTTGTAGTCTTGTTGCAATTACAGTTATATATAAAGATTTACTTACAACTTTTGTATATTCTCTTGGATTCTAGCAGAATTTACTTCGATTTCTCTTCCTTTAGCATGGCTTAATTAAGCTTTTGATAATCAGAACTAGGCAATTTATGGATCATGGATTCATCACCTGATTTTGTTTTCTCTTTTATTTCTTCTCATTTATTACCCACCAAAAATTTCAATAAAAAAACTACATTTCCACGACTAAGTAAAAAACTATATGTTCAAGCTAGGATGTAAAAGAACTACTAACCTGAAACTTGGGGATCCTCTCTCTTTCTCAATAAACCTAGAGTATGTTCAAGGGGTTAAGCCTTCTAAGAAGAAAAAGGGATATGTTCTACCCAAGAGTGAAATGGAACTTTGTCATCAGATGAGGATCATAAACTCTGATGAGATTCAACCTGTTGTGAGGCCAGCTAGAAGTCCAAGGGAAAGATCCTTGCTAAGGGAGGCGAAGAGAAATACTCTTAAGAAGAATCTATGGAAGAACCTGAATGTTATGCTGAGGCACAATCCATATGCTAAAATTAACTGCTAAACGGCTCGACCAAGGAATAGCTCATCTGAGGGGTCACAAGCTGAGGGCTCAAGTGCAAATGATTTTGCACCCGAGGACACCGTAACTGATACATAAGACTTACTTTGGGAGAAAGTAACAAAGCATGTGAGGAAATACGTTGAGATTTGGAACAGTTGAGGAGAACATGGTCAAGACGCCTAAGAAATAGGAAGCGGGAGTTTTCCACCCAGCTTTTGTGCTAGTGGGTGTTACAGAGCGATTTTCTTAGATTCTAGGGAAAATAAGCACTATTGTACGTTGATGTTAGCCGATTCAACGGTCGTTAGCTGTAGGCTAGTGATTATGGCTAACAAAGATTTGTGTGTGTGTGTGTGTTTATATATATATATATATATATATATATATATATATATATATATATATATATATATATATATATATATATATATATAGCTTGTGAATTTGTAAAGACACGACAATCAATCAAACACATATTTTTCAAGCATTTTACTTTCTATTTACCTTTATGCATAGCCTCTAGATAATTTTAGAACTACATACTCGTCCCTCTCCCACATGACCTAACATTTTTTGAAGTAGTTTGGGAACCCATAACTGAGGAACTCAGTTCCTTCCTCAGTGGAATCATTTGAAGAAAGGAATCAAGAGTTCAAACTCTTAGCCGTTCCTCGACTGAATCTAAAGTTTGACAACAGATCCATGTCTTTGTTTAGAAAAAATAAGATAAAGGTCGAAAAGAATAATATAAATATTAATTAATATTAACAATCCCTATAAAAAATTAATATTAACAATAACCTATGATAGATATTAACCCTTTTTCCTCATTCGAGGGTTTTTCCCCTCATAATGCTTTAGTGAGTAGAGCGGTATTGTTCAACCTTAGGGTTGTTATTAAAATATACACAAATGTGCTTGAAGCACTTCCTTTCGACCCTTCCTCTAAATGTAGAGACGCACCAAGTATGTTGTGAGGTGTGAGTGCTATCATTCTTTAATTATAACTCTTGCAGTGAGGTCTAATTGGGGGCTTCCAAAGTTTCAAAAAGAAAATTTGTGAGGTGTGTTTTCAAGTTTAAGACCAAAAAACGTGTGATGTTTTAATCTTGATAGTTATAATGAAACTTCTTGTAATGTTCTATAAATGTAGCCAAGAGGTGTTGAATCACATGAATTCTTGTGTGTCTCAATCATCGATCCTTTTATATTTGCGTTGATGCCCAATAGTCTTAACTAAACTATCAAAACAAATCAATTAATGTTGATAATCATCTTTTCATCATCCTCCGTTAACTAATGTCTTTATGGCACTGATTAAGGAATCAACTACGCTATTCATCGCGACTATTTTGTTTACTAATTCTAACAAAGCCTACTTGTGTAAACGTGAATACAATAGTGCTTATGAGTTTGACGGATAAAAAGCCAATAGAAAAGTAAAGTCAATATTGACTTGTGAATTACAAACATTCGTAATACTTCAGGAGAAACATATATATTTGCAACATCAAAAATTTCCCTTAAGGAATGTTTGGATGAAATATTTTCCCGGAGTAATATAATTTTTGGAGGGAATTAAAATATTTTAGTTTAAAATTTTAAGCTAAAATATTTCATTTGTCCTAAAAAATTACATTATCCCCAAAAGAATATATAGTTCATCCAAACACACCATAAAGAATACAAAAGTAGAAGTAGGGTATTAAAAAAAATTAACTTTTACATTTTTTCAAAGACTAAATGCACCACTTTCAATACAATATTTCATTCCTTAACGTGTCGTTAGTTCTTTAGGGAAATTGTAAGCAATTGCTTTCTTTTCCTCTCTTTTTCAGCCTTTCCCGTTTCTTTCAAATTCCAATATGATAACCGTGTTTAGAATTTCAATTTGAAAGCTGCTATTGGGTACGTAAGAGCATCTACCTAATATATAAGGACAATGAGGAATATACAACCAAAATGATTGTTAATAGACCACTATAAAGCATGCATCTATCTTTTGATTAAAAAACAAAATGAAGAGTACGCTGAAAAGAAGTTTTGGAATTGTTTGTCAAAAAAAAAGTTTTGAAATTATTAGAAAAAACTAATAATTGAAATCAACAATAGCTTAAAATCGTGCGAGCCCCAACAGCACTTGGATGAGATGGTTTGAGTCTCTTTCAACGTAAATGAACTGTACCTCTCTGTCCCGTGAAATGGACCGGCTTGATATCTGGTCGCGCTGATGGTATGTAAGCCGGGAGCAGAGCTCGGCCCGAGTTGTACCTGCAATGACACTCTGACGCCCAAGTCAGTGAGGTAATTGTTAAGGTAGGAGTAATTAATGGGTGAATAGTGTACCTGTCAGTGGGGTTTGACCCCTATTTATAGCGTCTGGCAATGTTCTCTAGCCGTTGGATGGCGCGGCTTGTTCTCAGCCGTTGATCTCGATTTGTGTGAGCGTTGTCCCTGGATCGCTGGTGGATTGGGCCGGTTCGCGGCCCACTAACTGGATTGGGACCTCGGCCCAGTCCGGATTAGTAACCAAGGTCCTAGGTTCGAATCCAGTTTGCAATTTTAAATCTTTTGAAGGGGAGCTTTGCCGGCTATTGTGGTATTACCCGACTTAAATGATTAGTCTCTAAAATTGCGCGCAGACGATACTCGATTTATATCACAAAAAATCGCGTGAAAAGCTATAAACATATATGACAATAATTAGCGCCAATATATACACGAGTTATATATTTCTCTCATATATAGTTTTTTTGACCAAATATTTTTCTCATAGCTAGCTTAGCTAGCTAGCTATGTCTTCATTGCACAAAATAGAAGAAAACTTCAAAAGTCATGAAAAAGATTTAGTTGGTAGTAGACTAATTAAAAAAGAAGCTATAATTAAGAACGAATGAGGAGATATATAAATATATATAATTTGGTGGCAAATCCTCGCCATCATATTTCAAATCTCCTATTTGTGCTTAAGGTCATTGTTTGAAATATACTTCCATCAACCTCATGATATATTTTTTATGTTTATTAGTGGCCACGCTTAAGATATGCAAGCCACTTGTCTCTCTATATTTGGCGTTCTCCATATTTAATAACTTTCACATATTGGGACAACGTTTTGACCTTTGTGAAATTAAAGGGTGAAGGATTCAAATTCCATTACTACTCAATGCCCAATCCATATGGGAAGTAGTTATTTATGATCTTTTATTAAAGATTTTCATCAACCTTGCTAACCAATGATGACGTATATATAGGGATGGTATTTCTTGAGTGAACATGTTGATTGATCAAGAAAATACCCACTAATTACAAGAGGGTCAATTTCTTTCTTTTTTAAAAAAATATACAAGAGGGGTCAATTTCACTATCGTATGGCATGCGGTTGCGCATGGCCTAGCAATTACCAAAAGGTATATTATATAAGTCCTTAACAATATTTGTCAAAAAAAGTCCACATATATAAGAGAGGGGGATGCGTATACATAACGCCTTAAGATTTTGGGTGGAGATGTGGTGTTCAAGTCTCTTGGTGGTTCAGTTCATTGACTAACTCGTTGTTGCTCCCGGTGTTCCCCCAGATTCCTCCGAACTCCCCAACAAGGGGTATCAAATCCAGGTTCGGCTTGGTGGGGGAGCGGGAAGTGGATCCTGGTTTGGATCAAGGCTAGCAAGGTAGATGACTCACAATTGAGGGCGAGATTGTTGGGAATTCAAGTGTGAGTCGTTAGTCCCACATCGGCTAAGAATGGGCTAATTGAAGGATATATAAGAGAGGGGACCATATATCTGACCCCCCCGGGACTCCCCAACAAGTGGTATCAAAGCCATGGTTCGGCTTGGTGGAGGAGCGGGAAGTGGATCCACTACAAAAATTACTGGTATTAGCGACGGCCATTAGCGAGGGACTTGTTGTGCCTCGCTAATTTTAAGTCCCTCGCTAATTCCCTCGCTAAATTTGCCGTTTCAGATGATGGGACTCAGCGCAGTGGTTGGTAAATGTGCAGAAATTAGCGAGGGACAGTTCCCTCGCTAATTCCCTCGCTAAATTTAACTTTTCAGATGATGGGACAGCTCCCTCGCTAATTCCCTCGCAATTTTTTTTCTTTTTTTCTTTAAAACCGTTTACACGCTCCCTCTTCTTTCTCACTCACTCACTCTTCACCCTTCCTCTTCCCTTCCTCTTCCCCATTCCTCTTCCCTTCCTCTTCCTCTACTCTCCACCACCACACAACCACCACCACCATCATCACCACCTCCTCTCACACTCTTCTTCTCTCTTCACTCTTCCAACTCCACCACCACCACATACCTCCTACCACTCTCACTCACTCTCTCTTACTCTTCACCACCACCACTCTCACTCTTCTCTCTCTCTCTCTCTCTCTTACTCTTCTCCTTCTCTCTCTACTCTAAACCACCCATCACCACCACCACACCACCACCACCACCACCACCACCACACCACCACCACGCCACCACCACCACCACCACCACTCTCACTTCTCTCTCTCTCTCTCTCTCTCTCTCTCTCTCTCTCTCTTCTCCTTCTCTCTCTACTCAAAACCACCCATCACCACCACCACCACCACGCCACCACCACACCACCACCACCACACATCACCACAAAAGTAATAATATAATATAATATTCATTAATTAATAATAAATATATATAAAAAAACAAGCCATTCAGCACGGGACACGTGTCATTTTTTTTTTGAAAACTGCAGTCATTAGCGAGGGAACTGTCCCTCACTAATTCCTGCGCATTTACCAACCCCTGCAGCTGAGTCCCATCACCTGAAAAGCTGCAGTTATTAGCGAGGGAACTAGCGACGGCATTGTCCCTCGCTAATTAGCGAGGGATCCAAATTCCCTCGCTAATCTCAATAGCGAGGAGGGATTTTGCGAGGGAACTGGTCCCTCGCTAATTCCCTCGCAAATGACCATTAGCGACGGTTTTATGTCATTTTGCGAGGGAAATGTCCGTCGCTATTGATTAATTTTTTTGTAGTGATCCTGATTTGGATTAAGTCTAGCAATGTGGTGACTCACACTTGAGGGAGAGAATGTTGGGAATTCAAGTGTGGGTGGTTAGTCTCACATCAACTAGGAATGAGTTATATGAATGATATATATAAGAGACGAGACCCATATACAAAATGCCTTAGGGTTTTGGGTGGAGATGTAGTGTCCAAGTCTCTTGGTGGTCCGATTCGTTGGCTAGCTAATTGTTTCTCTCGGTGCTCCCCCGGACTCCCGACACCACACATTATTCAATGAGCCATAAGACCTTTTCCACACACAAACTATTACTAGTATTTAGAGCTGGTCAGTCCATTTTTTTAGTGGATGGTGTTTAAATTAAATTTTGGCTTAATTACAGTTTTGGTCCCCCTATTATGACCAACTCACGATTTTAGTCCCCCAACTTTGTTTTGACGATTTTAATCCCCCTATTTTCTAAAATCAAAGTCTCCCTCTAATTTGGTTAAAATTAAATCTGATGTGGTGCTCAATTAACTGACGTGGCAAGCCACATTGGAATGCCACGTGGCATTTTTATTTTAAAAAATTATTTTAATCTGTTAAATAAATAAAATATTGTTAGTCCAATTATTATTATTATTATTATTATTATTATTATTATTATTATTATTATTGTTTTTTAAAAATCATTAACTTCATCTTCTTTTTCCAGTTTCCTTCATCGCACACGATCCTTTATTATCCCTAAACTCTAATTTTCAAGCTCCTCTCTCTGTTCATTCCTCTTCCCTTTCAAGTTTCATCACCTTCTATTCCTCTTTCTCGCATCACACTCTTTCCATCGCATCTCTCTCTGTCTCTCTCTCTCTCTCTCTCTCTCTCTCTCATTCTCACATCAACCCTTATTTCCATCATTCCTCCCTTTCTCTGCCAGAAAAAGCCAGAACGATTTGGATTGTAAAACACAGTGTACCTAAGTTTTCGAAGCACAAACCCAACATACCTAAGGTTCAAAGATTGAAAGAAAGTAAAACACAAACTAATTTCCAGAATTCCTAAACCTAATTTTCAGATCTAAATCCCAGATAACAAAGTATAGATTTTTCCTTAAATTCTGTGATCGGGTATCAAAATTTCAAAACCCCAAATCAAAACCTATATCAATTAGAACTTTTAGGAGAATGAAATCGGTGAAACTAGACCAGTTTGTTTCCAGCGATGATAAGAAGAAGAGGAAATGGGTGATGGGTTTTTGGAGGCAATAGAAAGCTTGAGAGAATGACAAGGGAACCTTCTGATATTCTAGAAGAGACGAACGATTGTTTGATTCAGGAGAAACATGGTGTTGATGATATTGTTGACCTTCTTGTGGATATGGATTGTGTTGGTTTGAGACCTGGTTTTAGTATGATTGAGAAGGTGATTTGTTTGTGTTGGGAAATGGAGGAAATGGAGGGTGCGTTCACGATGCTGATGAAGTTCTCCATGTTCTACTAATTTAGGATTAGGGATTAAATGAGTTAATTTATGCAGCAATAATAATTGGACTAACAATATTTTATGTATTTTTTAACAGATTAAAATAATTTTTTAAAATAAAAATGCCACGTGGCATTCCAATGTGGCTTGCCACGTCAGTTAATTGAGCACCACATCCAATTCAATTTTGATCAAATTAGAGGGGGACTTTGATTTTAGAAATTGGAAAAATAGGGGGACCAAAATCGTGAAAAAAAAATTGGGGGACTAAAATCGTGAGTTGGTCATATAGGGGGACAAAAACTGTAAGTAAGCCTTAAATTTTTTGTTGAGGCCCATTTTTCTAAAGTGGGAAGCTTTAAGTTGGGTCTTTTTGTCATTATATGAGATTTTTTTTACTTGATAAAAATTGAAAACAAATATTTTTTGTTTGTGGGCTAAAAAATTAATGTTTATATATTTTTAATTATTCTTTAGTCAATCATTAAATTTATTAATTGTCAGGGTCCACATTTTCCATTAATATAAAATAAAAGTTGTACAATTTTGAATTTCAACACACCATATGAAATTAACAAGCACAAGCGTGTTTTAATTCGTACAGTATAATTTATTATTATAACTATTTTATAGCTTTTAAAATCTCATCAACATAATTTATCCATATAGTTTGCATTTTTAAATTTTCAACACCCGAAAAAGCTAAATCACCGAGAAAAATAAAGACAAAAAAAATAAAGAAACATGGCGTGTTATGATTTCAAAGCAATGCCAAACACATCTAAAGAATCACACTTAAGTTTGCTCCTATATGGACAATCATTACACATTTGTTTTGATTTAATTTTTAAGGAAATTATGAAAGTTCTAAACTTATTGCTTTAAAGGCAAATTATAAAAAAATGCAAGGTAAAAACAAAATCATTTAATAAATGTAGGTCGGTCCAATTTATTAGGATTTAATTTACCCTTAAATATGTTTTTTTACGAAGCTTTAAATATGTTTTTGGTTCTTACAAAATTTGAAAATTTTGTTTTTATTCCCTAAAACAAAATTACTCACTTTTAGTTTTTATGTTTTCTTCTGTCAATGCTTTTAGTCCCTCATTATTTTTAGTAGTGTTTTTTAGGGCTTTTATAATGCTTCTAAGTGCTATTAAAAGTCGCAAGAGACTAAAAATATTGACAAAATTAAATGTAGGACTAAAAGTGACTATAATTTTTGTGGCGACTAAATACAGTTTTTTCTTTTTTGTAGAGACTAAAAACATATTTAAGATTTTAATTTATATCATATTTGAAAAGGTTCATTTATGGCTAATATCTAAGGGTATGTTTGGGAGGGAGATTTGGGAGGGTTTTGGAGGGCTTGACGTATATTTTAATATCAATTTGAAATTTTAAAAAATTAAAAAAATAACATAATAAATAATAATAAAATATTATTAATCACACTTTATTCTTATTTAAAAATATTTTATAGCTTCCTCGGTGAAAAATAAAACTAAGTTCTAATACCAAAGAAAAATGAAATTAATAAGTTCTCAATTCACGTGGTCCCAAATGTTATATTCTTTTTTCATTGGGAGAGGGAGAGAGAGAGGGCATCATAGCACAGCACAGCACGGCACGGCAGGGTCAGGTTTGTTTTGGAGTGCACAAAGATAACAAACTTCTGGCAGTATAGAAGTGATATATGACAATCACATTCACAGACATAAGGCAAATATCCGTACTTTTTGTGCTAGCACTGCATTATATATACACAGATAATAAAGACAAACTATTAATATTAGTAATATATTATATATATTTCTCCAACTTAACCCTCGTGAATTGAGGGGCAGTGTTTGCACTTTTTTTCAGTTAAAAACAGTTATCGATGGTGACCAAGTTTACTTTTTCTCTCCACCATCCCCAAGATTTCTTCGTAACCATACAGTAATTTATTTATTTATTTATTTATTATGATTGTTGTTCATATGCATGCCTGCTTTTATGCACAAACAAATGAAGAAGGTGAACACAAGGTACTGCGTTTTATGCTGTGTGTTTTGTCCCATTTAAACCATCCTTGTCTAATTATGTCTCTTTCTCATGGCCCCTCCTATAAATTATGTTTTACTTTCACCTAACTTTGGTCCCTTTTTAAAAGAAAATATTTAAGCTTTAATTTTTGTTTTGTTTTCATTGTTTGATTAACTCACCCAATCTTTGTTTTTAACCTAAAAGTAAAACCTATGACTATCAAACATCAACACTTTATTTATTTGGTTTAGAAAAAGAAAGTGAAAGTGACTGAAAACAAATAGAAAATGAAATAATATTATGTTGTTTGAAAATGAAAATAAAACAAAAAATATTTTTTTCTTTTATGTTTTTCAATTGTGTAGAAAATGAAAGAAAACAAAAGAAAATGTGTAAAATGACATAAATACCTCAAAGTGAAAATGAAATATAATGATTATAGAATAAAAATATAAAATATATTCCCATTAGTACAAAATTAATTAAACAGTCAATCAATAGTCAAGAGTTGATAAATCATATTAATAAATTTGTACCAAAAAAAATCATATTAATAAATTGAAGGCTAAACGCTAAATTATACTTTTTGTCCCTCTGTTCTCAAAAATTCAAATATTTAGTCCCCATATTTTAAAATTTAGACATTTTGTCCATCTATTTTAAAATTTTCAGACATTTAGTCTATGTTGGGCATTTGGCCTTCAAATTAATTAACGTAGCACAGTTTTATCCAATAGAAACTAAATGTCTGAAAATTTTAATTTTGTCTTGTTTCTGACCTCTAAACAAATTTCTTAAACCTTGTATTAAAGGATGTTCCATATACATTAAGATTTGTGAAGATGAATACCAACAAGGAGTGTTGCTGCAATAATAACCTACATGGTAGGTTACTCTCCAGAGGTAATTAGTATACCTCCAATATCTCTACAAGATCTAAAAGGAAAATTGAAACAAATTCGGAAAGCCTGGGATTTCTTGGCAAGTTATCCTGTTAGAAAGTTGATTCTAGGAATTTCTTTTTTCCCCTACAGATGACTAACATTGCGCTAAGTTTGCCACCTTGTGCCGCAGATCTTGACTTGTGTGTGTATTAAAATTAACGCTTTACATTACGTTATTAATTATAAAATTTAAGCTTCAATGCTTCCTTGTGTCGGTTCTTTTGGATCCCAACAAAATGAAAACTTGCCTAGAAAGAAGTGATAGGGGAAATTGAAACTTTGAGAGAATAAACTTTCAAAAAAAAATTGAAATAGAAAATGGAGAAACCTTATGGGCTTGTTTGGTAGTCAAGATAAAGAGATGAGATATGATAAATCTATCATATTGGGAAATTTGGCCGTAACATATATCCTGTGTTAGTTAAGTGTTTGTTGAGTCAGTAGAATATGATAATTTATTCCTGTGACTTATTCTATCCCGTCTCTTTAGTTAAAATTTTATCCTAAGTTTGAGTTGGGTTAGAAACCAGCAGGATGGGATAAGAAAATAATTTATTCATATTTATATTTCTAAAATATATTTTAAAATATAAAAATTGGAAATCTATTAAAAAATAAAGATATACTTAAAGTAAAAATTACAAAATAACATTTGATGTTAAATTAAAAAATTAAAATATTAGTGTTTAACTTAAAAATAATTTATGATTTTTTGATAAGTGTAATTTCATCTTTTTGTATAATCTAAAATAAAAAATCTCTAGAAATTTAAAATATTAAAATAAGTGATACAAAAGTTATTATAAAAATAGAAAATTAATTTAATTTAAATTTCAACAAATAAAATATAGTTGTCACAAGGGTAGTTTTATCATTAACATATAGTAAAAATCATATAATTATTTATTATCTTATCTAAAATTTGTAATAGAATAACATATGTTATCTTTGTACCTAAAGAGGGAATAATATATATTATCTTATATTTTATCAGGTGTTGCATATCATACACATTATATGATAGTGTTATCTTGTCTCTATAATATCTATCCTGCTTAATATCATATCCTGCCTCTATCTTATCCTAACCACTAAACGGCCTTAAACTTGATATGAATAGCAATGTCTTCTGATTTATGGCAAATATATGGAGATTAGTGTTCACAATAGGGAGGGGAAGCGAGTGGGTGAGGGAAGGGCATGGGAAAGGGGTGGTTGAGTGAGGGAGGGGAAGAGAAGAATTGGAAAATGGGAAAAATAAATGGACTACTTTATAAATTAATCAAGGTTATGTACCTTGCACAACCTACTTTTACTACGGTTTGAATTTCAACAAATCACTTTAAAATTTTGTAAATCAACAATACCCTATTGTTAACAAAAAAATTTGACTACCCTAATAACTAAATTAGTAGATGATGGGACAAATTAAGGAAGGCCAGCCTATATAGTTGTGAACTTAGTTGATATCGGGTAGAGAGAGAGGCCAATTAGTGAGAGAGAAAGTGGTAAAGCCGAATCATTCGAACCAGCTAGGCTGAGAGTGAGAGACATAAATGAAATGGAAGCATAGGCGAAACTACCAGTCCTTTTACCAATAAATTCAGGTTTCCTCCTCTAGTCCCTAATTCCCATCATCACCATATATATAAGCACATATGGCATAGACAATGACAGTTGCTACCTATCCTCTTATTTATGCCCCTACCATTTATGTTTAATCACATGCATGCTTCCTTTGTTCAACAGGAACATGTCCTGTTTCAAATTTGCATCAAAACTATATCTATATTCAGTTTTCTTTATTTCTCCTCTTACCTTCCTTCTTCCTTACCCTACCATGAGAGGGGCTCCCCATATACATTTGTTGTAAATATGATGAAATATGATAAGTCACATTCCTCCATTACTATTCTATTCTTCCACTCTAGCCAGTTTTCCTACTCTCATGTTGGGAGTTAGGGTTAATGTGGGGACTGGTCTTGTATACATCATTAACCGCAATATTCATGACAACTTAACTAGGTTTTTATTATATATGCCTCTTCACAATCAGCTCATGAAAATATTAATATATTATATTATATATATGTTTCAATTTAGGTACATTAATCAGAACTCTAAATTAGACCATCTTCCTTAAATGATGAATCACTCATCCTCCACCTACTAATAGTGTTGATTCTATTTTTAATTTAAATCTGCAGATATTAATTAGTATACAATGAACTTCACATCCATGAATGAATCTCCCTCATTTTTTCTGGGTGTTGGTTACATTAATTGTTTGACATGTATCCATATCCATATTGAAGACTTGTAATTAATTCACATTTATTGATTTGAGGAATTAATAGCCTGAACTGGAAAAAAAGACAAAGACAATAAAAGCAAATATATATATATATATATATATTGTATAGCTGTAACCATTATGTGATTCATAGCTATGAAAATGCATGATACAGAACAAATTTAGGAGAGGCATAGAACAAGTGCATATGGAAAGAAGGAAAAAGAAAAGGAAAGAATAGGCAGTTCACTGAAATATGCAAGACAGCATGGGCCACATAGCTAAGTGAGCCCCCTTTAGGAACAGCAAGAGAAGATGACTTCCCAAACCAAAGAAAATGGAGAAAAAAGTGAGTTGTAGTAGTAGTAAAGGCCCTGCTGGGAGTTGATATATATTGAGAGCAACTATTAACACCCCTGTTTTTTCTGGCATACACCCCCTTCTTCCATAGTTTTAGTTTTTTGTACCCATTTTTGTTTTCGGAAAGTTTATTTTTGAACAATCTTTTAGCTAGAAAAATTCTTCAAAAAGGTAACGTGTGTCTTATCAATAAGGAAATGTTAATATTCAACCAAAGAAAAAGGAAATGTTAATAGTTGTACCCCATATATTAGACAGAGAGATACAATAACCTCAATATGAGATGCAAGCAGTTAACGTACTTCATTTAAAAGGGATAAATTTGGGTAGTACTCAAATTCAATAGCTAGGATGTAAAAACTTAAAGCTACACTTTACTTACCTGTCGTCGGAACTCTAAATTAGTCAAGACCTTTTTACCCTAAACATTGCAACATGGTCAAAAACCTCTGGAGAAAAAATAGAGAGATAACATGAATAATTACTAAATAGACTCGAGTCCATTTCGAAGAAACATTGCTAGCTAGAGCTGATAAAACAGATTACCCGACATGTATTAGACGACAGACTTATTCGGGCTGCGCAAGCCCACTTTAGAGTATTAGTGGATTTCAGTGTGTCTGCTACATTTTATCGTATTGTAAGATTGAGAAAGTTGCAGACGTTCTTAAAACTAACATAGTTTTAGGCTCCAAACAAATCTTAAAGTGAGGTTGTGAAGGTCATATGTACTTGTCCTAGTGTCCAGCAAAATTTCCAATAATCTTAAAGTTATGAACTCTCAAAGTCACTTAATCTAAATTCAACTAATTCCTAGTGTCCAACAAAATCTCCAATAATTGTGTTTAAAAATAATTGATAGTTTGGCCACACATGCGTACACACACACAACACTTGTACGCCTATTATAAACTTCAAAATTGTGAGGTTGTGAAGTTCATAAACCTGGTCATGTAAAACTTCTTCTGATGTTATTTTTTAACAATATTTGATGTCTTTTTTCAAAATATATGTATGCTTCCCAAAGGTTAGTATGGGTTCGAATTTTATTAAGGCGGGCCAAAACGATTTGAATGCAAATAGAGATCATTTTTTAATACTCGGGTCCTATATATGCTCTTTCGAAGTAAAGATCCTTTCAATTAATTATGTCTTTCATTATTTTTATACTATATTTTTTATACAATAAAAATAATAATATAGTATTAAATGGGATCAAAATATCTTCTATGCACCTAAATCTATAGTAAAAGAAGTAATGGAGAGAATAAATGAAAATATGAAATAGAGAGGATCTATACTCATTTTTTCGACCCTACTCAACCCATTTTGCGGCACCTCTAACGCCGACCACATAACCGACATTGGAAGTTGTCTTTTAAAGATGAATTTTTCATTGTGTTCCATATGGGTATCATGGGACCTAGTAAAATAAGTTGTAAGAGGTAACCACTAACCAGCTCCTGAAAAGTTGGACAGTGTATTGCTCTAGTGGGTATTTTGTCAAAATTCTCTATTATGAGCCCACCCATCATCCCCACATTTCGTTGACATGCTATGGTAATGGTCAAGACCAGCTTTCACACAGCCCACTTGGGTGGGTTCCTAGAATTCCTTAATGGGCACATACTGTAATCACAATATTAGAACAATTTTAAACTTTGTATCCCCACCATTATTAGATCCTCTACCTCCCATTTGGTGAACTAACATTTTTATCCCTTTGAAAAACTTCTTTCAAAAACCCACGCACTCTCTCATTTCATTTGTCGCAAAAAAATTCCGAAACACGTACTTTTTGGTATAAATAGAATATGTGCCCAAGGCTGGATTCGAACCCAAGACCCTGATTAAGCTGGAAGAGATCTCTATCATCTCATCCAAGTGCTCTTGAGTTTCCGAAACACATATCTAAGGCTTTAAAATTTCTAGAACCAAAAAATTATATACCGAAAATTTCGTATTTGAAATTTCCAGAATGTAATTTTGTAAATTACATTACTGAAAATTTTAAAATGCAAGGTATCCGTACAAGAGGACACCGAAACATCACTAGTATTTATATTTGTTTTATTTTAAAAAATTGGGTATTATAAAACATAATTATTAAAAATGAAATTTAAAAAAACAGAATTAAAAAAAATACATTCCAACAATTTTATTTTTGAATTTTTTGGAATTTTTTTTATGTAACAGAAATTTATTAAAAAAGATATTTTCGGAATGAATATTAAAATTATGTTTCCAATATTAATTTTGGAAATTTCATTTTTTAAATTTTTTGTTACACAAAAACATTAATAACTCCGGAAATTTCAAAATATAAATTTTTTTGTAGCTTTTAATATTCCGGAAATTTAGATGAATTACATTCGATTTCAGAAGGGTCGAGGCGGGCTAGCCCGCCAAGTTTAAATTTTTTTATTTTTTATTTCCCCCTTGTTTTTAACTATTTCTAAATATTTTTTAATATTTTTTTGGTGGGTTGTAGTGAATCCACCCACAACCCGCCATTTTTACCTTCTTTTTGTCGGGCTTGGGACCTTGGGCCGTTTTGACCGTTTGTATCACCAAAAAAACGGGCATGGGCGGGCAAACCCCCCAACCCATCTATTTTAAATCCAAAAATTATGCTTTAAATATATTTTCTATTTATTAATTTTAATGGCAGGGTGGCGGACTAGCTGACTGGCCCATCAACCCACTGAGGGGCGGGGCAGACTCAACTTCTCAACCCACTATCCTGCCCATTTTTTGCGGGCTCACGGCGGGGCGGGGCATGCTGGCGTGTTTTACAATCCCTAGTTTGGGGTCTGTTAGCGGGCTGGGTATAGAATTTAAAATTCTATATAGAGGAGTAATGGCTAAATGGGTCTGTAGGTGTGGGCTATATCCGACACAGACAGGGACAAGTCCTTTAGCAAATGGAGATGAACACAACAGGGTGAGCTTCAGATGGGAGGGAGCTATCAACATCTTTGGTCCATTAGGTCACGCCTACTCTTCACTTCTTCAGCAGGTAACCATTTCTAGAGACATGGCCATTGGCAAGTGAGGCACAGTAATCATTTTAGTAGTGACTTGTGTGGAGCCATCATTCATGTGGTAATTGCTATTATTTTGTTCACTATTCAATAATCACATGTCTATGATAAGAGACAAATTTATATATTTTGACATGATAAGGCGCAAATTTATTGAGCATGTACATGACTACAAGCTATAGCATATGGTGTACATTGATGAATGGGTTTGTTTGCCACTTCAGCCCTGGACCCTCGTTTACATCAAACACCAAAAAGCCTAAGGGTGTGTTTGGGAGTTTGGATGGGAGGGCAGGGGAGGGGTTGGGACTTATAGTGTAAATTCTTTAGTGACGAGAAGAAAAATTATCCCCCTAAACCCCCCCCCAAACCCCTCTCCTAGTTTATTTTTGGAGCCCCTCCAAAACCCTCCATATTTGGGGGAGTTTGGATGGGCTCCAAAAATAAACTAGGAGAGGGGTTTGGGGGGTTTAGGGGGATAACTTTTCTCCCAATTACTAAAGAATTTACACTATTAGTCTCAACCCCTCCCTTCCCCTCACCTCCAAACTCCCAAACACACCCTAAAGCTAGTTTAACTAATAAGGGAAATTGTACCGGCCTAATGGAGCACAATATTAATACCAAAAAAAATGGAACACAATTAAGAGCCCAATGTTGAAAGGCCTTTTTTTTTACCCCATCACATTCAATTATATCCCCAAGGACCATGTGAAAAGACGCAATTGCCCTTCACAAAATTTAAAAAACCCGAACATATCCTGATTTCAATTTTTTGTTTTGGAAATCGGATTTATGTATATGTGAGGTAAATCCGATTTCCACCGAAAATTTTAAAAAATTAAAAGCAGATTTATTTAAGGTGGGGGTATATCCGCTTTTAAAAATAACAAAGCGGATTTACCTTAGGTGTGGGGTAAATCCGATTTTGTTATTTTTAAAAGCAGATTTACCTTATGTGGGGGTATATCCGCTTTAAAATAACAAAAGCGGATTTACCTTATGTGGGGTTAAATCCGATTTTGTTATTTTTAAAAGCGGATTTACCTTATGTGGGGGTATATCCGCTTTTAAATAAAAAAAGTGGATTTACCTTATGTGGGTGTAAATCCGCTTTTTTAACCTAATTAATAATAAATAAATCAGTTAAAAAATTAGATATGAATTTCGACCGTCTTTTGGTTCTGTTTAGTGTGTAGTTCGTTAGGGGAGCTCAAAATCCCAAATTCATCGTTTACTATTTTTTATTAATTTTTTTAATTTTTCATAATTTCCAAAAAATCTAAAAAAATTTGCATAACCTTATTTTGGTTTTATTAGATTTTTAGTGGTGTTTTTATAATTTTTGGATTAGTTTTGACTCTTTAACGGATTTTTAGTAGCATTTTTATAACCTTTTTTTAAAAATTTAAATAAAAAAAAAATTATTTTTAATAACAAAATCGGATTTACCTTAGGTGGGGTAAATCCGATTTTCTTTTTTTAAGGAAACCGGATTTATCTACCCACTAGGTAAATCCGATTTTAAAAATAACAAAGCGGATGTACCCTCATCTGAGGTAAATCCGCTTTGTTATTTTTAAAGTTGGATTTACCTATTGGGTAGATAAATCCGATTTGAAAAAATAACAAATCGGATTTACCTTAAATGGGGGTAAATCCAAGCAAATTTTAGTTGGACAGGGGTATTTTAGGGTTTTAAAAATTATGTGGGGGTATATGGAATGCGATGGGGTACAGAAAAAAATCGCATGTTGAAACTCTTTATGCCATTGTTCAAGGTTCAATGCATTTTGAGACGTGTGGCTTTTCATCCAAATGAACATGGACCAGGCCAACTGTCCATAACCTAAACTCATCTTTATATATACATCCGGTGGTAGTCTCCACGTGGGATTTCCACCTCATTTTGGCGCCAAGCTTCTGGCCATTGGAACGTCGCCGCGTGGTCCACGTCAGCTGCCAACAGTGTCTCTTCACCAGCAAGGTTACTGTCGGCAAGGATTTAGCGCCCAAATCTCCATTCCTCACTGTTGACAGTGTCAGTCTGCAAAATTTCAGTGTGTAGGAACATCATCCTCAGCTCATTGCAGGAAGAAATTACATTCCATTGGTTGCTAATTCGGCAATGTCAGACACACACGATGGCTTCCCACACACAAACAGTAACACACAAAAATTGTAGTTGCTCTTCTCTCTCTCGCGGTTCTCTCTTCTCTTCACTCCACTCTCTTCCAACTCACATCTCACTCTCTCAGTTTACTCTTCTCTTCTCTGCACTCTCTTGAGCCTTCACACTCACCTCTCATTCTCAGTTCATATCATCTGTCGTCGTCGCCGTCGTCGTTGTTGTCCCTCTACTCCGTGCCGTTCGACCGTCGTCACCGCACTCGCCCATCGCTCCACTGGGGTTATCTGATTCTTCTTTTGATTGTGATTTTTGACCTAAAGTCATGGCCTTTTTAGTTTTTACATTTCTCGGTTGTTTTTGTTTTCAGGTTCTGGATTTGCATCTCATGATCTTTACCTTCATGGGTATTTCAGTGCTTCCATTAAGTTGCCTGCCGATTACACGGCTGGAGTTGTTGTTGCCTTTTATGCGAGTCATTTCCTCTAACTATTCATTAATTAAATTTAACTTTTTTTTGTTGATTTTGTGATTTGTGAAAAAAATTTCTAATTGATTTGGGGTTTCCCCCCCTTTCTGCCCCTCTTTTGAAATGTATTTGGGGTCTTCTTCTCTTTTGCTCAATCGCTCCGGATTAGGCATAAGTAACCGGTGTTGTTATTGATTTTGCATGTACAAGGTTGTTGACAATCATTTGATGCGAAAAATCAAAGGTAGAAAGTTTCTTATGATTTTTTGCCAAGGGAGCAACCACTTACTGTGAAGCATAATATTAAGAGGTCTAGGAAGAACTCATTATCATTGTTTTGTTGATTATTGCACTGCATGCTTGAAAGGGTGAGGACTTAGGAGTGCCTTTTGCCATACTGAGGGGAAATTGTATTGAGAAGACAAAGATCATGTGCTTTGTATTATGTTTCTCTTCACTTTGCACCAACAGAGCTGCCCTATGAGTCTATTTCTGCATTTACAAAATATCGTATCTATAACTTTTTCATTCTTAACATTATAGTTTTCTTAATTAATAACGGTTTTCGCTTATTAAACTGTTGATTTAGACAGTCACCAACTCCTAATTAATGAAGCTTTTCTGAAATATATGGAATATGATGGTCTCTTGCAGCTTCAAATTAGCTGTTTTGGATATTTTGGGTTTGTTTTAGTTGGCTTTTTGTTTTTTGGGTAGAGAATTAAGCATTTTTTTCAAAATTTATGGTATCTAAAGATGGTATCAGTCCGCATTTCCGTTGAGTATCAAATCTGATATGTGTTATTTTCTTAACTTCACCTTCGATTGAATTTGGCTATGGAAGTGATACCAATGCTTTCAAGATCGGTGCAACAAAGGTAAGTCATGTTTCCTGTCAATTTTGGGCAATAGGGGGTGATTCTCATGGTTACATAAACTCACTTCTGATTTAATAATGTCATATTTGATTCCTGAAAAGACCTTTGATGGCCTTTGTCTATTGATGGCCTGAGTTTCCTGTATTCCTCTTCAAGCTGAATTTTCTTTAGCTGATTGTTTGATAATTTTCTTTACGTGGCTTTTATTAAAGAGAAACCATGAATCCACAAAAGTTAGTAAAAATTTCCTACTTTGCAAATTTGCTTGCTAAATTATTAACATGACTTACTTTTATCAAATTGCAGTACTTGACTACTTGAGTAACATAAAGTTATAATTCAAAGGGCTTGAATCACCATCGGGAAAGGAACATGCACAAACATTGGATAACAGGTAAATTACGAGTTTTGTTTTGGTAGCAAAAAGTATGTGCCAGTAGGAGTTTCAATCTTTCATTTTAATTATGTAATATTGTGCTGCAACTTTGAGCTTTCTTATTTTTGTTTTACAGGATGCCCTTCTGATAATAAGTAGGAGTTCAGAAGCCTTTATTTTGGGAGATGAGTATCCAAACCATTTAGCTTTTAAATGGATTTTGGCATCTTAGAGACATGCCAATTGCAACTATGATGAACAAATTTTTTTAGTGCTTATAAAAAATAAGACTTTAAAAGCAAGGAAATTGTTGCATCTGTATGTGCATGGAAATCCGATGATGCTAAGCTTTAGTTCAATCCAGATAGCCTAGGAGGCAAACAAGGTGACCCTCCTAATCAAAATCATAATTCAGAAACCAATCCAAATGAAATCTTGAGCTTGGATAGTCACCAAATTAGGTGCAAGGAACTTTAGATTCATCTTTATGTTTCTATTGGTTCTTATTATCTTATTTGTTTTCTTTCTCTGGAAAGCTCAGTCAACTGAATATATTGAGACATTGTTGAATATTCAAATCATTACATAGTTGCTAGGAAATCATGAGTAATGTAGTTTAACGTACAATGTACTAGCTAAAGGTTTCTTTTTCTTTCTTTTTCCAATTTTTAATCTTTAAATCATATTGTTAACCTAGAATTTCGACAAGGCTTTTGAGTGGTTAGTTAATAGGGTTTGACTTTTCATTAAAGATCATTCATAATGCCTTTGGAAAAGAAAAGTGACATTTAAGTCATCTCAGCATGTTTTCGACAGAAGAAGTCTTCACCAATTCGACAAGGAAGAGTTTTCGACAGGACAGTATATTCAGGACTTCGTCAAGCAGTTATTGGCAAACAGTTATGTCGAATTTCAAGGCTACGGTTAATACAACGTAGGAAGTTGTGGCATCGAACGTGGCACGAAGTTCATCACTGGTTATTGAGACGTGGCCACGTGTCCATAGCAGTTTACATTTCAGTCATTATTTTCTGTATAAATAGGGGTTTCTACGTAGAAATCAGGGGTGCCAAATTATTATACCAAACACACAGTTCTGAAACTCTAACTTCCAAGTCACAGCGAAAACAGAGTAAAAGAATTATTGTACCACGTATGTGAATTTGTGCACCTTTCTCTTTACATTTAATGCAATTTATGGCTTTCAATACAAGTCATTTTATATTTCTGCGTTCCATTTTACTACTTCTTTTTCTTTGATTTGCATTTTCATGGTGAATTGTCTCCCTTTTTAAAATATATTTGTTGACAAACTGTGGTGTTTAAAGGCAATTGCTTTAGAGATTTCTGGTTTAATCTCACAAACATTTCTAATAAAACCAGTGATTGTTTGCTAAAAACACCAGCAAACAAATTGGCACGCCCGGTCGGACAGTTTGCCTTTAATACGTAATTTTTTTATGTTCTTGTATGTGTTCGTATTTGCATGCACTTAAGAAGTGGAAAAATGGTTCGTCCTACTAATAATGCGTCTAGTTCTAATCCTGTGATTTCACAAGAACAGGGAACAATAGTAGACTCTGCAAACGTAAATGCAGGGTTGGTTGTGGGAACAATATCCCCATCATCATCAACAACTGTTCCGTCAGTATCAATGACTAACGTTGGATTAACGCAGTCAAACATGGCATCTATACCTATGCCTTTGCCGTCACACATGGGACTTCATAATCCTTATATGGCAATAGGAAGCGGTTTAAATCCACATTTTCATAATGTAAGTTTTCCTGCATTTCCTTCTGGATCATATGGCATGCCTACTGGAATGCCACATATTTCGACCATGTCTCCCGTACATGTTTCTTCTGAAAGTGTAATGGGTCGAAATCCTACTGCATTAACCAATGAATCTTTGTTTGCCTTACGACAACAAGTTGATGAGAGCAATCATGATATGGTTAATATGTTAACCCAACAAATTGGTACAGTTTTTAATCCATTGATTCAAAATACTAACACTAGTTACCAAATGTTAGCCAATCAAATGGGTCGAATTGCAGATTTCTTTGGGACCCCAACGGTTAATAATAGGCAAATTCCCAATGTAGTGGGTAATATGCCTGGTAACCCTCAAAGAGCGGTTACGATCGAAGCCCAGACAGTTGTAGGCGAACAACAAGGGTTAGCAAATCATATCCCTGAAGTAGTTTTGGTAAACCGAAACCAGAACGCTGACGAGGTTGTTCGACAAGTACAACGAAATAATGTTGACGTTCATGATAATATAGCCACTTTAGTAGAAACTATAATGGCGCAAAATGGTCTTAACATAGGTTTGCATAGGCCAAATTTCATATCACCATTGTGTGAATATGTGTTGCAAACTGAGTTACCAAGGGGCTGGAAAGTTCCTAAATATACTAAGTTTGGTGGTGACACAAAAGAGTCTACTGTCGAACATATTGCTCGTTATTTGACTGAGTCTGGGGATATAGCCCAAAATGAGAATTTGAAAATGAAATATTTCCCAAATTCTTTAACAAAAAATGCTTTTACTTGGTTTACTACATTACCCCCTGGTTCTATTTTCACATGGGGGCAATTAGAAAAAGCATTTCATGCGCAATTTTACATGGGTCAATCTAAGATTAGTCTCAAAGAATTGGCCAGTGTTCAGCGCAAAATACCTGAAACTGTTGATGACTATTTGAATAGGTTTAGGCTACTGAAGGCTCGTTGTTTCACACAAGTGCCTGAACATGAACTCGTCGAAATGGCTGCTGGTGGCCTTGATTATTCGATCAGGAAGAAATTGGACACATCTCATCTAAGGGATATGGCCCAATTAGCTGACAGAGTTCGACAGGTGGAAAGGCTTAAAGAAGAAAAGTCTACGTCAAATAGGTTTCATAAAAAAGAAAAAGTGGCTTATGTCGAAGAAGAATTCGACACCACACTTAGTGATGTCGAAAGAGAGGAGATAGACGTGGCTGAACTCAAGCCTGGTCCTCCTTATACTTGTAAATTACTAAGGCCTGCTAATGGGAAAAATCCTGTTGAGCCAAAAAATGACAGATTTGTGCCTAAGACATATACTTTTGATGTTACTAAATGTGATGAAATATTTGAGCTGTTAGTAAAAGATGGTCAGATATTGGTACCTAGTGGCTTAAAAGTACCAACTCTTGACCAGAGAAAGAAAAAGGGTTATTGTAAGTTCCATAATTTTTTGGGACATAACATTGACCGTTGTGTGCTTTTCAGGGATCTTGTGCAAAAAGCAATCGAAGAAGGGAGATTAAAATTTGAAGTTAGAAAGATGAAAACTCCAATGCAAGTTGTAGATGACCCTTTACCCAAAGCTGAAGCCATGTATACAGAACCTTTCGAAATGAATATAAACATGGTAGATGCTGAAATGAAAGATCCTCCAAAGAAACTTAAATCCTCCACCAAGAAATTGGAAGGTTTTATATATGCTGAAGGGAAGAAACAAGAGATAACCTTGAAAGAATATGATGGGAAGCTACATGATGTGTTCCCAAAAGCTGAAGAGGAATTGATAGATTTCCTCAACAGATGTAAGTGGAACAATTCTGAGGTTATGCTATGTCCTAGGTGCAGTGCTGTTTTCGACAAAGAAGCAGCTAAAGCTGTTGAAGGGTACCAGGATCAGGAACAACGTAAGAGGAAATGGCTTGACAATAGGCCATCTTTTGATTTTGGTAGCACTGAGCTTCCTGGTTACAAGGCTAATGTTACGACTAAGCCTTCATCTAGCAAGGCTAATGTTTCGACTAAGCCTTCGACAAGCCAAGAGCCAGGAAAGAAAGAATCCATAAAACTGTTTGGTAAATCCTTCGTTCCACAAACGAATTCCCCTGTTGGAAAATGGGTTCACAACAATGCACCCGCTCAAGTTGTCCATCAAGGTGATTCCAACAAGTATAATTATTGGAATAATTATAAAGGTAAGAATCCTATGACTAAAACCCAGTGGCGCCGTTTTCAGAGAAACCAGAAGAAGAAAGCTTCTTTAGACGTGAACAAGGTTCCTAGTCACTTTGGAATCAAAGTCCAGTTGGGTGATAAGAAGGTGGCTTCTAAGGTTGAAGCAAGTACCAGTGCTGATGTTGCTAAGCCTACAAGTGGGGTAAATAAGGCAAAAAGTAAGGATGTTTCGATGGAAAAACCTAGAAGGCCTGCACTTGAAAGAATCTGTCCTCCATCTTCGACATCTAAAGGGAAAGAAGCTCAGTCTGACTTTGATGAGGACATAGGTTCTGGTTTTGATGATTCTGATGATGACTTCGATGTCGTCTGTAATGTGGTGTCAATATTGCCACTGGAATATGATGTCATAACTGTGCCTAATCGTGAGGAAGATTTTACTGAAGATATGGCTTGTCACAAACCCATGTGTTACTATGTGATGAATGATGGCTGTGTCGAAGAGCAGGTGGCTACTTTCGAGAGGCCAGATACGAGTATGCAGAATCACCCGAAGCCTTTATATATTCAGGCTAAGGTTAATGGTATTGGCATCAACAAAGTGTTAGTTGATGGAGGTGCTGCTGTGAATCTTATGCCTGAAGTGCTTATGAAGAAGATAGGCATATCCATCACCGACCTCAAGCCACACAATATTGTCTTAAGTAATTACGAAGGCAAAACTGGTTACTCTCTTGGAGCCATTGAAGTGGAATTGATTGTTGGAACTATCAAGAGGACCACTCTGTTCTTAGTAATTGCTTCCAAAGCAAACTTCAATATGTTACTTGGAAGGGAGTGGATACATGGAGTCGGTGCTGTGCCTTCAACAGTACATCAAAGACTAGTGATGTGGAAGGAAGATGGTCTTGTCGAATACATTGAAGCAGACCAAAGTTATTTTCGTGCTGACGTAAATCACATCACCAAGGAAAATTTTGAGAAAAAATTGGCGAACATTGCGCCATGTCCATCTTCTAATGAGGCATACATTCCTGCTGATAATGTATTTGCTTCAGTTAATTTGCATCCAAACTATGGTTTTGTTTGGGAAAGGCAAATAATAGGAGATGCTACTGCCCAACCTGAGGGGTGGTATTCTGATTCTTAAAATGTTTCCTATGTCAGTTCCTAATGCATGGAATAAGATTACGGCTTATATGGCCGAAAATAAGTTAAAAGCGGCTATGGAAGCCGAATTAATTCATCAAACAATGGCTGTCGAAGCCAAAGGTTCTGTAGACGAAAATGGCATTATTATGAATGAAAAGCTTGATTGCATTTATGATAATGAGCCATTAGGTTTTGAAAAAGATCCCAGAGATTCAACAAAGCGAATGCAAGCTCAAGATCCATTGGAGGAAGTAGATTTGGGAGATGGCTCAAAGAAGAGGCCAACTTTTGTTAGTGCATATCTGGATGTTGCATTGAAAGACAAAGTTATAACATTGATAAGGGAGTTCAAAGATTGCTTTGCTTGGGACTATGACGAAATGCCTGGATTGAGTCGAGACATTGTGGAATTACAATTGCCAATTCGACCAGAGAAGAAGCCAGTGAAGCAGATGCCAAGAAGGTTTGCTCCTCAAATATTAACTAAAATTAAGGAGGAGATCGAAAGGTTGTTCAAGAACAAATTCATCAGAACTGCCAGGTATGTCGAATGGTTAGCTAATATAGTTCCTGTAATTAAGAAAAATGGCACTCTTAGAGTTTGCATAGATTTTAGAGACTTGAATAATGCAACTCCCAAAGATGAATATGCAATGCCTGTGGCAGAAATGTTGATAGATTCAGCAGCAGGATTTGAATACCTCAGCATGCTTGATGGTTATTCTGGGTATAATCAAATCTTTATTGCTGAAGAAGATGTATCGAAAACTGCATTTCGTTGCCTAGGAGCATTAGGTATTTATGAATGGGTAGTAATGCCATTTGGTTTAAAAAATGCTGGTGCTACATATCAGAGGGCAATGAATTGTATGTTTCATGATTTTATTGAAAACTTTATGCAAATATACATAGATGATGTGGTAGTTAAATCTTCCTCAGAAAATGGCCATTTAGACCATCTTCGACAATCTTTTGAAAGAATGAGGAAATATGGATTGAAAATGAATCCATTAAAATGTGCCTTCTGTGTGCGTGCAGGAGATTTCTTGGGTTTTGTGGTGCACAAAAAAGGCATTGAAATCAATCAGAATAAGACTAAAGCTATAATTGAAACGAAGGCTCCTTCAACCAAAAAAGAACTTCAGTCATTGTTGGGAAAAATCAATTTCCTACGAAGATTCATATCAAATCTAAGTGGCAAAACTCAAGCATTTTCGCCATTGTTGAGACTGAAGAAAGAAGAAGTTTTCAAATGGGAATCAGTTCATCAAGCAGCCTTTGAGGAAATTAAGTCTTATTTGATGAAACCACCAATTCTAATGCCTATTATTAGAAACAAAGTGCTCAAATTGTATATAGCAGCATCTGAAAAAACAATAGGTAGCATGTTAGCTCAAGAGGATGATAATGGTGTCGAAAGAGCCATATATTACCTTAGTAGAGTCTTAATAGATGCTGAAACTAGGTACAGTTCTATAGAAAAGTTGTGCCTTTGCTTGTATTTTTCATGCACAAAGTTAAAGCAATATATAAAGCCAGCTAATGTTTGTGTTTATTCGCATTCTGATATTATTAAGCACATGCTGTCGAAACCAATAATGCATAGTAGAATTGGTAAATGGGCTTTAGCTTTATCTGAATATGACTTAACTTATCAACCTTTAAAATCAATTAAAGGACAAGTGGTTGCTGATTTTATAGTGGACCACTCTGTTGTTGAAGAAACATTACATTTCGTAGACACATATCCTTGGAGGTTGTATTTTGATGGTTCGAGTCATAAAAAAGGGGTTGGGATTGGTGTTTTAATTATTTCACCAAATAACATTCCAACGAAGTACAAGTGTAAAATTCGAAATCATTGCTCAAATAATGAAGCTGAGTATGAGGCTCTTATTATAGGCCTTGAAATTTTACTTGAGCTGGGGGCAAGATGTATTGAAATAAAAGGTGATTCAGAATTGGTTATCAATCAAATAACCAAAGAATATAAATGTATTAAAGAACACCTTATTAAATACTTTATTATGACCAATTCCTTATTAAAGAGATTTGACTCTGTTCATTTAGAACATTTACCACGAGTTGATAATCAAGTGGCGAATGATTTGGCCCAAATTGCATCAGGTTATAGAGTTTCAAAACAAAGCCTTGAAGAACTAATCGAAATAAAAGAGAAACTCGTATCTGATGATATTTCTTCATCATTATTGTCAACACCAAAAACTGGGGGGGCAACAAATACAGATGAGGAATGTATTGAACAACACCACATTGTTGATGAAGTTGTTTTAGCAGAAGTTTTTGCTATTGACAATATGGCCAATGATGATTGGCGAAAGCCTATTGTAGAATACTTGCAAAATCCCACAGGAAATACCAATAAAAAAGTAAAGTACAGAGCTTTAAGCTATGTGGTAATTGGAAACGAATTGTTTAAGAAAACTCCTGAAGGAGTATTATTGAAATGTCTTAGTGAAAATGAGGCATATTTAGCAGTTTCTGAGACACATAGTGGAGCTTGTGGTTCGCACCAAGTAGGCCATAAAATGAAATGGCTGTTATTTCGACAAGGAATATATTGGCCATCAATGTTGAAAGATTGTATAGAGTTCGCCAAAGGATGCCAAGAGTGTCAAAAACATGCTGGAATACAACATGTGCCTGCAAATGAATTGCATGCTATAGTGAAACCTTGGCCATTTAGAGGCTGGGCTCTGGATATAATTGGAGAAATAAAACCAACATCATCAAAAGGTCATAGGTATATATTAGTAGGAATTGATTATTTTACCAAATGGGTTGAGGCAGTACCTTTAACCAATGTTGACCAAGAAGCAGTAATACGGTTTATACGAAATCATATTATTTATAGGTATGGAATTCCAGAAACCATAACGACAGATCAGGGTTCTGTTTTCACTGGTCGAAAAATGGTGGAATTTGCTTCTGAAATTGGTTTTAAGTTATTAACTTCGACGCCATATTATGCACAAGCCAATGGTCAAGTGGAAGCTGCCAATAAGATCATTATTAACTTGATTAAAAAGCATGTTGGGCAAAAACCCAGAAATTGGCATAACACTTTAGATCAAGTTTTATGGGCTTGTAGAAATTCACCCAAAGAATCTATCAATGCTACTCCATACAGGTTAACCTTTGGACACGATGCAGTATTGCCTGTTGAAATCTGTTTACAATCAATAAGAATTCAAAGACAGTATGAAATTCCTTTTGATCATTATTGGAATATGATGCTTGATGAGTTAGTTGATTTAGACGAAGAAAGGTTGTTAGCTTTGGAAATGCTTATTCGACAGAAGGAAAGAGTAGCTAAAGCTTATAACAAAAAGGTTAAGTTAAAAACCTTTAATTCAGGTGATTTAGTTTGGAAAATGTTGTTACCTATGGATAAAAAAGATAGAGTCTTGGGTAAATGGTCACCTAGTTGGGAAGGTCCATTTCGCATTTTGCAATGTTTTTCTAATGGGGCATACGAAGTCGAAGAATTGGGTGACGAAAATAGAATCTTCAAAATAAATGGCAAGTATTTAAAACAGTATAAGCCAACATTAAACGAAGTTAGAATCGAGCAAGGATAAAACCGTAAATTAGTTCAAAATGGTAATGTATTCAATCAAAATAATTACATAGCCATTAAAAGAAATTCTACACTATTACAAGTTACTAAAGGCTTTGAAGAGAATGCTTGAGCCTGTAGAGGATTTTGGTACCCACAGCAATTGAAGACTCCAGAAAGCTCAACTCTTTGTCCAGTTGAGCAATAGTAGCTTGGTGTTTTTGAGCATCATCAAAATGTTGAAGAGCCTCAGTAGCTGCTTTTTCAATCTTCGACTTAGGGGTCTCCATCCTTTGTTGCACTAAACTTTTTTGGAGTTTAGCATTTGCCAGTTTTGTTTGGAGAATTCTTATTTCTTCATCATAGTGCTGAATTTTTGAATCCCAGTTAGCAAGTTCTTGCTCATCCTTTGTTATTTGAATTTCCAATTCATCAATAGGGGTTTGAGAAACCTTGAAGGCATTAATTTTTTCTTGATGAAGTACAGCCTCTTGGTTTTTCAACCTGGAAATTTCAGAGCGTTTGCTCATGTGAAGTGCAAAAGTTTCAAAGACTGGCAAAAATTCGATCAGGAAAGCGAAAAGTTTTGCATTAGGCTCTGATTGTAGCAATTTTTGAACGATGTCTTTAATTGCAAAGCTTTCTGTTGGGTTCTCTTCAATCCTAGCAAAGAGATTGCCTTCCAAGACCTTAGCTTTTAATTGTTGAAGCAATTCTTCAGTAGATTCTTGAGTAACAGAGGTCAAGGAAGTAGTCGAAGCACTGGAGACCATGGCAGGAGAAGAGGAAGAAAGGCTCAGCAAATGTTTAAGAGCAGCCAAAGGATTTGTCGTCTTCATCAGCGAAAACTCCTGGTCACTCATAGCGCTACTAGTTGATTCTTTGGTAGAAGCTTTTTCTTGAGCCTCAATCTCAATCGTCTCTTTGATTGAATCCTTAGCGCCTGCCACGTCTGGTGTTTGCTCGTTAGTTCGCTCAAGTTCCATTTCAACATTCGCGTTAGTAGCGTTGTTTGTTCCTTCGACGTCAACAACCATAGGAGAATTTTGGGTAGTTGGAATTACTGTGGAGATTTCCTCAGGCGTTGATGGTGCAGGCAAAATGTGTTCAGTCGAAAGAACATTTGGAGCAGCTACAGATTCGACAACAGGAACTTCGACTGATGTGTGAAGTCTCTTAGGGGGAGGTCCATGAGATTGCTCTTGTGGTTCTTTGATCACAATCCCTTTAGCCCTTGCTTGGGATTCGGGTTGCATTCGTTTCCTTGACCGGTGAATAAGAGGCATATTATCACCATCACTATCAGTATCCTGCGAAAGAGAAACACGAGTTTAAAACACAATTAAGTGTTAAAAGAGTCGAAGAAACTTGAAACAGAAATGAAGATATATTTGTTACCTCAGAACTGGAAACAAGTAGGCTTTTCCCTATTGCAAGAGGACTTGTTACTCCAGGTTTCTTCTGAAAGTGGAAAAAGAAATAAAGGTGATGAAACATGGTCGAACTTTCTACTTAAAAGGTCTAGCTAATTAACAAAGATGTACCTCTATTTGGAGTAAGTTGGAAGTGGATTTAATCACAAGTTTCTTCTTTGTCTTGGGTGGTGTTCTTGCTGTTGGCTTGTTTTGCTTTGGTGCTGCTTTAGTGGGCTTTTTCTGTGAAACAGCAGCTGTTCATAATGCAAAGATTTTATCAGGTAAATGGTTTTAAAATTTTAACTAATGAAGAAATATGTTTCCAATTATCTGGGGATACCTGGGGATTTGTTCTTTTCAGCAATTTGAGAAGGAAAAGCTGAATACAAAATTTTTGAAATTTCTGCATCAGTTTTTCCTTTAGAAGCCTTAGTATAGTATCCTCCCCACCAATCTTGGAATGTCTTCGTGCAAGAAAAGCTTGGTTGAAATTTAGCAGGTTCAAAGAGCAAATCTTTGAAACGAAAATTCTTGAAGACTTGTTGATAAGCTTGCTCTGTTTCTGGAGTGTTGAACTCTCTCCTGTGCAAGCAGACCGGAGCCGGTCGAAGTTGGCATAGCCCAAATTGCCTTGAAAAATAGCTGGGAAAATATTTGCTAATGCCAAGATTGTTTTTATTGTTGCTTGGAGAGAGCCTGATCGAAAGAAGAGAGGGCGAAAGATAGGCTTGCCAGATTTGGTTTATTTCTTCAGCATTTTCTGTTGAGTTAGAGGGAAATTCGTTGATGAACCAAGATGGTCCAAAAGTGCATCTGACAAAAGGCGCCATAGCATCAACGAAAGTAGTGCACTTGTTGAAGATGTCGAAGTACATGGAAAACGCTTCTTCATAAGACAAGTTTGTCTCCCTATTCTTCAATTGTGCTAGTCGAACTCCTTGTGTTCTTCTAGTTGGTAAGGTTGGTCGAATTTCCTTAGGAATAAACAAGTTCAGCCTTGATTCAAAAGTGGCTAAGAGCCAAAGTTGCATAAGCCACATAGGACCAGCAACGAGCAATTTGTCAGTTGGTTCGCCTTCTTTCAATTCGAGGGCAGCACCATCAAGATGTTGATAGAGATTCCCCAAAATCAATTTCGCTAAATTGATATTTTTGGCCTTATGGAGTTGAATGGCCAAAGGAACGAAAACTTTTGCTACTTGGAGAGAACGGGAGCAAAAGACAAAACATGACAACCATAAGGTAAGAAAAGCTATATGTTCTAAATCAGATACTTCAGCATTCTCAGTATCATGATGATCAGCAATATAAGCACTAAAGGTAGGGTTGTTAAATGAGAAGCCATAGTCGTTGGTGGCCAGTTTAGGGTCAAAAGTTTCGCCCAGTGGTTTCAGGCCAGTAATGGCAGCCACATCCAACAGAGTGGGAGATAACATGCCACACTTCAGATGGAGACTATGAGTGGATATATCCCAGAACTGTAATGCTGCTAGAATCATAGTGCTGTCGTATTTGGGTCCATATTTCGACAGTTGGATAATGTCGAAAATCCCCTGTTCTTGCCAAATGGTTTCCTTTTGTTTTTGAACTTTGTCAAGCCATGCGATGTAATCACTTTGTTCTACCTTAGGAGCAGATCTAAATACTCTGTTGGGGTTTTTTAGAAATTCCAAATGAAAAGGAGTTTCCTCAAAAATTCTGGGTTGAAGTTTTCGGTGACTAGGAAAAATCGCCTTAACTTCTTCGCTTTCTATGGGGTCAGGAAGAGGACCTAAATAAGCATGGGTAAAAGGTTTACCAGATGGAATAAGTATCTTATTAAACCAAGTTGGTGAAGGTTCTGCAACGAAGCCTTCAAAGCCTTGCACAGCAACTGTTTGTTTTTGAGGTTGAGCGCTGGAAGAAGCCATCTGTTGCAAATAACGAACAAAGAGGGTTGGGTTCTTAGTAGAGATGTCGAAACGACGAAAAAGTTTGAAGCTTTCGTGAAAAGGCAAGGTTAACTGAGAAATTTTCAGAGTTTAAGGTTCAAAGGGAGCATGAGATTGAAGAAGATGAAGTGAAACGTATTTATACGTTAGAAGTGCAACGGTTACACAGTTACGACGTTTCGCACGTTTGAGATTCTGAAAGGACGTGGTCCACCAACCAAATGACGTGGCCCAATAAAACGGTTCGCTTTATCTGCGTAGGGTCATGATTATTGTTGCCTATCACCATTTAATGCAAAGTTGTTGGAGGTGACGTTTCGAAATCTTCAAAAATATTCTTTTTCTTCCTTAACATTTGTGTTGTCGTAAAAGATATTTTTGGGGGGCAATTTGTTAACCTAGAATTTCGACAAGGCTTTTGAGTGGTTAGTTAATAGGGTTTGACTTTTCATTAAAGATCATTCATAATGCCTTTGGAAAAGAAAAGTGACATTTAAGTCATCTCAGCATGTTTTCGACAGAAGAAGTCTTCACCAATTCGACAAGGAAGAGTTTTCGACAGGACAGTATATTCAGGACTTCGTCAAGCAGTTATTGGCAAACAGTTATGTCGAATTTCAAGACTACGGTTAATACAACGTAGGCAGTTGTGGCATCGAACGTGGCACGAAGTTCATCACTGGTTATTGAGACGTGGCCACGTGTCCATAGCAGTTTACATTTCAGTCATTATTTTCTGTATAAATAGGGGTTTCTACGTAGAAATCAGGGGTGCCAAATTATTATACCAAACACACAGTTCTGAAACTCTAACTTCCAAGTCACAGCGAAAACAGAGTAAAAGAATTATTGTACCACGTATGTGAATTTGTGCACCTTTCTCTTTACATTTAATGCAATTTATTGCTTTCAATACAAGTCATTTTATATTTCTGCGTTCCATTTTACTATTTCTTTTTCTTTGATTTGCATTTTCATGGTGAATTGTCTCCCTTTTTAAAATATATTTGTTGACAAACTGTGGTGTTTAAAGGCAATTGCTTTAGAGATTTCTGGTTTAATCTCACAAACATTTCTAATAAAACCAGTGATTGTTTGCTAAAAACATCAGCAAACACATATATGCGCAAAAGTGAACAAGAATGACATAGTAACTTCAACATAGCTGATTCCTTTGGTTTCTTTTCATTTCTGCTAGGTTTGACCAGTATTATTTTGCTCTACTTTAAGTTTGATTTTCTTTTTTGTTAACTGTTTTAATGTTTATTTTATGTTGATCATGCTGGGTTCAGTTCATCCATGTTGATTTCTTCAAATTCCTACATATTTTCATGTTAGTTGTATGCACGTTTCATCTCCTATTTGACCCTTTTTTTTCTTTTGAGATTTGAGGCATCTATTAGAATATCCTGCATATGGATAACAAGAATCTGTATCATATTATCACTCAAGTGTACAAGAGTACAAGCAAATCACTCAAGATTCCACTTATAAGAAGTGATTTGGTAATCTAATAATTTCACTAATAACCTTGGCTATGGAGTTTGTTGATGAATATCTTATCTTAGAAAGGTTTTGTTCCTGTTGAGTGGAATTTTGTATTGTCCAAATATACTACAAGGATTTAGTGTCTTATAAATTATAATGCCTATTTGCTTGACAATTACTTTCTTTTATGTAACAATGTGAGTTTGGGACCATATCCTCCTCCACTTACTTTCTTCTTATCCTTTGTAGCAGATTTTCCCTATGGGGAATAAGCATTTGTGGATGGTTTTTTGTTTGTGGGTTTTAACATGCTTACTTCCTCCTTCTTTCTCCTGTGGACTTATGAGAATTAAGTTGAAGAAGAGAAGTCTAGATCTTGAGAGTATTAAAGCTGCTAGATTGGTAAGAGAAAAGCTAAGGTCAAGTAGACCTGTTTTGGGTGCATATGATCATGTCTTCAATCTTCATAAACATGTATATATTAGTGTGTCCTATTGACTGATGTTCATTTACAGCTTGCATGCTACATCCATCAGAGATACAATCTATCAAATGTTGATTACGTGGGGAGGAAAACATATACCAAAAATGGTAATCCCAGCTTCTCATTTTTATTTATATCCATTATAGTGGTAGACACAAACATGATACTGTAAATTAGATGGTATTCTAATGTGCTTTTTTTATTTCTCAACCAGGAACTTCATGTAACAACTTATTGTATCAAGTTCAACATTAAATACGTGTTCTAAGAAAATGTCCAACCTTAGTTGTGAGAAATCATATTGAGGATGTTATGGTGAAGCTGATGTCAAAGCCCCCTAAAAATATAGCTTTGGGATACAATAGAGGAGACAAAGGGGTTTTCCATTTCTACTTACTATTATGTATGGATTATGACTTTGAATATTTTCCCTACACATGAATTATGTATTCGTTTCTAATCCTACGGTTCTTACGTATTAAATAAAATTTTGGCCCCGTGCATCGCACGGGTAACGACGCTAGTACTTGAAAACTTCAGTGATAGATATGAAGTGGTGCATTGCAACTCATGACTAAAATAACCATAAGGTTCACTCAGGGCCGTCCATGGGCCTATGTGGCCTGTGTGCTACCGCATAGGCCCCAGCCCAATGTCATTTATTTAGGACCCCCAATTCATTTTTAGACTTGACATAATATTATATATAAAATAAAATGACTGCTAGTAAAAGATAGCTCTCGCAGCGCAGTGGTTGATTTCCGTTTCTACATCAACAAGAATCCGGTTGGGTCCCCGTATGGTCCATTTTTGTGTTTTTGTAATAAAATTTTATTTGATCAAAAATGTTATTTAAAAATTTTCGGTGAAGATCGAACCTGTGTTACAGAAACCACAAATGTCAAAGTTTACCACTAGGCTGCAGCCAAAGTATTTAGAATTAAACAAGGACACTTATACACCTTTTAGCATTATTCTTTTTCTCGTGATTTTATTTATTTAGTTATTTCTGGAATTAATACTCCTTATATATTTCTAAATCCACTCACTACGCCAGAATTGTCGAAATTAGTCGCACACATAAGCAGCGCTTGCCATAAAAGCGCTACTCAATCTGCAAAAAATTTAACAATGGGCAGCGCTTGGTTGGGAGCGCTACTCATTCATGTACGGGCTAAATCAATTGGCAGCGCTTTATGGGGTGAGCGCTGCCCATTGATGAGAGGCGCTGAGTGATGCACAGCGCTTGGGGTGAGCGCTGCCTATTGCTGATTCTCGCTATACGAATAAGCAGCGCTTTTTGGACGGAGCGCTGCCAATTGGAGAAACGCGCTGACTAATGAACAGCGCTTTGGGCTGAGCGTTGCCCATTCCTTAACTCGCTATACGAATAAGCAGCGCTTTTCTGTTGGAGCGCTGCCTATTTCTTTAAGTTTATTTTGTTTTCGCGTCTTCCTCCCTCTCACTCTCACTGTCTCATACAACTAAGCTAGTTTTGGTTCATATTGAAGTTTAGCTAGCTTTGGGTACATATGAATTGGATAATAACTTGTTAGCTAGTTTGTTTTGGTTCAAGTGTAGAAATGGAATGAATTGGGAAACTTAAGCACTTGTTAGCTAGTTTTGGTTCATATTGTAAGTTTAGCTAGTTTTGGGTACATATGAATTGGATAATAACTTGTTAGCTAGTTTGTTTTGGTTCAAGTATAGAAATGGAATGAATTGGGAAACTTAAGCACTTGTTAGCTAGTTTTGGTTCATATTGTAAGTTTAGCTAGTTTTGGGTACATATGAATTGGATAATAACTTGTTAGTTAGTTTGTTTTGGTTCAAGTGTAGAAATGGAATGAATTGGGAAACTTAAGCACTTGTTAGCTAGTTTTGGTTCATATTGTAAGTTTAGCTAGTTTTGGGTACATATGAATTGGATAATAACTTGTTAGCTAGTTTGTTTTGGTTCAAGTGTAGAAATGGAATGAATTGGGAAACTTAAGCACTTGTTTTGATTTTGGTGTATTTGGATATAATTTGATTTGCTGAGAAATAGAATTGGAAGGAATTGGGAATGTAAAAACAAGTTATATAGTTATATGCTGGTTTACTTGCTGAAAGAGGTATGTTGAGTATGTTGAGTCCCAATCGATTCACCCGCATTAGTCCCAATCTCCTAAAAGCGCTGCACATTGTGTAATTTTTTTTTTATTTTTTTTTTCTGTTTTTGTTATTTTCCTTTTTACAATTGCAATTTTCCTGGACATATATACTCATAACTAACTTAGCTATATGTATCCAAAAAAGGCAAATCAAACATTATGAGCAAAATCAAAACCAACTATTTTTCAGCAAGTAAACCAGCATATAACTATATAACTTGTTTTTACATTCCCAATTCCTTCCAATTCTATTTCTCAGCAAATCAAATTATATCCAAATACACCAGAATCAAAACAAGTGCTTAAGTTTCCCAATTCATTCCATTTCTACACTTGAACCAAAACAAACTAGCTAACAAGTTATTATCCAATTCATATGTACCCAAAACTAGCTAAACTTACAATATGAACCAAAACTAGCTAACAAGTGCTTAAGTTTCCCAATTCATTCCATTTCTACACTTGAACCAAAACAAACCTGCTAACAAGTTATTATCCAATTCATATGTACCCAAAACTAGCTAAACTTACAATATGAACCAAAACTAGCTAACAAGTGCTTAAGTTTCTCAATTCATTCCATTTCTACACTTGAACCAAAACAAACTAGCTAACAAGTTATTATCCAATTCATATGTAACCAAAACTAGCTAAACTTACAATATGAGCCAAAACTAGCTAACAAGTGCTTAAGTCACTAATGGAAAAAAGGCTTTTTATATCGGTTAAAATTGACATTTCATATCGGTTCCCGAAACGATGCCGAAAAAGGAGATATAAAAAATAGGGACATTTCATATCGGTTCCTGAACCGTTATGAAAAGTTGTTTTTATATCGGTTGTCCCTAGAACCGATATGAAAAGTCTATTTTTTTAAAAAAAAAGAGACTTTTCATATCGGTTGTCCCTAGAACCGATATGAAAAGTCTCTTTTTTTAAAAAAAAAAAGAGACTTTTCATATCGGTTCCCATAGAAAACCGATATGAAAAGTCTCTTTTTTAAAAAAAAAATGAATTTTAACATCGGTTTTCTATGGGAACCGATATGAAAAGTCTCTTTTTTTTAAAAAAAAAGTGAGGTTCAAGGACTTTAGATATTGAAGGAAAGAGAGAAATAAAGAGTGAAATACACAAACCAGCAGAACAAAATATATTCAAAGAAATCTGTCAAACTTACCTAATCATGTGATTTTTAATATTCAAGGGATGAATTGGGCTCTAAACAGATCAAAGCCTACAAATCTTACATACAAAAACAATATTTAATTCTAATTGCAGTACTCACTTGCTACAATCCTAATTCTAATGCTCAGTAGAACTCCTCAACTAACTTCATAAGTTCTTGCCGCTTGCAAATGAGTCTGCATCCTCTTCAATAAGCTTAATCATTGCTATGACTTGGGCATCTATGTCTGTAAAAAATATAAACACTTAGAATCATCACTTAAATGTTTCCAGACCATGGATTTTCATGAAATATGTTAGTATAAATGAAATGCATGGACCATAAGTTCATCTAGCAATATATTTAGATCCTTCTACAACAGTGACAAAACGTGCCAGGTCTTCCCCACAGGACAACCAAACATGCAGTACTTCTTTTAGCAGTGTAATTTTTTGAAACTGGAAAAGAACAAACTGAAATAGAGGGCAAAAGAAGACGATGACTAAGAATAACCTGATTCCAGTGTTGGTTCAATGCAATTAACAAGTCATCATAAGAATTTTGCCTTCCTTTTAAGTCTCCTACTTTTTCTTCAAGCTCCTGTAAAGCTCGTTTTTTGATGTCTATCTGTTGAACAAGCTGCTGATTTTGGAGCTGTAAGATGCCTGCATCAGCCTGGACAAAGCATCCCCAGTTATGCAATTAAAACTTATATACAAAACCGTCCTAAAAAAAATATTTGTTGCCAGTTGCCACACACAGATAGAGTTTGTTTGTGACAATAATAAGCAAGAAAGCAAACAGTATTTTCTTTCACATCTAGAACTCTTCCTAACAACTTTGAAGATGATAAAAACCCTTGCTCGTACAAAAAAAAATCGGTTTCAGAAACAGACATCATTTTTTAGAATAAAAGATTCTGAATGATATGGAAAAACATCCCTTGCAAAAAATGATTAAACCTGAAAGACAAGAAAAAAAATCCCTAGCAAAATGATTAAGCACCACAACAACAAATAATTGCCATGAAACAACAAGAAGGACCGGCTATTTCATTCCAACAACAAAAAGCATCTTAATCATGATTTTGTCAGCATTTACAACCACAGGGAATTACAAAATCAGCATTTACAAAAAAAAGCAAAACAGGAAGGTACATTTTCAGAAGGTACATTTTTTGGAGAAATCTATCTTTCTATTATTACCTGTTAATTCTAGAAGGTACATTTTCAGAAGACATAATCACCACTGGTATGTTTCTCAAAGATGAAGATTCCTGAAAAATAAGAGAGAAAAAAAAAGTCTGTAAATCTTGGAGTCTTTTGGTTCTTATACTTTAATAAATACTCAAAACATATACTTTCTTAAATCAAATTCAGCTAAAACAAAGGCCTTTTTTCAATGTTTTTTTTTAAAACATTGGTCTGGATCTGTTTATGGGGGTAAAATTGGAAGGAAAAAAGGGAAAAAATCCAGGAAATTATCCTTGACATTTTCTAGTAGCAAATATAAACAGCTTATAGCTTATACATAAGTGCTAAATAAGTATTTAATTAGTTTGAAAGGCACTCCAAAAATAATTTTGACAGTAAATAGCCTTTTTGGCACTCTTTCAATTTTCACTGATCAGAAGTTTTCTTTATTTAACAAATAATTTATGGTTCCAATTTAAAAAAAAAATTGTGCGTGAAATGAGATCAGTTCTCTGGGGGTATATCTGGTGGACATCCTGCGCTACCATATGCATAGTCTGGCTTGCTTGTTATATTTGCAATTTCTCCAACCTGTGAATCACAACCAAAAACATGAGACAAAAACCTTTATCTAAACATTACAGCTGATCAGGTAATTAGAGTATCAAAAACAAAAAAGGAGAAAATTACCGATGCCTTTAGCGCCTTTCTAGCAACATCTTCTTGAAATCCATACCTAATTAGAGTATCAACCTTTGATTGATCAACAATTTTCAAAGCTTCAGACTCATCATGGCCTTCGGATATAGGAATGTCAATATCTATGTAAAACAAATTTATCCAGCATTATGTCCTGCATTAACGGGCACCTTGCTAAAAAGTTTTCTTTAGATAGTAAGAGACCCCAATTTTAGATACCTAGATCATCCATGTGAGATAGTAACCAGTTCATTTCCTCTTCCACTCTAACATTGGATGTATTTATAGCAGCTTTCTGACAATGGAGATGGTTAAAGCCCATGGAAGCAAGATGTAAGACAATTTCTTCATTGGCCCAAAGTCTTTTTGGAGTTTTCCTCATCAGGTCCTGCTAGTCACAGATAATAAATACCAAGAGATTCGTGATCTTCATATTTACTCCAGTTAAAATGGGAATGCGCTATTTATCTGAAAGAGGCACAACTTTATATGACAACAAGAGTTGCAAAACTCATGAGAAGCAAAATTTGCCAGTTAACTAAGATTATTTTGCATATTCAGACTAATCACACGAATTCAATTTTCATAAGAATTTAGTTTTGAGATAAGTTTTGCTTTGGTTTCTATGAAACAAAGGACATCTTTCTCACGTACCACCATCAGGTACCAGCTCTTCTCCATCCTGTTGACCTTTGCTGCGCATATGACTGATATCTATGATATCAGGAACATCCATATACACCTCTGAATAAAAAAATTGCTTAGCAATATATATAGATAATAAAATATTTAAGAAATAGTACATTATCTCATAAATAGGCATATTAAGACAAAACATACCAAGCTTTTTAGGTACCCATCCTGCCTCCATGGCAAATCTTCGCATGTGCAACACTGGGTAATCAGGAAATGAGGTCAAACCTGCAGTCCTACAGAAAAAAAAGTTTGCTTCAGTATCAAATTGATTTCTGAATACATAAAAATAGCTATATTAGTTTGGAAAAACCTAACCCAATGTGATTGTCACCGCCATCGCCGCCTTCGTTCTTTTCGGCGGATCTAACATAGCGATTGAAGGGTTTTTTCAAGCCATCGCCTCCTTCGCCTCCTTCGTTCTTTTAGCAGTTGAAGAGAGAGAGAGAGATTCTAGGGTTTTTTCAAGCCATTTCAGAGGAAGAGATAAATGAGAGATCCTTTACGACGGCGTAGTGGTTGGAGGTGAGCACGACGGTGAACGTGAGGCGGAGGTGAGCACCAAGGCAGGGAGTGGAGTGGCCGGCGGAGGTGAGGGCGGTGTTGGTTGAGAGAAAGGCGTAGGTGATTGAGAGTGAGGACGGTGGGAGTGATACTGAGGAAAGAAAGACACGCGAGAGTGAGAGGGAGCCAATGGTGAAGAGATGCGTAAAAGCCTAATTTTTTTGGTTTCTATAACGGGTGGTTTTGTGACCCGTTATGGAAGCCAAAATTTTTGGACTTTCTATAACGGTTATGCAAGGGAACCGATATGAAAGATGGTTTTTCCACTTTCTATATCGGTTCCAGTGGCAACCGATATAAAAATTGTAATTTTAATTACAAAACTGCCACCGCGTCACTTTTAATATCAGGCCGTTTTTAACCGATATAAATGACCGTTATAAAAGGCATTTTTTCCACTAGTGAGTTTCCCAATTCATTCCATTTCTACACTTGAACTTAAACAAACTAGCTAACAAGTTATTATCCAATTCATATGTAACCAAAACTAGCTAAACTTACAATATGAACCAAAACTAGCTAACAAGTGCTTAAGTTTCCCAATTCATTCCATTTCTACAGTTGAACCAAAACAAACTAGCTAACAAGTTATTATCCAATTCATATGTACCCAAAACTAGCTAAACTTACAATATGAACCAAAACTAGCTAACAAGTGCTTAAGTTTCCCAATTCATTCCATTTCTACACTTGAACCAAAACAAACTAGCTAACAAGTTATTATCCAATTCATATGTACCCAAAACTAGCTAAACTTACAATATGAACCAAAACTAGCTTAGCTGTATGTATCCAAATCAAACGCTAACAACTTACAGTATTACATATTCTATCCAAAATAAAATAAAATAAACGGGAGACATAACGGCACCACTCTCCTCTAAGCTCAACTAGCTGTTCATCAGAGTATGTCTTCACCCGACAATCAGGAAAATACTGATATTATATAAATAAATAAAATTAGAATTGAAATGGTTAAATGAAATTAACTATTATTATATCAACAACCAATTTACTACACCTACATTTCCCCTTAAGTTTAGAAACATTACACCTACACCTACTTTCAAAGAACCAATCAACAACCATCAACATTGAATCATCTAACCTAAGGTTCCAATGCCATTAAAATAACTAGAACAAAATGCAATGCCATCATTAAATTTGCATTAAACAACAAATCATCAACATCAATCCTAAATTTTTCAAATTTATAAATACAACACATGAATCCATTAACCTAGAGCAACATTAAATTAACAAGCATTTCATTTGGACATTTCAACAAATACTACACCTACACATACTTTCAAAGAACCAATCAACAAGCATCAACATTGAATCATCTAACCTAAGGTTCCAATATGCCATTAAAATAACTAGAACAAAATGCAATGATATATATTACCTTTGGTGAAAGTGGAACGAAAATGCAAGCTTCACGAACCCAACGAAAATGGAAAAGCTCCACGTACGTACGGACCCAACAAAAAAAATGGTGAGAGTGAAAGGTAGTGGGCAACGAAAATGAGAGAGGGAAGAAAATGTGAGGGAACGAAAATGAGAGTGAGAGGGAACAAAAATGTAAATGGAGTGTGAGAGTGAGAGGGATAGGGACGTAAGTGAGAGAGTGAGAGTGAGACCGTGAGTATGAGAGCTGGAATATTGTGTGAGACAGTGAGAGTGAGAAGGAAGAAGACGCGAAAAACAAAATAAACTTAAAGGAATAGGCAGCGCTCCAACCCAAAAGCGCTGCTTATTCGTATAGCGAGTTAAAGGAATGGGCAGCGCTCAGCCCAAAGCGCTGTGCATTAGTCAGTGCCTTTCATCAATTGGCAGCGCTACAACCCAAAAGCGCTGCTTATTCGTATAGCGAGTTTCAGCAATAGGCAGCGCTCACCCCAAGCGCTGTGCATCACTCAGCGCCTTTCATCAATGGGCAGCGCTCACCCCATAAAGCGCTGCCAGTTGTTTTAGACCGTACATGAATGGGTAGCGCTCCCAACCAAAGCGCTGCCCATTGTTAAATTTTTTGCAGATTGAGTAGCGCTTTTATGGCAAGCGCTGCTTATGTGTGCGACTAATTTCAACAATTCTGGCGTAGTGAAACTTCCTTTTCCACCGATTGGTAGACAAGCAATACGGCCACCAACACCACTTGTTAGGCCTTTCGAACTAGAATGGGATCCTCTCCAGTTACTGGATGGTTCCAGTTGGAGAGAGAAAGACACAATGAATAAAATATTATTATTTTAAAAATATTATTATTTTATTTATTGTGTCTTTCTCTCTCCTACTGGAACCATCCAGTAAATGGAGAGGATCTGAACCCTTTCGAAGTTACTCAAAATGAAGGGAAAAGTACGATGACCTACATGGAATTTCGGTTCATACATACTCCTGGATACCCGCCACTGCATGCCACCATGAAGTTTCTTTTTGGTACACTGATGAACTATGTGTTTCTTTATTTTGTATCAACCCCCATGAGGTTGCCAATGTAATTAGTTAACTACGTGTATATACGACTACATTACCAATTCAATTTTCAATCTCTTTATGGTTTCAACTTTATTTTGATGGTTCTAAAACTACATTCTCGTTTATATATGCTAACAACAAATTTACTCATAATTAAAACAACATAAACATTTCATTACGATTCATTACAACATTAATAACAGTATTATCTAACTGTAATATATATGATCAACATACAAATACAAACCACAAAAGTCGTTATTAACAAATTGCTCACTTCCAAATTACTAACAAGTTGTCTACTTCAATATCACAATTCCTAAAATAGCAACAATCACAGCTCCTACCACCCAAACATAATGTTTACACTTATTAACTCTTTGCACCTTCACTTGCATAATTCCACTCATCTTCACTTGCATTTCATTTATCTTTGCTTCAACTTCATTCATATGATTTTTCATTGCTTCTATCTCTATCTCCAATTGAATGATTTTTAATAATTCATCAACCCACAAAAAATAGGGGCAATGTGTTTGGTTTTTCTGCAATGTATCAAAAAAAAAATATGTAAATCCATAAAATTAGGAACAATAAAATCGCATTCAAGTTATGACTTGATTACCTTAAATTTAGGGCACCCAAAAAATTCTCTATTGGGGTTAGTTGGCGTCTTTGCCATGTATACCATTGCTTTTTTCCCACAACAACATATTGGACGACTCCAATTTATCCGAGTCTTTGTTGCTAAATCACCCCAACTCACTTCATAACCAGAATAAAGTTGAGAAGCTTGAGACTCATGGCTGTTCATTTTTGAGAAACTGAAACACCAAACAAAAATCACAAATCAATTTTGGACAAAAACTGCACACAAACATGAATCCAAATCAATTTTTTTGCTAAAAGAAAGGGGGACATGGACTAAAAATATGTCCAAGAAAACATAGGACTAACCCGTCTGCTTTTTGAAATCTGAAGAAAGGTTTAAGTCAAGGACAAATTTGGCCCAAAAAAATGACACGCCAGCACATAACGTGTCAAATTAATCAACAAAGTTATCTGACGATTTATCAATCAGATAGACAAATGGACAAACAGGTCCCTATTTGGAAATGTCAGAGACTAATTTGAGCCTTAAATTTTGTCATCGACTAATCTATCCCCCAAAAAAAAAGTTAGAGACTAATTTGAGTATTTATTCAAAATTATATGAAAAACTCTAAAAGGCCCTTCAATTTACTCAAATGATTCATCATCCTCATCAGGAAGAGGCTGAGCAGCCGCCGTCAGTATCTCTGCTTCATTCCTGTAAAGCATATAAATTAATACATAAGAGCAAATGATCAGTCCAAAAAAAGTGAGGAAGAATAGAATCCCTTACAATTGCTGTGCAGCTTGATCAAAGGCTACTTCAGGGGGAGCAAGAGCAGGCATCTCCACAAAGTAAAGACAGGGATCCCTAGAATCACAAAACAACACCAATAATTTTCTACTACTTACTCATGACATTAGCATATATGATATATCAACAATAAAATAAAGAATATTCCATTACGTACCCTGCAAGTTTCTTGGCAAGGTATAAGAAAGGTTTCTCAAAATTATAGTTACTCTTTGCAGATATCTCATAGTACTGCAGATTCTTCTTTCTGTGAAATGCAACCTGCTTTGCTTTGATCTGTCTATTCTTTACATCTACCTTGTTTCCACATAGAACAATGGGTATGTTCTCACACACACTGTGGTTAACAAGAATGAGTCTCTGTCACATACTCAGCTGAGAAATACAATATGTTAAAAAACACCAAAGGTAACAGAAATTAGAGAACTTACCGACAGAGATCTTGGTGCCATGTAGGAACATTCTTGTATGTCAACCGAGAGCTTACATCAAACATAATAATAGCACACTGTCCATCATTGCTGCACATAATTCAAAGGTTTCCAACAGGCCTCCAAATGAATAAAAAAACATATAGGAATCTTCTGTGGAGTCAAATAGCTATGCAACTATTAATTAAATATATATATATATATATATATATATATATATATATATATATATATATTCCACTATAAATACATAATAATAATAATCATATATATATTAAGATGAACTTTTATTGTACTACTAGCTACTTACTAGTAGCCATCTCGAAGAGAACCAAATCTTTCTTGGCCAGCAGTGTCCCAGCAGTTAAAGCGAATTCTTCCACGATTTGTATGGAAGTCTAGGGGATGAATCTCCACACCATTGGTTGCTGTTGCAAAATCAAATAAATTGCCACTGAATCACTAGGCATGCGTTGCATAGTATATTATATAATAAAAGGAAGTAAAAAACAAAAAAGGAGTAGTTGTTGGAGAGTTATTATTACGGTAATATCTCTTCTCAAACTCCCCAGTTAGGTGTCTCTTGACAAACGTGGTTTTTCCTGCAGTCACAAGTTTCATTCCAAAAATTAAGCCGTCAATTAAATAAAAATAAAAAATAATGAATAGTTGAGTCATGAAATTAATTATAAGGGGAAGACATATACTAACCAGTTCCTCCATCGCCTATAATAAGCAGCTTGAAACTCGGAAAGTCAACCGTTTGTGGCTGCAGGAAATTAGACTAGAGGACAAAACAAAATTGCATGATGAAGGTTAGACATATACAGAAAACATGCATGCGATAACTCAATGTAGCTAGAGAGAAGCAAGAGATTATTGCGTACCATGAATGATAATAATAAGTCAAAGGTGGTGAAGGTTGAGTTGAAGGAGGATGGAGAGGTAGGTAGCTAGAGAGGGAGCAGATTGGTCCTTATATATATATATATATATATATATATATATATATATATATATATATATATATATATATATATACTTTTCTATTGGACTTGAAAATTACGCACGGCTTCAATCTCACGCACACTTCCTTTGCCTTTTCAAACTCATTATATATAATTGATAATTCTACGTGCCTGTGACATCCCCCATTTACTCAACAATCTGTATAAAATAAAGGCTTTTTTTTGGTACCCCTAGCATACTTGTACCCTCCAAATTGATCATACTACCAATTTTACTCCTCACTCCTCAAACAAATTTTCGGAATTACCTGTTAAGACATAATTCTGGAACGTATTTTTTTTTTCTAGAATTACCTATGAAGACATAATTCCGAAAAGGTTTTTTAGAAAAATGATTTTTACCTACAGTTTCTGTCCGTAGGTACGTAAAAGTCAACTTTTTTAAAAACTTGTCCGTAGGCTACCCATAACCCATGTAGGTTTTTAGTTGATATCTTGTGTTAAACAAACATGCATCTAAGTATTACTTGCTCCAATGGGTTTGGAATTATTTGTACTCCCAATTTTGATGCAAACTTTGCCACCGTTTTTGGAGTTTGACAAACATGAAAACTACTTATTATGAATTTCTCATTGTAAATCTGGTATTTTGTATTTGATATCAAATTGGGGTAGCTATTGTTATACCCCAATTTTGTCCGATCATTTATCGCAATTGTTTTAGCCCCCGTGTCACAAGTCCATTACGAGAACGACATTTCGAGCGTTGTCTTGTTTTAGTTTAGACCGGATTGTCTAATTGGGCCAATTTTTAGTAAATGGGCCTATGTTCGGTATTTTGGACTTAATTTAGTCCTTTTGATCAAAAAGCCATAAAAATAATAATGAAATAAAACCAGAAAATAAAAAATATATATTACAATAAAGTGTCCAAATAATACAAAAAGCCCAAAAATACAAAAATAAGAATAATCCAAAAAAATAGAGAAGAACGAAAATAATAAAAAGGGGGTGTCAGTAGCATTAACCTTCGGCCCAACAAGCTTGCCCAACAAGTCGACTTGCCCAACAAGTTAACTTGTCCAGCAAGTCTCTTCACCTAACCCTTCACCTATAAAAGGAGGCCCTGTCCACGGTGAAAAACACACCACAGTGATTCAACAAGAACACTGAACACATTCTCTCCCTCTCCTAGCGAAGCTCTCGCTCTCTCTCTCTCCCCCTCCCTTTTTTATTTTTTTAGTTTTATTTTTCTTTTAATTACTTTATTTTTAAATATTCATGATAAATACTTTTCACTAGTTGCACTTTTCATTTTTTTTTGTTAACTTTTCGTTCATATTCAAAACAAAAACAAAATATTCTTTTTCCTCTCATAAATAAAGAAATATTTTTAAGAACAAAATAGGGGACTAAGTCGACTGTACAGTCGGGTTAGTCTGCTTTTTAGGTCACTAATGAACCGTTACGGATCATGGCCTAAAATCCCTATTTAAAACAAACAAATTTCTAAATTAAAATAAACACAAACACATTTCTTTCCACAAACCAAATTTTCCGAAAATAGGGGACTAAGCCGACTGTACAGACGGGTTAGTCAGCGTTCTAGGACGATGAGCTGTACAGCTCAATAATCCTAAAACCCCTATATTAAAAAAATCAACCAACAAACATTTTCTACCCAAGAACTACGTGTGATTTGATTCTCTCCAAGAGATACGTAGGAGCAGAGGGCGGCCGACCTCTGTCAATTGCACTAATAAAAAACTTTTTTTAGTCTCTTCCAAAATAATCATTTTCCTAAATAAAATATCAATTTTCTTCTTTCTTTTTAGTTCACAATAAAAGGGTAAAAATAAACATTTTCAAAATTAATATTCTTTCCTACAACTAGTTAGCAGGTAACCTTCATTAGGAAGGATGCCGTGGGGTGCTAATACCTTCCCCACGCATAACCGACTCCCGAACCCTTATCTGGTCTCAAGGACCCTTATCCATTCCAAAAGGGATTTTCCAATGTTTGCCCTTAAACTAAATTTTGGTGGCGGCTTCATTTTTGAACCTTCGAGGAATCCTCACCCGGATTTTTCGGTCGCTACAGCTATGATAATTGATGGAGTTTTTATTTTTCTTTTGGGTCAGTTCCGCACGTTTTCTTGTGATTAGGCTAAGGTTGGACCCAAAAATGAATAAGAACTTGGTAAAAAAAAGATAAGGAACAATCCCAACAAGTAGTCCATTTCGGATTATTAAAAATAACAAGTAACAGATCTTAACAGTCAAGTTTTTCAAAAAAATTGACTTTTACCTGCGGACTGAAACCGTAGGTAAAAGTCAATCATTTGGTTCAAATGCTTCGGTATCTCTTAGCTCACCAACTGAGCTACCTACTTGGGATAAAAAAAACCTTCCGGAATTACGTATTAAGAGGTAAATCTAAAACTGTTTTAAAAAATTTGACTTTTACCTATGGACAGAAACAGTAAGTAAAAGTCAGTTTTTTTAAAAAGTTCCCAAACCAAATTTTTCATTCCGGAAATACCATTTTTCACATAAATCCGGAAGCCGTTTTTTTCAAAATTTCAGAAATACCTTTTTTTACGTACTTCTGGAAGCCATTTTTGGGAAATTTCCGGAAAGACCTTTTTGAGGTGTTTCCGAAACACAAATTTTTCATTCCGAAAATACCTCTTGATATATAGATAATTCTGGAAATTTTTCACAAAATCAACTTCCAGTTAAATTTTGGTAAAAATGTGGGGGTATTTTGGGGTTAAAACGTATTATAGGGGTACAAAGTCTATAACGGACACACTTTGGGTGCAATACCCAACTTTAATTGTGGGGTTATGTAATAATACCTCAATGCTTTAGTTCATTGAGGTGTTATGTAACACTATTTCTAAGTTTTACTTAAAATTGTTACGCAACACCGTATCCTTACAAATGCATCACTCTCTTTATAATTCACTTTTTTTTTTCTGATTTTCATTTACCGGTTCACAGTTTTTAAAATTTATAATAATATACCAATTACAGTTTGAATTAGAATTCCCCTTTCTTATTTTCTAATTTCTGATTTCTTCACATCCTTCATCAATTGTTGCTATCTACTCATCATCATTCTTAAATCCAGTACTAGGGAGACTTGTTCTTCCCAATGTTGGCAACCACGCCCTAAAAAACTGCATTAATTTAGTGTCAAAATTGCATTGTTGACACACTTTGGGTGCAATACCCAACTTTAATTGTGGGGTACCTTAGTTGTCACCTAACTTTTTCTCTTCTTTTTTTTAGGCTAAAGTGCTCCCGGGGTCTCTTATCTTTATTTAAAGTAACGAATTAGTCATTTATGTTTTTTTTGTCCCAAATAAGTCATTTATCTTTCAAATTTTTGACACATAAATCCTTTTCCATTAACAGTGCTGATTTATGTGTCAAAAAAAAGGATTGATGTGTTAAAAATTTGAAACATAAAGGACTGATTTGGGACAGAAAAGGATTTATGTGTCAAAAATTTAAAACATAAAGGACTGATTTGGGACAAAAAAAGATAAATGACCAAATCGTTACTTTAAATAAATATAAGGGACCCCGGGAGCATTTTAGCCTTTTTTTTACTAGACCAAAACACTTAGCAAAAAGAGATAAAAACAACACAATAATAGGCAGCCCCAAAACCAACCCCCTCAAACACATCAACCAATGAACTAAAGCAAAACAACTAACTTATCAAATTTAGAAAGAGATGCCTTTGAACGGGAATACTAGCCAACCGCTATGGTCAAAATCCGATTACCTAAAAAAATAGTTAAGTCAACAAGAGACAGAGAAAGAATTTGTCTTTGAACGGGTAAAATAGCCTACAAAATTTTGGACCAATTTCTTTTTTTGTTGTGATTTCTTCTTTTGGGTCTTGGACACCCCCGATTCAGACGTAGCATATAGTGCCTCAGTTTCAGGGGTGAAAGGATCATCAACGCCCACTTTCATTTTTAGTGAGTGGCTAAGGTTTCACTTGAGGCGCTTTTATTTGAGAGAATCCCCTCACTAATTGTGCCAAATTTTCCATAGTTCATAAATTCAATTGGATTACAAATAAATAAATCTGGAGTGATTTTTTTTATATTGTAAGGTACTTTAATTCGGAAGCAATTTACTTAAAAAATAAGTGCTTTATACTCCCTTTGGTCCCTATCATAGGAAAAATTTACAGTTTTAGGTTCATTGAATAACTAAAGCATCTGGTCTATATGTAGGCAAGATACATCAGTTATTCAATGAACCTAAAACTGCAAATTTTTCTTATAATAGGGACCGGGGGGAGTATAATGTAGACTGACCCGAAAAATCTGTAATCTGCATAGGGTTGCGCTTGTACTTCAAAGTATGATCCCAATTTCACCCTGGGATTTTTGGCCCAACCTAATAAATTCAAACCCAGTGTGGATCGAGTAACTCGTTTTTCCAGCTCTAGTACTTTTGGGGCCTGTTGTCGTGACCGGGATCAAAGACAGACTTTTAGTGTCTGGATCGCAAAGGCTAGCCCAAAAGATCACTTAATCTGTCAATGACTCCCCCCCTCAAGTCTTTGCCTCTTAGCCTCTTTTATAGTCAAATATTAGGTGGTTCTTGTTTCTCCTAGACAACTAGTACTATACCCGTGCATCCGTACGGGCCGATCGCGTTACGTGATACGATTACCTCAAATAGAAACGTTAATTTGAAATCTCATTAATCTAAAATCAATTTTAAAATATAGAGGATGACTTGCAAGAGACAGAGAAAGAATTTGTCTTTGAACGGGTAAAATAGCCTACAAAATTTTGGACCAATTTCTTTTTTTGTTGTGATTTCTTCTTTTGGGTCTTGGACACCCCCGATTCAGACGTAGCATATAGTGCCTCAGTTTCAGGGGTGAAAGGATCATCAACGCCCACTTTTATTTTTAGTGAGTGGCTAAGATTTCACTTGAGGCGCTTTTATTTGAGAGAATCCCCTCACTAATTGTGCCAAATTTTCCATAGTTCATAAATTCAATTGGATTACAAATAAATAAATCTGGAGTGATTTTTTTTATATTGTAAGGTACTTTAATTCGGAAGCAATTTACTTAAAAAATAAGTGCTTTATACTCCCTCTGGTCCCTATCATAGGAAAAATTTACAGTTTTAGGTTCATTGAATAACTAAAGCATCTGGTCTATATGTAGGCAAGATACATCAGTTATTCAATGAACCTAAAACTGCAAATTTTTCTTATAATAGGGACCGGGGGGAGTAATGTAGACTGACCCGAAAAATCTGTAATCTGCATAGGGTTGCGCTTGTACTTCAAAGTATGATCCCAGTTTCACCCTGGGATTTTTGGCCCAACCTAATAAATTCAAACCCAGTGTGGATCGAGTAACTCGTTTTTCTAGCTCTAGTACTTTTGGGGCCTGTTGTCGTGACCGGGATCCCGACGTAGACGGCCCAAAAATTGATATTTCAGGGAGTCGCCACCCAATTTATTAAATAGGGAAATTGAGAAAAACCTACCTTAAAATTATTGGTCTGCGCAAACTAGGTTGGATTCGGGAGTCGGTTATGCATAGGGAAGGGCGAAAACTTAATTCCACTACACCCCTAGTACATCCGTCCTAAGACAGTTACCCTAAATCTGGTTGTGCAAATATAAATTACGAATTTATTTGTTTTACCCAAAAATAAAATAGTAGAGAATAATAAGGACTAATTTAGAAAAGTTTAATTTTGACTTGACGGCCCCGCTCCTACGTATCCTCAGGTGCAATGAGAAACTCAAAAGTCACGTAGTTCTTTCTTGAAATTTTTTGTTGGTTTGGTTGATTTTATTTTTGAAGGGGTTTAAGATCAAAGCCGTACAACTAAAGTCTCTTAAACCGGGATTGACAAGATGTACATCTCAATCAAAACCCATTTTTTTTGTAATTTTTATGAAAATAGGTGTTAAAGGAAAAAAACTGATTATTTATTAGAGAGAAAAAAAAATTAATTTGGCTTGACGGGGAAGCCCCGCTCCTACGTATCTCCGTGTGCGGAGAATCAAAGGCTACGTAGTTCTTCCAGAAAATATTTGTTTGTTGATTTGATTTTAATTTTGAAAGGGGTTTAAGATCAAAGCCGTACAGCTAAAGTCTCTTAAACCGGCATTGACAAGATGTACATCTCAGTCAAACCCATTTTTATTGATGTTTTAATTCATTTTTAGAAATAGATAACAATAATAATAATGTAAATAATAATAGATAATAATAACAATAATAATAATAATTAAAAAGGAAACAATAAATAAGTATAGGCATAAATAACAATAATAATAATAATAACTATACACCTAAAAAAATATAAATAAATAAATATAGGCATAAATAATAAATAAATATATACAAAAACTAAATAAACAATAAATAAGTAATCAATAAATATGTACATAAATAAATAAATACAAAACTAACCTCAAATAGAAACGTTAATTTGAAATCTCATTAATCTAAAATCAATTTTAAAATATAGAGGATGACTTGCATACGGACATGTGTTGTCGTGTTCTTTTTATGAATGAATTTAGACAGTATTTAAATAGTCTGAACATTACCCCGTGAAAATAAAGAAAAATTTAAAGTAGATAAAAAATGAGTTTTAAATAAAAAATTGATAAATATTAAAACTAAAAATATAAAAGTATCATTTAAAAACAATATGTGCAAATATCCCGTGTAATTTTATATATCAGTGCAGTGTTGTTATCCAATGTTTTTTTTAAATATCAGTGCAACTATCCCGTGTTTTATATTTATCATTGCAGTTATCCGTGTATTTTTTTATATATCAGGGGAGTTGTCCAGTGTTTTTCTATGTATCGGTGGAGTTATCTCATAGTTTCAATTGATTATTTGAGTTGTTTAGTTGATTATTGTAGATAGTAAAAGATAGATAGTAGATTATCAATAACAAATATTTATTGTGTTTTTTTTATATATGAGTAACAATTATTTGCCCTTTTTTAGGTATTAGTGACAAACATTTGTCGCGTGTGTTTTTAATATTAATCAGTTTAAATAGTCATTAAGTCTTCTTGTTTTTTAGATAGTAGTTTTCAAAAATTATAATTATCAATGACAAATATTAATCCCGTGTTTTTTATATATCACTGCAGTTATCCCCGTGTTTTTTATATATCAGTGCAGTTATCTGGTAGTTTCAATTGATTATTTTAGGTAATAGTAGATTATAGTAGATAGTAAATTTGTTAGATAGTAGATTATCAATAAAAAATAATTGTTTTAAATATTAATTAGTAAATTAAATAGTCATTAAGTCTGCTTATTTTTTAGATAGCAGGTTTGTAGTAGTAAGCTTCAAAAATTTTAATTATCAATGACAAATATTAAGCTCGTATTTTTTTTATATATCAGTGCAATTATATCGTAGTTTCAATTGATTATTTTAGTTGATTAGTAGATTATAATATATAGTAAAAGAGAGATAGTAGATTATCAATAAGAAATATTTATTTTAAATATTAATCAATAGTTTAAATAGTCATTAAATATTATTGTTTTTAAGATAGTAGGTTTATAGTAGTCTTCAAAAAATTTAAATATCAATGACAAATATTAATCCTGTGTTTTTTTATATATTGGTGTAGTTATCTCGTGTGTTTTTATATATCATTGCAGTTATCTCATAGTTTCAATTGATTATTTTAGTTGATTAGTAGATTATAGTAGTTTATTACAGTTATCCCGTGTTTTTATATTAGATTATTTGAGTTGATTAGTAGATTATAGTAGATTTGCAGTTATCCGGTGTTTTTTTAGATAGTAGGTTTACAGTAGGTTTCCAAAATTATAATTATCAATGGTAAATATTAATTATAAATTGTCCAGAAAAATTATAAATATCAATGGTAAATATTAATCCCGTGTTTTTTTAATTATAAATTGTCAAAAAAAATTATAAATATCAATAGTAAATATTAATCCCGTGTTTTTTTATATATCACTGTAGTTATCTCGTGTTTTTTAATTTATCAGTGCAGTTATCTTGTAGTTTCAATTGATTATTTTAGTTTATTAGTAGATTATAGTAGATAATAAAAGTTAGATATTTGATTATCAATAAGAAATATTTGTTTTAAATATTAATAATTAATTTAAAAAGTCATTAAGTTTTCTTGTTTTTTAGATAGTAGATTTATAGTAGTAGTCTTCAAATTTTTTAATTAAAGTAGTGTTTGTATAAATTTAGAAATTTAATTAAAAGAATTAAATTGAAGTGATAAGAGAAAGAGAATAATTATTTATGGGAAAAGTAAAGTAAAAAGGAAAAAAATGAAGAAAGAGTGTGTAAAAGAAAAGTGAAAAGGAGGAAAGAGAGTGTAAAAAGAAAGAGAAAAAAAGAAGAAATAGAGTGTAATGACATTTTTACCCTAAGTAAGTAACTGTTGGATCATCGTCGTTAACCGTTGGATCATCGTCGTTTTTTTGACACCAGGTTCGTGAGACATCCCTCTTCACTTTTACCGTTCGGATCGTCGAAATGAGGTCTGAGGAGAGAGAAATTGCCTTCGCAAAAGTAGAAAAAACAACCCCCGTTTTTCTCAGACCAGTCACCGTACAAGTGCGATTATGGATTCGTTAACCGTTGGATCGTTTTCATTTTTTGCCAGAAGGTTCTTGAGACATTCATTTTCACTTTCACCGTTCGGATCGTTGAATCGAGGTCTGAAGAGAGAGAAATTACCTTCGCAAAGTAGCTGCAGTTTTGGGTATTTTGGTTTATTTTTGTATTTTTGTAACTTTGGCATTCTTGGGCCAAGTCATGTAAATGCATGTAAATGGACACTCCTTTTTTGTAATAATAATTTTTTATTGCACCTCCCTTTTTTTATTTTCTTTTTTAATTTGTATTATTTCTTATCTATTTTATTTTTTATTTTCGTTTTTTAATTAAAGATATTGTAACAAGAGAAATAAAGTAAATCAACTTTGTAATTTTTTGAATCAGCGTATTTTTTTAATTTTTGTTTAACCACTAAAAAAAGTAATAATAACGCAAAATTAGTAAATTAGCGCAAAATGACCTATTCGAGGGATTAGGAATCAAATATACGCGAAAAACATATTTTTGTGATTTTTTTGAAAAAAGTAAAAATGTACCGGTTAAAATTGGGTGTACACAGCATATTTTTTTAGTTTTTGTTTAACCACTAAAAAAAGTAATAATAACGCAAAATTAGTAAATTAGCGTAAAATGACCTATTCGAGGGATTTGGAATCAACTATACGGGAAAAACATATTTTTGTGATTTTTTTGAAAAAAGTAAAAATGTACCAGTTAAAATTGGGTGTTCACAATTGCCGCTCTGTGCTTACTTTCTTACGAGATAATACATAAAACTATGTTTTCTTGTTTTATCAAAGTAAGGAATAAGTACAGATATGAACCTCAATTTTAATCGGTGAAATATGAACAATTGTCTTTTGACTTTTAAAGTTAATTGGGTAACAAGAAATACAAACAATGCCAGAGCTGAATCAATAGCACGAAGTTTCAAAAAAATGTCAGGGCAAGACTGATAGCATGCAAATTAAAAACGAGACCAATAGCAGAGAATTAAAGACAAATGCCAGGGCGAGACCGATAGCAGGAAAATTAAAGACAATGCCAGGGCGAGACCGATAGCACAAAATTAAAGACAATGCCAGGGCGAGACCGATAGCATGAAATTAAAGACGATGCCAGGGCGAGACCGATAGCAGGAAAATTAAAGACAATGCCAGGGCGAGACCGATAGCATGAAAATTAAAGACAATGCCAGGGCGAGACCGATAGCACAAAACTATAGACAAATGTCAGGGCGTGACCGATAGCACAAAATTAAAGATAATGCCAGGGCGAGATGGATAGCATGAAAATTAAAAACAATGTCAGGGCAAGACCGATAGCACAAAACTAAAGACAATGCCAGGGCGAGATCAATAGCACAAAATTAAAGACAATGCCAGGGCGAGACCGATAGCACAAAATTAAAGACAATGCCAGGGCGAAACCGATAGCATGAAAATTAAAGACAATGCCAGGGCGAGACCGATAGCACAAAATTAAAGACAAATGCTAGGGCGAGACCGATAGCATGAAAATTAAAGACAATGCCAGGGCGAGACCGATAGCATGAAAATTACAGACAATGCTAGGGCGAGACCGATAGCACAAAATTAAAGACAATGCCAGGGCGAGACCGATAGCACAAAATTAAAGACAATGCCAGGGAAAGACCGATAGCATGAAAATTAAAGACAATGCCAGGGTGAGACCGATAGCACAAAATTAAAGACAAATGCCAGGGCGAGACCGATAGCACAAAATTAAAGACAATGCCAGGGCGAGACCGATACCACAAAATTAAAGACAATGTCAGGGCGAGACCGATAGCATGAAAATTAAAGACAATGCCAGGGCGAGACCGATAGCATGAAAATTAAAAACAATGCCAGTGCGAGACCGATAGCGCAGAATTAAAGACAAATGCCAGGGCGAGACCGATAGCACAAAATTAAAGACAATGCCAGGGCGAGACCGATAGCACAAAACTAAAGACAGTACTAGGGCTGAACCGTAGTATGAAAAAAATACCATTTCCAGGGTTGAACCGTAGCATGGAAACGCAGTGTCAAATGCCAGGGTAGACCATAGCACTGAAATGAACATAAAATGCAATGGATGTCTTGCTTTGAATAATTATTATTATTTTTTTTTTATTTTCACAAAGCGACTGAAAAAACACATGCTTCTATTCATGAAGGGGATGCATGGTTGGACATGAAATGTATGCATGATATGACATGGAATGTGTTACGGATTGGGCCTCTATGGCCAATCCACCCAAGGTCCAACAGTAAAGGGCAAATCCACCAGCCAAAGGTGGAGATCTCAGACCTAGATCCAATGGTCCTCCTTCAGTCCAAAAACCTATAAATAAGCATTCAATGCTAAAATTAATGGTACTCACTTTTCGACTCCTCTTACTTGTGATTGACTCACTCACTGACTTGAGTGTCAAAGTGTCATTGCAGGTACCACCCCACCTCGGATCGGAGCACCAACTCGGATTGACCAAGAACATAAATACCAACTATCTCAGACTGGACTTTGTAACCAAGGTCGGACACTTAGTCGGAGATACGGTACAGAACATTGGCGACCACAGTGGGAGCATCTTATACACTAGTCCCTCCCCCAACCTCCTTGGTCAGCAATGGCTCCAGAACTACGACGGAGGAACGTCTCCAGCGTCGTAGTTAGAACCGATCAACAGCAAGAAACGCCTGAGGGGGTAGCAGTCACTCTCCCTCGCAGCTCGGACCACGGCCACAACTCGTCCCACGGCCACAACTCGTCCAGAGCAATGGTTCCCATAAGCTCCGCCAAGAACCAGCTTCCACCTCTTGTCTAGACCGTCCAGGTACCGGTCGACGCTGTTCAACAGCTCGTCCAACTACTGACAAGGCAAGCCGAGGCTGACCAGCAAAGGAGTCAGCGCTACTCCCAGCTGGAGGCCGAGATTGCCGAGATCCTGGCCCGAGATATCCCGGATCGGTCCTCTCCTCAAACCTACTCTCCCAGCAGAAGAACGTCCAGCAAAAGGCGTCACCGGTCTCCTGCTTGGAGGAGACACCACCATCGCTCGCCACCCCGCCGGAGAGGGAGACGAGGATCCGAAACTCCCCCAAGCGAGACTCGGGACGACACTTATTACTCCGAGGACTCTTCCCACCAGAGCTCGTCATTAGCATCCTCTTCCCCGAGGCGACGTTCTATAAGCCGGGGGAGTCCCCCGAGGCATGAACGTCGGCGCCCTCGTTCTCCGAGGTCCCCTGTTCGGCGCTCTATCGAGAGACCTCCTCCGAGGGAGAGATCGACGGCGCGAAAGGGACCCTTTATAGCAAAGATCGACTACTTTCCGGTGCCCAAACACTTGGAGAAACCCCCTGAAGGTTTAAAGATGCATGACGGGACTGGCGATCCCGATCGTCACCTTGATTACTTCGACACAATGATGCAATATCGGAATGTCCCGGAAGAGATTAAGTGTCGAATCTTCCCTCTCACCCTGGAAAAATTGGCACTTGACTGGTTCAGAGCCCTCAAGACAAACTCGAAATCCTCGTGGGACCAACTGGCGAAGCTATTTTCGGCCCATTTCGCCCACTCCAAGATGAAACCAAAATCTCGGAAAGTCTTGCAAGCAATTCGACAAGGGGAGAACGAGTCTCTCCGGGACTATATCGAGAGATTCAATAAGGAAGCAGCTCAGGTCCGAAACCTAGATGATTCTTTCCGACTGTTCATCATGGAAGCCGGTCTCCGTGAACGAAGTCTATTCCAGATTGATGTCGGAGTAAATCAAACTGAGTCGCTTGCCGAGTTCCTCCAGCGATCTCAGAAGTATATTAATCATGAAGAGGGGGCGGTGGCAAGAAAGTCGGATGACGACCCTGGGATGAGCAAGCCTCGATATGAGAAGGAGGCCCGGAACGACGGTAAACCTAGACCTCGCAACCGACACCAACAGTATTCCGACCTTAATGAAACAAGAGCTAGGATTTTGGCGGAATGTATGAACGCTGAATTCAAGGAAGTCAAGTTCCCCGATCCGCTCACACACAGGCCGGGACAGAGATCTAACAAGTACTGCCGGTATCACCGGAGCAAAGGGCATGACACCAATCGATGCAACGCTCTGAAAGACGACATTGAGGACCTGATCAAGAAAGGGAAATTGAGCCAGTACGTGGCTAAAACACCCCGGCATGAGGCCGAGGTTAAGGAAGAGAAGGTCGACCCTAAGAAGAAGGGTAAAGCTCCCCAAGAAAGAGAAGAAAGCTCGGAGGATGAGCGCGATTTTCGAAAATCGAAGGGCCGACCGGTAATGATGGTTATCTCTGGGGGATACCCCGTTGAGGCATCGGGCAAAACAATGAAAAGAAAATGGAAGGAGGTCATGTGTGCTGCTTCCACCTCAGCAGTAAGCTCAACCCCGGAGCGTCCCCCCTTGGCATTCGGCGACCGAGACTTACTAGACGGCAAGCCTAATAAGCACATACCCCTTATAATCAGGGCAGTCATGGCCAACCACGAAATAAGGAGAATCTTGGTCGACCAAGGAAGCTCCGCGGATATCATCTTCATCGACCTTGTGAGGAAACTGCAGATCTCAGAGGAAGACTTCATCCCTTATAGAGGATCAGACCTTTCGAGCTTCAACGGGTCCCGAACCAAACCCCTCGGCTATCTGGAACTGATGGTCACCTATGGCGAGGAACCACTAGAGAGAACAGTCAAGACCAAATTCCTAGTGCTGCCGTGCCCTTCGGTCTACAACAGCATCATCGGAAGACCGACTCTAGGAAGGCTCGGGGCTGTGACCTCGACGGTTCACCTGAAAATGAAGTTCTACTCTTTGAGCAACCAGGTAATCACTATGCCGACCTAGAGTCCGCCCAGAGATGTTTCTATCTGCATGTCAAGGCAGATAGGCAGGCCTCAGAGGAGGCGGTTTCCCCCGTAGAAGCAGAAGCTCAGAAAGACCCAAAAAAGAAGAGAAGCGGTCGAGCTACCGAGGTCAACGTCACAGACCTCGATGCGAGGTATGATCCTGACAGCTCTGAGGAAGAGAGCAATGACGAGCTGACACGGGAGCTGAAGAAGAAAATCAGGCGACCCCAACCTGATGGACAGTTCGTACAGATCCAGCTGGGAGAGGACCCGACCCAAACTGTCCAGATCGGATCCAATCTCCCCGAAGAAGTAAGAACAAAGCTCGCCCTTTATCTGAAATCTCACGCCGATCTCTTCGCTTGGTCGGCAAAAGACATGCCCAGGATCCCCCCGGAAGTCGCCTGCCACCAACTGGCAGTTAACCCCGGGGCTAAGTGGGTCCCCAGCGCAAAAGAGCTCAAAGCAAGGAGAAAGCAGCTACTACGGCCAAGGTCGTAGATGATTTAATTAAAGCTGATTTTGTAAAGGAAGTCAAGTACACAACTTGGCTTTCCAACCCTGTACTTGTTAAGAAAAGCAATGGGAAATGGCGAATGTGCGTTGACTATACCGATCTTAATAAGGCCTGTCCTAAGGACGCCTTCCCTGTTCCTAGCATTGATCGGCTCGTCGATAATGCTTCAGGTTTTCGTTTACTATCTTTGATGGACGCCTATTCCGGGTATAACCAAATCCCGATGTTTCCCCCCGACCAAGAGAAAACGGCCTTCATGACTAACCGCTGTAATTTTTGTTACCGGGTCATGCCATTTGATCGGCTCGTCGATAATGCTTCAGGTTTTCGTTTACTATCTTTGATGGATGCCTATTCCGGGTATAACCAAATCCCGATGTTTCCCCTCGACCAAGAGAAAACGGCCTTCATGACCGACCGCTGTAATTTTTGTTACCGGGTCATGCCATTTGGTTTGAAAAATGCGGGGGCCACCTATCAAAGGATGATGAACAAGGTGTTCCGAAAGCAGATCGGCCGTAACGTGGAAGTCTACCTCGATGACATGATCGCAAAAAGCGAAGGGGAAGACCTCCACGTAACCGACCTAGAAGAGATCTTCGCAGAAATCCGAAAAAATAATATGAGGTTAAACCCGAAAAGGTTCCTATGAGTTGGAGACCTTGGCCGGGAAAACGATCCCAAGGACTTGGAACGCCACCAAATTGAAGAAGTACTACAGTTGATTTACATTTTGGCAAGAAAAGGTGTATATCGATGTTATCACTTATTTTATTTGAAGAACGGTGTATACCGATGTTATCACTTATTTCATTTGAAGAACGGTGTATACCGATGTTATAACTTATTTAATCTAAAGAACGCTGTATACCGATGTTATCACTTATTTTATTTGAAGAACGGTGTATACCGATGTTATCACTTATTTCATTTGAAGAACGGTGTATACCGATGTTATAACTTATTTAATCTGAAGAACGGTGTATACCGATGTTATCACTTATTCTATCTAAAGAACGGTGTATACCGAGACTATCAATTTACACATTGATAAAACACGATTCTTAACCAGGGTTAAGACGATCTTGTCATTCCCTTTATAGTTGGCCGAGGTTGCCACTACCCTAAGGGGCGAGTTCGATCTGGGCCGAGTCCCGGTAAACTGCCCCGAAGGCGACGCCTACCACTTAAGCGAATCAAAACGCAAGTGCATGAATTTAAATCAACAGAGTAAAGCTCAACCGAGGTAGATAAAACCGGAAGTACATGCAATTACATTTGTATTACAAGCTACCCCGGATACGGCCGGGTCCTCAAATTCAAAAAGATGGCAAAATATTACAAATTCCGGTTCCGCCTGGAACCCGGGGCTTTCTTCCCCACCGGTTCTACCCGGAACCCAAAAAACAACCAACCCGGAACTATCTTCTCACACAAGTCACGACAGGGATGGGCGAGGGTAAATGACCTCACACTCTTCAGAGTCAGAACTGAGCTTGACAATCCGCCCACCTTCCACTGTGTGTTCCACACTTAGAATCCCCCGATCCAGAGGCAAAGAAGGATGAATAACGGCGACCTGGGCAAGCGCTTTATCATAACTCTCCACAGCCACATCCATTACCATATGGGCCACCTCGACCATCTCTTTCTCAGCGTTCTCGGCCTTCGCGCGTGCCTCCTCGAGCTCCTTTTCCAACTCGACAATCCGGAGCGAGGAATCCACGCTAGTCCCAGCCTAGACCTGTCCAGCTTTCCGAATTTCGGCTTCAAGCTCGGAAACCCGGACCTTCAAAGAGGAAACCACCTCTTCAGACTGCCTCCCTTGGCTCTCAAGCTCGGAAATACAGAGCTCAAGCTCCATGCTTTGATTAAGGGCAGAGTCCCTCTCCTTTTCAAGCTTATCATTCACCGCCTTAAGCCCGATCTGGTCTTCCTGGGACTTCTAAAGAGTCGAGGACAGCAACTCATACTTTCTCTGGAGGTCCGCTCGGAGTTTCCGTTCAGTATCCCTCTCTGCGAGGGCCCCTGAAATAGCAGAAACAAGAAAGTCAGGAATGGAATTAACGAAAAGAAAAACCAAGTAAAACCCTTCGGAACCTGGTGTTACCTTTCGCCTGGCTCTCAGCCTCGGCCCTTTGAAGCTTGGAAACGTCGGCCAGATGCCGAAACAACCTGGCAGCGGCCTCAACCGGATCGACCCGGGAATCCTCCAAATGCTTCTTCAAGAACTCGCCGTCTATCGAGATACCAGAAGATCTCGAAGTTTTATGCTTCCCGTGGCGACTTTTCTTTGAAGCTCGGGGAAAACCGGCTCGACCAGCCTGCACCTGCTACTCCGGAGCATGGGAAGTGGAGGCAGGATCTCCTTGCGACAAAGGACGCTGCCTTTTCCGGTGTAAAAGATCAGTCGCCTGATCTTCAGCACCGGCCAAGCTGGCCTCTGTGATAGTGTTGATCGGAACGGCAGGAACGGGCTCATTCCGGGGAGGATCTTCCTACTGGACCCCGGCCTTCCTTTCCGCAATAGCCCTCAAGCGGGAGAATTTGTCAGGCCCCATGCCATCTGCAAAACAAGGAAAAGAAGCAATGTTAAAAGAAACGGCAATTGAAAAATTATGGGCGGCATTGGCTATAAAAAACCTACCAAGCACGGCCACCACTTGAAACTTAAAGCCCGCCCCGACCCATCGAGCTACATCAATCCCGAATTTTTTGGGATCCCGGTAGACAATCAGGTCGGCGAAGTTGGTCAAGATCGCTAAAGAGTCCTGATCAACCGGGGATAGCCGGCTTAAACTGACAGTATATGTGTGAGGTCGCTGATTGAAATGAGAAAGAGACCACCCTATTTGAAACTTGGTGGACTCCATGGATTCCCCATTCGCAGCATATTTGCCGACGTGCCTCACTGCCTCCTCATTCACGGGCTCGACAAAGAAGTACTTGTTCTTCCAATTTTTCATGGAATCGGAGTAGGGCATGAAAATTTAATACCCCTCCTAGCCCGAAAGCTCACGTGTTCCCACCGATCCTTGGTTCCATCCTCGTGCCTCCAGTTGACCTCAAAAAGGTAAAAGAACAGATCACAGGAGATTGGCCTCTCCAAGTGAATACACATTAGCTCGAAAGCCCGGAGGAACGCCCATGCGTTGGGATGAAGCTGAGAGGGAGCGAGGTTCAGAATCCCCAAGGCCTCTTGCTGAAAGGCGGTGAAGAGGGGACTAATATGCATGTCAAGAATCGTCACTCCATACATGAAAAATTTCAAAGCTCTTGGCCAAACAGCTACGTGTTGACCTTCGGCCATCCCATCCACGTTCCAAACCTGATCTTTCCTAGAAACGCGCTTGACGAAGTAGCTCATATCATCCCCAGTCCTGTAGACGGACTGAATTCCCCCTCAACATTTCTGACACCCACGAGTACTCCCGAGGGACATTCAGAGGTTGAGACAAGAGAACATTAACCGACCCAACTCCGGCGCGGGGGTATTGATCGGAATCACCTCCCTCATACACGGGATCCCCGTGGTATTCGAGCCCGTCTTCATTGTTGCGACTTTTAGCAACCTCTGCTTCACTATCATCGGAACTCCAGCTAGTGCTTCCTTGTTCTTCATTATCCGGCTCGACGTCGGACTCCTCCGAGTCAAGGACCACTATCTCGGCGTTGTCTTCATCCGCTAGCTCATTGCTGGGAACCCCGGGAGAACGGTCTTCAGCATGAAAACTCAAAGGAGCAGAGCCCAGATCATCTTGAACCTCGGGAACAGCCGACCCAGGGGGACTAGTACGAATTTCCACCGAGTCTCTAGCACCTGAAGCCATTGCTTTTGCAAGGACGGGGCGATCTAACTTGACAACCCGACGAGTCTGTTTCGTCCTCGCCAGATCGGTCCTGCAGAAATGTGGGCTTGACGAGTCAGGTTGATACTTAAACAGTGGGTCCACAACCAAGTCGGAACCCGACCTGACGACCCCCACTCTGTATCAATAAATACGGGTTCCAAGAGAACCCGACCTTGAACTAAAGCTAGGAGTAATAAATAGAAGAAGCGAACTAACCTTGTAAAACAGGAAGCTCGCCAACACTTGAATCGGATCACGAACTTCAACGGTCTCACCGAGACTCACCGCGGAACTCTGAAAGATGAAGTTTGCTAAAGAACGAGTTTAAGATCGGAAGCAGAGCAATTCTCAAAAAGCAATGCAAAGTGAGGGAGGCCCCCTCTCCTATTTATAGGAAACTAAAGGCCTCTAGTGGACCTGGGCCTAGGCTACGTGATCCATCGCTAGCCCCTAGGCAGGCGCGTTGTTTCAAGCGCCATCATTGCCCCAATCATCCTCGAACGACGCGTCCCATCAATGACCTCACTAGCAGGCGTGGAAATCAAGGCATAGCTATAAACGAAACGCCTCGAGTCACTCGGCACGGCCTGAGTCCCTCGGCTCGCCCCGGTCCTCTGACCTCGGCATGACATGAGTCTCACAAACGGAACGCCTCGAGTCACTCGGCACGACCTGAGTCCCTCAGCTCGCCCCGGTCCTCTAACCTCGGCACGACATGAGTCTCTCACTCCGGAGTTTGGGTGAAGAATACAAACAAAAGCGGAATCCCGGTTTTGAAAGAATTACGGTTTCTCCAAAAGCAACAAGTCTAGCCCGCCCTAAGGCGACCCGACTTGGGGGGCAACTGTTACGGATTGGGCCTCTATGGCCAATCCACCCAAGGCCCAACAGTAAAGGGCCAAATTCACCAGCCAAAGGTGGAGATCTCAGACCTAGATCCAATGGTCCTCATTCACTCCAAAAACCTATAAATAAGCATTCAATGCTAGCATTAATGGTACTCACTTTTCCACTCCTCTTACTTGTGATTGACTCACTCACTGACTTGAGCGTCGGAGTGTCATTGCAGGTACCACCCCACCTCAGATCGGAGCACCAACTCGGATTGACCAAGAACATAAATACCAACTATCTCGAACCGGACTTTGTATCCAAGGTCGGACACTTAGTAGGAGATACGGTACAGAACAGAATGTATGAAATATGCATGATCTTTGAGTTTAAAATTGAGATGCACGTGTCATGAAAGTTAGATTCACCGAAAACATTTTCTTTTTTGTGCATGCTTCATTTGAACCCAATCAAACTGATTCTCAAATGGAAGGTGATCCTCGTCCTCGCTAGCTTTTTAAGATCTCCTTCCTTTTATGATCACTTCTCATTCTTCAAACAAAACACTTTCAAGTTTGACCTTTTCTCTATATATATTTTTTCACAGATATATCGTCCTTAGCCCTCTAAATCATAGCATTGATTCCAAGTTGACTATTTTTGAAGTATTACTTAATGAGCGTGCATGGATTTGTGGGTATTGACAAGCTAGACTTTTCTGTGTTTCTTGGTTTTCATGTTTTGGATTTTGAAGGTTTGGAAGTGGAGGGTTTTTGGAAAGCAAAGGCGTAGGGAAGACCAAACGACACAAGATGGTAGGGAAAAAGGTTAGTGGTAACCTCCACCTATTGAGGGTTTCTTTTATTTGTGGTAGCTGGCTTGCTGGAAATTGGTCAGGTATTGGAATCAAGCTTTACCACCGAGGGAAGACTACTAGGTGTAGCAAGCAAAATCTGACTCATCAATGATCATGCAAATATTTCTGCCCCAGTATTGGTAAAAGGAACCCCCAAGAGTAGGATGCACTGGTGTACTATACAAGTTTGACTCATGATGGGTCTTGCAATTTTTTCCCCAGTATTGGTAAAAAGCATTACCCCAGGAGAAGGATGCATTGGTGTACAAAACTAGTTTGGCTCATGAAGGGTCTTTGCAAAAATTTCTTTCCTAGGATGGGTAAAAGGTGAGGCCAATGTAGGATCTTGTAAGATTGCTTCCTCATTCTAGTGAAAGACATTCCCCCGAGAGAATACTACACTGGTGTAGAAAGAAATATTTGACTCATAGAGGGTCTTACAAAATTTGACCCCAGTGTGGGATTTCTTGACACTCTCAAGCTTACATTCCACAAAATTGCCCCAATGTGCACCCCTGTTCGGCATAAGTAGGAAAACTCCAGTGAACTACACAAATAAACATTGTAAGTCTCATTCCACTTTTGTACCCTAATTTTTGCTTAGACTGTCTTTCAAGGTTTTCAGTCTAGCGGGCTTTGTCTTTTTATTTGTTTTACCCAAAAATAAAATAGTAGAGAATAATAAGGACTAATTTAGAAAAGTTTAATTTTGACTTGACGGGGAAGCCCTGCTCCTACGTATCCTCAGGTGCAATGAGGAACTCAAAAGTCACGTAGTTCTTTCTTGAAATTTTTTGTTGGTTTGGTTGATTTTATTTTTGAAGGGGTTTAAGATCAAAGCTGTACAGCTAAAGTCTCTTATACCGGGATTGACAAGATGTACATCTCAATCAAAACCCATTTTTTTGTAATTTTTATGAAAATGGGTGTTAAAGGAAAAAACTGATTATTTATTAGAGAGAAAAAAAAATTAATTTGGCTTGATGGGGAAGCCCCGCTCCTACGTGTCTCCGTGTGCGGAGAATCAAAGGCTACGTAGTTCTTCCAAAAAATATTTGTTTGTTGATTTGATTTTAATTTTGAAAGGGGTTTAAGATCAAAGCCGTACAGCTAAAGTCTCTTAAACCGGCATTGACAAGATGTACATCTCAGTCAAACCCATTTTTATTGATGTTTTAATTCATTTTTAGAAATAGATAACAATAATAATAATGTAAATAATAATAGATAATAATAACAATAATAATAATAATTAAAAAGGAAACAATAAATAAGTATAGGCATAAATAACAATAATAATAATAATAACTATACACCTAAAAAAATATAAATAAATAAATATAGGCATAAATAATAAATAAATATATACAAAAATAAATAAACAATAAATATGTACATAAATAAATAAATACAAAACTAACCTCAAGCTGATGAACGCGATGAACGCCGAACCGGACCGAGCAGTCTGACCAGGTCAACTGCGAACCAGACTGCTTTGAGAACCGAAAAACCGATTTCAAAAAAATTACAAAATAATCAAAGACAGACTTTTAGTGTCTGGACCGCAAAGGCTAACTCAAAAGATCACTTAATCTGCCAATGACTCCCCCCCAGTCTTTGCCTCTTAGCCTCTTTTATAGTCAAATGTTAGGTGGTTCTAGTTTCTCCCAAACGATGTGAGACTAAAACAAGATAGAGAAAGTCATTCCCGTTTTTCTCAAACCAGCCACTGTAATAGTGTGATTCCGGATTCGTTAACCGTTGGATCATCGTCGTTTTTTTGACACTAGGTTCGTGAGACATCCCTCATCACTTTTACCGTTCGAATCGTCGAAATGAGGTCAGAGGAGAGAGAAATTGCCTTTGCAAAAGTAGAAAAAACAACCCCCGTTTTTCTCAAACCAGCCACCGTACAAGTGCGATTCTGGATTCGTTAACCGTTGGATCGTTTTCATTTTTTTCCAGAAGGTTCTTGAGACATTCATTTTCACTTTCACCGTTCGGATCGTTGAAACGAGGTCTGAAGAGAGAGAAATCACCTCGCAAAGCTGCAGTTTTGGGTATTTTGGTTTATTTTTGTATTTTTGTAACTTTGGCATTCTTGGGTCAAGTCATGTAAATGGACGCTCCTTTTTTGTAATAATAATTTTTTTTGCACCTCCCTTTTTTATTTTCTTTTTTAATTTGTATTATTTCTTATCTATTTTATTTTTTTATTTTCGTTTTTTAATTAAAGATATTGTAACAAGAAAAATAAATTAAATCGACTTTGTAATTTTTTGAATCAGCATATTTTTTTAATTTTTGTTTAACCACTAAAAAAAGTAATAACCTCGATGCTAGGTGTTGTCGCGGTGTTGGCCGGTAGCACGACTTCGCGATGGTGGCTGGAGTCACGGCGCCGGATGTCTGGGGGTGTGCTGTCGATGGGTGCTGATTCGATAGTTTGTACCTTGTCGGACGCCAGATTGCAGTTTGCAGATCGCCGGGCTCCTCCCATTTGCCTTCTGCTTCTTTGCCCCCTCCCAATCGTCTCCGGGCCTCCACCTCTAACCTCGATGCTTTGTGATGTGCTTAATGTGAGGATAGCGAGGTGATGCAGGCTGTTGTGGTTTGGAGTGTGAGTTCAGGAGGTGGTGGGTGGAGGTTGTGTGGGGACTCTCAGGTGTTGCCCTGTCTCCTTTCGGGTTTTCTGTTCGCCTTAGAATTTCTTCCATTAGAGTTCTATGGTTGTTTATTTTAGAGGGCTTGTTGGGCATTCTATTATTGTCCTTAGTACCAAGGGTTTTGGTCTAGTCCCCCCTTGTGCTTTTTATATCTCTCTTTATTTTATTAATAAATTCGGGCTGACTGCCTGTTTGATTAAAAAAAAACTAAAAAAAGTAATAATAATGCAAAATTAGTAAATTAGCGCAAAATGACCTATTCGAGGGATTAGGAATCAAATATACGCGAAAAACATATTTTTGTGATTTTTTTGAAAAAAGTAAAAATGTACCGGTTAAAATTGGGTGTTCACAGCATATTTTTTTAATTTTTGTTTAACCACTAAAAAAAGTAATAATAACGCAAAATTAGTAAATTAGAGCAAAATGACCTATTCGAGGGATTAGGAATCAAATATACGCGAAAAACATAATTTTGTGATTTTTTTGAAAAAAGTAAAAATGTACAGGTTAAAATTGGGTGTTCACACCTGGCATGGCCTAAAAATGGATGGAAAGTGACGGAGATTTATGGAAGGGGAGAAGAATTGATAAATTTGAATCATAAACGATAGAAATAATTGAGCAAGGGAGAGGGTTGGAATTTTCGAAAATGGATTTTCAATTCAGTACCGCTATCTAAAAAACACGAGATAACTGCACAGATATATAAAAAAAACACGAGATTAATATTTGTCATTGATAATTAAATTTTTTGAAACCTACTATCTAAAAAATAAGCAGGCTTAATGACTATTTAAATTACTAATTAATATATAAAACAATTATTTCTTATTTATAATCTACTATCTAACAAATTTACTATCTACTATAATCTACTATCAACTAAAATAATCAATTGCAGTGATATATAACTGCACAGATATTTAAAAAAACACGGGGATAACTGCAGTGATATATAAAAAAAACACGGGATTAATATTTGTCATTGATAATTATAGTTTTTGAAAACTACTATCTAAAAAAACAAGAAGGCTTAATGACTATTTAAACTGATTAATATTTAAAACACACGCGACAAATATTTGTCACTAATACATAAAAAAGGACAAATAATTGTTACTGATATATAAAAAAACACGGGATAAATATTTGTTATTGATAATCTACTATCTATCTTTCCCTATCTACAATAATCTACTAATCAACTCAAATAATCAATTGAAACTATGAGATAACTGCACTGATAAATAAATAAATTGGACAACTGCACTGATATATAAAAAAATACGGGGATAATTGCAATGATATATATAAAAACACGGGATAGTTGCACTGATATATAAAAAAACATGGGATATGTTAGATTCTCAGAATTCGAGGACTGAGATACCTCCTAAAGAAAGGTTAAAGAGAGGAAATAGACTTTGATTATATTTCATTCATACCAATTATGAAGTCACTACAAAGCTTATATAAGCTAATGGATACACACCATAAGGTGGTTACATCACCCACATAATAACATTGCAACCCAACCAACTAAGAAAATATGCCTAAAACGCCCCTTCTAGAATTAACTAAAGGAATCATTATTTCTTTGAACTCAAAGATCATATCATTACCTACCCCATCAAAATCAACATTGTCCTCAAGGTTGTAGAAATTTTCTCCATGAATAAATTTTCCTGGATCCCATTGCTTGGATTGGAATGACCAAAAGCCTTTAGACATTTGAAAATGTTCACAAGAATCCCACTGATGTTTGCTTCCCATAATCAGCAGTATAATGTAGCCATGAGGTCCCAAATTGACAAGCATTAGTTCCTCAGGATCACATAAAACTGACATGAAAACAAGCACATCTCCATACAAGCTAGTAGTGGCAGGCGTGTCAACAATAGCAACAAAAACTTTGGACAAAATAAATGTTGGAGCAGTCAATTCCCATAGTCCAATTGTACACGTGTCAAACATGTTTGACAAATAATAGCAGGGGATTCCCATAGATAGATGGCTGAATTCAAAGTATTTGACATCACTAACATGTGCCATGAAAGATCTGAATATAGGGTCACCAACAAAACAATAAGGAGTTGTGCATATCAAAATGCCAAGAGGGCTACCTAGTCTGAATGCCATATATTGAAATGCAAAATTGGAAAACATTAAACCAATTGTAAAGCTCCTCAGGTTCATATATTGAATTTCCACTATGATTCTCCCACTTGGCCAAGCTGTGATAACGATTATATGGTTAGTTATGGCACTGCACATAACTTGAATTCTAGTCCATAGTATTAAAAATCCAAGAGCAGTACTTTGGTCATCTATGTATGAGCCCTCCCAAGATGTGGTGAGCTGATAAGAATCAACAAAAAACTCAGGATAAATGCCACAAGGTGAGGTTGACCATTTCAAGGTGTTCAGCCAGTAGTGAATCAAGCTAGCAAAATTGGCATTTGTACTTGAAACAACATTAGTAGCCAAAGGTTTAAGTGCAAGTGCATAAAGGTTCACACAGAAAAGGACTTGAAAATGCATGCTACCAGCAATTATTTTAGTATACTGCATATACCCATTGAAAATGCCACTATAAATTGATCCAACATCCATGATTGGAAGCCACACAATTTGAAGTTCCATAAAATGGGAATCAATGCCAATTACTTCTGATGTTGTATACAATAGGGAAAAGGCAAGTCCCACATAGCAGGTGCCAATATTCATGCCCAAAATCTCCAAGTCCATAAGCTCATGGCTAGCATATGCATTGTGATTACAACCAGAATCGTTAAAATCATTTAGCATTGGCACTGCCTTACAATCCAAAACCCAATAAATCATAGCAAAATGATGGGTGCTCAGTGCTAGTCGATTGCCTTGATAACCCATTAATTCAACTATTAGAAGCTTGAATTTAGAAGCCATTTTAGTAAGATAAAGTGCATAATCTATTGTAGCTAAAATAACAGCTTGAACCAAAGGAATGGAGTAACATATTTGATCATGCAATTGAATAGAATGTTCACATTCATATGTGGAAATATTCAAAGAGTTACTCTGCCAACCATCATTTGTTAGTTGGAAGATGAAACTCAAGATTTCACTATGTGTAACAGTGGACCAAATACCAAACACAAGATCATAATACTCGGGGGTCCAATCATCAGGAAGATCTAAAGTAGAATCCATATAAACAATTTCATACCAAGTGTCCTGAAGGGTATAAATGTTGTTGACCAAAGCTCCTTGGAACTTCGCCCCATCTCCAACAATTACAACAACCAGTGCATGATCAGCTTCTTGAGCAGCAACCTTCTTGAATTTAATTGCAGCTATGAATTGCCCCTAACACTTCAGAGTTGTAATTGACAAATCATCCAATGCAATTGTTATGGATTGGGCCTCAATGGCCAATCCACCAAAAAGGCCCAACACCAAAGGGTCCAATTCATCCAACGGTGGAGATTGCAGACCTAGATCCAACAGCCCTCCTCCTTCCTAGATACCTATAAATAAGCATTGAATGCTCACATTAATGGTATTCATCTCTCACCTATTCTCACTTGTAATTGACTCACTCACTGACTTGAGCGTCGGAGTGTCATTGCAGGTACCAGCCCACCTCGGACCGGAGCACCAACTCGGACAACCAAGGACACACGTACCAACTATCTCGGACCGGTCTAGCTATCCAAGATCAGATACGTAGCAGGAGATACGGTACCGAACATTGGCGACCACAGTGGGAGAGGCTTATACTCTAGTCTTTCCCCCAACCTCCTTGATCGTAAATGGCTCCGGAATTACGACGGAGAAACGTCTCCAGCGTCGTGGTCAGACCCGACCAGCAACAGGAAACCCCGGAGGGGATAGCGATTACTCTCCCTCGCAGCTCGGCCCATGGCCGGAATTCTTCCAGGGCGATGGTCCCTATAAGCTCTGCTAGAAACCAGTTTCAACCTCCAGCCCCGACTGTCCCGGTACCGATCGATGCTGTCCAACAGCTCATCCAACTGCTAACAAGGCAGGCCGAGGCTGATCAAAGGAGTCAGCGTTACTCCCAGCTGGAGGCCGAGATGGCCGAAGTCCGGGCCAGGGATATCCCGGATCGTACCTCCCCTCAAACTTACTCTCCTAGCAGAAGGACCTCCAGCAAAAGACGTCACCGGTCCCCTGCTTGGAGGAGACACCACCATCGTTCGCCACCACGCAGAAGAGGGAGGCATGAATCTAGAACTCCCCCAACCGAGACTTATGACGAGACTTATTATCCCGGGGACTCAGCCCACCAAAGATCATCATTAGAATCTTCGTCACCAAGGCGGCGTTCTATAAGCCGGGGAACTCCCCCGAGGCATGAACGTCGGCGCCCTCGATCTCCCGGATCCCCTGCCCGACACCCTATCAGAAGGCCTCCTCCGAGGGAAAGGTCCGCAACGCGGAAGGGACCCTTCACAGCGGAAATCGACTATTTTCCGGTACCCAAGCACTTAGAAAAGCCCCCGGAGGGGTTAAAGATGCATGACGGGACGGGCGATCCCGACCGACATCTGGATTACTTCGACACGATGATGCAATACCGGAATGTCCCGGAGGAGATCAAATGCCGAATCTTCCCTCCCACCCTTGAGAAATTGGCTCTAGACTGGTTCAGAGCCCTCAAGCCGAACTCGATATCATCCTGGGACCAGCTTGCAAAGCTGTTCTCGGCCCAGTTCGCCCACTCCAAAATGAAGCCTAAATCTCGGAAAGTCTTACAAGCCATCCGGCAAGGAGAGAACGAGTCGCTCCGAGACTACATTGAAAGATTCAACAAGGAGGCGGCCCAGGTCCGGAACTTAGATGATTCATTTCGACTATTCTTCATGGAAGCCGGTCTGCGGGAAGGAAGTCTGTTTCAGATCGATGTCGGAATCAACCAAACTGAGTCGCTTGCCGAGTTCCTCCAGCAATCCCAAAAATACATTGACCATGAAGAAGGCGCTGTTGCAAGAAAGACAGATGCCGACCCCGGAACGAGCAAGCCTCGGTATGAAAAAGAGGCTCTGGTGCGTCAGGCAGCAGAGGCCCGGAACGACAATAGGCTCCGACCTCGGAACCGACACCAGCAATATTCCGATCTGAACGAAACAAGGGCCAGGATTCTGGCGGAATGTATGAACGCTGAGTTCAAAGAAGTCAAGTTCCCTGATCCGCTCCCACACAGGCCGGGACAGAGATCCAACAAATACTGCCGGTATCACCGGAGCAAAGGGCACGATACCAATCGATGCAATGCTTTGAAGGATGACATCGAGGACCTGATTAAGAAAGGGAAGTTGAGCCAGTATGTGGCTAAAGCACCCAGACACGAGGCCGAGGTTAAGGAAGAAGAAGCCGATCCGAAACGAAAGGGTAAAGCCCCACAAAAACGAGAAGAGAGCTCAGAGGACGAGCGCGACTATCGAAAATCAAAGGGCCGACCTGTGATGATGATGATATCTGGGGGCTACCCCGACGAAGCATCGGGCAAAACAATGAAAAGAAAATGGAAGGAAGTCATGTGTGCCGCTTCCACCTCTGCAATCAGCTCAGGCCCGGAGCGCCCACCCTTGGCCTTCAGCGACCGGGACTTATTGGATGGCAAGCCAAATAAGCACATACCCCTCATAATCAGGGCGGTCATGGCAAACCATGAGATAAGAAGGATTCTGGTCGACCAAGGGAGCTCCGCTGATATCATCTTCATCGACCTGGTGAGAAAACTGCAGATCTCAGAGGAAGACTTCACCCCTTACCGGGGATCGGATCTTTCGGGCTTCAACGGGTCTCGGACCAAACCTCTCGGTTACTTGGAAATGATGGTCACCTATGGAGAGGAGCCACTAGAACGGACGGTCAAGACCAAGTTCCTGGTATTGCCATGCCCCTCGGTCTACAATTGTATCATCGGGAGACCCACCCTTGGAAGGCTCGGAGCCGTAACTTCAACGGTTCACCTCAAGATGAAGTTCTACTCATTGAGTGACGAAGTTATCACCCTTGACGCCGACTTAGAGTCCGCCCAAAGATGCTTCTATCTTCATGTCAAGGCGGACAGGCAGGCCTCAGAAGAGGGGGTTCCCCCCATAGAGACAAGAACTCAGAAGAGCCCAAAAAAGAAAAGAGCCGGTCCAGCTGCCGAGGTCAATGTCACGGACCTCGACGCGAGATATGACCCGGATAGCTCCGAGGAAGAAAGCGACGACGAGTTAGCAAGAGAGCTAAAAAAGAAAATTAGGCGACCCCAACCTGATGGACAGTTCATGCAAATCCAGCTGGGAGAAAACCCGGCTCAAACTGTCCAGATCGAATCCGATCTTCCCGACGAAGTAAAAACAAAGCTCATCCTCTGCCTCAAATCCCACGCCGATCTCTTCGCATGGTCAGCCAAGGACATGCCCGGGATTCCCCCCGAGGTCGCCTGTCATCAGCTAGCGGTGAACCCCGGGGCAAAATGGGTCGCCCAACGCAAAAGAGCTCAAAGCCAGGAAAAGGCAGCTGCTACGGCTAAGGTCGTTGAAGATTTAATTAAGGCTGATTTTGTAAAAGAGGTCAAGTATACAACTTGGCTCTCAAACCCTGTACTTGTTAAGAAAAGCAATGGAAAGTGGCGAATGTGCGTTGACTATACCGATCTTAATAAGGCCTGTCCTAAGGACGCCTTCCCTGTTCCTAGTATTGATCGGCTCGTCGATAATGCTTCAGGTTTTCGTTTACTATCGTTCATGGATGCTTATTCCGGATACAATCAAATTCCGATGTTCCCCCCCGACCAAGAGAAGACGGCCTTTATGACCGACCGCGGTAATTTCTGCTACCGGGTCATGCCGTTCGGTTTAAAAAATGCGGGCGCCACTTATCAAAGGATGATGAACAAGGTATTCCGAGATCAGATCGGTCGTAACGTGGAAGTCTACCTCGACGACATGATTGCAAAAAGCGAAAGGGAAGACCTCCACATATCCGACCTGGAAGAGATTTTTGCTGAAATCCGGAAAAATAATAGGCGGCTAAACCCGAAAAAATGCACTTTCGGGGTCCGGGCTGGAAAATTCCTGGGTTTCTATCTCACAGAAAGGGGCATTGAAGCCAACCCGGATAAATGCCGAGCGGTAACAGAAATGCGGACCCCGTCCACTAAGAAAGAGCTCCAGAAACTCAACGGCATGATAGCTGCGTTATCTCGCTTCATTTCCAACGCCGCCTTCAAATCGCTCCCATTGTTCAAACTGCTTAAGAAAGAAGTGTAGCGACCGAAAAATCCGAAGGAGGGATTCTTCGTCGTTTTTGAACAATGGAGCCGCCATCAATATTTATTTTTAGGAAAACATTGAAAAAACCTTTGTTTTTGGGTTCGGGGGTCGATTAAGTGCGGGGAAGGTACTAGCACCCCGCAACATCCTAAAAAGGTTACCTTTTAATTTAATGTGTAGAAAAATTAGTTTAAAGAAAACATTTTAATTTACCCTTTTTGTTATTTGCAAAAAAAAAAAACGGAAAGGAAGACTTAATAAAAATTTTAGTTTTTTTTTGCGCTTGACAGGAGTGGGCCCCCGCTCCTACGTATCTCCGGGTGCGATGGAGAAATCAAAGCTACGTAGTTCTCGAGTAGAAAATATTTGTATGTTGGTATTTTTTTTTGTTTTTTTGAAAAGTTTGCGAAAACTAGAGGCCGTTCATGGTGACCAAACAGATAAATCCAGAGTGGTCACCACTAATGGCTTATTCGGAAAAGAAGGTATTTACAGCGTTCAAACGGGCGGGGCCCAGAGTGACTGCTACAAATACTCGGTTTGCGATCGAGCGCTTTGTTCGAAAAATGCTTACTGGGAAGCGTGATTTTTTTTTTTTTAAAAAAAAGGGAGTTGAGATTATGTTTGTATTCTATTAACTGAAAAATGGAGTTTTAGGCGGGTGTTTGCGATAATCAAACGAGTAACCTCAGAGTGATCACTGCTACTAATCCGCCGTGAAAAGGAAGGTTGTTCCTAACGGCCAAACAAGATAAGCTCAGAGTAACCATTAGTAACCACCTATTTCTTTTTATGTTAGCAAAATTGTTTGAAAGAAAGAAAAGCGGTTTAGAAACATCGCGGTGTAAATAATAACGGAATGTGTGACGAAAGGAGGTGCAAGTAGCGTTTTGACGCTAAAAAGGGGTGCTGGGGGTGCAAAATAGCGTTTTGACGCTAAAAATGGTTGATTGGTTTATTTTTACCCTTTTTACCGCTCTAGAATAGGTAATTCTGAAGCGCCCTTTTTTTTTTTAAAAAATGGTTGTCATAGTTTTTAATAAAAAGAGGTGTCATTGCCATTTCTTTGGGAAAGTGATCAATATTATATTTATTTATTTATTTTTTTTTTGAAAAGGTGTTGACACTTGTGACCCACTATTTTGTATAAAAAAAACATTTTATTTTAATGTTTTGAAAAGGATTTTATTTTAATCCGAAAATTAGTAACCAATTATTTTAAGGGAAACAATTTTTCTTTTTATGTTAAAAAGGGGTTTATTTTTAATCTGAAAATCAGTAGTATATATAAAAAGGAAATTAAATGACAAACAACCACAATTCAATGAAAAAAACAGCAACAATAAAAAAGGGCAACAATAAAAATAATGAGCATTATTTACAGCAAGTCGCATTTTTACAGCAACATTTTAAATAAAATAACAGCAAAAAAAAACAAGATTTTAATTTGAAAATACAACGACATTTTTTTTTACAGCAACCTTTTAAATGAAATAAATGTCACACATTTTTTACAGCAACATTTTTAAATAAAAAAAGCAATAGTTTCATATGTACATAAACAGCAACTAAATTAAATAAACAAAACAGCAACAATATAAATAATGAAAACAGCAACCATGACAACTTAAGATATAAAAAAGGCAAGAACATATGTAGAAAAATAATTACAACAACAATGTGTAAAAAATTCGAAAATTACTATTTCATGGGGACATATTTAAATAACAAACTGCAACACATTTTTTAAATAAAAAAAAACAGCAACCATGACACAAAAAAGCAATCATATTTACATGAAGAAAAAAAAACAATAATAAAACAAACGAAATCAACAACAATATTTACATAAAAACAGCAATAGTGAAATAAAAAGCAAAAACAGTAAAATGTATTGAATCCTAAAATTACATTACAAATACCTTAAGAAAAGTAACCTGGAAGTGTTGGGAAGAGCCTCCTCTAGGATCTTCTTAATACACACAAATTTAAACTAAAAAAACAATGAAAGGAGAAGAAAAAGAACAGGAAGGGGGATCCTAAAAAACAGTGAACAACCTCACTGTTTTTTCTAAGAAAACAAAAATACACTCTTTTCCTCTTTTTTGAAAATTTTTCTTCCTTCCTTTTTCCGAAAAAAAAAATCCGTCCGTCTTCAAAGTCGTGGCCTCCATTTATATTGAGGATGATGCTCTTGTCTTCTTCTTTCTTCTGATAAGCCCCATACCTTTGCACAGTAACATCTTCTTTTTTTCTTTTGACTTGAGGAAAGCTTGACATGATGGAGGGGTGAGGGTTTCTTGATGAGTTTTGGGGAGTGGTTGGTGAAGGTTTGGTGAGAAGAGGGCTTGTGAGAGGAGGGATTCGAAGGAGAGGTATGGGTGGAGACATGTGAGAGAGAGAAATGTATGAAAGAAGGGATGTGAAGTGTGTGAGAGGAAGAGAGAGTATGGGGCGTGAAAGAGGGGGGAATGGGGAAGTGAAAGGTGAAGTGAGGTGTGAAATGAGAGGAGGGAAGCGTGGGAAAGGAATGAGAGAGAGAAGGAGCCGTTGAGAGGGAAGAGAAAGGGAAGGGGAAACGTGAGGGAGTGGGAAGAGTGATGTGGGGAAGTGGGATTGTGAGTTCCAAGGAGGGAAGTGCAAGTTTCAAGGAGGGGGAGTGGAAGGGGTGTGGCCGAATTTCAGCTAGGGTTTGGGGGGTGGATGTGGCTGATTTTTTGGGTTAAGGGGAGAGTGAATGTGGCCACATTTTAGGGTTAAGGGGGGAGTTGGGATTTTTAGGGTTTTGGTGAGTGGGGTGGCCGAATTAGGGTTAGGAGAGGAGGGAGTGAGGAGTGTGTGAGTTGGGTTATGGGTTGTGGGTTGTGAGTTAGTGGTTTTTTTTTGTTGGGTTGGGTCATGCGAATTGGGCTAGCCATTTTTGCTGGGTTGGGTTTTCATGACAGCACCTTATTATTTTTTAATAGACCCCCACTTCCTTCTTTGCTTATTTTTATTTCTTCACTTCTAATAAAATATTTTCTTTTTTTTTTGAAAACTTATGGCAACCAAAATAAAATAATACATGGCATGAAAAAGAAAATAATTATTTTTGTTAAAAATAAATAAAATTTCTTATTTTTGGATAGGACAAAATTAGGGTATTACAGCTGCCCCTCTTTATTTATATTTTGCTAGGAAATCGGAAGGGTTCCCAATTTCTCGAGGAAAATAGAAATAAAGATAGAAAGACACTAATTTTGTCCAGACTGAGGTTTTTTGTTTTTCTTATGAAAGCTGGGTTGCTATAGACAGAAGGTAAATAGGGATCGCTGGGGATCTGAATGATCGCTGGGGATCTGAAGGATCGCTGGGGATCTGAAGGAGCACTGGGGCTCTGAAGGAGCACTGGGGCTCTGAAGGTCTAGTTCAAAATCAATGCTTGGCGCATCGACTTGCGTTCGACTGAGGGACCGTCGGGGTCTGAAGGGCATGCCTAAGCCTGAGGGACCAATGGGTCTGAAGGAGCGCAACTAGCTTATAGTACTAGTAATACGGTCTGGGGGTGGCCTCTTTTCGAGCGGCCATTAGGGTTAATCAGGTCCGGAACTGATATAACCACGAAGGACGTGCACTGTGTTTTTTTTTAGGCAGACACAGCTAGTCTGAAGGGCCTGGGGCCGGATGATCCGTCGGTTGCTCGAGAAACGCGACGTGCGATCTGGATTGAAGGACCATTGCTGGTCTGAAGGAGCGCCTGGGCTCTGGAGGACCGCTGGGGGTCTGAAGAATTGGTGCTAACGACACAAAATAAAATTATCTTAACAGACACTTGCAATGAATGATGCATGCGTGCATGTAGTTAAGTAATTGATGACATGATGAATGAAATGTGGAATGATTTTGTTTTTGGCTTTTGTTCTTGGCTTTTTTCTTTTTTCATTTTCTTTTCTTGCTCTTTTGCTCTTTTTGCTCTTTAGCTCTTTATTGACTTTGCTGGCATCATCAAACTCGCATGACTCTTGACGTGGGATACGGGGGTTGCCTCAAGCAGTGGTGCCAAAGTGCGGGTTATTAAGATTTGCTGAAGTGATTATGTATTTGTCCTTTTTGCAACTTTATGAGAGATCATCTCTTTTTTGTGATTTTTAGAAATTTCGCAATGACTATAATGCTTGTGATTACGCACATGTTTCGCAATTCAGTACCGTCTACCATGAACGTTATTTTTACGATAATAGGAAAATGGGAGAATAAAGGAAGTGTTTAATATTCAAATGGATAACAAATGCGCAGAAGGTCGCGCTGGCTGAAAATTACACTGGGAGTTTAAACTACAAAGAGAAGAAAAAGAAAGCAAGGAAAGCTGATCTTTTGATTGTTTGTATCTTTGAAGTAATAACGCCAATCGCCCATTAACATAACTTGGAGCATTCATTATCCAACTTTTGGAGGTATTGACTGCCTTTGTAGCTCAAAGTCCAACTTCTGACCCTAATTTTTGCCTAGACTGCTCTTTAGAGTTTTCAGTCCACCGGGTCGCTCTAATTTTTGCCTAGGTCGCCCTTTCGGGTTTTCGACCTAGCGAGCTTATTTTTGCTTGGCTCATCTTTCTCTTTTTTTCCATATATTTCTTTAGGCATAGTACTTTTTAACTGCGTCCGAATTTACTGGGAGTGGGAGGTCTTCACCGTCCATTTTTGTGAGAATCAATGCTCCTCCAGAGAATGCCTTCTTTACCACATAAGGTCCTTCATAGTTAGGGGTCCATTTTCCACGGGAATCCTTTTGGATAGGTAACATCTTCTTGAGCACGAGGTCTCCTTCTTGAAACTGGCGGGGGCGCACTTTTTTATCATAAGCCCTTTTCATCCTTTGTTGGTACAACTGCCCATGACACAAAGCAACTACCCTCTTTTCTTCTATGAGGTTCAACTGATCCAGACGAGTTTGAACCCATTCTGCTTCCTCCAATTTTGTTTCCATTAGCACTCGCAGGGAGGGTATTTCCACCTCGATGGGAAGAACTGCTTCCATCCCATATACTAGTGAGAATGGTGTTGCCCCTGTTGACGTGCGGATAGAGGTCCGATACCCGTGCAAAGCGAAGGGCAACATTTCATGCCAGTCCTTGAAGGTCACTACCATCTTTTGCACGATCTTCTTTATGTTCTTATTTGCTGCCTCAACTGCCCCATTCATCTTTGGACGGTATGGGGAGGAATTATGATGCTGGATTTTGAAGTCGTCACACAACTCTTTCATCATCTTATTGTTCAGGTTGGTTCCATTGTCCGTGATGATCTTATTTGGAAGGCCGTAGCGGCAAATCAAATCTCTCTTTATGAACCTGACAACCACTGACTTTGTTACATTGGCGTAAGAAGCGGCCTCGACCCATTTGGTGAAATAATCAATAGCGACAAGAATGAAACGATGTCCGTTTGATGCCTTGGGTTCGATGGGACCGATGACATCCATTCCCCACATGGAGAATGGCCATGGTGCTGTTAGGACATTCAGAGAGGCAGGTGGTACATGGATATTGTCGGCATAGATTTGACATTTGTGGCATTTTCTGACGTAGTTGAAGCAGTCAGTCTCCATTGACAACCAGTAGTAGCCAGCCCTTAGGATTTTCCTTGCCATGGTGTGCCCATTAGAATGGGTACCGAACGAGCCTTCATGGACATCTTTCATAATTCTTTCTGCTTCTTCTTCTGCTACACATCTGAGGAGGACCATATCGTGATTTCTCTTGTAAAGCACTTCCCCATTTAAGAAGAAACCCATTGACAGCCTCCTAAGTGTCCTCTTATCATTCTCGGTGGCACCAAGAGGATATTCTCTGTTTGTGATATAGTGCTTGATATCGTAATACCAAGGTTTGCTGTCAGGCTCTTCTTCGATTGCCACACAATGATGTGCCGGTAGGTCTCGATGTTGGATTCGGATGAATGTCAGATTCTTGTCGTTATTGATATTGAACATTGATGACAAAGTCGCCAAAGCATCGGCCAACTGATTCTCTTCGTGAGGGAGATGATGGAAAGTGATCTCTTCAAATTGTTCAACCATCTTTTGGATGTGATCATGATAAGGAATTAATTTGGAATCCCTGGTTTCCCAGTCACCTTTTGTCTGATGGATGACTAAAGCTGAGTCCCCATATACATCGAGTCTTTTGACTTTCCATTCAAGGGCTGCTTTGATGCCTAGGACGCACGCTTCATATTCTGCAATGTTGTTGGTGCAATAGAAACTCAGTCTAGCGGTAAACGGTATGAAGCGGTTATCAGGAGTGATCAGTACAGCTCCGACCCCGTGCCCGTATAAATTAGAAGCGCCGTCGAATAACATTCTCCACCTTTCGTTGTCCGGAGGATTCCCTTCTACGAATAGAGCCATTATATCTTCGTCTGGGAAATCGCACTGCATTGATTGGTAATCTTCAATGGGCTGGTGTGCCAAGTATTCAGCCAATGCACTACCCTTGATTGCTTTTTGGGTGACATATAAAAGGTCGTATTCAGATAGTAGCATTTGCCAGCGAGCGATCCTCCCCGTGAGTGCGGGTTTTTCAAAAATATACTTGACTGGGTCCATTTTAGATACCAACCACGTCGTGTGGCTCAGCATATACTGCCTCAAACGACGTGCAGCCCAGGCCAGAGCACAACACGTTCTTTCCAACAATGAGTATCTTGTCTCGCACTCGGTGAATTTCTTGCTTAGATAGTAGATGGCATGTTCCTTCTTTCCGGATTCATCATGTTGCCCCAGTACACAACCCATTGACTTGTCTAGCACTGTTAGATACAGGATGAGAGGTCTGCCTTGCACAGGCGGCATCAGAATCGGTGGGTTTTGGAGGTACCTCTTGATCTTTTCAAAGGCTTCTTGGCAATTATCATTCCACTTTGTTTCTTGGTTTTTGCACAAAAGCTTGAAGATAGGCTCGCATGTAGATGTTAGCTGCGATATGAACCTAGAGATGTAGTTTAATCTTCCCAGGAAACCGCGAACTTCTTTTTCAGTACTCGGGACCGGCATTTCTAGTATTGCTCGTACTTTGGCTGGATCTACTTCTATTCCCCTCTGACTGACTATGAAACCCAACAACTTTCCCGATCTTACACCGAAAGTGCATTTGGCAGGGTTTAATCTGAGTTTGAACTTCCTGAGACGTTCGAAGAGTTTTTGCAGATTGACGATATGCTCTTCTTCAGTCTTGGATTTTGCAATCATGTCATCCACGTAAACCTCTATTTCCTTATGCATCATATCGTGGAACAATGCGACCATTGCCCTTTGGTATGTTGCACCAGCATTCTTCAGTCCGAATGGCATTACTTTGTAACAGAAGGTTCCCCAGAGAGTGATGAAGGTGGTTTTCTCCATGTCCTCAGGGGCCATCTTAATTTGGTTGTATCCGGAATATCCATCCATGAAGGAGAACAGAGAGTGTTGTGCTGTGCTATCCACCAGGACATCAATGTGAGGCAAAGGGAAGTCATCTTTGGGGCTGGCTCTGTTCAAATCTCGATAATCGACGCACATCCGAACCTTCCCGTCTTTCTTTGGGACCGGTACAATATTGGCTACCCATTGAGGGTATTTTGCTACTGCTAAAAACCCAGCATCGAACTGCTTCTTAACCTCATCTCGGATTTTCAATGACATCTCTGGTTTCATCCTTCTTAACTTTTGCTTTACCGGCGGGCATTCTGGTTTTACCGGTAACTTATGCTCGACTATGTTGGGGTCCAGTCCAGGCATGTCTTGGTATGTCCATGCGAAGACGTCAATATAGTCAAACAACAACCTAACCAATTTCTCTCTCTCGCTGTCTTTCAATGTGGTGCCAATGTTAACTTCTTTTTTGTCTTCTTCCGTGCCTAAGTTGATCGTTTCAGTTGATTCCTCGTGGGGTTTGATTATTTTTTCCTCTTGTTCCATCATTCTCATTAACTCTGGAGGGGTTTCCCAGTTATCCTCAACATCTTCCTCAGTTTGATTGATGGGGTGATCAAAGTTACAATGTGGATTATTGGCGTTGTTATTTTCAAAGACATTTTTTTCGGATCTGCATTAGTGTAAATTAACGGAATAAAAACGAAAGAAAGAAAATAAGAAGCGAATGTAACAAGAAAAGAAAAACGAGAGTTTATTGGGAACTGAAATAACGTTGCATTGATATTAATACTGAAAGGAAAACATGCGTGCCCGAATGAAATATCCTAAGGCCTTGGGCAGAGCCAGAGGATTACATTATAGAAACATTACTTTGAACTAAAAACCACAGGAAAATCAATGATCTCCCAATTCTTGAGCCTTTTGTTTGCAGGACAAGGGCGTACAAGACTGACGACGCCTTCTTCGGCGTTTAGATCGTCCTCAACTGCGGCGATCTGATTGGGGTTCAACATTCCCGCACTCCGAAAGCTTTCCTTGATGTCGCAGATGGTGATCCTCTTCGTATTTGGCACCCTGTCCTCAAGCCTGGCTAACCTCCGCTCCTTCTTTTCCTCCACAATCCTTCTCTTGTCAGTGCGATTGGGCCGATATCCTATCCCATGTCTATCTTTGTTCTCCTCTGGCTGTATTGGCGTCAGGATCCCCTGTCCGGTTTTTCCCAAGCCTCCTCCAGCTTGGTAGCCTTTTCCTAACATGAACTTAGCAACCATTACGGCAGTCTTGGATAGCTTGGGTTCTAACATAGCGGATGTATTGGCGATTTCCAATGCTTGGAAGGCACTCTCGAGAGACTCTTCAGCAGCCTCAATGTAACGAGTGGGAGCGGACTTATTTATCAACATTTCTTCCTCACCGAAAATAACCACCAGCTTATTGTTGACTATGAACTTAAGCTTCTGGTGTAAAGAAGAGGGAACTGCCCCTGCCGAGTGGATCCATGGCCTCCCCAAGAGACAACTGTAGGATGGGGCAATGTCCATTATCTGGAAGGTCACCACGAAGTGCTCCGGACCTACTTGCACAGGTAATTCCATTTCTCCGATGACTTCCCTTTTTGATCCGTCAAAGGCCCTGACTAATATGGAGCTTGGTCTCATGTATGAACAGTCCACATCTAATTTCTCCATGGTTGATCTGGGTAATACATTCAAAGATGAACCATTGTCAATGAGTACCCGAGCAAGAGAGTAATCTCCACACTTCACAGATATGTGTAGGGCCTTGTTGTGCCCCCTTCCTTCAGTTGGAATCTTATCATCAGTAAATGTGAGATAATTACTTGCAACAAGGTTTCCGACAATCCCATCAAATTGGCCGACGGAGATGTCATGAGCGACATGGGCCTCATTCAATATTTTTGTCAATGCTGCACGATGGGCATCGGAACTGAGCAATAATGACAACAGAGATATCTTTGCGGGAGTTTGGTTCAGTTGATCAACCACCTTATACTCACTTTGTCTCATAAGCTTCAGAAATTCATTGGCTTCTTGCTCGGATAACGTCTTCTTTCCCGCATTTTTATCGACAGGTTCCTGCTCTATGCTTTTGCCCTTACGGGCTCTTTCCTCCCCTTCTTTTGCTCGGTCCTCACTAGGCCCTCCAGGGGTATAGAAACGTCCACTTCGAGTCATCCCACCGGTCCCTGAGATGTTAATGACATCAGGGGTAGTCTGAACTTTCACATCGTAACTCCACGGGACTGCACTGGTGCTTTTAAAGGGAAAAGGGACTGGCACTTGAATAGTGATTGGTTTAGGCCCAGCGGTGGTTAGCTTTGTGTCCTTTTTGTAATGGATTTCCAGCGGTTTTCGGATACTCTTGCTCTGGTCAATGCTTGACTGGAGAGTCGACACGCCTTCCTCTTTCTTTTGAAGACCTATTTGTATTATGTGTCGATCTAATAGGTCTTGCAGGATTGGTTTGAATGCTTCACAGGCCCCGACACAAAGGGGATCAGCACACGAGCCCTTTTTGGTACATCCCTTCATAATGATTCCGAAGTGACACAAATTAGCATGGATGAGGTCCAGGGGTGTGACAATGTCCTCCACCTTTCTGACCAATAATTGCACCTCAGCATCCTCAATGGCATTGACGGAGGGTTTCCCGTGCCCCGGCAGAGGGTTAGTGGCAACATTCGGACCATCTTCTGCGAAGCTTAACCATTTAGATTCAATTAAGTCTTGTACTACATATTTCAATGCCTTGCAATTTTCTGTTGAATGGCCAACTGCCCCAGCGTGGAATCCACAGCTAGCCTCTGGGTCATAGCTCCTAGGGAAAGGAGGTTGAAGGGGTCTCATTGGACGGGGAGTGATCAAGTTGTGACTGATGAGGTGATTGAATAGGTCTGTGTATGACATGGGTATTGGGTCGAAATTGGCGGGCTTTCTTTCTTGGTAGTTTTGTGGTCTATAGCCTGTGTTGACTTGGTGAGGTGGGGCTTGTGGTGTTTGAGTAGGTATTTGTAAAGTCTGTCGGGGGTTGTTGTAGGGAGGTTTTCCAGATCCAGAGATGGCATTGGTTTCTCCGTCTTTCTTTTTAGGGAAACCTGGGAAGGGCCTTTTCTAATTGCTAGTTCCAGCGGAGCTATATGCAATCTTCCCGTTTCTCCATCCGTTCTCTAATCTTTCTCCGATGACGATCATATCTGAAAAGTTCGAAGACACGCTCCCAATCAACCTGTCGTAGAAAGGTGTTTGAAGAGTATCCATGAACATTGATACCATCTCTTTTTCTAACAAAGGTGGTACCACCTGTGCAGCCAAACCTCTCCAGCGTTGGGGATATTCTTTGAAGGACTCATTGTCTCTCTTCGTCATGCTCTGCAGCTGTGTTCTATCGGGAGCCATGTCAATGTTATATTTGTATTGCCTCAAAAATGCATCGGCTAGGTCTTTCTAGCATCTGATATGGGCACGTTCTAATTGCATGTACCAGCTCGAAGCTGCCCCAGAGTGATATGGGCTTGAGGGTTCTCCATAGAGTGATTGTGAGGGAGCCCACTCATACCATAGTAAGGATGGATCATCGGAACTATGGCTGGGTTCACATTTGGGGTATGTGAATGAGTGGGATTCCTGAGGTTGGAACCCTGAGCCTGAGCGTCAGCTATCGGCGGTGGAGGGAAGCCAAGTGGGAGTCTTTGTGGTACAACGACGGGGGTCGGGTTTTGAACTTGTGGTGCCCCTGGATTACCATCGTGACCCGTTGGTGTAAGCTGTTGTTGGCCTGCGACTCCTGAGGGACCGTCTTCTGGACTAGCATTGACTGTCGGAGGTGTGTAACCTTGTGGAAGTCCGTAAGGAGGCCATATGTAACCCTGGTCATTAGTCCCAGTGGGGGGCACTGTATGCGGGATCCCGAGTCCATTGGGAGGAGGAGGGTTGGTAACTTGATTTTCCGTGTTCCCAGCGGAGACATCTTCACTTGTGTCTTTGTCCCTCAAAGTTTGTAAGACCTTTAAGATTTCAGCCATCTGTTCTTTCATCCCATCTATTTCTGCCCTAAGCTCTTGATTGCCTAGGTCTTGGGGTGGATTGCCTTGATCCGGGATATCTTGAGGCGGATTGTCCTGATTTTCTTCCATGTTTCTGGCCTGAGAACGAGTCCAATAGCGATGTTGACGCACCAGCTTGTCTTTTACTCTCTGTTGGTGGGACACATGGTATGAGTATATGTATGAGTATATGAATGGATGAAAATGTGAATGATGCATGTGTGCATGAGTCTTATTGTTTTAGGTCGGGAATTGCAAGCGCATCCTGATTTGTCATAAGTACACAGATTAAAGTTCCACAATATTTTCAAGATAAAGGATCAGCATGTGAGACAAACAAACTTCATTGATAGAGGAAAGTACAACATTTTGGAAAGAAAACTTTGAAAAGAAAAGTCCAATGTTCTTTAAATTTCACTCAAATACATATGGCTTTCATTTTTCCACTCCTCCCTATTTTTCTACTAGTAGTGCTGCCAGCCTTCTCCCGGAGTTCGGCAATCAGAACCTCGCAAAACTCCATGAATTTGGAAACTTGGACCGGAGTGTTAAACGGGTGCATTGCCGCGTTAGCCTCCTTTAGACGTTTGGGGATTCCGGTGATAGCTCGATTGGCCAGCCATGCCAACTTTGAGAATCTGTCTTTCCAGTATAAGCTTTCATTCTTCAACTCTATGAAGGCTTCATGGTTTTCTATCCTGCTGACCAACTCCACAAAGCGGTTCTCCCAATAGATGCTTTCTGTCTTCAGCTGGTGGTAAACCTCCTCTTGATATCTGATATGGTCGTTCAGCTCATCAGATTTTTCATGCTCCCTTCTCAAGGCTTGTTGGTATTCTCGGAGTATCTCTTCAATGGTATTTTTATCCTGCTTGATACTTTTCACTTGCTCTTCAAACTCGGCTGCCATCATCCGGGACTCTCTCTTTGATACCATTAGCAGGCTCTGTGCGGTCTTTTCAGCCATCATTGATTCTTCCCATAACTTTTTCCACTTGTATGTATCATCGATGGCTTGGTTCATTTTCAGGTTGCAACGTTTTATTTCCTCTTTCGCTCCTCTTAGGTACTTTTGAACCTCTAGTTTGTTCTTTTGTTCGATTTTGAGCTGCTTGTGGCTGTCTTCAATGGCCACTGACTTACTTGCGTTCTCTTCTTCCAATTTCTGGTTTTTTAAGAGCACTTTCTCTAACTCTGCCTGCAAGCCCTTCTTTTCTTCCTCGGCTTTTGACAATGCCATTTTAAGCTTATCTAAATCTTCGACAGTGGGAAGGGTAGGTTCAAGTATTTCTTCCTCCACCCGTAGTGCACTTTGGTAAGGCAATCGGGTGTCTTGGATCCTCTTTTGGAGCCATTGACGAAAGGTGGTTTCCTTATCGCCGCTCCTCTTAGTAAGCTCTTGTCCCTTGCGGACGACCATATCCCACGCTTGAGAAATCTTCCAGAGCATGTCAACCTCTTTTGGGCTTCCTTCATGGAGGTAAAAAGGGATTAACATGTCTTCGGTGGGCGGATTTCGCATGGGGTACCCCAGCTGTCTTAGAGTTAGAGAAGGATTGTAATTTATGCATCCTCTTGTCCCCATGAGCGGGACGTTTTGAAAGTTTCCACATCGAAAAACTACTGCGGGCCTATCTTTCCATCATGATGGGTGCCAACGAACCTTGTATTCATGAAGGCCCCCTAGCACCTGCAACCATTCACTAGTGTTCATTGTCTTCACCTCACCCCCTTTGGCATCTTCAATTGGGCCTTCTACTCTGACTTTGTTAACGAAAGCATGGGTGAGAAGCCAAACATACAAGGCGTGCAGGCAACAAGATATCCTCTTTCCCCTTAGCTCACTATAATGAGTGAAAGTACAGTAAGTGTCTGCAAGCATGGCTGGAATCGGATCCTTGAAGGATAAGAAGACGCCAATAGCTGTTGTGTCCACATATCTTTCAAGGCGTGGAAATAGGACAATGCCAAAGATGGTCAAGGCTAACACCTGCTTAAAAGGACCCCAATTTCTAGCGTCGGCGAAGGACTTCATTTGGCTTTCCAGATACTCTTGTGGGAATCCTGCAATGCCATTTCGATTTTTCTTCCGGAGTTTCAAGTTCTCTTTGCTGGTTTGCAACATTGAGGCGAGTTTCTCATCTGTGTAGTATTGTCCCTGATACTGGTAGGGTCCATTGTCTTGTTGAGGAAAGCCGAAGATCTGTGTATATTCTTCCAGGGTAGGTGCCATTTGGAAATTTTTGAAGGTGAAGCATCTTAATGAAGAGTCGTAGAACTGGCTCAAAGCGGCAATGGCCTCCGTTTGCACGTCCAATTGTAGTAACATAATAATCTTCCCATACACTCTATCAAAAGACCTGCGCTCGATGGGCGGCAATCGACCAGCACATTCCCTTAGACTTGTTAGATTAGGCTGCTTCACTATAGGGTAGTTCAGAGTTTGGATTGCTTCACAGTTTGATCCCATATTGCCTTGCTTATGACAAAACTCTCGAGCCTCTTACAATTCCCGGCAAACCTAAATGAGATGAAAAGCATGCATGTGAGGATTTTTTTTTGTATATTATTTTTTTTGAAATGACGATGATGTATGATGAATTAAAGAATGACGTTACAGAGAAAATTTTGGTGATTCAAATTTTGAGAGACATTAACCATGTCACATAAAATATATGTAAAGGGCAAAAGAGTAAATGGTTTTCATTATTTGATTTTTTTTGAAAAAAGTTTTTGTGATGATGCAACGGGTAGGTGAATTGCCCTCGTGTCCTAAATAGGTTAGGTCGTATATATAGGTTACGGTCTAGGGCTACTTGTGTGATCAATCTCTCAGGTGGCTCTAATCGTGTCCTCACAAGGGTCTCCAGACCTGAAATCTCTTTCGTGATATGACCCACAACGATAGCGAGCTACCTGGTGTGGGATACCACGAAAGAGCGTACTCTGGCTGAGGCTTTCATGAGAGTCAGACAGATAAAATCCAGAATGACTGACACTAATCGCCTCCACTCGTCCTAGGTTTTTTTTTTCAGACCCGGGTATAGGGCCCCGCTCAAGAGTGTGTGCAATAAACAAGTGTAATTGATGTGTGTGATATAAGCAACCTAAACTACCCGTGCTGCAAAAGAAATACAGATAATAGTGCAAAGGTTTTCTACCCTAAGGTTCAATAGAGCAAATAAATAGATAAATAAAATAGACATGCGAATAGAAGGGCTAAGGGTAAATAAAGTACTAAACTAACAAATATCTACACATTTAACTAAATTAGGCTTGACCCTCTTAAATAGTCCCTAGTGGAGTCGCCAGCTGTAGCGACCGAAAAATCCGAAGGAGGGATTCTTCGTCGTTTTTGAACAATGGAGCCGCCATCAATATTTATTTTTAGGAAAACATTGAAAAAACCTTTGTCTTTGGGTTCGGGGGTCGATTAAGTGCGGGGAAGGTACTAGCACCCCGCAACATCCTAAAAAGGTTACCTTTTAATTTAATGTGTAGAAAAATTAGTTTAAAGAAAACATTTTAATTTACCCTTTTTGTTATTTGCAAAAAAAAAACGGAAATGAAGACTTAATAAAAATTTTAGTTTTTTTTGCGCTTGACAGGAGTGGGCCCCCGCTCCTACGTATCTCCGGGTGCGAAGGAGAAATCAAAGCTACGTAGTTCTCGAGTAGAAAATATTTGTGTGTTGGTATTTTTTTTTGTTTTTTTGAAAAGTTTGCGAAAACTAGAGGCCGTTCATGGTGACCAAACAGATAAATCCAGAGTGGTCACCACTAATGGCTTATTCGGAAAAGAAGGTATTTACAGCGTTCAAACGGGCGGGGCCCAGAGTGACTGCTACAAATACTCGGTTTGCGATCGAGCGCTTTGTTCGAAAAATGCTTACTGGGAAGCGTGATTTTTTTTTTTAAAAAAAAAGGGAGTTGAGATTACGTTTGTATTCTATTAACTGAAAAATGGAGTTTTAGGCGGATGTTTGCGATAATCAAACGAGTAACCTCAGAGTGATCACTGCTACTAATCCGCCGTGAAAAGGAAGGTTGTTCCTAACGGCCAAACAAGATAAGCTCAGAGTGACCATTAGTAACCACCTATTTCTTTTTATGTTAGCAAAATTGTTTGAAAGAAAGAAAAGCGGTTTGGAAACATCGCGGTGTAAATAATAACGGAATGTGTGACAAAAGGAGGTGCAAGTAGCGTTTTGACGCTAAAAAGGGGTGCTGGGGGTGCAAAATAGCGTTTTGACGCTAAAAATGGTTGATTGGTTTATTTTTACCCTTTTTACCGCTCTAGAATAGGTAATTCTGAAGCGCCCTTTTTTTTTAAAAAAAATGGTTGTCATAGTTTTTAATAAAAAAAGGTGTCATTGCCATTTCTTTGGGAAAGTGATCAATATTATATTTATTTATTTATTTTTTTTTTGAAAAGGTGTTGACACTTGTGACCCACTATTTTGTATAAAAAAAAACATTTTATTTTAATGTTTTGAAAAGGATTTTATTTTAATCCGAAAATTAGTAACCAATTATTTTAAGGGAAACAATTTTTCTTTTTATGTTAAAAAGGGGTTTATTTTTAATCTGAAAATCAGTAGTATATATAAAAAGGAAATTAAATGACAAACAACCACAATTCAATGAAAAAAACAGCAACAATAAAAAAGGGCAACAATAAAAATAATGAGCATTATTTACAGCAAGTCGCATTTTTGACAGCAACATTTTAAATAAAATAACAGCAAAAAAAAACAACATTTTAATTTGAATATACAACGACATTTTTTTTTACAGCAACCTTTTAAATGAAATAAATGTCACACATTTTTTACAGCAACATTTTTAAATAAAAAAAGCAATAGTTTCATATGTACATAAACAGCAACTAAATTAAATAAACAAAACAGCAACAATATAAATAATGAAAACAGCAACCATGACAACTTAAGATATAAAAAAGGCAAGAACATATGTAGAAAAATAATTACAGCAACAATGTGTAAAAAATTCGAAAATTACTATTTCATGGGGACATATTTAAATAACAAACTGCAACACATTTTTTAAATAAAAAAAACAGCAACCATGACACAAAAAAGCAATCATATTTACATAAAGAAAAAAAAACAATAATAAAACAAACGAAATCAACAACAATATTTACATAAAAACAGCAATAGTGAAATAAAAAGCAAAAACAGTAAAATGTATTGAATCCTAAAATTACATTACAAATACCTTAAGAAAAGTAACCTGGAAGTGTTGGGAAGAGCCTCCTCTAGGATCTTCTTAATACACACAAATTTAAACTAAAAAAACAATGAAAGGAGAAGAAAAAGAAAAGGAAGGGGGATCCTAAAAAACAGTGAACAACCTCACTGTTTTTTCTAAGAAAACAAAAATACACTCTTTTCCTCTTTTTTGAAAATTTTTCTTCCTTCCTTTTTCCGAAAAAAAAAATCCGTCCCTCTTCAAAGTCGTGGCCTCCATTTATATTGAGGATGATGCTCTTGTCTTCTTCTTTCTTCTGATAAGCCCCATACCTTTGCACAGTAACTTCTTCTTTTTTTTTTTGACTTGAGGAAAGCTTGACATGATGGAGGGGTGAGGGTTTCTTGATGAGTTTTGGGGAGTGGTTGGTGAAGGTTTGGTGAGAAGAGGGCTTGTGAGAGGAGGGATTTGAAGGAGAGGTATGGGTGGAGACATGTGAGAGAGAGAAATGTATGAAAGAAGGGATGTGAAGTGTGTGAGAGGAAGAGAGAGTATGGGGCGTGAAAGAGGGGGGAATGGGGAAGTGAAAGGTGAAGTGAGGTGTGAAATGAGAGGAGGGAAGCGTGGGAGAGGAATGAGAGAGAGAAGGAGCCGTTGAGAGGGAAGAGAAAGGGAAGGGGAAACGTGAGGGAGTGGGAAGAGTGATGTGGGGAAGTGGGATTGTGAGTTCCAAGGAGGGAAGTGCAAGTTTCAAGGAGGGGGAGTGGAAGGGGTGTGGCCGAATTTCAGCTAGGGTTTGGGGGGTGGATGTGGCTGATTTTTTGGGTTAAGGGGAGAGTGAATGTGGCCACATTTTAGGGTTAAGGGGGGAGTTGGGATTTTTAGGGTTTTGGTGAGTGGGGTGGCCGAATTAGGGTTAGGAGAGGAGGGAGTGAGGAGTGTGTGAGTTGGGTTATGGGTTGTGGGTTGTGGGTTAGTGGTTTTTTTTGTTGGGTTGGGTCATGCGAATTGGGCTAGCCATTTTTGCTGGGTTGGGTTTTCATGACAGCACCTTATTATTTTTTAATAGACCCCCACTTCCTTCTTTGCTTATTTTTATTTCTTCACTTCTAATAAAATATTTTCTTTTTTTTTTGAAAACTTATGGCAACCAAAATAAAATAATACATGGCATGAAAAAGAAAATAATTATTTTTGTTAAAAATAAATAAAATTTCTTATTTTTGGATAGGACAAAATTAGGGTATTACAAGAAGCAACTTTCGAATGGACCCCAGAGCGGGACGATGCACTCTCCCGGCTCAAAAAGGTCCTGTCCGAACCGCTTATACTAAGTTGGCCGAGTCCAGGGGAAGATCTATTTTTGTATCTGGCCATCTCAGATGAGGCCATCGGGGCCGTGCTTGTCAGGGAGACCGGAGCTGGGCAAAGCCCGGTATACTTCGTGAGTAAAGCTTTGCATGGACCAGAAGTGAGATATCAGAAAATAGAGAAGATCGCCTTTGCTCTACTCATCTCAGCACGCCGCCTCCGACCTTATTTCGTCGCCCATCAAATCGTGGTGCGAACTAATTATCCAATTCGGCAGATCTTACACCGACCCGACTTAGCAGGACGAATGATCAAATGGGCAGTAGAACTCTCCGAGTTCGGAATCAAATACGAAACAAGACCGGCCATGAAAGCCCAGATACTTGCCGACTTTATCACAGAGATGGCACCCGCCGATCCGGATGACGGGGTGTGGACACTTCACGTAGACGGGTCCTCAAATCCAAAAGGAAGTGGTGCAGGGTTGATGCTCGAAAGCCCGGTTGGCGTCGTAATCGAAGTATCGCTCACATTCGGTTTCCCTACCTCAAACAACCAGGCGGAATATGAGGCGTGCATAGCTGGACTCTGGCTTGCGATCGATCTCAAGGTCTCCCGGCTTTCCCTAAATACCGACTCATTATTGGTGGTATCCCAAATCGGGAAATAGTACGAAGCCAAAGACCCGATCTTGCAAAGGTACCTAACCTAAGTGCAGGAGCTGCTCTCCCTTTTTACATTCACGGAAGTGAAGCACGTTCCAAGATCGGAAAATATAAGGGCTGACATACTCTCCAAACTTGCCAGCACCAAAATTCCGGGGAACCACCGGTCGATAATCCAGGAAACGCTGAACAAGCCGAGCGTAATCTTGAACCCGGAAGCAAATTTTTCTGTTAATGTAGTAGAAGAAAGCCAGGGTTGGATCGCGCCATTAATAGACTATATCAGAACGGGGAACGAGCCTCCGGACCCGAGCAAAGCCAAGATCCTCCGGAGGAAGGCCTCCTCTTTTTCTATAATCGATGGAAGCCTCTACAGAAGAAGCTTGTCTGCACCGCTGTTGAAATGCATCGAAGGAGGAGAAGCAGACTACGTCCTGGCCGAGATCCACGAGGGGATCTGCGGGCAACATCTTGGAGGTCGATCCCTGGCTCGAAAGGCATTAAGGGCGGGATACTTCTGGCCAACCATGGAGACCGATGCAAGAAATTATGTAAAGAGGTGCGGTAAGTGTCAGATCCACGCCAAGGTCCACACAGCGCCCCCTACGGAGCTCACCAGCTTAAGCTCGCCGTGGCCATTTGCTTGGTGGGGAATAGATCTCTTGGGACCGTTCCCAACTGCCCCCGGCCAGATCAAATACCTCATAGTAGCGGTGGATTACTCCACCAAATGGATTGAAGCTGAGCCATTGGCCATCATCAGCGCTAAGAATTGCATCAAATTCTTCAAGAAAAATATAATGACTAGATTCGGGATCCCCGAGGTGGTAGTCACGGACAACGGAACACAGTTCGCCGACAAAGGCTTCAGAAAACTCATGTCTGACCTTAAGATCAAACACCGGTTTACCTCGGTAGAGCACCCTCAGACAAACGGTCAGGCCGAGGCTGCCAACAAGGTCCTTCTCAGTGGACTGAGGAAACGACTCGATGAAGCAAAGGGAAACTGGGTTTAATTTATTTAATTAAGTTATTTAAGGCTTACAATATTTATTTAATTTAATTAAATAATTCAAGGTTTAATTATTTTATTTTATTTATTAGGAGGTGTTGTCACGAATTGAGTGGTGCGAGCAAGGGCCCGTGATCCACAATTAGGCCCGTGGCCCATTTGCCTTGTCAAAGAATTCGACTCACAAGGGGTCTTAGAGTTAGTTTTCATTTTTACTCTATTGTGAAGAGAAGGAAAAAGAAACGTAAAAGAAAGAGTGAGAAGAGGAGAAGTGCGAAGTGAAGGGAGAAGAAGAGAAAGGGGGGCGAATCACTCAAGAGGAGGAAGAGCTTGATTGGAGTCTTGCATTTTTCCTTGGAGCTTTGCTAGAAATTCGACTTCCATAAGGTTAAGGGGTCCTCTTTTTGTTTTTAATAATTTATGCGAATTGGTGATGCTTAGGGTTAGGGTTCTAGGATAGTGCTATGAACAAATTGTGATGTTGATGATTAATCTATAGTATTGTGATGCTTGATTTTAAATTGCCTATGTTGAAATCGCATGATTGAATGTTTGGATTGTTGCTAATGCGAATTGGATGTCATATGTTTGAATATATGTCTTATTGGTGCTTACTTGGTGAAATTGAGAATCATGGTGACACTTGAATCATATATATATATATATATAATTGAGTGTTTGGTGAATTGAAATTGGTGATTGAAATTGAAAAATTCTGGTTTTGGAAGCCTCTAGGCGCCTTGGGCGCCATATGCATGTTGCTGAATTTTCTGCTCTGCGCCTTAGTCATGGGCGCCAGGCGCCCAGCAGTGTGCCTGCGCCAGTTTCCCAAATTCTGTTGCCCCTGTGTTGCTGTTTCTGTGTCACCGTGTTGCTGTGCCGGTTGCCACTGTGTTGCTGTGTTCTGTGTCACTGTGCTGCCAGTTTTGGCGCTAAGTGCTTGTGTCATGGGCGCCAAGGGCCCCAATGTTCTGGTGATGGTTTTGTAAAAATTGATTTCAGGTTTTCATATTCAGGTAAAATGGCTCGTGCAAAATGATTTTGGGCAACAAAAGAGTTGGGTTGCGTGGTTTCACTAGGTGCCTAGTGCATGGGCGCCAAAAATCATGTTCAGTTTTTGACAAAATTTTTATTGGGTTTTCATGTTCTCAGCATTTGGCTCGTGTAAAATCAATTTCGAAGAAAAATGAGTTTTGTCGCATGTTGGTCTTAGGCGCCTAGTGCCTGGGCGCCGTGTTGCTGTGTTGGGCGCAATGCGCCTGTGCGCGTGCTGTTCCCTGGGCGCCTAGCGCCTGTGCGCGTGCTGTTCCCTGGGCGCCTAGCGCCTATGCGCGCTGCTGCTCCCTGGGCGCCTAGCGCCTGTGCGCGTGCTGTTTCCTGGGCGCCATGCGCCTGTGCGTGTTGCCTTTCCTGGGCGCCAAGCACCCATGTGCCAAGCCCCGTGTTGCTCCTGGGCGCCCAGCGCCCATGCGCCAGTTCCAGGATGTCTAAGTATTTTTCCTATTTTGTTTTTAATGTAACTTTTGACTCGGTTATCCAAATTTAACGGTTCAAAATGCGTTTCGAAGCTAATTTCAATGTCTATCCAATTGTTCCAATTTTATGCAAAAATAAATTATTTTACTGGTGTTTCTGGGCTGATGGTGTTCAAGTGTCCAAATGGCTATTTTTATCCACTTTCCCTATGTCGTGTCAATATCCTAAATTGGTCTATTTGAATTGGTGTTGGTGTGAGTGGTGGGCTGAATTGGTGAGTGTGATAAGGTGAGATTGGTGAGCAGAGGCTTCGGCCTAATTTTAATTTGGTGAGCTGATTAATGTACTATGGTGAGATTATGAATTAAAATGGTGAATTGATTGGACTGTGGTGTGTTGTGATGCATTCCCATAGCATCTCATGAAACATGTGCATTATTGGTGAGCAGAGGCTACGG